>CM061142.1:396290518-397490518 GCA_030789695.1 Scilla litardierei
CAAGGAACACGAGTCCAGACAAGTGCCGTGGGCCCACGCGGTGAAGCGCGAGTGAGTGTGGTCGTGCGCTAGCAGTCGGTGTCGCTATCTACGAAGTGCAATAAAGCTCGATATACACAGACCCAGGAAACGACCCAAATACCGATTCGAATTTGAAATTGCGGTGAATATTAGTTCAAGCATGCATGAGAAGAGTATAAGAATAGAAGCGTATCATGCATCGGGGATTCCACAACTAGGGTTAAGGAAATCACACCACTATAGCCTGGATACTAGCTAAAAAGTTCCTAAGCCAAGTGTTTTCGAAAACGATGGGGGTTGAGATGATGTGGAGTAGGACACTCGGTGCAAATTCTCGCCTTCCCTTTATTCTCGACAAGTAGGAAAAATATTCACACTTGAAATTTTTGGGTTTTGGGTATTTGTATTTTTTTGGATTTTGGGCTATACAAAATTTTTCTTTTCTTTTCTTTTTGGGTTTTTCTTTTCTTTTCTTTTTGGGTTTTTCTTTTCTTTTCTCTTTTTTTGGATTTTTGGGTTTTTGGCTATACACATGTGTACTCTCCCAAGTGGGAGAACGGTACACGACGAGGGGATTTGCACCAAGTAAAACAAAAAAGAAGTCGGAATCTAAACACTTAGGCAAAAGAAACTATTCTCGCTAAATAGAGCATGGGCTAAATGGGTTATCCTAGTTCTTAATTGTGGAATCCCGACACATGCGAAATGAAGTACACGATATATATAAATAGCATGCAGAAGCAGACGGGGAAAATAAATACCGCATATACAAATCGAAGCATGATAATCTAGGGGTCATTCCTGGACAGGTATATAAAGTAAAATCACAAAGTAGAAGCACACAAAACAGATAGGCACGAAACACGACTCACAAAAACCAAGAGGACCCACGATGCGCGAAATGCAAGAGAACTCGAAATCCTAGGGTTAGTGAATGTGATTATCGATGCCATGCTAGGTGTGTGTGATTTTGTGGCGATTCATCATAGGGTTCATCTCTAGGAGAAAGAGATAAAAAGAAGAGAAGAGAAAAAAATAAAAAATAAAAACACGATGAAAACGACACAAAAACGAAAAAGAAGGACTCAAATGGCGCACACAGTGCGAATCCCCCAAGCTGAAGCTTGCATTGCCCTCAATGCAATATGAGTGAGTACGGGAGGGCAATGAAGATGGGGGGAATACGCACCGACACAAAAACAAATGAGAACGAGGAAAACACAGAGATGAAACTGAAAATAAAGAAAAATCAAAATCAAACCACACGAAACGATAATAGAAATAAAACCACACGACACGACACTCAAAAGGGGAAAAGCAAGCACACACACAAAAATGAGAAAAAACAAAATACGACAACACACCAAAATAGACGTCCCCCAAGCTAGACATGACAGAGCTAGCGAATAAAATGCGAACGTGAAATGCAGAAATATGCAAGGGGGAGTCAAAAAACAAACAAAGTGCAATCAAATAAAAAAATAAAAAGGAAGTGATGCGACACGTGAATGGGTCCCCCCTTGACAGAGACAAAGCAGGGCCCCGAAAAGACAAATGGGCACAAATACGGGGGGTGGGCAAAAGCGGGAAAGAAAAAATCAAGCAGGGGCACCACCCTCTGGGGGTGGTGATGGGGGCCTGCGCTGGGGACCAGGAGTCGTGGGGGTGGAATGTGGAGCTCGGAGACATCAGGTGGGTCTTCACGGATGTGGCGAATGAAGCTTTGAAGAAAGGGGAGGTCTCGGTCGACGACTCCTCGGTTATCCGACCACCCTGTCCAGCTAGGAGGATCATGGCCGTGAATCGGTCGGCTTGGTCGTCGGCTTGGAATTGCATCCCATATTCGGGATCGTCAACGTGAGGTGGGGAAGTGGTGCGTGGTGTGGTAGATGGGTTGGAGGTGGTGGGTTGAGCGGGTGGCTGTGTGCGACGAGTACGACGGGTGGGCCTAGGGTTCGAAGAGCTGGTGTCGATGGGCTTAACACGGCGGGGAGGCATTTTGCGGGTGTCGTGTGTGTGCGTGAGTATGCAAAATACAATGAATCAACACAAACACGAAACACGACAACCGAGCAAATGGAATATTTGGGGCAAAATTAAAATTGAGCTAAGGAGCGAGTTTACCCAAATGAGATGAAGATCGTTGCTCATGGACGCCCCGATGCTACTCGATAGGAGCACGTTGTGAAGCCGCGGCGATTTCTTCAGTAAGTTTCGAAATTTAGGAGAATGGGTGAAAGTTAGGGTTTTGGGTGCGGGTGAAATCGAGGAGAATGGAGAGAAATCGATGGTGGGATGGATAGGGAAATGGGGGGAGGTCGATTGGGGTTGATTTTGGGGAAGATCGCGGTCCGGCGCAAGAGGAGGAGGTGAAACGTCGGGTTGGGATTCGAAAATGGCGAGGGCGGAACGAACGGGCAGCGACGGAAATTTATAGGAATTTAAGTCGACCCGGTCGGGTGAGATATCACCCGATCGGTTGAACTTAGGTCTAAAATTCGACGCTGAAGAAACGCTACAGGCGACCCGATCGGTTGAGAACTCAACCGATCGGTTCGTCGCTCCATACACTTTCCCGAGAATTGAGGGTTGCTCACCCGGTCGCCTCAACCGATCGCGCCCTAACTCAACCGATCGGTTGATATTTCCCAAAACTTTCCCGAGAATTCTCCCCAGATCACCCGATCTGTCACACGGTCTCTCCATTCTTCACCCGATCGGTTCATTTGGGGACAGATGCGGCTTGTATCTGATACATCCCAATCGATCGGTTGAGTAATCAACCGATCGGTTGGGGCCTTGTTTCCTGCAAAAAACCAACAGATTGTCTAAGTCCCTGAACGGATGTTCTTGCGGCTGATTTTATTTATAAAAATAGATAAAATAAAGTCAAAAATAACACTAAAAAGTGGGGCAAAAGTTTAGAGCATGGGTTGTTTAACGTCGTTGGCTCGACGCCCGCAAGTGATGCTCACGGTGGTTGATACGGGTGATGCCCAAAGTTCGGCATCTCTTCTTCATCGGAGCTTACTGCCTTTGGAGTAGTCAGTGGCTGGAGAAAGATTTGCTCGACTACCTTCTCCTTGTTTTTGGGATCCGGGGGCTTCTCTTTCGTATTGGCGTTCACCGCCATCTTCTTAAGGATCCGGACCTCGTCTTTGGTGAGGTCCATGGGTTCTTTCCCCGTTTTCCTCGCAGGATGAGCCTTGGGGAACCCGGGAGGGGTCGTACGTGCTGCATTCACTTTCCCAGCAGCATCATCGTTCTTGGAGCCGTCTTGGTCTTCTGAGTCCCCCAAGTCATCGGGAGGGTTTCTTAAGAGAATCTCCCAGGAGCTCTCTTCAGCAGCTTTATCTTCTTCCACCTCCCGCAAATTACACCGAGGGTCATCTGGGGGATCGGGGTACTTCATGGACAACCCCAGATCAAATTCAACCTTTTCTCCGCTGACGTTTAGCGAAAGTTTTCCATTCTTCACATCAATCAAAACTCCAGCAGTGGCCATGAAAGGCCGTCCCAGGATGATGGGAGTGTGTGCGTCTTCAGGCATGTCCATGACAACGAAGTCCACTGGCACATGCACCCCTTTTACATTGACGGGGAGGTCATCCACAATCCCCACCGGATATTTGACCGACCGGTCAGCAAGTTGTAGGGTCATACCGGTGGGCTCCAAATCAGCCATTCATATCCTCTTATACATCGATAAGGGCATCAAACTGACACGCGCTCCGAGATCGACGAGTGCACGATGAATCTTTACTGCCCCGATCGTGCAAGGAATTGAGAAGCTCCCCAGGTCTTTAAGTTTCGGGGGATTTGCCCTCTGGATGAGAGCGCTACACTCCGTCGTCAACACTAATTTCTCCTTTCTAGACACTCTCGTCACCAAATCCTTTAGGAATTTCGCATAGGAGGGGATTGTTTCGATTGCTTCCAGGAAGGGGATTTGCAAGCTCAGATCCTTGACCATGGCAAAGAACTTGCCATATTTCTCATCGATTTTGGCCTGAGCTAACCGTTGTGGAAAAGGCACAACGGGTTTGAACACTTTCAGGCTCCCTTCCTCGTTCTTCTTCTTCTCTTCTTCAGAGACTCCCTCCGGAGTCGTAGGATTTGATGACGAAGCACCGGCGTCATTTGATTTTTCGATCGGTCGCTCGACGACCAACGGTGCTTCCGGTCTGTTAGGGGGCACTATAGTAGGGATTTGTGTCCCGCTTCTCAGAACGATAGCGGACACATTTGCATGCTCGTGCACGAGTGCTGACGTTTGGGTTGCTCCCCTCGCGTTCACCTCAGGTTGTGGCGGTAATTGGTTTTGTGACCTTGAAAGGGTCGCCACTTGTAACCCCAGCTGGGTTACTTGGTCCGTGAGGGCCCGCTGACCCATTTCCAGCTTTTGATTGATCTTCTCCTGGTTGGTTATATATTGAGTCAAGAGAGACTCAACCGGAGAAACGGCCCTCTGTTGGCCATACTGCTGCTGCTGGATTGGCTGCTGATTCCTGGGGGCGTAAAATTGTTGCTGAGGCTGCTGCTGATATTGTTGCTGCTGAATCTGACTCTGCTGTGGCCTAGTCGGCTGATATGTTTGTTGCTGCGGCTGCTGGGGCAACGAGGGCTGGAATGGTGCCCGGTAACCAAAGGTAGGGTGTTTCCGGTTGTTTGGAGAGTAGGCCGAGTTGGAATTGGTTCTTGGTGGATATGGTGCATTTCCCGTGGGGTTGTAAAATAGTGCGCTCGCCTGATCCAACGGTGGTGAGACGTCACCACCGTCGAATTCCCCAAAGACTTCGGATTCTACCGCATCAATCTGTTGTGTACCGGCCCCACCGGATCCTACCATTAGTGCGGAGATCTGGGTCGAAAGCAAGTCGAACTTGCTTGAAAGTTTGTCGACGTCCTCGACTCTGTGTATACCCCCAGACCTGGGTGTGGCTCTCTCGTCACACCATCGCTCATTGTCGGATGCCATATTTTCCAGAATATGTCCAGCATCTTCCTCGCTCCTTGACATGAAGGAACCCCCAGCCGCGGCGTCCATGGAAGATTTTAGGTCATCCCTCAGCCCATTGTAGAACAGATTAATAATCTGCCACTTCGGAAGCTTATGGTGAGGGCATCTTCTCTGCATCTCCTTGTATCTCGTCCAAGCTTCATGCAAGGACTCGTGGCTGGCCTGGGAGAAGGAGGAGATCTCACTCCTCAACGTCATGGTCTTCCCCGGAGGAAAGAACTTCGTCAGAAAATCGTTGGAGAGCTTCTCCTAGTTATTGAAAGTGTTGGGGTCCTTCCCCCTAAGCCATTGCTTGGCTTTGTCTCGCAACGAGAAGGGGAACAGCTTCAGACGGATCGCCTCAGTCGAGACACCATTAATCCAGAAGGTGTCACATTTCTCCAAGAAGGAGTCTAGATGCTCGATCAGGCTCTCCATGGGTGCACCCGAAAACTGATCCTGCTGGATCCATGTCACCAAAGACAGCTTTAGCTCAAAGCTTTGGGCCGTAATAGCTGGAGGACGGATGGCGGAAGTGGACTCGATAGTGATGGAAATTGAATTCCACCCCAAGTAATTTTGATGATGAGCACACCAAAGCTTAGTGTACTAACTATGCTACACTTTAAGTATGCAGATTTCGTGAAGCTCTACTCATACTCAAAGAAGCACACTTCAACGCTCCAAGACAAAGACGAACATGACTAAACTCAAGTGATAAAGCTCAAGCTCAAACAGAACAAGACGCACAAAGAGAAGCTCGCCTTCACTTCATTAAGTTGACCAAAACTTCCGAAGACATGTTCAGAGTATAGTGTGAGTGTGTCGTGTCTTTTAGGGTATTTGTCAAAGCCATATCAAATAGACAAAACACACACACAAAACAATTTCGAAAATAATTTTAACTATCTTCAAAATAGTTTTCAAGAGCTTTTCTAGTCACTTCATAACTTTCGTAGTGAAACTCCACGCACCCTGGAGCTAACTACCTGTCTGACTAGAAGAACAACAGGAAATACTCCTCTGGGAGTCGACTACCACTAGTAGGGAGTCAACTACCTGTCAGGGATCAAAATCTCCTAGATCCCTCTGGGAGTCGACTACCTATATGAGGGAGTCAACTACCAGCTGTAAATTTCAGACGTTTTGAAATTCAAATTTTGAAATCCTTTGAGCAATTTACTCCGAAATTTTTGGGACAAAAGTCAAACGAAATTTGAAATTCAAATCTCAGTTTTTCCCTATAAATAGAGCTGAAATATTTTGTAAAAAATACAACATTGAAAATCAAATTTGTGAAAGCTCTCTTGAATTAAAGCTCTCTAATTTTCTCTCTAGCCAATTTAATTTCTGTTTTGATCTTGCAATATTTTCTCATTCTTTTTGAAGATCATACTATTATTTTTTATTGGCTAAATTGTTTTTCAAAATCCTTACTATTATTCTCTCTAATTTTATTTGAAGGATTTTTCAAAAAGCTCTAGATCACAAAGAACTTATCTCGTATCTTTGTATGATCTAGACTATCATTCTATTAAGCCACTGCACAAATTGTCTATCTTTTGATTGGCTATAGAATCGGGTGTATAAACCAATCTCTATTACTTATTGTAGAGTATTGGACAAATCTCTTATTGTGTTGATTGTTGGAACACTAGACAAGTCTAGTTGTTACCAGTTGGAAAGTCCTCGGTTTGTGAGGCAAGGGTAAACCCTAGACAAGTCTAGGTGTTGTGATCGGAAATCCTGGTCAAGGCTAGGTCGTTGGAAATCCTAACGAGTGAAGTTAGGTGCTTGTATTTGCCAAGGCAGATAGTGGAAATCTCGTACCGGATTGGTCGGGGACTGGACGTACCCGGGTTGCGGGGAACCAGGATAAAAATCCTTTTGTTTGCGATTGTTGATCTGTGCTTGATTATCTTTACATTTATTTTTTCTATCTTCTATCTACAGCAAAGATCAATTTATCTCTATTCGCTGAAATTCATACTTGTGATCTTATTTTTTCTCACATATTCTCTGGGAGTCGACTACTGCTCATAGGGAGTCGACTACCTGCTGTGAAATTACTTTGTGCATTTTAAAAACTATATTGTTGATTAAGAACCAAGCGTAGATCACTCTACTTGGTTTCTTAGGCAACGTTAGAAGGAATTTATTTGTGTTAATATCGTTGAGCGAAAAAGTTTACTATATACACAACACTATTCAACCCCCCCTTCTAGTGTTGTTTGCCATCCACAGGATCCAACACTTGGTATCAGAGCGAGGTATCGAGATGGCATCAACAATGGTAGCATCCGTCCTCCAACGATTTGATGGAACAAATTATGCGGATTGGAGAAAGAGGATGTTGAAAGACATTGAATCCCTTGGACATATGGCGTGGAGTTTCATCGAGTTCCCGTACATCAAGCCTACCACTCCTCCATCCCAATGGACAAACCAATACATGGAAAAAGCCGTTCTTCACTCTGAGGTAATGAGTCTATTATTATTTAATATTGGCGATTCTATCTTTGAGTACGTTTCAGAGACCACTACGGCATTTCAAATTTGGAACTTGCTTAAAGTCAAGTATGGAAAGGAGACTATTGAAAAATGGATTTTTAACACCATGATCACCAAAATAGAAGAGAGCAAACTTAACGAAGAAGAGAATGATTCAAATTCGGATGACTCAAGTGATGAAGGAACGAAAGAGCAACCCGCAAATAATATGTGCATGATGGCTTGTCAAGATAATAAGGATAAGGTATGTGAATCGAGTTCTGACGATGAAAATGATTTTGACATTGCTAGTGCTTATGAGAATTTGTACATAGAATACGGAAAATTGGCAAAGAGATTCAAAAGTTTAAATAATAAGTATAAAGTCTTGCTTAATAACCATGATAATTTATCTAGCAAACATGATAACTTATTGGATGATTATGATGATTTGAAAAATAACTTTACTAGTTCAAACGTTTCACCACATGATCATAAGTGCTTGAAGGACAAGTTTGATTCTTTATCGAGTGATCACTATTTATTGAAAAATGAACATGCGTTGTATGTCTCTTGTTTAAATGATAAAATAGAATCACTTGAAAATATTATGGCTTCTAGTCGTATAAAGCATGAAGAATTAGTTGCAAAACTTGATTGTATCAAGAATAATCCTATTCCCTCTCCTAAAAATGTTGCTAATAGGTATATTTATACTCAAGCTTCTACTTCTAAAGAAATGAGTAGAAATGTAAATGTCGCACATGCTAATGTTAAAAAGTACGCCTTTATGTATGGTAAAGATGCTAGACACAATAGTGTACACAATAAACCTCATGTTATATCCCACAACACGGCACACAAAAATGTTGTACACAATGCACATCAAAGATTACACTTTGTACACAAAGTACACAATGCTAGGAATAACATGATATGGGTGCCTAAACACTTAGGCGTGCATGATAAAAATATTTATGTTCAAAATTTGACCAAAAGTATGCATGGATTCTAGAAAGATTCATTTGTTCATAGGAAGTCAAATTCACATCGAATTTGGGTTCCAAATAAGTAACTCTATTTTTTTTCAAACATTAGGATATCAACATGCTTCATGTATATTATTCTGATACCCAAACGCTTAAAATGATATGTAAATAAAACTTTGTTTTTTTTCTTCTTTCTAACATATCGGACCCAATTAGAAGTGGGTACCAAACGTGTAGAGATTATTTTATTTCAGGACATTTGGATAATGGATAGTGGATGCTCCGCACACATGACATGGAACACGAAATTACTTAGCAATCTAAAAATGTATGATGGCGGAACCGTGACATTTGGTGACAACAAGAAAGGTAAAATTGTCGGAATTGGCAATATCGGCAATCACTCAAAATTGCTCATCAAAGATGTAAGCTTGGTGAAAGGATTAAAGCATAATCTATTAAGCATAAGTCAACTATGCGACAAAGGTATGAAAGTTATATTTACTCTTGACTCATGCTTAGTATATGACAAAGATATGAAAAATATCCTTGTTAAAGGTAAGCGAATAGAAAATATCTATGTACTTAGACTAAATGAGTATGAATCAAATGTATGTTTAATTGTTTCAACAAATGATCCACTGCTTTGGCATAGACGCTTTGGCCATGTGAACATCAAAAACATGGATAAGATTTCTAGGAAAGAGTTGGTGCAAGGACTTCCTAAGATAAGTTTTAAATTAGATAAAATATGTGACTCATGTCAATTTGGCAAAATGCATAAGAGTTCGTTTAAAAATATTGGAGCACTTAGTTCTAATGGACCACTTGAACTACTTCATATGGACTTGTTTGGCCCAACTAGAACTACATCATTATGCAACTCTAGATACTTATTTGTCATAATCGATGATTTTACTCGATATACGTGGGTATTATTCTTGACTCATAAGAATGATGCCTTCCGTGAATTCGAAATATTTTTCAAAACGATTGAACGTTTATATTCCATGAAAATTATTTCTTTAAGAAGTGACCACGGTGGTGAATTCGAAAATGAACATTTTAAATCTTTTTGTGAAGAACGAGGCATTTTTCATACTTTTGCTTTTCCCAGAGCTGCTCCTCAAAATGGGGTAGTTGAAAGGAAAAACAGAACACTCCAAGAGTGTGCACGAACAATGTTGTGTGAAAGCAACCTTCCAAAGAATTTTTGGGCAGAAGCTGTAGCAACCGCGTGCTATATTCAAAATAAAGTTTTAATTAGAAAACCTTTTGAAAAGACCCCTTATGAGTTATTGCTCCAACGAATTCCAAAAGTATCTTACTTCAGAGTTTTTGGTTGTAAATGCTACATTCTGAACACTAAAGATAACTTAGATAAGTTTGACTCCAAAGCGGATGAAGGCATATTTATCGGTTACTCTTTACGTAGTAAGGCATATAGAATTTACAATAAAAGTTCCGAAACTATTGTTGAAACTCTACATGTAACATTTGATGAATCTGTACCTCATAACATTACTCATAATGATGATGATGAAAGCATGCTCTTTGCACCCACTCCTAATAATGAATCTATCAATGATATCCCTAGTTCTTTGCCTAAATCATTTCCTGAAGTTACACATCACCCACACACACAAGTCTTAGGTGACATTGATGCAGGAATTAGAACTAGATCTCAAATAGAACACTTAACACATGTTGCATTTGTTTCTAACATTGAGCCGAAAAAGGTAGAAGAAGCTTTTGCAGATGAAGCATGGATCAAGGCTATGCAAGAAGAACTTCTACAATTTGAACGCAATCAAGTATAGGAGTTAGTGCCTAGACCGGAAGATCGTCCCGTTATCGGTACCAAATGGGTATACCGGAACAAACTAGATGAAGATGGAAATGTGATAAGGAATAAGACAAGGTTAGTAGCACAGGGTTACTCTCAAGAGGAAGGTATAGACATTGATGAAACCTTTGCTCCTGTTGCTAGACTAGAATCTATTAGGATGTTACTCGCATTTGCATCATATAAGAATTTTAAACTTTATCAGATGGATGTAAAAAGCGCTTTCCTAAACGGATTCATAAAGGAGGAAGTCTACGTTGAACAACCTCCAGGATTTGAACATGATAAGAAAACTGGATTTGTTTACAAGTTAAACAAAGCCTTATATGGGCTAAAGAAAGCTCCAAGAGCTTGGTATGAAAGACTAAGGAAATTCTTAAGTGACTCAAGTTACACTGTTGGAAAAATAGATACAACCTTATTTGTTAAGAAAGTTCATAATGATATCATTCTTATCCAAATATACGTAGATGACATCATTTTTGGATCTACTAATGAGGATCTTTGCCAAGAGTTTGCCAAGTTAATGCAGGAAGAATTCGAAATGAGCCATATGGGGGAGCTAACATATTTTCTCGGATTGCAAATCAAACAAGGAAAAGAAGGAACCTTCATTCATCAAACAAAGTATGCAAGAGACTTGATCAAAAGGTTCGGTATGGAAACTGCATCCGGAAAGAACATACCAATGGCAACATCCACATCCTTAGACAAAGACGAAGCAGGTAAAAAGGTTGATCAGAAAACATATCGAGGTATGGTCGGTTCCTTACTCTACTTAACTGCCAGCAGACCTGACATCATGTTTAGTGTTTGTGCATGTGCTAGATTTCAATGTGATCCTAGGGAATCACACCTTAAAACAGTAAAATACATATTTAGATATCTTAAAACCACATCTGACTTTGGACTTTTCTATCCCAAAGGAAGCACATTCGATTTAACTTCATTTAGTGACGCAGACTATGCTGGTTGTAAAGCCACAAGAAAAAGTACAAGTGGAACATGTCATTTCCTTGGACATTCCCTTGTCTCGTGGTTTAGCAAAAAGCAAAGTTCCGTCTCACTATCCACCACTGAGGCAGAGTATATAGCTGTCGGACTTGCCTGTGCTCAAATACTTTGGATGAAACAAGTCCTCGTCGATTATGGTGTTAATGCATCTACATGTGTAATTTATTGTGATAATAAAAGCACCATAAATCTCACTAAAAACTCAGTTCTTCATCCTAGAACAAAACATATTGATATTAGACACAGATTTATTGATGATCATTGTGCCAAAAAGGATGTTGAACTTAAATTTGTCTCCTCTGAGTTTCAAGTTGCAGATATTCTAACAAAACCCTTACAAAAAGATACATTCTCCAGACTTCGACGAGAATTGGGTATTGTTGGATAAAAGGAATTGAATAATGCTCAGTTATAATTTTTTGTTGTTTTTGTTGATGACAAGGGGGAGAAAATTCATGTGACATGAAATGTAAAATAAAATCATATGTATACTGTTTTGTGTATTGCTTCGATGTAGGGGGAGAACCGCATCAAAGCAGGGGGAGTAAGTATACCATATATTTTATTTTTTACTTACTTCATTTCTTTCTCATGTTTGGGTGTCATCATCAAAAAGGGGGAGAGTGATGGAAATTGAATTCCACCCCAAGTAATTTTGATGATGAGCACACCAAAGCTTAGTGTACTAACTACACTACACTTTAAGTATGCAGATTTCGTGAAGCTCTACTCATACTCAAAGAAGCACACTTCAACGCTCCAAGACAAAGACGAACATGACTAAACTCAAGTGATGAAGCTCAAGCTCAAACAGAACAAGAAGCACAAAGAGAAGCTCGCCTTCACTTCATCAAGTTGACCAAAACTTCCGAAGACATGTTCAGAGTCTAGTGTGAGTGTGTCGTGTCTTTTAGGGTATTTGTCAAAGCCATATCAAATAGACAAAACACACACACACAAAAATTTCGAAAATAATTTTAACTATCTTCAAAATAGTTTTCAAGAGCTTTTCTAGTCACTTCATAACTTTCGTAGTGAAACTCCACGCACCCTGGAGCTAACTACCTGTCTGACTAGAAGAACAACAGGAAAAACTCCTCTGGGAGTCGACTACCACTAGTAGGGAGTCGACTACCTGTCAGGGATCAAAATCTCCTAGATCCCTCTGGGAGTCGACTACCTATATGAGGGAGTCGACTACCAGCTGTAAATTTCAGACGTTTTGAAATTCAAATTTTGAAATCCTTTGAGCAATTTACTCCGAAATTTTTAGGACAAAAGTCAAACGAAATTTAAAATTCAAATCTCAGTTTTTCCCTATAAATAGAGCTGAAATATTTTGTAAAAAAATACAACATTGAAAATCAAATTTGTGAAAGCTCTCTTGAATTAAAGCTCTCTAATTTTCTCTCTAGCCAATTTAATTTCTGTTTTGATCTTGCAATATTTTCTCATTCTTTTTGAAGATCATACTATTATTTTTTATTGGCTAAATTTTTTTTCAAAATCCTTACTATTATTCTCTCTAATTTTATTTGAAGGATTTTTGAAAAAGCTCTAGATCACAAAGAACTTATCTCGTATCTTTGTGTGATCTAGACTATCATTCTATTAAGCCACTACACAAATTGTCTATCTTTTGATTGGCTATAGAATCAGGTGTATAAACCAATCTCTATTACTTATTGTAGAGTATTGGACAAATCTCTTATTGTGTTGATTGTTAGAACACTAGACAAGTCTAGTTGTTGCCAGTTGGAAAGTCCTCGGTTTGTGAGGCAAGGGTAAACCCTAGACAAGTCTAGGTGTTGTGATCGGAAATCCTGGTCAAGGCTAGGTCGTTGGAAATCCTAACGAGTGAAGTTAGGTGCTTGTATTTGCCAAGGCAGATAGTGAAAATCTCGTACCGGATTGGTCGGGGACTGGACGTACCCGGGTTGCGGGGAACCAGGATAAAAATCCTTTTGTTTGCGATTGTTGATCTGTGCTTGATTATCTTTACATTTATTTTTTCTATCTTCTATCTACAACAAAGATCAATTTATCGATATTCGCTGAAATTCATACTTGTGATCTTATTTGTTCTCACATATTCTCTGGGAGTCGACTACTGCTCATAGGGAGTCGACTACCTGCTGTGAAATTACTTTGTGCATTTTAAAAATTATATTGTTGATTAAGAACCAAGCGTAGATCACTCTACTTGGTTTCTTAGGCAACGTTAGAAGGAATTTATTTGTGTTAATATCGTTGCGCGAAAAAGTTTACTATATACACAACACTATTCAACCCCCCCTTCTAGTGTTGATTGCCATCCACAGGATCCAACAGATAGATGGCATCGAGTACTCCAACAGGGACTTGCGAGGCGGGGTGTTCTCCTCCATGGCTTCAGGATCCTCTCTTCTTCGCTTCTCCGCGGCCAAACGCCTAAGGGTGACGTTAATCTCTGGATCAACGGGGATCAAGTCGTCGATACTTCTTGAACTCCTGCGCATGAAAAACAACAAACACCCGTGAAGCGACAAGTGGGAGAGAGACAGATAAGATAAGAAATAAAAAGAAGAAAATAAAAAGGAAAAAGAAGAATGCGAAAATTATCGCGAGGTAGGGATAAGAGATAGACACTAGGGTTCAAGAGATCCTAAAATAACAAGCACGTTGCCTCCCCGGCAACGGCGCCATAAACTTGACGTTGCCCCCGGTTTGCTAGCCGCAAATGGCCGGGGGACCCGCGTGAGGGTTTAGATATTTGTAACCGCAAGCGCACGGTGTTGTAGTGTGGCTTGGGGGTCGAACACATGGAGGCTAGGATGTGCTTGTGTCAAGGAGGACCGAAATCACCCCGTGGGCGAGCTAGCCCGAATCGGTTGATGGGTTGTCACGGGAAAGGAATGCAAGGTATGAACAATAAGAAAATAAACCCGGGACTTTGGTTTCCACTCCAACGAGCGACTCTCGCCGATACGGCCTACGGGCAGGATGGCGATCGGAATTAGGATCTAATGGTGAGACGTTGCCTCTGAAAGTGGTACCGGCATCCCATGGGCCCGATATTCCGGTCGGTGCCCAGGATGATACACCGGACTTCCCGGGTTCGATCAGTGGGCACTCCCGTGTCCATTAACACTGATCGATTCCGGGAGCACTAAGCTCGCAACGATAACTCCCAACGTCTCATCCTGCCGCTCCCGCGCGCTAGGATTCGGCGTCTACGCTAAGGGCGTGAGGTATGGCTAGGGAGTCAACCGCCAAGTTTATTCCCCCTTGGCCCAACGGTCAAAGGCGGTCTTTTTCCCGCCGATGAAAATAAAACATCCCGCGTAACTGTTAGATTCCTATTCCCAATCGATTTCCTAACCCTATGGATGCATCGGGAAGAGCCTCCGAAGGGGTTTTCGCTAAAATCCCAGATTTGGGAACTACTCACAAATATTCATTAAAAAGCGATCTAAACGAAAATGAACCGTTAAAATCATAATCAGACGATATGAATGCGAAGGTAGTAGAGCAATTAAGATAATACTAAAGTTTAAGAAAGATCCGAAAACTTACAATAGAAAAGTAATTACAGCCGTCACAAATAGGAGAAAACAGTAAAAACTAACAGCTCCCCCGTTTCTGGAACCCTAGGGGTCCTATTTATAGGATCTCGTATCACCCGATCGGTTGACAAGTCAACCGATCGGGTGATCCGTTATAAATAATAAACAGAAAACGGCGGAGTTTCACCCGGTCATATGAACCGGTCGGTTGAGTTCTTGGAGTGACCGGTTGGATCTTGGCGCCATCGGGTGAAGGGATCGGTTGGGTGCCCATGTCTCGACTCCTCAGCATCAGCTACAGATGAACCAATCGGGTGAGAGTCACCCGATCGGTTGGAATTTGGCTTGAAAAGACAGAGAATCAGCCCCGTTGAACCGGCCTGTGAACCGGTCGGGTGACATCCACTTGAGCTCCGGCTGAGACCGGGTGGTGCACGCGTGCATCACCCAATCGGTTGGAGATGACCAACCGGTCGGGTGAGGGGATAAAATGATGCCATCGTCTTTGTTTGACCCCCTGGGTCACGCGTGACTCCTCCCGTTGCTCCCGGGACTTGAGATATCTTCGTTAAACGTCCCCTACGCGGGCAATCTCCTACAAACATGGAGAAACAAAGAAAAGTGAAAGAAAACGAGAAAATACGAGAATATGAATAAAAGACGACGGAAAATACGGAGAAACACGAAAGAAAACGTGCGTGAATATATGAAATATATACGCACGTCAGCAAACCGGAGCCGTGGAGGGGGCCAGAATGACACACAAAGAGGCCAACCAGGCCAAACTGGCCTGACTGGAGCTGGAGCCGGAGCTAGGATCCAGACGAAAGTTGAAGCCGGAGCCGGAGCTGGAGCTGGAGCCGGAGCTAGGATCCAGAAGAAAGCTGGAGCTGGAGCTGGAGTTGGAAATAGTACTGGAGCTGTGTCTAGACGAGGTCGACCCGTCCAATAGGAGGCTGACCACACCAGTTCAACCGACCCAGGAGGAGGCCGACCAGACGAGTCCGATCGCATTGCCAAATATCAGAGTCTCAACGCCAAGCCACCATGTCGAGCTTACAAAGTTATCCCCACAACGACGGAGCGGTTGAACCATTCGAGCTTCCAGACCGCTCCTCCGACCGTGGCCGAGCCGATCTAACCGAAGCACCA
The DNA here is from genome assembly GCA_030789695.1 of Scilla litardierei. Lineage (NCBI taxonomy): Eukaryota > Viridiplantae > Streptophyta > Magnoliopsida > Asparagales > Asparagaceae > Scilla > Scilla litardierei. The sequence goes on from CM061142.1 coordinate 396,306,575, forward strand.
CCGTCCGAGTTCGAGCATCCAGACCGCTCCTCCGACCGTGGCCGAGCCGATCTGACCGAAGCACCACCGTCTGAGTTCGAGCATCCAGACCACTCCTCCGACCGTGGCTGAGCCAATCTGGCCGAAGCACCACCGTCCGAGTTCGAGCGCTCCTCCAACCGTGCTGCTGGGTCCCCGCTTGCCGAACAGCTCCTGAATCCACCCGAGCTGGACGAAGTAGTTGCAGAGCGCCACCATGTAACCTTCGAAAGCCTTCACAAGGTCATCACCCCTTCGTCAGCCGTAAGTCGAGGGGCAACTCCCATTGCCACCGGACGAACGGATCGGTCTTCAGGCTGGGGGCAACTCCCCCAGCTGGCCGATCCACTCCTTCGTCGGCCGTAAGCCGGGGGAAACTCCCCTCGCGACCGAACGAACAGATCGGTCCTAAAGCCGGGGGCAACTCCCCCAACTGGCCGATCCACTCCTTCGTCGGCCGTAAGCCGGGGGGCAACTCCCCTCGCCACCGAACGAACGGATCGATCTTAAGGCTGGGGGCAACTCCCCCAGCTGGCCGATCCACTCCTTCGTCGGCCGTAAGCCGGGAGGCAACTCCCCTCGCCACCGAACGAACGGATCGATCTTAAAGCCGGGGGCAACTCTCCCAGCTGGCCGATTCACTCCTTCGTCGGCCGTACGCCGAGGGGCAACTCCCCTCGCCACCGGACGAACGGATCGGTCTTCAGGCTGGGGGCAACTCCCCCAGCTGGCCGATCCACTCCTTCGTCGGCCGTAAGCCGGGGGGCAACTCCCCTCGCGACCGAACAAACAGATCGGTCCTAAAGCCGGGGCAACTCCCCCAACTGGCCGATCCACTCCTTCGTCGGCCGTAAGCCGGGGGGCAACTCCCCTCGCCACCGAACGAACGGATCGATCTTAAGGCTGGGGGCAACTCCCCCAGTTGGCCGATCCACTCCTTCGTCGGCCGTAAGCCGGGGGGCAACTCCCCTCACCACCGAATGAACGGATCGGTCTTAAAGCCGGGGGAACTCCCCCAGCTGGCCGATTCACTCCTTCGTCGGCCGTAAGCCGGGGGGTAACTCCCCTCACCACCGAACGAACGGATCGATCTTAAAGCTGGGGGCAACTCCCCCAGCTGGCCGATCCACTCCTTCGTCAGCCGTAAGTCGAGGGGCAACTCCCCTCGCCACTGAACGAATCTCTTTCGTCAACCGTGAGTCGAGGGGCAACTCCCCTCGCCACCAAACAGACGAGCTCACCGAACGGATCTCCTTCCTCAGCCGTAAGTCGAGGGGCAACTCCCCTTGCCACTGAACGAATCTCTTTCGTCAACTGTGAGACGAGGGGCAACTCCCCTCGCCACCAAACAGACGAGCTCAATCTCAGTGCTGGGGACAACTCCCCCAGCTGGTCGACCAACTCCTTCGTCGGCCGTAAGTCGAGGGGAGACTCCTCTCGCAACCGAACGAATCTCGGACCGACGATCTAGCCAACTCCGCAAGACGGACCAAAAACTTTACAGAGAAAACAACTTCTCCCCCCTTATACTACATCTCCCGACCTCAACCTTAACAATGGTAGAGCTCGGAAGATGGGGGCAATTGTTACGACTATTTTGTCCGGGCCCGGAAGAGCCAAGTCAACGACGATCGGTCAACCGGCCTGCTACGACCTTAGGGCTCCGGCCCTAGAGATCTCACGGGCGGGCCGCGCTTATCCGCCCAAGACAAAGGCCCAAAAGACTGACCACTTCCGTAGTGGAGGAAGTTGGGGCCCAAATCGAGGAAGCCTTCGCCAAGTATGGCAACCGCCCAGTGTCATCATGATCCGCCAATTATGGCAGCCACCTTCATGGCTCGCCAAATATGGCAACCGACTTCATGGCCATCACTCCCCAATAATGGCGGCCACTTTCAATGCCATCACTCCACCTTCATGGCATTTATCCCTCCATAAAGCATGGCAATTATGGGGGTCAACATGGCCCATTAACACGACCTCATCAATAGCGACCATGATGTCTCATCATGGCCCATTACTATGGGACTCGCCTATATGAAGAGGGAGGCGGCATCACCACCAGGGGGGATCTAGGTGATCTACAGCAATGGTATCACATACTAAACACTCTTACACCTTCATCCACCTTGAATATTTCTCCTCCAAAACTCGGTCCGAGGATCGGGGCTTGGTCTCTCCGTGAACCAAGTCCGATCCCGTCGAGCATCTATCAGACCCGATCTGACTTTGGCATCGGAGGGGATTCGGTCGGAACCAAGGTCCGACCCCCCTGACGAGCTCTCTCGTCTATTCAAGTTCAGGAGATCCAGCGACGCCGAGTCTTCCCCTCAGCGTCTTCCCAGCCGGAGCCGAGCGCCTTCATCCCCGAATCCGCTCGCCTCCATCACCAGGTCGTCGCTCTGCTGAGGCCACCCCTCGACAAGCCAACGCGAAGATCCGCGCGTCCCCTCACCGAGCGACCCCGCCTTCAACCGATCCCGGAGGTTGCCGTCCCGCCGAGGCTACCCCTCGGCGCGTCGAAGAACGTAAACGCGCCTTCCTGCCCAAGCAAACGTGTCCACGACCGACCTCAAGGGTCATCTCTGTCCCACGTGGCTGCTACGGCAAACGCAGAGGTCCCGCGTGTCCCCTTTTGACCGCGTTGACCCCGCACCCTCCGGGCCTCCATACTATCGATTTACGGGTGGAAAAAACACGCGTTAACAAAAACCTTTTTAGGCTATTTCATTTATGACGAAAAGCAAGCAAGCGCAAATGGAGCAGTGCTCCAGCGACATTTGCCCTACGCCTTCTTGTGAGGCGTCCCGTGTTCGAACCCGGGCCGATGGGGACTCCCCGCGCGCGCTTTACCAGCTTTCCCACTGATCGAAAAAAAAGCAAGCAAGCAAAAGAAATACATATGAACATATATGTTAAAAAGAAAAATAAAAGACGCAGAATCAAAACTTATCCTAAATGACTGCCTTGTGTGCTTATGTTACTTCATGCTGCTGAACGAGATAAGAATCTCTCAAAAAACAATAATGAATAGGATCAAATGGGGTCGTATTGTGAGCTCAAAAAAATTCCAAGCGAAAATAAAAATATAAAACTAAAAATCAAGATAAAAAATAAAGATAAAAATAAAGATAAAGATAAAAATAATAGCATTCGAATCCAAATTACAAAGAGATGGGATCTCAAGCTAGCGGTCTAGCGGAGAATCCAAAGAGAGAATCAGCCCATAGGAATGAGAGCGTGTAGCGACAATAGCATGCCCTAATTTTCGATCCAAGTCCAAAGAGAGAATATGATCGATATTACTCACCGAAACAAAAGCAAAAATAAAAAAAACAAAGGGAAAAATCTGAAAATTGGTCACCGAAATTTCAAAGAGATGAGGTCGCTTAAGCTAGCGGTCCAGCAAAGAATCGAAGGAGATAATCAGAAATGAGATCCAAGTGTGTGGGGGTGCGGCAGGTGCCCTAATCAGCATCATCCATGACTTCGCACTTGCTATACGTATCAATAAGAGCATTGCCCACATAAATATGCGAAACGAACCCAGCGATCGACGCACACAGCGAGAATGCCAACCCACGAGTACGCAGTTCTTTTGGGCATTTTCTCAAACAAATGATGTGCATGATGATGTGCCCCGCACAGTCTCTATCTAACTGCCAATGTTAAACAAATCTGGTATGATAAAAATTGATTGATACTTAGGCGGTTACGTGTGCCAATAACAAGAATAGAGCCTCTCATGCTTCTGTCTTTTGTTTTTGTTCCTGTTCAGCTCGGATGCCTTCTGCCTTTCTCCAGGCCCCCCCTCCCTCTTGTTTGCTGATGGGCCATTGTCATAGGATACCATGAACACAGTGCACAGTTTGGCAGCAGTGGTCCTGTCATAACCTAACTGATAAGCATCCAGCTTCTTTCAAGAACTGTAGCTGCCCTAGTGCATGCATTTTAATTATATATTCATGATATATGTTTTTATGTGTGGTAACGTTAACATACAGTCGTCTGATATGCGGCAAAAAAAAAAACAAATTCCAATTCCATTGCGGACCACGTCGGATTTCATCACTGGCGTAATATCTCCATGATTTGTCCATTGGTTGGATGCCAACTTTCTTGCTTGCACGTGTTATCCAACGAATGGCTCTTCATTTCAGGCTTGCTATGTTGTTGTAAAAATTTCCGAGATAAGAAGATGGCACTATAAAAATCACGGGAAGAATGGACTTATAAGTAAGTCGAGGCGTGCTAGGCACTGTCCTTAAGAGTAGATTTCCGCCCCTCAGAGTGATTACTCGGTACAAGGCAGGTCCAGCGATTACCCTTCAGGATTCAACGGCAACGGCCTCGTAAGTGTGCACTCACAGTACAAGGCTTTAGCGAGCAGCAACAGTTCTTCGATCTCACAGGAAGAGGAAGAGGAATAGCAGGGGATTTGCAGAACATGAGCAGTTGGCCGTGGAGGTAGAGGCGAATAGATGAACTAAAACAGCAACAACAGCAACAAAATTTTTGGAGGAAGAATGAATTTTCGCAGTTTGTTTCCTCTTGACAAAATGAGTTTATATAGGTGAAAGAATATGACTGTTAGAATTCGTCATTAAGAGAGAAAATGGCTGTTGCGAAATTAAACAGCCATTTAATGAGAATATGTCTGTTGAGACATTAAACAGCAATTTATTGAAAAAATGGCTTTTGGGGAAAATAAAAACGTAATGTGCTCTTTGAATTATTTAAAACAAAATGGGCTAAAAACATGAGACAAAACTCGGGCACTCCACGCAGTACCGGTGAACCCCCCCCCCCCCCCCCCCCCCCCCCCCCCCCCCCCGGCGCAGGCGGGACGCCAGCACACACACGCTAAGGGTTTCTGGATCCGTTGCCCACATTTTCCATTCGGCCCAACCCGATTTGGGCTCGGTTCCGGTTTGGGCTTATGCGCCCGCGAGATTCCCCTTATTCCTAGCCCATATACATGTCCAATAGCCCATATGGAAGAAGTCTCTTATATACCCATCCAAGTGAGTTCTCCCATCCAATGTGGGACTAAAGTTGGCTTTGAATTGAATGAAATATCCAACAATCCCCAACTATTTCAAAATTCAAAGGTAAGGATATAGGAATCCAAAATGAGGAACAAAATTGATGTGAGATCGAATACGACAATTCAATACATTAGCAATGGTGACTTTCGGTCTATGAACCATTACTTAGGGAATGAAAGTGTGTTCTACAAGAAGTTGGTGAAACATATAGTTTCTATGAACCAATCTCCTTTATAGTAAAACATTGACTCACAACCCATATTGAATCATCAATGAATAGTTGATTGCTCTTACGGGTTGGCACGTTTCGGCCATGCGCCATACCTAGATTTTCCTGAGTGCTATAGCGAATGTACCCATATTCGCATAGAAGCGGCCACACTTCCACTCCCATATAGGTGGACCCATCAAGTGTGCTCGACGATTATGCACACCACCCAACAAGGGCTATTGTAACGACCGCTTTTCGTTGTACGTTGTTCGTGCACGTGCTTTTGACCGTGCACGTGTTTGTTTTAGACTTTGTTTGTTGGTGAACACTTTTGTGTGATATGCCGTTGTGAACGTCTCTGAGAATATTAAATAGTGGCACTATTTTGAAACGACGTTTCTCGAGTCGTTCTCCCACAATTTACACTTATTCGATGAGACGTGGCGATTTTCACTTTTGACGGGAGACGTTTCTATTTTTAGTTTCGTCATCCGACGTCAAATTTGAGATCCGTCTTCTTAGTTAGCTCACATTCGTCATCACGATCACCCCGATATTTATTGTATAATTTTTGGAGTTTATTTGACCACTTTTATATTTTTAACAAGTTTTATAATATTTTTAATAATTAATTTTTATATTAAATTCGGCCAAATAAAATTTATTTGAGTTTAAAACGTTTTAAAGAATTTTTGAGCCAATTTCCAGCTCATTTGGACCAAGTCAAATCCTAGGGTGAGTTGGAGAAGTTGAATTTCAAATTTTAAATTATTTTAAACTTCTAATCCTATTAGATTTAGCCCTAGACCAAGTCAACCCATCTACACTATATAAACAACCCCTAGGAAGACCCATTTTCGCAAGAAATTAACCCTAGCCTCTTCCAAAACTCAAATTGGACGTTGCGACGATTCGTCGCAATGTTGCGACGTTCAGCCATCGATCTGACCGAGAAAACCCACCGCAAATCGCCGCCCCGACCGACAGCCGCCCCCGCATCCCAGCCGCTCGCATCGCAGCTGCCCCGTTCGCCCGCTTCGACCGCTCCGTCCCCTCGGTCTGACCGAGGGCTTGGCTCCGCATCCGCTCCGCACAGCGCTCCGCACCGACCCGCCTTGTCGCCCGCATCCGCTAGCGCTTGACCGAGCGGATCGCCCGCCTCCGCAACGTTGCAACGCTCGCAACGTTGCAGCGCCCGCTCCCCCGCATCCAAGGTGTACGACCGACCCCTCCCTCCGCACCGACCGAGAGCACCAAGGCCCGCACCGACCCCCGCTGCTGCACAGCTCCGTTTCCCCGCAGCGACCGAGAGAATCTCCCGCATTGGAGGGGTACGACCGAGAGCCACTCGTCGCAACCCCGCATCCGTCGCACCACTTGCCTCCGTGGGCCCCCCAAGTTCTCCAGAGTTATTGTGGGTCCCCCAAAGGCCCCTAGGACTGCTGTGGGCCCCACCTAGGTGCTTGCTCTTCGAGGATCCGTCGCGTACGACGTCGTCACACGTCGTAGCTCGTCGTCGCACGTGCTAGCTTTGGAATCTGGAACCGTCGCCCCGGTTGAAGCTCTGAATTTTCCAGCGAGGAATATATATTGGAATCAGGACTTGGAGCGCGATCTTTTATTCCAACCCCCGGCGTCGCTACCCGACGCCGGTGTAGCTTTCGCGTCGTGTTGAGGCCGGTGGACTTGTGCACGTAGGATAATTGTGATTTTGGACTCATTGGACGGTGTGCTCAGACGTCGTGCTTGCAGGCAAGTGAAACTTGCCAACTCTTGTGTAGGGCCATGTTTTTAGGCCACTTCCTTGTTCCTAGCGTAAAAGAGACTAGTCAGTGAAATGATAGCTGGCTAGACGCCTACTTGATCTAGTTTGACAACGAAACTAGATCCGTCACCTAATTGATCTAGCTTGACAACGAAGCTAGATCCAACCCTTTAAACTTGTTGTTCATGCATACTAAACTGTCACGTTTACTTTTCTTATCTGTACGCACTTTTAACTGCCATGCATTGCATTCTACATGTCATCCAAGTTGATTGTTGCATTCGTAGCACACGCTACAATACTTGTACTCGTACTACTTGTTTCTGGCTAGGTGCACCCCTAGGCCATACTTGTTTAAAACACTTCCTGGCTCGTGGTCCAGAAGCGGGCCTCATGTGTTGGCTAGAAACCAATGCCCGATACACGTGGAGGGGTAGGGATAAACGGTTACTTGAGCTTAGGAGTGGCCTGATCCGCCCTCTAGCCAAAAGACGGAATCTCTGTGCACGAGGTGCTTACTTTTCTTGTCTTGTACTTGTCTTGTGAATGATTCATGTAATACTTGTCATCCATGCCATACCATGCTCGTACTTTACTTTACTTTACTTTACCTGCTGCACCCATACTTTAACTGCCATGTCATCGCATCATGCTAGAACTGCTAGGTTGCTTTACTTGTACTTTCAGTTTCACTTGCACAAGTCTTCCAGACTTGCTGGCATGTGCCCCTTTCTCTTTGGGTGTCACATGTTAGACCCTGAGCCAGAGATAGTTGTAGCGGACGAGGTAGTTGCTGACGCTGAGACTGAGACCATGATTGCACAGGAGGATTTTGTGGACAGCGGTGACCATTCTTTGAGTCTTTGTTGAGCTTTATTTTGTTTTAGGCCTTTTGTTAGTTATTGGTGCGTAGCACCGTCGTTTGTACTTTGTACTTTTGTTGGCCATGTTTGGGCCTTTAGTCTCTTTTTCTTTTAGCCTGGTGGTTTTTCTGCGATGCTGGAATTTATATTTATGGATATTCTGAGATATTCTTTTGTCTCATTTCATTATTATTATCTTGTTTCGCTCGCGTTGCAAGGACCCGCAGTTTTAAATTTGATTGATGCTTATCGGACTTGCAGCTTTGTAGCTTCAAGTCTGAGCGGACCTTCTCACGCTTCGCCTCCACGTTTTTGGGAAGCGGGGCGTGACAGGTTTTGTTGGTGGCCCATGCAGGTCCGGTCTTGTAATTGCGAATTAACGGAACAACGATAATAACGGAATGTCCATTAAATAAATTGCAACATCCGAGTAATAAGCCCTGAGTTTAGTTGTTTTCTTAGGACACTAGGTGATAAGAAGGCTTAGTTAGACGTCTGTGCTTGCTAATTAGGGGCCCTGATTGTAGTTAGACTCCCTTTTAGCAATTGATTTAATCGTCGTAGGAGTTACCTTAGCGGTTATTGCCTAACCCTGACCATATTAGACCTCTAAAATTTCCTTTTGTCGTTCACTTGGGTTCATCGATTTCGGACCAAGCTGAACGCATTTCATTACCGTCCAGCCCCTTAGAAGGTCTTAGTGCCTAGTTCCAAATCTTTAGTTGGTCGACCGTAGGAGTCTCCCCGTAGATCCTTCAGAATCATATCCTAGGCGTATGTGTGTTCTGATCACCTGCCCAAATTTCCTTGCCTCGATTCACGAGATCGCCTCATGACGATCGTCGTCACTCTTCGAACATCTCCATTACAAATCCTGAATCTTCTGAAAGTATTTTTCGATTTCCTCTTTCCCTAAGTTTAACCTTGTTCAAAATTTTAATATACTTATACTTCATACTCCTTCATTGATTTAAATTTTTTTTTAAAAAACTTTTGTCGAAATTTTTGAACACTAGTTATAATATTTATCCAGCCTATAATTTCCGTACTTATGTAATTGTGTTGCCCTTCATATATTAATTTTATATAGAACCGTACTTTTATTTTTCCCAATACGATTTATAATTTTCCTTCTTATACGAATGAAACGTCGCGTTTACTTTAATATACTTTCAAGACACATGGAATTTCAGCTTCAGCAAGTTGGCTTTTGCTCGTCGTTTTCGCTACTTCAGATTTTTGCAAAATCGCTATTTTCATAACCTCTTCCTTCTTTAGACCCCCTGACTTGATTTTAAAGATTTGCTATTCGACCTTGATAATTCTTATGCTAAATTACTATTATTTTCTTCCGCTCACCATACACGCTTTTGGAAAAATTTCTAAACCAAATTGAATTTCAATTATTTTTATATCCGTGCCAGACTTGTGGTGATCGTATATTAAGAACCCTGCGTAAATCAGTTTTTTTTCATTTTTTTGCAAACCCTGGTTCTCTAAAAGTAGTTTCAATGTTGGTTATTTTAAAATTTTCCATAGCCTAAAGTTTTGAAGCATTTAACATGAGTTTAAATCCTTCCGTTACTTGATTTCATTCTTTGACTTTCAAAAACTTTTGACAACACTAACGGATAGAATTTTCTAAACCATGTCCTTAATATTCGTGTAAATAATTTTACTTCCTTTTACATTGATTTTATATAAACCAATAAAACATTTTCTCTTATTATGAATATTCGACTCAAACTTATTTCAACGCGCTTTATCGATCTTCAAATATTTTATACAGATGAGGAATTCCAACCTTTTTTGAAGTACAACAGTTTTCAATTTTGCGTATTTTAGCTCATGCTATTTACCCTATTTTCTTTTCCCCTCCTATATAAGCATCACTACATCTCCCTTTTCCCTCAACCTAAACATCACCATCGAGTCAATGCTTTCCCTAACCAAGCCGTCTCCTTGTATTCGTCCTATCTGAACTCGTGCTTATCGATCCTTCCCTCGTCACGACCTCGACCTCTCTTCATTGCTTAGGCCTTAGGGTCCTTCAAGGTCTGTGTCAACTCTAAGTTTTAGTAGGCCCTTGGACCTTGTGAGGTAGTCGTAGTGCACGTACCTAAGTTGTGTGCGTGGGCTTGAATGAGAATTCCCATAGTATAATGATGTTTGCCTATTGAGTGATATATATATACTCGGAGTTATTCGTGATAGTATGAAGTTGTTGTGTGTTAGTAGTTATAGATTTTGTGTGGATAGCTATACTATACTAGGGGTGCCTGTGTACATAAGAGTTAGCGTTGAAATATCTAAGATGTGTATGTAGTAAGAGATACTTATAATGGTTGAAATAAATGATTGGTAAAGCTATGTGTATGTTAGGTTGTAATAATAATAGGTGGATGTGTTAGTATACTAATTATAGGTAGTAGGCTATGGTATGAATATATGTGTTACATGTGTGTGACTATACGATGAATAAGTATGCATGTATTAGGGAGGGTATTATAAATATGTGGGTGCTGATGTCTGTAATGTTATTATTATGGTATATAAATTGATTTAACTACGTGAGTATTGCCTGACTAAATATTAAGTGTGATTGACCTATGGAATGTATATGGTTGTATTGGTAGATGCATATATATATATATATAATGGAGTGGTATTGGTATATGTATGAATGCCGTGTTACGTGTATAGAATATTCTGATGTGTGTATTGAGTCTCACTCAAGCTTGAGTGAGTATACTCTAAGTATATTGAATGTATGTTTGTAGTTTGAATATAGCAATGCTTGATGTATGTATAGTAATAGAAGTGTTTGTGCCTGGTTGAGTTACGCACATGATTGTGGGTCGCTACGCCGGTATATAGTTATAGGTGTTGGTCTTGTGGTATAACTAATTACTAAGGACTTGCTCGTGTGAACGTATGTGTACTAGCTAAAACTAGGTGTATAATGGTATGATTGGTGTATGTAAATGAAATGTTAGCGTGTATGGGTGTGCACCATGCACGGGTAGGTATGTGCTTAGTTGTAGGCTTGATGACTATGATATATGTGGCATGTCGTAAATACAGTTATAGGACCGTACGTAATGTGAATGTATGGTGAAATATTGGAATGCATTTGAATGACTATATATATTATGAAATATGGTAGTAGTGAATATATATTAGATATAGTAAAATTTGACTTAAAAATGGTATGGTGTGACTGCTTATGTGGATGTGCTTAGTATTGGATGTATACTAGGAAATATTAGAGGGTAGTATACCCTTGATGTTTGTGCATAGGTAGCTATCTATATGTAGAGCAATGATTGTATTGGCTAAGTGTGAGACTATCCTTATATAAGTATCTGAACTGTTGTTTTGCGAGTAGTAGTTATATAAGGGATGTATGTTTATATATATGATTGAAATACATGTATGAATTTGACTGACTATAATAAGTATAAGTGTATACGTACGTGAATGTATATACGTGTTGGTAATATTAATGTTTGACTACTTAGTGCATATATAAGCACTTGTAATGACTATACCTGGTTGAATTATTATATGACTTGATTGGGGTAGTTACTAGAGTGACTAGCTATATTAGAAAGTCCGAGGACGGACTTTATTCTAAGGTGGGGAGGATGTAACGACCGCTTTTCGTTGTACGTTGTTCGTGCACGTGCTTTTGACCGTGCACGTGTTTGTTTTAGACTTTGTTTGTTGGTGAACACTTTTGTGTGATATGCCGTTGTGAACATCTCTGAGAATATTAAATAGTGGCACTATTTTGAAACGACGTTTCTCGAGTCGTTCTCCCACAATTTACACTTATTCGATGAGACGTGGCGATTTTCACTTTTGACGGGAGACGTTTCTATTTTTAGTTTCGTCGTCCGACGTCGAATTTGAGATCCGTCTTCTTAGTTAGCTCACATTCGTCATCACGATCACCCCGATATTTATTTTATAATTTTTGGAGTTTATTTGACCACTTTTATATTTTTAACAAGTTTTATAATATTTTTAATAATTAATTTTTATATTAAATTCGGCCAAATAAAATTTATTTGAGTTTAAAACGTTTTAAAGAATTTTTGAGCCAATTTCCAGCTCATTTGGACCAAGTCAAATCCTAGGGTGAGTTGGAGAAGTTGAATTTCAAATTTTAAATTATTTTAAACTTCTAATCCTATTAGATTTAGCCCTAGACCAAGTCAACCCATCTACACTATATAAACAACCCCTAGGAAGACCCATTTTCGCAAGAAATTAACCCTAGCCTCTTCCAAAACTCAAATTGGACGTTGCGACGATTCGTCGCAATGTTGCGACGTTCAGCCATCGATCTGACCGAGAAAACCCACCGCAAATCGCCGCCCCGACCGGCAGCCGCCCCCGCATCCCAGCCGCTCGCATCGCAGCTGCCCCGTTCGCCCGCTTCGACCGCTCCGTCCCCTCGGTCTGACCGAGGGCTTGGCTCCGCATCCGCTCCGCACAGCGCTCCGCACCGACCCGCCTTGTCGCCCGCATCCGCTAGCGCTTGACCGAGCGGATCGCCCGCCTCCGCAACGTTGCAACGCTCGCAACGTTGCAGCGCCCGCTCCCCCGCATCCAAGGTGCACGACCGACCCCTCCCTCCGCACCGACCGAGAGCACCAAGGCCCGCACCGACCCCCGCTGCTGCACAGCTCCGTTTCCCCGCAGCGACCGAGAGAATCTCCCGCATTGGAGGGGTACGACCGAGAGCCACTCGTCGCAACCCCGCATCCGTCGCACCACTTGCCTCCGTGGACCCCCCAAGTTCTCCAGAGTTATTGTGGGTCCCCCAAAGGCCCCTAGGACTGCTGTGGGCCCAACCTAGGTGCTTGCTCTTCGAGGATCCGTCGCGTACGACGTCGTCGCACGTCGTAGCTCGTCGTCGCACGTGCTAGCTTTGGAATCTGGAACCGTCGCCCCGGTTGAAGCTCTGAATTTTCCAGCGAGGAATATATATTGGAATCAGGACTTGGAGCGCGATCTTTTATTCCAACCCCCGGCGTCGCTACCCGACGCCGGTGTAGCTTTCGCGTCGTGTTGAGGCCGGTGGACTTGTGCACGTAGGATAATTGTGATTTTGGACTCATTGGACGGTGTGCTCAGACGTCGTGCTTGCAGGCAAGTGAAACTTGCCAACTCTTGTGTAGGGCCATGTTTTTAGGCCACTTCCTTGTTCCTAGCGTAAAAGAGACTAGTCAGTGAAATGATAGCTGGCTATACGCCTACTTGATCTAGTTTGACAACGAAACTAGATCCGTCACCTAATTGATCTAGCTTGACAACGAAGCTAGATCCAACCCTTTAAACTTGTTGTTCATGCATACTAAACTGTCACGTTTACTTTTCTTATCTGTACGCACTTTTAACTGCCATGCATTGCATTCTACATGTCATCCAAGTTGATTGTTGCATTCGTAGCACACGCTACAATACTTGTACTCGTACTACTTGTTTCTGGCTAGGTGCACCCCCTAGGCCATACTTGTTTAAAACACTTCCTGGCTCGTGGTCCAGAAGCGGGCCTCATGTGTTGGCTAGAAACCAATGCCCGATACACGTGGAGGGGTAGGGATAAACGGTTACTTGAGCTTAGGAGTGGCCTGATCCGCCCTCTAGCCAAAAGACGGAATCTCTGTGCACGAGGTGCTTACTTTTCTTGTCTTGTACTTGTCTTGTGAATGATTCATGTAATACTTGTCATCCATGCCATGCCATGCTCGTACTTTACTTTACTTTACTTTACCTGCTGCACCCATACTTTAACTGCCATGTCATCGCATCATGCTAGAACTGCTAGGTTGCTTTACTTGTACTTTCAGTTTCACTTGCACAAGTCTTCCAGACTTGCTGCATGTGCCCCTTTCTCTTTGGGTGTCACATGTTAGACCCTGAGCCAGAGATAGTTGTAGCGGACGAGGTAGTTGCTGACGCTGAGACTGAGTCCATGATTGCACAGGAGGATTTTGTGGACAGCGGTGACCATTCTTTGAGTCTTTGTTGAGCTTTATTTTGTTTTAGGCCTTTTGTTAGTTATTGGTGCGTAGCACCGTCGTTTGTACTTTGTACTTTTGTTGGCCATGTTTGGGCCTTTAGTCTCTTTTTCTTTTAGCCTGGTGGTTTTTCTGCGATGCTGGAATTTATATTTATGGATATTCTGAGATATTCTTTTGTCTCATTTCATTATTATTATCTTGTTTCGCTCGCGTTGCAAGGACCTGCAGTTTTAAATTTGATTGACGCTTATCGGACTTGCAGCTTTGTAGCTTCAAGTCTGAGCGGACCTTCTCACGCTTCGCCTCCACGTTTTTGGGAAGCGGGGCGTGACAGCTATGGTTTCCATTAAGAGCCATATGCTCATCCTCTCTCATCGTCAATATCACTATCTACACCATAGGAAAGGGACATGAACATAATGATAGTGCACCTCACGATCAACAAGTGACTTGTTGTTACCCATATGAACCTACTTCATGAGATCATCAATCACATAGGTTGGGTTACCATCACTCTTGACCTATGTTTTAGGTATAAGTCACATTCCCGTCGATGTACTTTTCACTAACTTCCAATTTAGTGGTTTTGTCATAGGATCTGCCAAATTCATCTCTGACTTCATATAATCAAGGGATACTATCCCATGATCTAGCAGCTGCCTCACAATGGAGTGTCTTAGGGGTATATGCCTACTCTTCCCATTAAAAACTTTATTTTTGGCTTTTACAATTGCAACTTGACTATCACAATTGATAGACACAGACGGTACCTGTTTTTCACAAATGGGAAGATCACCAAGAAGGTTCTTAAGCCATCGGCTTTACTACATGCCTTCTCCAAGGCAATAAACTCGGATTCCATAGTAGACCGAGCAATACAAGTTTGCTTGGAAGATTTCCAAGACACAGCACCTCCACCAAGTGTAAAAACATAACCACTTGTGGATTTAAGCTCATCCGAATCAGAGATCCAGTTTGCATCAGTAAAACCTTCTAAAACTGATGGATCACCACTAAAAATAATCCATATACAAGAGTTCCTTTCAAATATCTCATAACTCTTGACAATGCATTCCAATGATCACTATTAGGGTTTTGAGTGTAACGACTCAATCTACTAATATCATATGCAATATCAGGGCGAGTACAATTCATCAAATACATCAAGCTACCAATGTTCTGAGCATATTTAATTTGTGAAACAGATTCACCAAATTTTTTAGCTAAATGTAAACTAGCATCATATGGAGTCGCTACAGGTTTTTGATCATGATGTCCAAATTTTTCAAGCATTTTACTAATATAATGTTCTTGTGAAAGCATAATACCATTAGGTGTCTTAGTTAATTTAATACCTAAGATCATATCTGCGTCACCCATGTCTTTTATATCCAATTTAGAAGATAAGAATGACTTCGCTGCATTTACTACATCTAGGTTGGTACCGAGAATAAGCATGTCATCAACATATAAGCAAATAATAACACCAACATCATTATCGAACTTTGTGTAAATACATTTATCAACATCATTAATATGATAACCAATTTGATAGCAAAACAGAATCAAATTTATCATGCCATTGTTTTGGAGCTTGTTTCATACCATAAAGAGATTTAACAAGTTTGCAAACTTTATGTTCATTTCCAGGAGTGATACAAACTTCAGGTTATTCCATATAAATCTCTTCTTCTAAATCTCCATTCAGAAGGCAGTCTTTAACAAGACACTGATAGATGCTAAAGCAACCAAGACACGAATAGAGGCTATCCTAGTGACAGGGGCAAATGTATCAAAATAATCCATGTCCTTCTTTTGGTTGAAATCTTTAGCAACTAATCTAGCTTTGAACTTGTCAATAGAGAACTTGTCAATAGAACCATCAGGTTTTAGCTTCCTTTTAAATACCATTTGCAACCAATAGTTTTAGCTCCTGGGGCAAGGTAACAAGTTACCAAGTATGGTTTCACATAATGGATTCTAATTCACTGTTGATTGCTTCTTTCCAAAATGTGGCATCAGGAGATGTGATGGCTTCATGGTATGTAAGAGGATCATTATCAATAAGAAAAGTGAAACGCTATCACCTAAATTAGTCTCCTTCCTAAATCTTTTACTCCTTACTTCTATCTCATCATCATTATCATGTGATGGTGCATCAGAAGGGTGCGAAGAGTGAGGTGCAGAAGTCAACCTAACATTATCCATTTTCATTGGAAATATGTGTTCAAAGAAATCAGCATTCTTGGTTTCACCAATAGTGTTAGGTTCCATGATATTTTGCTCACTTCTAATCACTAGAAATCTATATGAAGCACTATTTTGAGCATAGCCAATAAACATGCAATCAAAGGTTTTAAGATCTAATTTTCTTTTCTTAGGTTCTGGTAAAAGTACTTTAGCTAGGCACCCTAACACTTTGAGGTAATTAAGGTTTGGAGATGACCTACCTAAAGTTCATAAGGGGTCTTACCTGATTTCTTATAGGGAATTCTATTCTGAATATGACAAACAGAGAGAATAGCTTCTCCCCATAGGTTAAGAGGTGCACCCGAACTAATTAGCAAAGCATTCATCATCTCTTTTAAAGTTCTATGTTTCCTTTCTGATATGCCATTAGATTCAAGAGAATAAGGATGTGTAGTTTCATGAATAATCCCATGTTCTTTACAATACTCATTAAAAGATGTAAACTCCCCTCCTCTGTCTGATCTAATCCTTTTTATTTTCTTATTAAGTTGATTTTCTACTTTAGTCTTATACTTCAAAAACATATCAAAAGCTTCATCTTTGGATCTAAGCAAATATACGTCAGTATATCTAGAGAAGTCATCTTCAAAAGTAATATAGAATTTCTTACCACCTCTAGTTATATTGCTTTTCAAATCACCAAGATCACTATGAATTAAAGCAAGCAATTCACTTTCTCTGTGTACAGATTTACAAGATTTCTTAGTAGCTTTTGATTCTACACATACTCCGCATTTGTTATTAGAAGAAGAAGAAGCATTCAGCAAACCATTTCTTTCATTTTCTTAATGTATGAATAATTCACATGACCTAGTCTATAGTGCCAAGTATCAAAAGAGTCAATCAAGTAAGCAAAAGAAGAGGATGCATTATTATTCATGATTTCAAGTACATTCAGCATGAAAAGACCTTGGTTACAATATCTCTTTCCCACAAACTGACCATTCTTGGTCATTACAATTTTATCAGACGCAAAAGTAACCTTAACCCCCACTTTTCCCAAAAGAGAGACAGAAACCAGATTCCAACAGATATCTGGGACATGGAGCACTTCACTAAGCGAAAGGGTTTTTCCTGAGGTTAATTTGAGAAGAACCTTCCCTTTTCCGATTACGGGTGAGGGTCTTGAATCCCACATGTACACATTCTCCTCACCAAAACTGATAGGAACATAGGAGGTAAAAGCTCCTCTATCAGCGCAGATATGCCGAGTTGCCCCGGAGTCAATCACTCAATCCTTAGCATGTGCCACCATGTTAACCTACGACATCACCGGTGCATTAATATCTCCATCTACCAAGTTTGCACTTGGTTTAGGAGCATCTTTCCAGAAGCGACATTGAGCTGCATAGTGTCCAGGCTTTTTGCAAATAAAGCATTCTCCCTTCTTCTTGAAAGTAGTGTGGGTTTGGCCCTTTTGAAATCTCTGATTTGGTTTGTGGTTGGGTCTAAATTTCTTGAAATGTTTCTTAGGATGTGAAGGAGGAAAGAAAGAGTTGCTATCAACTAGATTAGCTTTGGAGACAAATTCTTTAGCAGAATTGGTTTTCTCTCTTTCCCTATTATTTTCCTTAATCCTAATATAAATGATAACATCTTCAAGAGACATTTGTTTTCGTTTTTGTTTAAGGCTGTTTTTATAGTCTTTCCAAGATTCAGGAAGTTTTTCAATAAGTGAGCCAGAAACAAAAGGATCAGGGAGAGTGATGTTTTCATTTTTCAGATCGTCAATGAGAACATGGAAGTCATGGATTTGGGTGGAAACAGATTTATCTTCGGTTATGGAGAAGTGAAGGAAATTGCCGATAGCAAATTTTTGGGTACCTGCATCTTCTAAGATATATGTTTTGGTTAGGCTAGTCCAAATTTCAGAAGCAATTTTAGTAGGACAGTAGACATCAAACAGTTCATTAGAGAGGGTATGAAGAATTGTATGGCGACAAATTTTGTTGGCACGGTGATCGCACCCCGGATCGCGTCCCCAGGACGGCGACACTGTAGTCTTACCGCAAGCGCACGGTGTAGCGGCGAGCGGGTATCGAACACGAGGATGACATATGACAGTGTCTTCTTCAGTCAACCTGGCTATAGGAACAGTAGGGAAATGTTCGCAGTAATGCGGTCACAGTCGTTCAATTATACGAAAGAAAATATCAAATTAATAATGACGCCTAGGGATAGGGAATCCTCGCTACTTGCCGTATCTCATCATTGTGATTCGTAGGTTTCACAATTGCTAGACTTGAAATTCGGGTGAACTAGTTGCAACTAGATGTAGAACCAAGCTCACGCTCTCGCGCTATTGCCGGTCTATAGCAAACCTAGGGTAGGGTCCAATCTCTTGCAAACCCTAACCTAGGCAAACTAGCGTGAAGAACAACATCATCGTTCAATCGTATCTCGAGCCCACTCTCGTGTAAACTCGAGCTACGACCTAGGTTGGAATAGTTCCTACCCGTCCAATCTCTTGCAAACGGGTACCGGTATGGAATTGCAATCAAAAACCCTAGTATTGGTCCAATCTCTTGCAAACCAATCCTAGGGGAATCCAACTGCAACCCAATTCGAATTTCTAGGGCTTCCTATCGAATTGGGATCCAATCTCTTGTAAATCCCAATCGGTATGAATCCCTAGCTATTCGTATTAAATCAATTCCAAACTAACCCTAATCAATCCTAGCAAGAATTTTACATATTCATCACAAATTTGAAATTGGGCTCGTAGGGTTCATCCCTACGCCCTAAGACGATAACACTACTCAAAATTCATCATGCAATCATTAGATATTCAATGGAAATAACAAGATAATTCATTGCAATAATCAAGATATCAAGAAAAAATAGGGTTTTTAATAGAGAGAAAGACAAACCAATGGAGTTCCAATAGCATCCAACAAAAAAAGAACTTTTATCTCCTCTCCAATAATCCAAATCTAATCTCCTAAAAGTTAATCAAAAAGGCTGCCAAAAGTTCAGGAAAACGCTCTCTAAACTAGGTTAAAAACTGTGGTTAAATACCCCCAAAATCGCCCAAAAAACTGTGACGAAACTGCCCTTGCGCAGCCTCAAAATCGCAACTTACGCTACAGGCAGCGCGGCTCACTCGGCCGAGTGACAAATGTCACTCGGCCGAGTGAGAGACCCTGACGGATTCCAGAGAGTTGGGGGTCTTGGGGGTCGTCTCCTCGGGAGTCACTCGACCGAGTGACTTTTCTTCACTCGGCCGATGGACGTTCTTCACTCGGGCGGATGGCGTTCGTCACTCGGCCGAGTCGGTCTTTGGGGCTGACTGACGGATTCCAGAGAGTTCAACATTTTTGGTTGCCGTCGTCTTGGCTCTACTCGGGCGAGGGATGACTCGGTGCTCGGCCGAGTGGTCTGGCGATGCTCAGCCAAGTGCACGCTGATATTAGCTCTGTTGCGTGTCCGATCTGGCCGGCCGAGCGGGCTGTCTATGCTCGGCCGAGTGACTCCTTCGCTCGGCCGAGTGGCATGCTGAAAATGCCCATTCTTCGTATTTTTGCCTACTCGTCGCTCCTACGACGTTCTTTCTTCTTCCACTCCTCTCCAATCACAGAATACCCCTCAAGAGAGTCGTCGGTGACACTCCGGAGTGGGTGCATCTCAGAATCACTCCAAATCGCTCCAAATCTCCTGAAATACGACAAATCGTGAAAAACATCGCAATATTGTCGAATAAACGTGAAAAACACGATTTGAGCGATCTAAATGGCATGCAATCATGCAGAAAAAAGGTGTAAAATACGGAGTGATCAAATCCCCCAAGCTTACCTCTTACTCGTCCTCGAGGAAGATGAGTAAAAAGCGAACCCGGTGGATTAAAGATAAAGAAAACGATATAGAAATGGAAAATGAAAAATGAAAAAAACAAAGTAGAAAACGAAGAGGGAAGTTGCTAGATCATTTTTCTCAGGACGTGGGTTTTGCTTACTCATATAGCATGCATCGAATATAAAACACATGTCAAAGACTTTTATTTTGATATCATAGTATAATGGGGCATTTGAAATAGAAAACCCAAGAATATTAATATAGCATGAAAAATGGAATAATTCTAAGATTAACATCGTCTGAAGCATCTAAAGCGGTATACAATATCGTAGATCACACACTTTTCAATTGAATGCTTTCTATAAGGAGTATAAGAGATATCACACGATAGAGTAGTAAGAATAGAAAAAGTGTGGTTTTCATGAAATGAATGCTAAGCGTAGATTTGTGGATTTCGTGAAACTTTAGCAATCTCACCGAGTATAAAATATTACTTAGCCTAGGTTGTCATGCACCGTCAGGTAGTCACTCCCTCACACATCCTTGGATTCTCTCCCCCAAGATTATCTATAAGCGTGGTGGCATATACAAAACAATATTTACATCCCCGTTTCCTCTTGTAGCTCCAAAAGTAAAAGAAAAAACAAAAACAAAAAGAGGGAAGAAAGAGAGAAAGTGTATGAGATGGGATCGTTTTCGAACTTCTTTTCTCTTCTCTTTTCTTTTCTTTTCTCAATTCTTTTTCTTTTCTTTTTCTTCTTTTTCTCTCCTTTTTTTAACATATATACACAAATGATCCCAAATCAAAAGAGAAGGATATACAAGTATTTTTCTTTTGGCTTTGGGGAATTTGGAGCATGGGATACAATAACGGGGGGTGCCAATAATAGAATCGCTAAGGGGAGATTCACCAATGAATTAAAAATAGAGAAATAATGTTCAAGATATGTGGAGAAAGAAATAAATGTATCTCTCAGTTCACTCTATAGGACGTGCATGACAACTTCAGCAGGGTAATATAATCTACTCAGTTTAATCTCAAAAAGTAAACTAGTCCAGATTTATCATTGCTGGCAATAATTCAATCAACCCGAAGCGAAGCGTACCAAGCATGCAATAAGAAGTGATATGAGAAAAGAAAGCAGTACTCCAGATATAAGCAATCAATGTGTGAATCTTGGTGTGTTTTCTACGATAGCATACATATGAATCATCAAACATCAGCTAATAATAGAATTTCATCCATTTTCATACGGAAAAAGAAGTGGGTTACTATTTCTAAATGCAACACAGGACATAGCATATGATATCAGAAACAAAAGCTATGACATGACAAATTTAGCATGCATATAGAGAAAAGCTAACACCACGTCGTCGTCATCATCACAGAAAAATCATCTCTAGCAAAAGATGAAAGAAATAAAGATAAACGAAAAACAAAGATATTTACAATGCATCACACAAGGAAAATAAGAAAAAACGTTATGCATGGTTAAAAAAAGAAAAACGTGATGAAAAAATGGGTGCAAAAGCTGAAAAACGTGAAAAAACTAAAAATAAAGGTGATAAAAGCAAAAAGTGTGAGGACTCACTCCCCCAAGCTAAAGTGCACAGTGTCCTAAATGTGTGAAGTGTGGCACACCGAGAGACGTGTAATGGGTGGGGGGTGGGTTGCATGCATGATAAAAAGAAATAAAAATAACAAAATGAAAATATGATGCGGATTTGATGCATGCAAGGATAAGAGTGATGCAGATACGTGTGTGTCACCAAAAATACTCTCCCTCACTCCCGAAAAAGGATATAGAATGATGTGAGCAAGATAGAACAAAAATAGTGCAGGGAGGAGGGGGACAAAAATATATCGACAGGACCTAGCAGAGAATGGGCAGCATAACGACAAAAAGGATCAATGGCATCAAGGGTGTGCCTAAGCTGGTGGTGATGCACCATCTCCGTCCTGTGGTGGGGGGGTGGTGGTGGTGGTGGTGGACGTGTCTGCTGGGTGGGTGGTGGACGTGTCTGCTGGGTGGGTGGGTGTAGTGGAGGGAGTCGCGCCACTAACTGATTCAGGCAAGCCTGAATATCGGGAAGCATGGCGACGCGGGACCCCATGGAACTGACCGCGGCAGAGAGAGCCCTAAAATCGACCATGAGTCCACTCACCGCCCCCTCAAGAGCACGAATGCTCTGAACTAAGGCGTCATGGGGTGGTGGAGCGGAGGGACGGACAGGTCTAGGCTGAGCAGGTCGGGGCTGTCTGATACGGGCAGTGTAAGTAATCGGCTCAGCAGGAAAGCGTGGTAAGGGGCTGTGCTCACTAGTGGATGTGCGAGGCTGGGACGCAGGCTGTGATGAGGAAGCAGCAGAAGTGGTGGAAGACAAAATCGGCGACGAGGCAGCAAGAGAGGTCAGTGACACAGAAGCAGGGACAGACATCACGACACTCTCTAATAGGACAGCTACGGTGGAGACAGAAGGGTCGACCGCTGGGAGGAAGTGAATGGACCAAAAGGTGATACCCCAGCGGACAACAAGCTAGACAGGGACCATACAACAGCAGGGAAGGAAGACTCGCCGCTCTCTAGTATGGTGGGTGGACGCTCGAGAAGAAGTGAAGAAATAGGCTCAACCGAGATAGGCACAGCAGTGGTGGGGGTGGTGGTGGACGTGGTGGACGGCTCAGCAAGGGTACTCCCGACACTAGCAGAAGTGGGGACAGAAGTGCCGGGAGGTGCAGAAAGTGCATGCTCAGGCTGAGGGATCACTGGGTCAACTGGTGGTGCAGGGTGTGCAGGTGGTGCAGGCTCAGATCCCTCGGCCTCTAGCACGTAGGCGGCGGGGATCAGGAGATCCATCACCGGAAGCCAGTCCACGTGTGCCGGTGCTATATGTGTCCGAGCAAGGCTCGGAAGGATCATGTAATCGGCACTATAGGGACCGTGCAACCATACCTAGTGGCACTGGCCGTGGGGATGAAGCATCTTCATCCGGGCCATAACATCTATCGAGAGTGCAGTGGGGCCCAGTGCTCGTCGTAGGTCGGCTGGAAGGTCCTCGCCGGTCATCAGGGCTAGCAGAGTGATCAGGCCGCCGCAACAGATCGATGAGCGTGCGGTCACCGATACTATGATGTGGTCCAAAAACCAGCTAGCGATATCAATCTCGACGGTGGGGACCAGGTCGTCACTACCCCTATCGAGAACTCTGGGGCGAGTCATCGCGTAGAGCATACAGAGCTCAGGCGTAGACATCGTCCCAGGCTCGTACCTCGCAAGGAATGTGGTCGTCATAAGGCGTTGTGCTATGCGGAGGCAGGGGTGGACAATGGCAGAGGCCTTGGCCCTACTAGGGTCAAAGCCGTGTGGAAAACCCGTGATCCGTGTCCAAAAGGCGGCGGCGTCGAACGACGGCGGTGGGATGTGCGTGGGTGTGTATGCTCGGTCGGGGACAGGGACAGGAGGCCACTGGAAAAATGCACGAAGCATGTCGAGAGTGATCTCGCACTCTCGATCCATCAGGCGGAAGGTGCATCCCCCAGGGGTCCGGTCGATCGAGCTAAGTACCTCGAGTGTCGGACGGACGTAGGTGTCCGCCGACACGGCAAGAAAATCGCGCCATCCCACGTTGTCGTACAACGTGAGTAGCCCCTCTAGTACCCCTAGGTGGTCAAAGTCAGCTAGGTGTGTGAACCTAGTGGGTACTATCGAGCGATGGCAGATACGCTCGAAACAGGCGCGGTGTGTGTCGTTTCGGAACGTGATCCCCATCGGCCCGACAACGGGAGCTGGTGGTGGGATAGGATCGGCATGGATGGGCTGTGCATGTATGGGATCGGCGGGAAGCGGCTGTGTGGGGGGTGGTGGACTAGGTGGAGGGGAGTCCTCCCTAGCGTGAGAGAGACCGGCCTCATCGGTCCTCTTCCGCTTGGAAGAGGCTCCCCACGTGTGTGGCCTAGTGCGGGACAGCATGTGTGCCGCGAGTGCTCACCCGATAAAAATGTAAAGTGGCGTGCGTAATAAAGGGAACGAGTGTACCTGTACACGCCGCGAGTACAAGCCAGCAAGTGCGTACGAAGAGTGCCGCCTCCGCGAAGCTAAAATCGCGTCCTGAAGCTCCCCTAAGCTCCCCCAAGATAGCCTGCAAATCAAACAACGATATCAGCGGGTAATATTCAAAATACATAGGGGAGATGGGGTATAATAGATAGATAAACAATTTAATTTGATTTTTGGGCGCTACGGGTCTACGGATCGTCAAAAATGAGGAGAAAAACGAATTTTGCGCTAAATGGGGGATCACCGGAGCTCGGCCGGCGGTGGGGAGTGTCGCCGGAGGTCGGCGGCGGTCAGGCGAGTCGTCGCCGGCGGTGGAGCGGCGAGCGGTACCAGTGACGGGGTGAATCGGGTGAGGGAGGGTGCGTCGCGGGTGAGGGGAGTCGAAAGGTCTCGGGCTCGGGCGAGAATTGGGGAATAATTGCGTTGAACTTCGCGCCGAGCCCATAGTTTCTTATATATGCACAGATATGACTCGGCCGAGTGACTATGTTACTCGGCCGAGTGACGCATGATAAGAAAAATTTTAAATTTTCCCCGCCACTTACGACTCGACCGAGTGGCTTATGTTCACTCGGCCGAAGGGAGAAAACTCCTTCGGCCGAGTGGCACAAGCTAATCGGCAATATTCAGGCTAGAAGGGTATCTGTTTCCCTCGGCCGAGTGACTAAACGTACTCGGCCAAGTGACAGTTAATTCGAAATGCACAAAAAAGACAGAGAGTTGGGTTCAACAGACTTCCCTCGTTGGTGCCCCACTCGACCGAATGGGGTCCTTTGCTCGGCCGAGTCACATATGATACTCGGCCGAGTGACGTGCTGTTTTCTGCTTCGGGGCTCCGTTTTAGCACTACTCTCTGTTTTTCTTCCTCCAATTGGTTTCTTCTTCCTCCCAAGGCCTGAGCGCATTCCTGGGGCACTCTTCCTTGCCTCTATCTCCCTCCATGTGAGAGATCTCCTTTTCTCCTCTCCTGTCATAGAAATCAAGACCCGTTGTCACGATTTTTACGGGCAAAAAGACTCAAACACTAATAAATTCTAAAAATAAAAATAAAAACCAAGTAAAAATAACGCAAAAACCATCGGGTTGCCTCCCGATAAGCGCTCGTTTAAGGTCTTGAGCTCGACCCCTTTAGATTTTCAATTAACGCTTGATGTTGGGTGCATATGAGATGCACCCGTCGAACTTACCGGGAAGGCCGCTCGGATTTGGATCGTGGTGGTGAGTGGCCTTCCTCAGCGCCCCTTCGTCACGGGCAATGTTGGGGGGTGGCTCCCCCAAGCTAGAGCTTACTGCGGTCTTCGACTTTGCCGGTGACACCGATCGTCGTATCGGTGGAGCTTTCTTCGGAGTCCTCAACTTCGAGAGATTGCAGAGCTCCCGTATTCTTGCGACATCAACGTCGCCATCATCAATCGCCATGGAGATATCGGGGGAGTGCTCCATCTTCTCTTCCTCGGCCAAATCTAGGCCCTCTTCGAAGCTATCCTCATGGGGTGCGCCGATGGAGTGGGGGATCGCCTCTTCGATGACCTCGTCGAGGAGGTCCATGTAATCTAGCTCCTCATGATATGGCATGTGCTTCATTGCCTTCGGTATATGGAGCTCCACTTCGATGTTGTCGACGTTCAAGGTAAGAGTCCCCTCCCGCACATCGACGATGACACCGGCGGTGGAGAGGAATGGGCGTCCAAGTATGAGCGATGTATCGCCCTCCTCCTTGATGTACATTATCACGAAATCGCATGGCAAACATATACCTCCCGGAACTTGGAGTGGGATGTCCTCTGCGATCCCAACCGGCCTTGTAATCCGACCGTCTGCTAGTTGAATCCGCATGTCGGTAGGCTTTAAATCCGTGCCGGTATTCAACCTTCGGAACATGGAGAGAGGCATGAGGCTAACACTAGCCCCCAAATCAACCAATGCTTTTTGTAGGGGGACGCCGCCTAGAGTGCAAGGAATCCGGAAACTCCCTGGATCTTTAAATTTGGCGGGCTCCTTTTCCCTCTTTGTGAACCAAGTCCCTTCCTCCGCGAGCATGATCTTCTCCTTCCTCTTCCTTCCCGTAATCAAGTCCTTTAAGAACTTGGCGTATGATGGGATGTCCACTATAGCGTCAAGGAAGGGGATATTGAGGCTCATCCCTCTCAAATACTCGAGAAACTTGGCTAGCCGTTTCTCCATCTTGGCTCTAGCTAGCCGTTGAGGGAAGGGCACCGGTGGCATAAATCGGCGCTCATCAATAAGCTCCTCCATTCTAGATTTCACTTCTCCTTGCGGCTCCTTCTCTTTTTCAACTTCAATTGTCTGCTCGCTCTCTTGTAGAATCTCCACCACGGGCTCCTTGACTTGAGTCATGACGGGAGTGGTATCCTTCCCGCCTCTTGTAGTAACCACAACCACGGCGTTGATATGGCCGGTGTTGCCCCGTGGATTTTGTTCGGGTTGAGCCGGCAACTGTTGATTGTTTCTATTGAGCAACGTAAGTTGCTCCCTAATTTGAGCGACGACGGTGGTAAGAGAATCTTATCCCGCCTTCAACGAAGTATTGATTTTCCTCTGCTCCACCATAAAATCCTACACATTAGCTTCAAATTCCGAATGGTGTCGAGCTTGTGGAGGGTTGGGATTTCTCCACCCTTGATTGTACCCGGGTGGCCTATAAGGTCCCACTGTTGGAAACAACGGTCTAGGATTTCTTATTTGATGATAACAAACCTTCATGAAGTATTTTAATGTGTATGTTAAGTGTTTTCAGGCGGAAAAGAGTTCGGAAAATCAAAAGGGCAATTTGGTCATTTGGAGATAAACGGCACTTTGAGCATAAACGGGGAATTTGATCATTTTCATGTCGTTATAAATTATCAAATATGCCCGTGGATCATGGGGGAGATAACGAGAAAGTCATAGAAACTTTCGGATCTGAAAACGGACTTAATATGGGTAAAATAAGTGAAAATAGGCTTGCGATGGCAATATTGTAAATAGCTAGCCTAGGGTTTTCTATTAATCCCTATAAATACTCCACGATGGCCGGCCAAAACAACACTCTCCACAAAAATTTTATTTAGAGCTGGGTAAAAGAATCTTGTGGCTACATTCAGAAGAGAGAGAGAGAGAGAGAGAGAGAGAGAGAGAGAGAGGGTCAAAACGATGTATAATGAAGTTTCATCCTTTATTTACTTTAATTGGCTTTTGATTCTTTGCAGGTAGGATTCAGAATTGTGTCAGAATCAATTGGGTTCGTCCATCAACACAGCTTGGAGAATAAGAAATAGAGACAGAGAAAGGGAATCTTGTGTGCATAAGACGAAACAAGAAAAAAGCCTAGCCATTGGGTTACACACGAAAGTGCAGAGCCATGGCACTATGTTAATTCAAGGATTAAGCAAATGGGGACAGATTCAATTTGTGCAGAAAAGATCAGCAGAATTCACAAATTGCGAAGAGACCTCTGAAGGTACGTGAAGTCCTATTTACAACATAGACATCCGATTGACGAACGGTCAGAGCCATTGCGGAGCAGTCTACGCGTAGAAGGACGAGGACATCACGACATCTCAATTTGAGCTTTCTAAACTCATATTTATATTTTGAGAGTTTCTTTGATCTTTGTAAATCTTATTTTTACAAACTTTTGTGCAAACTACGTGTTGTAGTTTGAGGGATTCTCGATGCATTGGATATGATCGAGACAGGGTCTAGCTTGTTTGGTTAGTTCAGTTTAGCAAAGGGAGTTGCGAGTCTAGAGAGCTATTGGGCGTGGAGCAAAGTGAGTTGCGTGTTCATAGTGTCTTGTAGGCGTAGGGAAACTGATTAATCAAAGAGTAGATCTTGGGGGTTACTGGAGTAGGTCGAGGTTCGACCGAACCAGGGTACATATTGGTGTCATCTGTGATTGGTTGGTTGCTATTTTCTGCATATCTTTTGACTACCTGTGATTATTTCTGCAAATCATATAATTGCCTGTGCCTACTAGTCTAAATATTTTTAATTCCGCATTCACCCTATTCACCCCCCTCTAGGGTGTCTTATCAATCCTAACACCCACTTGTTGCCTCGGTGGGAAGTTTTGTTGCGGTGGCCCCCTTGGTGGATAATTCGGTTGTGGTGGTGGAGCTCGAGCTTGAGGAGGTTTTTGTTGCGGGGGGTTCAATGCACCATCATTATTGGCATATGAGAAACTCAGATGGTTTCTAGCGGCCGGATTGGCCCAATATCCAGAATTCCCCGCGACATATTGAATTTGCTCCAACGCTCCTTCTCCATGCTCTCCTCCTACATACATGGCTTGGGATTGGTCTTGCCAATCGCTCATATGATTTGTCGGCGTGGATGTAGAAGGGGCTCCTTGAGGCTCCGTAATGTACTTCTCCAATCTCTCCACTACCTTGTGGAGAGAATCAAATTTGTTGGCTAGCTCCGCGACGGTCTTGGCCTCATAAATACTCGTGGGCTTCAAGGAGGATGAAGAATGTCCTCGCTCGTCCCCCCATTGTTGGTTGTTGGAGGCCATCTCCTCTAGCAAGGCCGTAGCTTCATTGGGAGTCTTTGACAAAATGGCTCCATTTGCGGTGGCATCAATAATCTGCTTCGTGCCTGGTTGGAGTCCATTGTAGAAACTGTGGACAAGCTCCCAATCCTCAATGCTATGATGGGGGCATTGATGTTGCAAGTCCTTGAAGCGCTCACATGCTTCATAGAGAGTCTCTTGTGGTCCTTGCTTGAAGGACATGAGAGCACTTCTTATCTTCACCGTCTTGGAGGGCGGGTAAAATTTGTCGACGAAGGCACTCGCCAATTCATCCCAAGTGGTGAAGATTCCTTCAGCTTGCGTCCTCAACCAATATAGAGCTTTATCCTTTAGTGTGAAGGGGAAAAGGCGCAGTCTGATAGCATCTATGGTGACGCCCGGCATTTGGAAGGTGGCACATTTTGATAGGAAGAGCTGGATGTGGTAGTGAGGATTTTCATGTAAGTTCCTATGAAAAGGATCCTGCTGCATCAGAACTACTAGTCCGGTCTTCAACTCGAAATTTTTGTCGACCGCCAACTCCGGCATAGCTATGGACGAGGTAGTGGAGGAAGTCTTAGGCCGAAGCCTATCTCTAATGGAGATGATTCTCGCCATGCGTGCTGATAATTGTTCAGGCGTCTCCTGAATGTTCATAAACCTCCCTCCCGTATCAGGTCTCCTCTCCGCCCTGATTCTCCGCAATATACGTTCAATCTCCGGATCAAATAATATATCTTCGGGGTCCGCCGTGGATCTCGTGTACATGCAAGGGAAAATAGAGTTTCAAAGAAATAGTTAGCACAACGGAAGGGCAAAATAAAAATAGAAATAATAGAAAAAGAAAAATAGCTAGGTAGGTAGAATCAAACACTATTGCCTCCCCGGCAACGGTGCCAAAAACTTGATCGCGCCCCGGATACACGTCCCCGGGACGGCGACACTGTAGTCTTACCGCAAGCGTACAGTGTAGCGGCGAGCGGGTATCGAACACGAGGAGGACGTATGACAGTGTCTTCTTCAGTCAACCTGGCTATAGGAACAGTAGGGAAATGTTCGCAGTAATGCGGTCACAGTCGTTCAATTATACGAAAGAAAATATCAAATTAATAAAGACGCCTAGGGATAGGGAATCCCCGCTACTTGCCGTATCTCATCATTATGATTCGTAGGTTTCACAATTGCTAGACTTGAAATTCAGGTGAACTAGTTGCAACTAGATGTAGAACCAAGCTCACGCTCTCTCGCTATTGCCGGTCTATAGCAAACCTAGGTTAGGGTCCAATCTCTTGCAAACCCTAACCTAGGCAAACTAGCGTGAAGAACAACATCATCGTTCAATCGTATCTCGAGCCCACTCTCGTGCAAACTCGAGCTACGACCTAGGTTGGGATAGTTCCTACCCGTCCAATCTCTTGCAAACGGGTACCGGTATGGAATTGCAATCGAAAACCATAGTATTGGTCCAATCTCTTGCAAACCAATCCTAGGGGAATCCAACTGCAACCCAATTCGAATTTCTAGGGCTTCCTATCGAATTGGGATCCAATCTCTTGCAAATCCCAATCGGTATGAATCCCTAGCTATTCGTATTAAATCAATCCCAAACTAACCCTAATCAATCATAGCAAGAATTTTACCTATTCATCACAAATTTGAAATTGGGCTCGTAGGGTTCATCCCTACGCCCTAAGACGATAACACTACTCACAATTTATCATGCAAATCATTAGATATTCAATGGAAATAACAAGATAATTCATTGCAATAATCAAGATATCAAGAAAAAATAGGGTTTTTAATAGAGAGAAAGACAAACCAATGGAGTTCCAATAGCATCCAAAAAAAAGAACTTTTATCTCCTCTCCAATAATCCAAATCTAATCTCCTAAAAGTTAATCAAAAATGCTGCCAAAAGTTCAGGAAAAAGCTCTCTAAACTAGGTTAAAAACTGGGGTTAAATACCCCCCAAAATCGCCCAAAAAACTGTGACGAAACTGCCCCTGCGCAGCCTTAAAATCGTAACTTACGCTACAGGCAGCGCGGCTCACTCGGCCGAGTGACAAATGTCACTCGGCCGAGTGAGAGACCTTGATGGATTCCAGAGAGTTGGGGGTATTGGGGGTCGTCTCCTCGGGAGTCACTCGGCCGAGTGACTTTTCTTCACTCGGCCGATGGGCGTTCTTCACTCGGGCGGACGGCGTTCGTCACTCGGCCGAGTCGGTCTTTGGGGCTGACTGACAGATTCCAGAGAGTTCAACATTTTTGGTTGCCGCCGTCTTGGCTCTACTCGGGCGAGGGATGACTCGGTGCTCGGTCGAGTGGTCTGGCGATGCTCGGCCGAGTGCACGCTGATATTAGCTCTGTTGCATGTCCGATCTGGCCGACCGAGCGGGCTGTCTATGCTCGGCCAAGTGACTCCTTCACTCGGCCGAGTGGCATGCTGAAAATGCCCATTCTTCGTATTTTTGCCTACTTGTCGCTCCTACGACGTTCTTTCTTCTTCCACTCCTCTCCAATCACAGAATACCCCTCAAGAGAGTCGTCGGTGACACTCCGGAGTGGGTGCATCTCAGAATCGCTCTAAATCGCTCCAAATCTCCTTAAATACGACAAAAACGACAAATCGTGAAAAGCATCGCAATATTGTCGAATAAACGTGAAAAACACGATTTGAGCGATCTAAATGGCATGCAATCATGCAGAAAAAAGGTGTAAAATACGGAGTGATCACACGGTCCCAGGCAGGAAGTTCTTTCTCATCTGTGGGTTTAGGATCAGTGAGTGCGAAAGAAAATCCAGTGACATCTAGAGTGCTAAATACTTTTTCTTGCCAATGTTTACAGAAGCTACCAGAGAACAGTTCAATTTTGGAGAGATCAGGCAAGTGTTTAGCAGTGACAATAGCAGCATCCGTTTCTACTCTTAAGATTGTTGTAAAAATCTCAGAGATAAGAGGATGGTGCTATAAAAATCAAGGGAAGAATGGACTTATCAATAAGCCGAGGCATGCTAGGCACTGTCTTTAAGAGTAGATTTCTGCCCCTCAGAGTGATTACTCGCTGTAAGGCATGTCTAGTGGCTACCCTCCAGGATTTAACGGCAACGGCCTCGTAAGTGTGCACTCACAGTACAAGGCTCCAGCGAGCAGCAACAGTTCTTCGATCTCACAGGAAGATGAAGAGGAACAACAGGGGATTTGCAGAACAAGAGCAGTTGGATGTGGAGGCAGTGGCGAACAGATGAACTGAAACAACAACAACAGCAGCAACGAAAGTTTTGGAGGAAGAATGGATTTTCGCAGTGTTTTTTTTCTCTTGACAAAATGAGTTTATATAGGTGAAAGAATATGACTGTTGGAATTCGTCATTAAGAGAGAAAATGGCTGTTGCGAAATTAAACAGTCATTTAATGAGAATATGGTTGTTGAGACATTAAACATCAATTTATTGAAAAAATGGCTGTTGGGGAAAATAAAAACGTAATGGACTCTTTGAATTCTTTAAAACAAAATGGGCTAAAAACACAAGACAAAACTCGGGCACTCCGCGCGCGCACCCGTGAATCCCCCATGCGCAGGCACGACACCAGCGCACACATGCTAAGGGTTTCCGGATCCGTCGCCCACATTTTCCATTCGGCCCAACCCGATTCGGGCTCGGTTCCGGTTTGGGCTCATGTACCGGCGAGATTCCCCTTATTCCTAACCCATATACAAGTCCAATAGCCCATATAAAAGAAGTCTCTTATATACCCATCCAAGTGAGTTCTCCCACCATTGTGGGACTAAAGTTGGCTTTGAATTGAATGAAATATCCAACACATGTATTTCTCACGGCTAAACCCATTAGTTACTATTGCAAATTCTTATGTGATTAGTGTTCACAGAGTCGAGAATGTCCCCGAAGTTGTGTATTGTCCCACCGAAATTCACGAAGGCTTTAGTGAACATGGGAGGATCCATGTTGTAATGGACCCGGGCCGCGGCCAAGGCTGATTTTTGATTCCACCTTGATCCTGACATTAATCTGGTACTTGCTCGTCCTTACTTTGATCCTTGTAGCCCGGGTTACTTTTTAATTACTCTTCTAGCCCGGACAAGTTCGAATTTCTAGTTCCACCCTTGAGTGAACGACGGTAGATATTGATTCCAGCAATTAAGGTTGGCCCATTAGACGCGAAACCTGCCCCAATGAGACTGATGTGACCCATCAGCGGGACCATCCGACACGTCGGATGGGACCCATCAGCGGGACCTCCTGACCTGACTCAAGGGATCGGCAGACCTGACCTCAAAATAGCCACACAGGGACACCCAACCTCAAGGTATGGGGACTGCGTGATCCCCCCCCCCCACATCCTCAGAATGCCTTCCCAGCTTATGGCCAGCCCTTGGCGGCCCAGCCTAGCCCACATCATCCGTGTGGCATGATATCAGGTAACAGACCGACATTCTCTCTCCAAGTGTAATAAGCATTAATTTAATGCATGTCTTGTTTGCCAACACTATCGGCGGCCTCCTGTGTACAAAGACAACTGTGCCCATGAGGTTGCATCTTTACACATGGACACCATCCTTTGGCCCATGTGGCAATCATTCTTTTGACATGTGGCCTCCATATAAGCAGGAGGGCATCCCCTCCAAAAGGTATACTCTTCTTGGGTCCTCAAACACTAGCAGGACATCTCCATCTTTCAAATCTTAACGGCCATGGGCACAACCACGCTCAACCCATATGCCACCGCACACGTGCTATCCTACGCCCATCACCTCCTTTCCTGCTACAATCTCACCTAACTTAGGCATTAAAGGGCAGACGGAGGGTCCGCCATGTTGTTTTTTGTGATTCAAATCTCGTGGACAGATTTTCCCAGGTTACTCGGTCGAGTAGTAGGCTGCTCGATCGAGCAGCAAGCTACTCGACCGAGCAGCATGACGTCTCTGACAGACCAAGCAGGCAGAGAGCTTGGGGAAGTTTTACCTCCGACTCGGGTGACTCCTACTCGGTCAAGTAGGAGGCTACTTGGTCAAGCAGGAAGCTACTCGACCGAGCAACATGAAGGATTTGTTTGACCGAGCAGCCCGAGGGATTTCCACTTGAAGATGGCTACTAACACTCAGGCCGAGCAGCTAGGCTACTCGACCAAGTCGACTCGACTCCACATTGGGCGTGTCCGCTCGACCAAGCTCGACCGAGCAGACAGCTGACTCGGGCCGAGTCGGCACGGGCCCATGTGCGAAACGCACGGTTTGGATGCGGTTTTTTCCCATTGTTTTGGGTTTGTATTTAACCTATCTATTGTTTTAGATTAGGTCAAGCCTCTATTGATTTTTGCAAGCCTCCATTGAGTTTTGGAGAGCCTCTTACTACCCAATTGGAGATTGGAGAGAGTTTTAGGGTTTGTGTTCTTGAGAGAAAGGTTTGGTTTTTCCGTCTCTTCTTCTTCCATTGATTTCTTCCTCTTGAGTGGATTCGTGAGGGCTTGTTCTGTTGACAAGTTATTACTCTCGTGTGAGGGAGCATTTTGAAACCCTATTTGTTTGGATCTCTCTACTAGTGGAATCATCTCAGATTGGATTGATGGACGTAG
This sequence comes from Scilla litardierei, assembly GCA_030789695.1. NCBI lineage: Eukaryota > Viridiplantae > Streptophyta > Magnoliopsida > Asparagales > Asparagaceae > Scilla > Scilla litardierei. The sequence continues at coordinate 396,340,720 of CM061142.1, forward strand.
GTTGTTTACAACCGAACCAGGGTAAATTCTACTATTTCTACGATTGATTTATTTGTTGCTGTGATTCGTTTGCTGCTTTCTATTGCAAGGTCATTTGAGAATTTTGTTGGGTCATTGGGATTAGATTTTTGCTAGCTCTATATTCCTGATCAGTCTATTAGGGTTGGTTTCTGCATTGATCCCAAGGTGTTTTGGTTTTCCTCCCCCCAACAAGTGGTATCAGAGCTTGTGGTTTTATTGCAAAGGAAGTTAGTTGCGAAGGAAAGATGGTATCTTTGGCAACTTTGAACATTGAGAAGTTCACCATTCGAAATGATTTTCGGATTTGGCAGACGAAGGTGAAGAATGTTCTTATGCAAACGAGGTGTTACCAGATCGTATTCGATGTTTCGAATATCGATAAGGAGGTGACTACATCCGCTAGGGCAGAGATGGAGAGGAAGGTGTACATCGCGATTTAGTTGTCGTTATCAGATAATGTTCTGAGGGAAGTCCTGGATGAGGCGATGGCATCTGATGTCACCGTATGGTTGAGATCTTGGGAAGTCGTGATTCTTGGGCTTCTTTTGAGCTCATTGCCTTGGATCCTGCCCTTATTGATGTCCCGCTTGGGCATCTCAGCAAGTCCACTTCTTCGGGTTTGCGGGACTGTATGTTTTTTGCTGTTGGCTTGTTTGGGGTTAATGATGAGAGTTGTGGATGCCGATTGTTGGTGTTGGCAAGGGGTATCGTTGTCAATGGCTATTGGAATGATGGTGGCCTTAGGTGTTGAAGTTGGATGTCGACCTTGTGCTTGGATTTGGATGATGATTTCGGTTTGGGCGTTATGAGCATTGATGAAAGGAGTGATAGTGATAAGTATAGTGATAAGTATGTTCCTTATAAGTTGGCCTTGTACTTGTTTATTTGTCATGTTTTGGACGTTGGTTTGTTTTTGGGCCATATGGGAGTTGATGACATTTATGCTTGGCTGGTTAGGTATAACAGCACAAATGCATATAGATTAGTCATTACGTCTTTGTATGCTATATTATTGATGACTTCCTTGGCTAGGCCCCGTTAGTCACCTTTAACACGAGTAGAAACTTTAAACTTTATGATCTCCCTTTTGATACTAGTTTATCACCTCAAGTTCCAAGTTCGAACAGATGTTGTTATCATAATAGCTCTCATTTTCATGTGATGCCATTAGCTCATTTTAACGTTTGGCTACTTAATGTCACGGTAGCTATTGTAATAATGCTGGTCTTGGGACTAGTTACGAAAGCTATGGTGATGTTAATAGTAACATCTCTTACTTTCTTGATACTATGATGTCACAATATGTTTACAACTTATTTTATTAGGTCGTTGTCATTCATCAAGCCTTTCATTCGATCGTTTCAATTGCTTAGGCAATGATCGGTCTTCTAAATTTCGAGGACGGAATTATTTTAAAGAGGGTAGAATGTGACAACCTATATCCATCAACACACGTATTTTCGTATTCTACATATTTTTATACAATAAAGATATTTTAAATGATTTGTCAGGAGTTTTTGATATCAAAAATAGTTTCAAAATAAATATTTTTCATATTATCAAAATAGTTATACCTCAGTTTCATGATTTAAAGACCCATTAAGAAGTTATAAATAGTTTTCATATTATTTTTCTATTAAATATAATGTTAATAGCCTAGTTAATTATTTTTCTATATAAACGTTATCAAACGATTTGAAACTTTTACAACGTGATTATATAGTCATTTAGTACTCCCCATATTATTTTCGTATTTTTCTAGAGTCAAATCGACCAAGAACTCGCAAACCTGCACCCTAAACGTTTTGGCCCAAAACTCGTATTTTCGAACCTCAAACTCCGAAGTGGACTTCGTATTCGTGATCCTCGTAATGATACAAATCTATGGTAATTCTTTGGAAATTTTTTAGAGGTAAACATGAAAAATGAAATTTTAATATTATAATATAAGATATTTACGTTTGTACATTATTATTAATTACCTTTACCTAATTCCTTAAACCCTTACTAATTACTATTACTTTTACCCCTAACCCCACTTAATCAATTCCATAACCACCCCCATTATTTCACCGTTTTAGTGGTTCAGATTTGACATGTGATATGCAACATTTATTATTAGTTAATTTATTAATATATATTATTAATTTCCTTAAACCTATATAAATCACTACACCTGCTTTCGTATCATACCATATATACCGTGAAGCATGTATGGCATGATACGAAATAAAAACAAATAAAAATAAAAATGTAGAATGTAGAATGTAGAATGTAGTGGCTCACTCGACCGTTAAGCTCCCGCTGATACTCAGGGGGGAGTTAATGAGACCGAGACACCCCCACAAACCAAAGCCCCCTTAGTTTACAAAGCCATCTCCCTTAGTCGCCTCTCCTCTGGGCTTCGCCGACGGCGAGCCGACGCCACCGGTGACCAAACCCTTCCAGCGCTCCTCCTCTGCCATCCTCCAACGTCGGCAACCCGAACAAGGCCCCACAGCCACCCCTCCTCTATGCTCTGCCCTCCACAGCCAGCGACGAACCTCAAGAGGCCCGAGCCCCTCCTCCCTCCACTGCCGCAACCGTCGGCGCTATCCCACCGCCGCTGCTGCTCCTCGATGCCATCACGAAACCCAGCCACAACACCACCTCAGCTCTCGCAAGCTTGCCATGCTGCCATGGTGTTTTTTGCTGTTCTTCGACGCAACAGCCACCGCTGTCACCGTCGACCATCTCCGCCTCGCCACGGTGCCAACCACCTACAGCTGTCACCGCTCCACAGTTGTTGGATATTGGACTCCCCGGATTTGGTTTTGGATGATGAACAAACATAAATATAATGTGAACTAACACTTTGTGAGCGTAGTTATGGAGATCGTCGCCAAATTCATATGAATATCAATTACGACGTCTCAAGACTTCTCAAAGCACGTGATCGTATGCCTAAAGCTTCGTTGAAGCTTATGGACCTATTTAGAAGTCATGAAGATTCGATTGAAGCTATTGAAGACGGTATCATCAAGTTTAATTTATAGTATTTAAGCTTCTTTCGTAGAATGTTAAGCCTTGAGTAGGTCTTACGTTTTAATTCTTCATTACGCTCATATCTTAGCTCCAGGATCTTAGTATAATTCCATACAATCCTTCCCGAAGCATCGCGCTTCGATTCGCGACTTCTTGTGCATGTTAGTTGGTTCAAGAAGAAGAACTGACCGACTAGATGGTGATCTAGTCGGTCAGCCAAGCTTCTTGGACCGACTAGTTTCAGTCAGTTAATTCTTAGCTCTTTACTGTTTACAGTTAGTCGGTCTAAGTTGACTCACCGACCGACTAGTTTGTGAACTAGTCGGTCAGTGATGCTTCTGTGACCGACTAGTTGAGCTTTCCCTGTACATGCACATTTGAACCTAAGCTACTGTTTATCATTAGTCGGTCTGTGTTCATTGATCGACCGACTAGTTGATGAACTAGTCGGTCAACTTTCCTTCTTAGACGACTAGTTTAGTTTACTGTACATGCCAAATTTTTCACCATACTTACTGTTTATTGTTAGTCGGTCTATGTTCATTTGGTGACCGACTAGTTGGTGAATTAGTCGGTCAACATTTGTTCTTGGACCGACTAAGTCTAATTCTTCTCAGACTTCAGTTTTATCTGTTAGTCGGTCCACGTTGAGTAACCGACCGACTAGTTGTGAAACTAGTCGGTCAGCTACTCTTCTTAGACCGACTAGTTCCTTAGTCTGTACTTTGATCTTTTCTCAGTTTACCCATTAGTCGGTTTACGTTAATTGACCGACCGACTAGTTGATGAACTAGTCGGTCGGTGGTTGTTCTTTGACCGACTAGTTGGGTTCAGAAAAGAGCCGTTGGAGCATTTAATGACTCGAATTTCTTTCTCTCTCTCCTCTATCCTATATATACTTGATGGGCTGCATTCATTGCTGCCAAGGATGATATTATTGCAAGTTTAGAGATCAAGAGAATTCATTCCAAGCTCATTCAAAGCTCATTCTTTCCATTCAATAATCTCTCCTCACTCTTACTTCCAAAGAGAGATTCATTGAGTGTGAAGCCTTCCAAGCCAAGTGCTTGATTCTAGGTCACCAACTTCCCCAAAGCTCTACATCACTGATCTACATCTTAGAGCTAGGGTTTGGTGCCACTTCTTCCTCAAAATCATCATTGCCCTAATTCGTAAGCAATACTCAAGGCATAGGTATTTTGTTCGGTAAGAAGTTTTCTTATTTCATTTCTTATTTGATTTGTAAGTTTCACTCTCGGTTGTGAGAGTGTGGTTGTGATCCCGGGTTGTGGGAGTCACAAATTACATTTTGTATGATTTGACTTGTGGTGGATTTTCACAAGTATTTCATAGTGGAAATCTTGAGTTAGGGTTTCTAACTCAAGTATCCGGAGAGGATCCGGAGGGGATCCGGGTGGTTGGGACGTAAGATCACCGGGAACAAGTCGGGGAGACTTGGGTGGATCCGAACCCAGTAACATCTCTTGTTAGCATTGTTAATTTTGTTGTTGTCTTCAATTTAAGCTTCCGCAAATTGATTTGGTAGTTGTTTGCATTATAATTAGGAATTATACTCCTTGTTATTTTTAAAGTACTATTCACCCCCCCTCTAGTACTTGTGCAGTAGCTTGTAGGGCATTACATTTGGTATCAAAGCCAGATACTTAGCTATGTCTGCCAACGACAACAAGACCGTTCGTCCACCTTCCGACTATGGCACCTTTAGGAACCGTGAAGGAGCATCTTCGGTGATGGAAGGACATTCCTCAACGAGGCCTCCATTCTTCAACGGTACCAACTACGGGTACTGGAAATGCCGGATGGAAACTTTCCTCCGGAGTGCATCTCTATGGAGCACCACGATGAAGGAATACATCGAGCCCGAAGAAGATGACTTCGAGAAATGGACAACCGCGGAGGTCGCCGCGGAGGTAAGCAATGCCAAGGCAATGAACGCCTTGCAATGCGCATTGGAGCCCGAGGACTTCAATAAGATATGCACATGTAAGAGTGCATATCAAATTTGGAACTCCCTCCTCATTCTACATGAAGGGACGAGTAGGGTAAGAGACTCTAAACTCGTAGTTGTAAACAAAGATTACGAAATGTTTCATATGCAACAGGGCAAGAAGATGAAGGAGTATTACGCTTGCTTCGTCGACATCATAAACGAGTTAGAGGCTCTCGGCAAATCCTACACCCAAAAGGAGAAGTGTTTGAAGCTTATCGAATGACTTCCTTCTTCTTGGGAAAAGCGTACCTTCGCCATCGAGGAAGGTAATGACATGAATAAGTACACCGTAGTTCAACTAATGGGTACTCTAATGTCATACGAGGTACGCAAGGATAGCAAGCTCAAATTGCAGGAAAAGATGAAGTCCTATCTAAAGCAAGACGAGCCAAAGAAGAAGGCCATTGCTTTCAAGGCCGCTCCATCCACATCCACATCAACCGATGATGAAGACTCGGAAAACGAGTTGGACTTGGAGTCCATGACACTCATGGCCAAGAAGTTCAACCGTTTCTTCCGAAAAGGTAACTATAAGAACAAAGCTAAATTTGGTTCTTCTAACGCCTCTTCCTCTCCTTTCTGTTTCAAGTGCAATAAGCCAGGACACATGAAAGCGGAGTGTCCTCTCAACAAGCAAAAGGAGAAGTGGAAGGCGCCTAAATTCGATAAGTCCAAGAAGTACAAGAAAGGAAACAAGAAGGGACTTGTCAGAGCAACATTCACCGACTCCGAGGATTCTTCAAGCGGAGAGTCGGGTGATGAGCAAGTGAAGCAAGCGCACATGTGCTTCATGGCAAGAGAGGAGCATGATCAAGGATCCTCCTCTTCCGATGATAGTGATGACGAAGGCAACGATGAGGTAACTATGGATGATCTTAGGAATGCTAACTCTTAATTATGGTCTAAGTATACTAAATTAGTAAATAGGTATACTAAAGTAAAAGATGACCTAGCTAGCATTCAAACCTCGCCTAAGACTATCATCACCAACAACGACACCGTTGTTGAAGAGTTAAGAAATGAGATTGTGAATCTCAAATCTAAACTTGAACAAGTTTGCATTGATGATCCGGAGGAACATAAGATAGCGGATTTAACTTCTCAAAACTCGACTTTGAGTACTGAGAATGAGAATCTTAAATCTCGTGTTTATGTGCTCACATCGCAAGTATCCAACTTGGATACTTCTATGCATTCTCTCAAAGAGAAATATGAGAACACATTAGGCCGAATTAATAAATTCAATAAGGGTGAGGACCATTTGGATAAAATCCTAAGTGACTTACTTCCGGCCAATCACCACATTGGTTTGGGGTATACGATGGGATGTTCATCCAAATTGGCCACTACTTTTGTTAGGCCAACTTCCGGTGACTCTACGAGTGGTAGCAAACACTCTATTGGTAGTTCATCTACCAATGGTGCTTCCACCTCGTCCACACCCTCTTTCAGAAAGAAACCCACTTTGGGTGGACCTCCAAAGAAGGGGCATGCTTATATGTACACCAATACCATGCCACGTAGGAACACACGTCCTACTCCACCGGCTCACACATATGATGATTTTTATGCAACACATTCTCGGGCACGTGCACACCATGTGAGACACCCTCACGCACGTGTTCCCACACATGCATATGTTCACCCACAACATCATATGAATAATTCTCGTCGTGCACCATTCCATCATGTTCCTTATGCCTATCCACAACATGCATCACGTAGAAATCAACGTCGCATGCATGCACCCAATAGGATGAGGGCTCCCAAGATTTTCACAATTTGGAGCCCAAAGGACACACGCATGGACGAAAAACAAATGTATATGAATGCTTATTTTTTGGATGTTGTGCATAGTAGAAATTATGTGGGGAAGTCTAAGTCTAATTGGACTTGCCTTCCAAAGGTCTAATCTTTTGGACCCAATGACCTTGGGTACCATGATATGAAATTCTCTATCTTTAGGTACTCAAGAAAAAGAAAAAGAAAGGGAGCAACAAATTTAAATTTAGCTCCAAGGAAAATTGGATACTTGATAGCTGGTGTTCAAAACACATGACGGGTGACGCTAGTTTGCTCTCCGGAGTGGTTCCCATCCCAAATGGAAACCGCGTCGTATTTGGATGCAACGAGAGTGGAACCATCATAGGTGTTGGTAAAGTGGGTAACCCATCTAAACCCTTAATTAGTGATGTTTATCTAGTTAATGGCTTAAAGCATAATCTTATTTCAATAAGCCAACTTTGTGACAAAGGTTACAAAGTTAGCTTTGCGAAAGGATTGTGTCATATTTTAAGAAAAGATAATGATAAATTATTATTTTCCGGCACTCGTCATAAAGATATTTATATTTTGGATCTTCCTAAGTCATATGAACAATGTCTCGTTGCTAACACAAGTGAACAACACTTATGGCATCGACGCTTTGGACATGTGAACTTTGGAACACTTTATAAGCTTTCAAAATTAAATTCCATTAAAGGTTTTCCGAAGCTCGTTTTTGAAAAGAAAAGTTTTTGTGATTGTTGTCAACGTGGCAAGCTTCCTAAATCTTCATTTAAACCTAAGAAAAGCATTTCTACTAATCGGCCACTAGAGCTATTGCATCTAGACTTATTTGGGCCAACTAGAGTTGCTTCCTTAGGAAATGCAAGATATGGACTTGTCATCATAGATGATTATTCGAGATTTACATGGGTATTTTCATTGTGTAATAAAAATGAAGCTTTTGAAAACTTCACAATTTTTGTTAAGAAAGTACAAAATCTCTTAGGAACCACCATTGTCACTATTCGTAGTGATCATGGAGGTGAATTTGAGAATGAGTCTTTTGAGACATTTTGTGATGAAGTTGGTATTACACACACCTTCTCTTTCCCTCGTGCACCTCCTCAAAATGGTGTAGTTGAGAGAAAGAATAGGACGCTAGTGGAGTGTGCTCGCACTATGCTTGATGATAGCCAACTTGGCCATCAATTTTGGGCGGAAGCGGTACACACCGCTTGCTATGTGTTTAATAGAATACTTTTGAGGCCCGGCACTAAACAAACTTGTTATGAATTGTTGTTTGGTAGGTTGCCTCAAGGTAAACATTTTCGTGTTTTTGGTTCGAAATGTTTTATTAAGAACACGTATGGTAGTTTGGACAAATTCGATCCAAGATCCGATGAGGGGATTTTTGTTGGATATTCTTCGCGTAGCAAAGCCTACCGGATATTCAACAAACGAACCTCAACGATCGAGGAGTCGCTTCATGTCTCTTTTAATGAAGGATTTGTTCCAACTAGAATTTCAAATGATAATGATTCTATGGATGTTTTATGTGATTCGTTTGATAATTCTAAGTCTAATAATTCTATTGATTCTATTGAGACTAACCCAACTAATGAAGTTGTTGAGAATGTTCCTAGTGACCAAGGTATTCCCAAACGGCTTCATACCGTTCGTGACCATCCTCATGAGCAAGTCATTGGAAATATCTATGATAGTGTCAAGACGAGATCGCAAGTGAACTACTTCGCTCATTGTGCCTTTGCCTCCTCGATAGAGCCAAAGAACGTTAATGAAGCATGCGAAGATAGCGCTTGGATCTTAGCCATGGAGGAGGAGCTCATTCAATTCGAGAGGAATGAAGTTTGGGAGCTTGTTCCATTGCCATCGAAGAACCACACCGTCATAGGGACAAAGTGGATCTTCAATAACAAAACCGACGAAAACCAAGTCGTCGTCCGGAACAAAGCTCGGTTAGTTGCTCAAGGCTATCGACAAGAGGAAGGTATTGATTTCGAAGAATCCTTCGCTCCGGTAGCTAGATTAGAATCAATTAGATTATTATTGTCTTTTGCATGCCATAAGGATTTTAAATTATTTCAAATGGATGTTAAAAGTGCATTTTTAAACGGAGATGTCGTTGAGGAAGTTTACGTTTCTCAACCTCTGGGCTTCATAAATGAAAAATTTCCAAATCATGTTTTTAAACTAAAGAAAGCACTTTATGGTTTGAGACAAGCTCCTCGAGCTTGGTATGATCGCCTAAAGAATTTTCTTTTGGATTTGAATTTTAAAATGGGAGAAGCCGATTCTACACTTTTTGTTAAGCATGCGAATAATGATATAATTTTAGTTCAAATATATGTTGATGATATCATTTTCGGTGCTACTAACTTTGCTCTTTGCGAAGAGTTTTCTAATGTTATGAAGGAACAATTTGAGATGAGCCACATGGGTGAGCTCAAATATTTCTTAGGTCTCCAAATTCGCCAAATGGACGATGCAATCTTCATCCACCAAACGAAGTATACGGTGGAGTTGCTAAAGCGATTTGGAATGGAGAGTGCTTCCGGGAAAAAGACTCCAATGAGCACGACTACGCATCTTGACAAGGATACGGGCGGTAAGGATGTAGACATTCATCTATATCGAGGTATGATAGGTAGTTTGCTTTATCTTACCGCAAGTAGGCCCGATATTATGTTTGCCGTATGCGTATGTGCTCATTATCAGTCTCAACCTAAGGAGTCTCACTTAGTAGCGGTAAAACGTATTTTCCGTTATCTAAGTTATACACTTGATTTTGGATTACTTTATCCAAAATCTAGCACGTATGAGTTAATCTCATATAGTGATGCCGATTATGCGGGATGCAAATCCGACAGGAAAAGTACTAGTGGCACTTGCCATTTTATAGGAAATTCTCTTGTCTCTTGGTTTTCCAAGAAGCAAAATTCCATATCACTTTCAACCACCGAGGCGGAATATATTGCCGCCGGTGCCGCGTGTGCTCAAGTTCTTTGGATGAGACACACACTTAAAGACTTTGGTATAAATTGTGATACTTGCCCTATCATGGTTGACAACCAAAGTGCAATATGTCTTTCCAAGAACCCGGTACACCATTCCCGTTCGAAACACATAGATGTCCTACACCACTTTTTAGATGATCATGTTGCTAAAAAGGACATCATTTTAGTGTACGTTGAAACCCAAAAGCAAATCGCCGATATTTTCACGAAACCCCTAAAGGAGGACTCCTTTGTGCGGTTGCGTCGAGAATTGGGGATTATGGGTGAATCCGAGATATATGATTCATGTTTCATTCAATAATCTTGCATGCTATTATATTTCGAAATATTTCGTTCATGCTAGACTTATTGGATTTTTCGAGAATTTGTGTGATATTTTGAATTTTTGCTCGAATTCTTGTTTTGAATGTCGTATTTGAGATTTCGATGTTTAATGGGGTAGTTTAGATGATTATTGAGAGTTTTGCGATATATCGTCCAAGCGTATTGAGGAGAGAACTTGATTATCAACTTTTGGACTCTTTTAGTCGGTTTCAGTTCAACCACCAACCGACTAGCTGCTCATCTAGTCGGTTAGTAGAAGAACTTAGACCGACTAACTTAAGCTTTTTGAGTTTCCTCTCCATTTTAACTCTTTAGTCGGTTCATGTTCAGTGACCGACCGAATAGATTGAGATCTAGTCGGTCAGTAAATGAACGCAGACCGACTAATTCTTGTCAGTAAATCTTGGATTCAGCCACTGTTTGCAACTAGTCGGTTCAAGCTCATTGACCGACCGACTAGATCGTGATCTAGTCGGTCAGTGCTTGAACTGTGACCGACTAGTTGTGCCAGGGACTGTTTGGTCTTTTGCGATCTCGACCGACTTAAACCATGTTTAGTCGGTTTGTTTTCATTCTAATCGATCCAAACCCCTTCTCCCTCAGCTCAAAACCCCGATCTCTCTCGTGCCCCTTCGAATTCCGATCGATCTCCGGCCGTTTTCCGGCCATCTCCGTCGATCTCCACCGTCGGCCCCTCCTTCTAGGTGTTTCCTCTCCTATCTAGGGTTAGTTTTCCATTCCTAGTGCTAGGGTTAGTTCGGTTTCTAGGGTTTCTAGGGTTTAATTCTTTTTCGGCTAGGGCTTCCTTTTGATCTTCCTTGTGCCGTGTCTTGCTTCGACTATGGCAAGAACACGTATCCCGATCACTCCATCTAGCCCCTCACCGATGACCGTAGATCAAAACCCTTCAGATCCCGAGCATCCAACCCCTCCGAAACGTCGAGCCAAGACCACTCAACCTTCGTCGTCTTCGCCTCCTCTCAAGAAGAAGAGGACGACGACCGCCAAGCCTAGAGGTCAACCCAAGCCCAAGCCTAAGCCCAAGACCAAAGATCTTGCCTCTCGTTCTTCATTCCATACTCCTACCGATTCCGATACGGAGTATAACCCCGAGACAGAGACTCATAGGGAACCCACTCCTCCTACCCATCCCGAGTCTAGCACCCACCCTCGTATGTCTACCCGTAAGCCTAAGGGAAAGGGTCCGATGCCGGTGGGCGGTGTCGATATCTCGTTGTGTCGTGACAACCCATTGTGTCTCGCGGCGTACAACCGTATCGAACATTGCCCGCTGCTTCTTGAGCATTTCGTCCAGTTCAGTGACTTCATAGGCTTAGCTGATCTTCTTTCGTCGTCGGGTCTTCTCGATTACCTTCAATATGACCCGAAGGCGAACCCTCACCCGTACCCTCGTTTAGTGAAGCTTTTCTATGCGAATAGGATCCGGGGTCAGTACGATGAGACCCTTCTCTGTTGAGACGACCGTTTTGGGGACCCCTATAGTCCTCACAGCGGAAATCTTAGGAGAGATTTTGGGTATCTCTTCGTCTGGCCTCCTCCCATCTGATATCTCTGTTGACGATATTTCTTCCTTAGATCAGACCGTCCTCTCTGAGATTTTCCATCAGATCCCTCCTGCCATGATTGGCGTGCCATCAAAATCTTTCAAGCCGAATGCATGGGTCCTAAACTTGATTCTGAAGTCGTGCTTGCTTCCCAAGTACGGCTCCTCATCTTTACCGTCCCAGCCCTTTCTGAAGCTTATCTATGCTATATTCATGGGGAGCTCGATTAATTGGGCTCGCATTATACTCGATAAGATTGATTCTTTCGAGTGTATTCGCAAGTCCTCTAAATCGGCTCATATCCCATTTCCTTGCTTGTTGACCCTCGTGTTTCGTCACTTCCATGTCACGTTGCCTCGTGACGATAAGCGTCCCCTTGGTCCTCCCCTGAACGCGACGGCCGTCAAGAAATCTCTTGCGGCGCTTCGTCACGTTTAGAGGACGACACCTCTGCTGCTCCCTCTGCCACCCTGGATGATGTCGTACAGTTACTTCGTCGTCACGAGTCTCGCTTGGCTCGTACCGAGGAGGTAGTTTGCCGTATGGCTCGTCTGATGGGTGTTGAGCTTCCTCCTTCTGTGTCTGAGGATGAGGAGTTGGATGAGTTGGCTGAGGAGGACGTTGAGGAGCTTTGTCGTGCTTCGACTCGTGCCCCCGAGGGCCCTTCTGGTACTGCTGCTGGTGCTTCCTCTTCCGGTGCTACTGTTGCTGCTTCGTCTGCTGGTGCCCCCGAGAGCACACCTGTTGCCGTCACTCCTGTGGTGGATACTCCGACTGGTGCTCCCGAGGCCACTACGGTTGCTGCTCCAGAGGTTGCCACTTCTGCCGTCGCTCCTGCTGATCTTTCGGACGTTCCTGCTGATCCAGTCACCACCTCTGCTCCTGCTGAGCCTGCAGTTGCTTCTGATCCTCCTGCTGCCTCTTGAGTTTCTTCGAGGCCTCTCTCGATACTAATTGGATGATATATCTAATTGTGAGAGATGTTGGGTAGGATAGTGTGGGTGGCTATGTATTTTGGGTCATTTTGATGTCTTTTTGATATTTTTGATGATGTGTTTGGATGTCTTTTGATGATGGTGTATTTTTGTTGACACTCCGATATCTGTGTTATGATGATGTATTTTTTGTGCACCGATCAGTCGATCGATGTTTTGTATGTCGATCATGTACTCTGCTTCATACTTTATATATATATATATATATATATATATATATATATATATATATATATATATATATATATATATATATATACATCGCAGGTGACATCTCATTCTATTGTGCAATTTTTAATTCTTTATGTCTCTGATGTCTGATTTCGTCGCTCGACGACAATAACTTGGTTTAATAGAAATTTATTTTATGAAAAAAAATAGAATTGTTTTCCATGCACTAAATTAACCAAGAATGTTGATATTGGAGAGTATATTCCATAACTCAATCCGTAATATTGATTTGAGTTTTGATGATCTCGTTTTACGATTTTCGACTTTGGTTTCATTGACACGCCTTGATTCTATTCGTATTTTCTCTTTGGTGTCACTTGAACCATCGTCGTATTCTACGACTCCCGTGCTTTTAATTTGAGGCCATTGTTGTTGTCGTTGTTATCCTCCCGCTCTTTTTGCTTATGCCAAAGGGGGAGAGATATAATAATAACGATGTGCTAAATGAAAGTTTAGAGCATTTTTCCAAGAATCTAACTTGATGTGTTAGATTCAGGGGGAGTTAAGATATATAAATGGATTTTCAAATCCGATATTTCAATAACCTTCATTTGGTATTCAATAATTCAATAATCGATTCTCATTTAATATACTTCACTTGTCTGCTTGATGCGTATTATTTTTGTTTAAATTGGAATTAACGTGTCATCATTACAGGGGGAGTAAGTAAATTTCATTTGAATTATTATTTTTGATTATTATTTATGTTGGTTTGTCATCACCAAAAAGGGGGAGAATGTTGGATATTGGACTCCCCGGATTTGGTTTTGGATGATGAACAAACATAAATATAATGTGAACTAACACTTTGTGAGCGCAGTTATGGAGATCGTCGCCAAATTCATATGAATATCAATTACGACGTCTCAAGACTTCTCAAAGCACGTGATCGTATGCCTAAAGCTTCGTTGAAGCTTATGGACCTATTTAGAAGTCATGAAGATTCGATTGAAGCTATTGAAGACGGTATCGTCAAGTTTAATTTATAGTCTTTAAGCTTCTTTCGTAGAATGTTAAGCCTTGAGTAGGTCTTACGTTTTAATTCTTCATAACGCTCATATCTTAGCTCTAGGATCTTAGTAGAAGTTCATACAATCCTTCCCGAAGCATCGCGCTTCGATTCACGACTTCTTGTGCATGTTAGTTGGTTCAAGAAGAAGAACTGACCGACTAGATGGTGATCTAGTCGGTCAGCCAAGCTTCTTGGACCGTCTAGTTTCAGTCAGTTAATTCTTAGCTCTTTACTGTTTACAGTTAGTCGGTCTAAGTTGACTCACCGACCGACTAGTTTGTGAACTAGTCGGTCAGTGATGCTTCTGTAACCGACTAGTTGAGCTTTCCCTGTACATGCACATTTGAACCTAAGCTACTGTTTATCATTAGTCGGTCTGTGTTCATTGATCGACCGACTAGTTGATGAACTAGTCGGTCAACTTTCCTTCTTAGACCGACTAGTTTAGTTTACTGTACATGCCAAATTTTTCACCATACTTACTGTTTATTGGTAGTCGGTCTATGTTCATTTGGTGACCAACTAGTTGGTGAATTAGTCGGTCAACATTTGTTCTTGGACCGACTAAGTCTAATTCTTCTCAGACTTCAGTTTTATCTGTTAGTCGGTCCACGTTGAGTAACCGACCGACTAGTTGTGAAACTAGTCGGTCAGCTACTCTTCTTAGACCGACTAGTTCCTTAGTCTGTACTTTGATCTTTTCTCAGTTTACCCATTAGTCGGTTTACGTTAATTGACCGACCGACTAGTTGATGAACTAGTCGGTCGGTGGTTGTTCTTTGACCGACTAGTTGGGTTCAGAAAAGAGCCGTTGGAGCATTTAATGACTCGAATTTCTTTCTCTCTCTCCTCTATCCTATATATACTTGATGGGCTGCATTCATTGCTGCCAAGGCTGATATTATTGCAAGTTTAGAGATCAAGAGAATTCATTCCAAGCTCATTCCAAGCTCATTCTTTCCATTCAATAATCTCTCCTCACTCTTACTTCCAAAGAGAGATTCATTGAGTGTGAAGCCTTCCAAGCCAAGTGCTTGATTCTAGGTCACCAACTTCCCCAAAGCTCTACATCGCTGATCTACATCTTGGAGCTAGGGTTTGGTGCCACTTCTTCCTCAAAATCATCCTTGCCCTAATTTTTAAGCAATACTCAAGGCATAGGTATTTTGTTCGGTAAGAAGTTTTCTTATTTCATCTCTTATTTGATTTGTAAGTTTCACTCTCGGTTGTGAGAGTGTGGTTGTGATCCCGAGTTGTGGGAGTCACAAATTACATTTTGTATGATTTGACTTGTGGTGGATTTTCACAAGTATTTCATAGTGGAAATCTTGAGTTAGGGTTTCTAACTCAAGTATCCAGAGGGGATCCGGGTGGTTGGGACGTAGGATCACCGGGAACAAGTCGGGGAGACTTGGGTGGATCCGAACCCAGTAACATCTCTTGTTAGCATTGTTAATTTTGTTGTTGTCTTCAATTTAAGCTTCCGCAAATTGATTTGGTAGTTGTTTGCATTATAATTAGGAATTATACTCCTTGTTATTTTTAAAGTACTATTCACCCCCCCCCCCCTCTAGTACTTGTGCAGTAGCTTGTAGGGCATTACAACAGTGGCATTACCGTCGTGTGCCACATGATAATCATCGAACAACCCCATGAGCCCCACCTTCCTCGGCGATTTCCCATCGCACCGCCGCTCCTCGCACACCACAGTCGTCGATGTTGACCTCCCTGGGTCCCCAGCCTCCTCCGGTGCCAACCATACCACCCGACGCCGCTGCGGGCTTCGCCGAAGACTCCCGCAATGCAACCGGCTGCCTCCCCTTCCCCTCCTTGCTGCCACCGCACTGCTCATCGCCGTGCACCGCCGCCTACTCTGCATGCTCCGCCGCCGACGAGGGCTCCAAAACCCACTGCTGCCTCGCGTGAAAGAAGAAGAGATACGAAGAAATACGGTGAGGGATACGTATATAAATACGTATATTTATACGTATATAATAATACATTAAAAGAGGTTATTGTTTTAAATTCATAGTATATTGTGTAGGTGTCAGAAAAATACACGAAAAGAGCAAGAAAATCCAGTTCGACGAAACGTATGCATTAGAGCTAGTTTCATTCCCAAAAGGCAAGTATATTTCCCACAGCAAATTTTTGAAGATAAAACCCAATTACAAGATTATCACTTAAAGATGTATATCGCAAAATTTTCACGTACACTGTTATACGAGAAAAATATATGTCGTAGTACTAAACGAGACACTCAATTTAACCCCTTGTTGGAGAAATTCTAACGCATGGTTTGCCCCAAATAAATCTTTGAATATATTGTGAAAATCGTTTTATTAGTTTAAACATTAGTTTTTGACCTTTTTAAATTAAGAAAAATATCTGTTAATTATTAAAAAATACATACTAGTTTTAGAAAAATATTTTTAGCTTAATTAGACTCATTTGATCAGTTGAAATCATTTCTGTCTCATTTCTTAATACTATTGCATGTTTCTACATTTCGTTTAAATTGTTAAATTGAGTCGTAAAGTTGTGAAATTTTGTGAGCATATCATATGGACTATTGAGACACCATAGATCAAATGTACACATATGATAAGATGCAAATGAATAGAACAGATTGAACGACTGATGTACCCGTACTATGACCCGACATTTGACTTGACCCGTGGGATGGGGTAGTCCACTATAGTAGATGTTGCTGATGGACTAGACGACTATACTGATAAATCTTGACCGTCGTCCCTATGGAGTCGGTAAGTAGAGAACTACGGGTAGCTCCCGATGTTCTGGTGCATCTTAGTTACATCCTGCCTCAAACATTGGGCTTTACACTAGAACAAATGTTAGTATCCACTTCATAGTTTTATACAGTCTTTTCCTTAAAGGTTGCAAATTGCTATCAATTGTTTAACTGCTACAGGTTGCAAATCACTCTTTTTATTTCATTTTGCTAATTATATCAAATTTTCTAACTACTAGCTAATATAGTTTCAGACCTTATATATCTCACTATGCTTGTCCTTACGTCACTTTCATATGATGTAGTTTTTCGAAGTAAACTCGTTAAATGTTCATACGATACTTATACCATGCTCTTAATTACTATGCCATGTTAGTATAACATTTCCTACCACGTTTTAACATACCATGCTCATACTCAAGATATGCTTTAACTCATGCCTCTCTTATACTTATGTTTTTACCTTTTCATTTGCTATGGAATATACTTGCCGAGTAACCCTTGCTGACAGGCATTTCATTTTGTTGTCTTATGAAATGTCCATCAGGACTTGAAAGTGAGTTTACAGAGGATCCTACTACAGAGGTCGAGCCAGCGCTCGAGGATCACGTAGAGTTCCCGCCCACAGAAGACTAGGGCGTTTCATTTACCTTTGCATTAGCATTTATATTTGAATAATGTAATCTGTTATAACTTGATGTATTGGCCATGGTAGGCCCATGATGTATCTTAATTTTGTATGCTTGATATGTAATAATGTCGTTTGAGCTGTTTCTTAAATCCGCATGCAAGGACCTGCAGTTTTTACACAGATGCTTAGTGTGTTTAAACCAAAGAGGGAGAAAGAAAAGAAAAAAAGTACTCCTTGTTTTAAGCACACTACAGACCCGCTCGCGTCCTTGCTCCCTAGTAAAATGGGAAGCGGGGCGTGACAATTACATAGATAAAGTCCTTATATTGTGTAAGAAGATAAGGATCATGATGAGATCATGATAACAAGAAGCTATCAAGTGGTGACTGGTATAGGTTAGTCTTTAAGCCTAAAAGCGCTAAAGAACATTGCACGTAGGAGTGCTATACTTTGGCATTTACTGAGCAACAACAACGTATTCATTGCTTGGGTGTGGTCCCAAGCATGCCAAGGAAGCTGACTATCAAGACAAGATTTGTCACCTCTGGTATGATAGGTTAGTGTCACAGTGAGTTAGTATGGATCCATAGTGAGTTATTGGCTAATGTAGAATAGAAAAACTTATTGGTGTAACAAGTTTGATCAATCTATGCCTATGCTATTGAATACATAACTCACGATATTAATATGTTACTAGGGTTTGACATATTTCCATACCCTAGAATTTGGCCATATCGGCTGGTATATTCCATACGATCACGTTGTTTAGATACACGAACTATGAATCTAATTAACATCACCACGTTGAGTTTCTCAGCTCTGACTTGGGCCAATGGTTATCTTGTTTCCTTGTAGTTATCCGTACTCTAAGTTCTCTGAACATGTATGTATGTTCACCAATTGACATTCAAATATTTATTAATTCGTAGAATATGGGCGAGACTTTTGTGGTTTGGCTTAGAAGAAATACAAGTTGAATCCGATCAAATAAAACCAATGAAACGGACCATAGAGATTTAGGGAACATTGTAAAAATATAATGATAAAATACACGTGCTTCATTTGTTTCAAACCAATGGTTATCTTCTTGACAATGAAGCCTGCTTATCTGCATATGCTAGACAATGACGGTCAGCAGAGGTCGCGATTGTTTTTAGAACTAAAACCGTTTGAACCCCAAGGTTGAAATACATGTTAAACCACAATATGCATTTTATATTTTGGGTTATAATTTCTTGCGTACATTTCCACGAAGATGATAAGAATATTTATTAGTGTACCTAAGGAACCATTGTAAGTTATGTACCTGTTGACGGATGGGTTCCGGCCAATAGTAAATGGTGCTGACTTGGACGCCTCTGATGAGGTGTAGCATCGTCAGTTGTTGAGTAGGACCCACGGTTGATGGAACACGGGTCGTAGATTGCTGAGTTTCGGTCAACTGGAATGGTGATCGACCTTCGTTTGGTTAGGAGACCACGACCCTTCGACCTACTAGATGGGACGAAGCTCAAACGACCTGCACCACAAATACTCGTTAGGGGGGTCGGATCTGGGTTCCAACCCAATCCCCTCCGATGCTTGACTTAGTATCGACCTAAGTGAACTCGGTGCTGTCAAGATCGACCCAAGGGAGATCATTTCGATTCAGTCATACCGAGCGTTTAGAGGAAGAAATATGAAAGTGGAAAGTTGAGAATAAGGATATCAGTGTACCTAGTAATCAGTACCTCTTCAGTTTGTCCAATGTACTGCTTATATTTCCTATATTTATAAGCCGATGCGTATCCTCGGTGCCGTTGGCGAATAACGGTCACCAATTATGGCTGCATGATCATCCCTAAAAGATAGGCATAACCGTTGTCCACTCCTCCTCTATTAATGATTCCATAATCAACCACTTCCTTAAGCTACGGAAGCTCAACTGGCAAATTTGACGTGGGCTTTGACCAGGCTAGCTACTGACATCTTCTATGGGCCAAGATGTCCCTCATGTGGGCTTTATAACCTTAATGGGGAATTCCCTCTCTTCCTCGAGGGCTAGCCCAAGGATGTAACAATGGCCCCCATCACTTGGACTCAAACAATTCGTCAGTTGAGGTCAAGCGATGCGATATCTCATTAATCAGACACGGCAGTCGAGGCGTGAGTATTTAAGTTTAAGCACCAAAACCCTCCACTCCTTTGATTTGGCCGTTGCGTCAGTTCAAAGGTCGAGATACGGACGCGTATGGATCATTAACACGTGTCCCTCGAGGAAAGGGTCAGTCTGGATCAATGCGAGATGTCAATTTGCCTTAACAAGAAAAACAAAAGTTGGGAATTAATTTTGACGTTCCTCAAATATTTTGGCCATGGCTTCTTCTTCAATTCCTAGCACCTCTGTTGGGACCTCGACCTATGTTCCTCAAAGAAGCAAGGGGAAAGTCGATGTTCCTGATGTAGTCTCTAACCAAGCTTCTCGAGTAACAGCTAATCAAATATCCGATTTCCAAAAGAAGTATGTAAGGCATAACTATGAGATTCGATTGCCACGAGAAGATGAGAGGATCTGATCCCCCAGTGATTGCAAAGTAGGAGTGTACGTTAAAGCCTTTCATCACGGGTTTCAATTTCCTATGCAACCCTTCATGCTTTGTGTGTTGAGCACATTAGGGGTTCCTCTAGCTCAGCTGGTGCCAAACTCGATGGGCATTCTGGTCAGCTTTATCGTATTTTGTATGATGCACGGCATCGAATAATCCTTGAGATTATTCAATTACTTTTTCATATTGTTGCCTTCCATGTCCCTGGGTTGGTTTATGATCACCGCTCGACGAGATAGAAAATTGTTCAAAGATCTTTCCATTTCGAATCTAAAGTGGAAAGAACAATTCGTGTTTGTGGTTTCCCTGGCGAGGCAAGTTTCCTTACATACTGCTTATCTTTATAACCCTCTGATGGGATTGGATCTGGGTTCCGACCCAATCCCCTCCGATGCTTAACTTAGTATCGACCTAAGTGAACCCGGTGCTGTCAAGATCGACCCAAGGGAGATCGTTTCGATTCAGTCACGCCGAGCGTTTGGAGGAAGAAATATGAAAGTGGAAAGTAGAGAATAAGGATATCAGAGTACCTAGTAATCAGTACCTCTTCAGTTTGTCCACTGTACTGCTTATCTTTCCTATATTTATAAGCAGAAGCGTCTTCTCAGTGCCGTTGGCGAATAATGGTCACCAATTATGGCTGCATGATCATCCCTAAAAGATAGGCATAACCATTTTCCACTCCTCCGCTATTAATGATTCCATAATCAACCACTTCCTTAAGCTGTGGAAGCTCAATGGGCAAATTTGACGTGGGCTTTGACCAAGCTAGCTACTGACATCTTCTATAGGCCAAGATGTCCCTCATGTGGGCTTTATAACCTTAATGGGGAATTCCCTCTCTTCCTCGAGGGCTAGCCCAAGGATGTAATAATGCCCCCCGTCACTTGGACTCAAACAATTCGTCGGTTGAGGTCAAGTGATGCGATATCTCATTAATCAGACACGGCAGTCGAGGCGTGAGTATTTAAGTTTAAGCGCCAAAACCCTCCACTCCTTTGATTTGGCCGTTGCGTCAGTTCAAAGGTCGAGATACGGACGCGTATGGATCATTAACACGTGTCCCTCGAGGAAAGGGTCAGTCTGGATCAATGCGAGATGTCAATTTGCCTTAACAAGAAAAACAAAAGTGGGGAATTAATTTTGACGTTCCTCGAATATTTTGGCCATGGCTTCTTCTTCAATTCCTAGCACCTCTGTTGGGACCTCGACCTATGTTCCTCAAAGAAGCAAGGGGATAGTCGATGTTCCTGATGTAGTCTCTAACCAAGCTTCTCGAGTAACAGCTAATCAAATATCCGATTCCCAAAAGAAGTATGTAAGGCATAACTATGAGATTCGATTGCCACGAGAAGATGAGAGGATCTGATCCCCCAGTGATTGCGAAGTAGGAGTGTACATTAAAGCCTTTCATCACTGGCTTCAATTTCCTATGCAACCCTTCATGCTTTGTGTGTTGAGCACATTAGGGTTTCCTCTAGAAAAGTCGGTGCCAAACTCGGTGGGCATTCTGGTCAGCTTTATCGTATTTTGTATGCTGCACGGGGTCGAATAATCCTTGAGATTGTTCAACTACTTCTTCATATTGTTGCCTTCCATGTCCCTGGGTTGGTTTGTGATCACCGCTCGACGAGATAGAAAATTGTTCAAAGATCTTTACATTTCTAATCCGAAGTGGAAAGAACAATTCGTTTTTGTGGTTTCCCTGGCGAGGCAAGTTTCCTTACATACTGCTTATCTTTATAACCCTCTGATGGGATTGGATCTGGGTTCCGACCCAATCCCCTCCGATGCTTAACTTATTATCGACCTAAGTGAACCCGGTGCTGTCAAGATCGACCCAAGGGAGATCGTTTGATTCAGTCACGCCGAGCATTTGGAGGAAGAAATATGAAAGTGGAAAGTAGAGAATAAGGATATCAGAGTACCTAGTAATCAGTACCTCTTCAGTTTGTCCACTGTACTGCTTATCTTTCCTATATTTATAAGCAGAAGCGTCTCCTCAGTGCCGTTGGTGAATAATGGTCACCAATTATGGCTGCATGATCATCCCTAAAAGATAGGCATAACCATTTTCCACTCCTCCGCTATTAATGATTCCATAATCAACCACTTCCTTAAGCTGCGGAAGCTCAACGGGCAAATTTGACGTGGGCTTTGACCAGGCTAGCTACTGACATCTTCTATGGGCCAAGATGTCCCTCATGTGGGCTTTATAACCTTAATGGGGAATTCCCTCTCTTCCTCGAGGGCTAGCCCAAGGATGTAATAATGGCCCCCGTCACTTGGACTCAAACAATTCGTCGGTTGAGGTCAAGTGATGCGATATCTCATTAATCAGACACGGCAGTCGAGGCGTGAGTATTTTAGTTTAAGCGCCAAAACCCTCCACTCCTTTGATTTGGTCGTTGTGTCAGTTCAAAGGTCGAGATACGGACACGTATGGATCAGTAACACGTGTCCCTCGAGGAAAGGGTCAGTCTGGATCAATGCAAGATGTCAATTTGCCTTAACAAGAAAAACAAAAGTGGGGAATTAATTTCGACGTTCCTCGAATATTTTGGCCATGGCTTCTTCTTCAATTCCTCGCACCTCTGTTGGAACCTCAACCTATGTTCCTCAAAGAAGCAAGGGGAAAGTCGATGTTCCTGATGTAGTCTCTAACGAAGCTTCTCGAGTAACAGCTAATCAAATATCCGATTCCCAAAAGAAGTATGTAAGGCATAACTATGAGATTTGATTGCCACGAGAAGATGAGAGGATCTGATCCCCCAGTGATTGCGAAGTAGTAGTGTACATTAAAGCCTTTCATCACTGGCTTCAATTTCCTATGCAACCCTTCATGCTTTGTGTGTTGAGCACATTAAGCGTTCCTCTAGCCCAGCCGGTGCCAAACTCGGTGGGCATTCTGGTCAGCTTTATCATATTTTGTATGCTGCACGGTGTCGAATAATCCATGAGATTGTTCAACTACTTCTTCATATTGTTGCCTTCCATGTCCCCGGGTTGGTTTGTGATCACCGCACGACGAGATAGAAAATTGTTCAAAGATCTTTCCATTTCTAATCCGAAGTGGAAAGAAGAATTCATGTTTGTGGTTTCCATGGCGAGGCAAGTTTCCTTACTCAGTGGGTGAATCTAGAACTCGCCACAAATGAGGAAAAATCCCTTTCCAAAGAGGAGGAGAAGGCTGCTGCTCTTTTGTTAAAGTTGCCAGAAGAAAGTAGATCAACCAAAAGGCTTTTGTCTCATGAGACACTGCTTAAAAACATATGGGCAAAATGTCGAATACTTTATCTTCTCCTAGCTTAATCTTCTTCTCCTTGAAATTTCTTTTTCCTTTGCAGGCATAGTCGGAAAGGAGTATCAAGCCGAAGCAGATGTACTAAAGGCGCTCGAAGCTTCCTTAGAGAGGTTGAAGAAAATTCGCATCCTCCTCATGTGACCCCTTTGGAAGATGAACCAACCGATGCTATTGAGAGCTTACCCCTGGTGGTTCAAGAAATCCCACAGTCGAGCCAGCCGTTAAAACAGAGAAGGAAACAGCCCATGGTCAAGGTCGAAAAAATTGAGACCAAGAAGTAAAAACCAAGGAGAAAGATCGTTGTTGCAAAATCGGACTCATCCGAAACGAACATTGCCTTTGTTTTGACTATGGTCCCTGAACAACCATGGGCCTCATCTCCAAAGAAACCCTTGGAGAGCTTGCCTCCATCCCAAGAACCGCTCCTTCATAATGATTCGTGGCCACTGGGTGGTCTGCTTCCTCAAGAGCCGTTGGTGGAGGGAATTCCTCCGGAGTCTAGGTTGATCTTTCTGGAGGATAGATCACCCCAAGCTTCGACAGAATGTTCGAAATAATAGCTCTATCGACCCGCTTTTCCCATAGAGAAGGGCGAGTCAGCCCTTTTGAATTTTGGGACCGCTTCTCGGATCATCGAAAATTCGACCCTTCCACGTGATAGGGCTATCCTGAAAAGGGTCAACCATGATTGGCTAACCACCTTTGCGATTCAGTGAAATTTCCAGGTGAAAATAATCTCCTTTATCTTCGATTTGAAGTTGGTTATTAGAATTAATCTCCTTGTTTACCTATCGGTAATTTTGGCTACCATAGAATTACGTCAGTGTTCGTTGGCGGTGACCAACTATGAGGCCAATCGGGCTAATAAGGCGAGGCAGACGGAATCCGTCGAAAAAGTCATTGATCAAGCGAAAGCGATGATGCAACGATGGAAGCTTCGTAAGGCAATGCTTAAATCTCATGAGAGAGAGGTTGAGCAAGAGCTGGCTGAAGCCTATATGAGGGAGGCTGCCCTTAAAATGGAAGCAAAAAACCGGCTGCAAGCTGAGATCGCCTTGAGGGAACAGGCAGAGAAACAGCTATTCGAGGAGGTAAAAAAGTGGGAGGCAGGGGAGAATGAGACTCAAGCTCAATCGCCCATTGGCCATCAGGAGCTTGATGTGAAAGCGATCGCTGAGAAAGCCATCCAAGTGTACAATGACAGTTTGTGCGATCTAGACGAATTGTGCAGGTTGGGCTTCGAGCAATGTCGGCATGATGCAAAAAATATGTTTTCCACCTTAGAGACTGAGCTCGATCAGTTACCCGTGCCATTAGACGACGACGAACCTGAGAGCTCGTCACATGAGGTCAACCATATTCTTGTCATAGGTGATGTCAACCTGACTGATGATGCAACCAATGTTGCACCTTTTGGTGATCAGGGAACCACCATTTCTATTGAAGGAATGAAGGAAAAAGAGATTCGTGAAAATCCATCTCTGGATTTCTTATCCCTCTAGACCCCTTTGTTTGTATTGGGATGTAGCATCAGTTTTTGAAAAGGAAAATTTTAAACCATTGAGAACCCCCTGCGTTTGAAAATTACTTTCTCATTCAAAACGAGCATGAGCATTGCATCGCTGGTTGGCCCCTTTCAACAATTTAGACTCTTGCATATAAGGTGGGGAGTGGGTGAACTGTTGAATAAAGTTTCTTTCAATGATGAGGTGAATGGTCCATCGTTTAACAAAATTTGAGTGGTGACAAGGGTTGTTCGGTAGAGAAGGATTGGCCCATTGACTTACGTCTGATGGTGTGGGTCATTCAGTGGCGAGGGGCATGGTCCCCGACTTACGTCCGATGACCAAGGTCATTCAGTTGTGAGGGGTGGCCTCTCAGCTTACATCTGACGACGAAGGTCGTTCTGTAGCGAGGGGGTGGCCCCTCGGCTTACATCTGACAATGAATGTCGTTCGGTTGCGAGAGACGTGACCCCTCGACTTACGACCGACAATGTGGGTCATTCACTTGCAAAGGGGTGGCCCCTCGGCTTACATTCGACGACCAAGGTCAATCGATTGCGAGGGGGTGGCCCCTCGGCTTACTTCCGACAATGAATGTCATTTGGTTGTGAGGGGCATGGTCCCTCGACTTACGTTGGATGACAGATGTCGTTCGACTACAAGGGGGTGTCCCCTTGGCTTACGTTCAAGAATGAAGGTCGTTCGGTTAGGACATGGCCCTTCAACTTACGTCCGATGATGAAGGTCGTTCGGTTGTGAGGGGTGGTCCCTCAGCTTAGGACCGACAACGAAGGTTATTTGGTTACAAGGGAGTGGTCCCTTAGCTTACGTCTGACGACAAAGGTCGTTCGGTTACGAGGAGCATGGCCCCTCAGCTTACGTTTAAAAATAGATATCGTTAAGTTTCGAGGTGCGTGGCCCCTCGACTTACGTCTGACGACAGATGTCATATGTTCGACGACGAAGGTCGTTGGGTTGTGAGGGGCATGGCCTCTCGACTTAAGTCCGATGATGAATATCGTTCGGTTGCAAAGGGAATGGCCTCTTAGCTTACATCTGAAGGTCGTTCATGATCCTTAAAGGTAACTGGTAATCTCTGGGGAAGCTTTGTTCGCCTGAGCATTCCCTTGGGGATCTATCAACATGGACAGAAGTGTTTTTTGATGAAATCGGTGAATTCGATCCTCACAAGACACAATATTCATACATGTCATTTAATTCAAGATGAGTATTTAAAGAAAACAAACTTTATTCATTTAATAAATAAAGGATTTAAATAACCAAAATAAACTCGTAGAGGCATTTTTATTTCACGAGGGATAGGCAACGCCTAGCATCATCTGAACTTATTTTGGTTAGGTTCCCTCCTTTGCCTGAGTGTCGTTGACAAACTTCTTTAGATGAACACGCTTGACAAGAGCTTCAATATCCTTCTTCAAGGTCCAGCAATCATCTGTATTGTGGCCATATTTTACGTATTTTTATTGCATCATTCCATATCATATTCACCTCCAACCCCCACATTTTCATATATTATTGCACTTCTACGCCATATTCAAGTTTTGTATAGCTTTGTAGATTTTCAGAAGTTTTGGAGCGAATTGGAGCTATTTAGAGACATGGACACATTCGGTATGTCCGGGACGTCATTGTCGAGGTTCTATGAGAGTTCGCCGAGGCAAGGAGGAAGATTGGAAAAGAGGAGGAGAAGAGAGCGAGAGATGAGGACTCTAGCTCCAGCCATGTACAATTTCCCAGGCCACTCAGTCGAGTGCTGATGCTACTCGACCGAGCTGACATGCCAATGATGCAGAGGAAACGAACACACATACTCGTCCGAGCAGAGCAGTCAGCTCGACCGAGCTGTATTCAAACAGAACTCCAATTTTGGATTTCTCCCCAGGTGCCTTAGCTCGACCGAGCAGCAAAGCTGCTCGATCGAGCAGATCTTCTACTCGACCGAGTAGCCCATATCAGCAAAGAGGCAAAAGCAGCAAAGCGAAGCCTATGTTCACTCGATCGAGTAGCGCGATGTGACCAGCCAAGATTGTGGGCCCAAGTGCCCAGATTTTCCCAGATTTTAGGGGAACCTTACCCCTTGTATTTTAGCACGATTTTTACCCTATTTCTGGGAGACGAGACTTTTATTATTTTCCTTAGTTTTAGTTAGAGTTTTTTAGATCTAGAGAGTTTTGTGCCGTGGTTATTTTGTGAAGACTAAAACTTGGATTTTTATTGATCTTTATTACGTGGAAGCTTGATATTCTTAATTCTCTTGTGTTTGCCATCGCTATATGACGTGTTGGTAATGATTTCTAAACTTCATATGCTCTTTTTGATGTTTTCGCATGCTATGAGGAACTCTCTTTTTTTATTAAATCTTCTATGTCTATCTCTATGATTCATGAGTAGTTCTATCTAGGGCTAATGGATTAGCCCTAGGATATTAGGATTTAGATGTAAAGTTGTGATTTTTAATTTGCGTTGGTTCAAAAAGGGCAGTGTTTTGGTTGATCTAACCAAGTTTGTAGGAGATCTCGTACTGAAATCATGTCCACGGTCTGTGGCCATGATGAGCTTAAGGAGTATCCTATGAACTTAATTAGGAAGTTAGTAGATTTAATTAGGGTTTGCAGCCATGCCCAGTGCACTCCTTGATGGGATCCACCGACATCATATATTACTAATTGACGGCTACCGACATTGCGTCAATAAGAGCCACCAAAGCACACATCAAAGCTCTACCCACGAGAGTGGCATGAGTGGAGATCATTCTACCCACGAGAGTCGTATGAATTTTGTCGATTCTTAATACGGATCGCACGTCACGCATATCACGAGAGCAGGGTAAGCATGCGATACGTTAGACCCATGGAGCCTAGAGCCATGAGTTCTACATCTTAGATGCGAAAATCCCTAATAAAGCTAATGCAACGTAAGATTTCTAACCTAGCATCGACGTCCGACGATCCCAGTGGTGTGTCCTAACTCCTAGTCTTTTATTATTGAATAGTTTATCCTCATGTGAATATAAATGCCTTGATGCTTGTGGTGAAAATGTCTGCTGAAAATGTTTGATGAGCATAAATTTTTGCATGGATAGCTAATTGCGGTTTTTGGATCGGCTGTTTAAGTCCCACATTTTATTTTCTGCACTTTTCTTTTACTTTTTGAGAGAAATTGTAGTGAGAAATTTATGTAATGTCCAAGACCGAAGACTACATTCCATGGAGACGGAGGCCACACTTGAAGCTGAAGATATTATATGGGAGCCACAGGGTTTCCAAAGTTGTAGTTTCTTTTTAAAGCTTTCATTTGTGTAATATGGACTGTAATGGGACTTTGGACTTTTTATTTATGTGGGACTGGCCGATCCACGCAATTAGCTCTTCATTTAAAAATTGCCTTCACATGAAAATGTTTATTGTATAAATTATTAATTCATGCAAATTTGTGCTCTGCTAGATAAAATGGCCAAAATCGCAAGTGTCGATTTCAAAGTGCTGGATGCATCAGAAAGAAACTATCTGAGCTGGCAGCTCGATGTGAAATTTCACTTACGGGCTAAATCCCTCATTTCTGTTATGACTAAAGATGAAAATGTAAGCGATATAGAAAAGGCGCAAGCCATTATCTATATTCGCCGCCATGTGGACACGACCCTAAAGGCTGAATACCTTACGGTCGAAGATCCACTTGAGTTGTGGACTACCCTTGAGGATAGATATAAACATCTGAAAGATGTTATACTATCAAGGGCACGATATGAGTGGGAGAACCTGAGACTGCAGGACTTTAAGTCCATAGCTGAGTACAACTCAGCTCTCTTTAGCATCACCTCACGCCTGAAGTTGTGTGGTGAAAAAGTATCAGAAGATCGCATGCTGGAAAATACGTACACGTCTTTTCATTAGAAAGATGCGATACTAATGCAGCAATACCGTGAACGAAGTTCACCAAGTATTCTGAGTTGCTGTCATGTTTACTCATGTCTGAACAAAATAGAGAGCTTCTCCTCGCCACTCACAACATGCGCCCCATGGCACTGCCCCTCCCAGAATCTCACAATACATCTTCTTTTTCTAAAAAAGAAGAGAGACAATAAACGAAAAGAAAGACCACAGAAAGGGGGACAGAACAAAAGGGCCAGAGGCCAAGTCTAGCAGCGAAGAAATGATGGGAGGCAGAAGTTCACTTGGCACAGAAATGAAAACAATAGAAATGATGCACCCCCACCCAAAAGGGAATGGAATGACCAGTACCATAGCTGTGGCATGAAAGGCCACTGGTCTAGAGTGTGTCGAACTCCGCAGCATCTCCAGGAACTATATAAAGAAAACAAGAAAAAGAAAGCTGAAACAAACCTGGTGATCATAAATGCTCCTGTCAAGTTTACAGCTGACGACTTCGAAAATGATGACCTGCTTATTTTTATCTTAATAATTAGTTTTGAGAACAATTTATGTTATGAGAGCATTTGAATTAATGAATTTTTTTGAATAAAAATGTTCTCTGAAAATGTGCTTACATGATTCATCTTTTAATAGATGAACTGCTCTCATGACTGATTAGTAGATAATAAACACATACGGTCCTTCAATACAAAGCCTAAAGTCATGGCCATATTGAAGGTTCTGGGAATGCAACGCTGTTGCTCCTAAATGACACAGAAATAAAAATAAAGGATGCACTATTCTCTCTGAATTGCAATTGAAACTTACTAAGTTCAAGGATATCCGTTTAAATGGATTCCATTTGGAAACAACAAATGTAAATGAAAAAGAATTACTATATGTAACGTCTCAAGAAAAAGGTGTAAAATCCATACTTGAACGTTTTGAGAGCCTTTCAGGCCTCTACCATATAAAGATTCGGAGAGAGGAAGCGAATTTAATGGAGCACCTGAAGTGTCCGACATCAGCCAAGTTTTTACTTTGGCATGATAGACATGGCCACCATGTATCAGTGATGATGCACCGCATCTTATCCTATTGGTATGACTTGAAGAACCAGAAGATTCTTCATAAGGGAGAATTCCCTCGCATCCCTCGCTATAAGGAAAAACAAATTACAAGGCCATCTCTACTAAAAGTTGACGAATGAATTTGCACGCTTCCTCAAAAGAACATAAGGAGATTGATGTGGACAAATCCAGCCCCTAGTGGACTATTTCGGTACTTTATTGTACTGATAAATGCATCATCAAAATATTCGTATGTGTGTCTACTATCGACCAGCAACCTAGCTTTTTCAAATCTACTGGCACAAATAATAAAGTTGAGGGCGCATTTTCCTGACAACCAAACAAAGAAAATAAATCGGGATAATGCTGGGGAATTTACCTCCCGGTCATTTCAAGAGTACTGCCAGGCAACGGAAATAGAAATTGAACACCAGTGCCGCATGTTCATACCCAGAATGGGTTGGCAGAGTCACTGATAAAAATACTCCAATGGATTGCACGTCCATTGTTAATGAAATCCCGATTGCGGGTGGATGCATGGGGACATGCAATTCTGCATGCTGCATTGTAAATGAAAAAGACCATCTGGAGGTCAGAGTATCCAATGCAACTTGCGTATAGAATGCCACCGAACATTTCTCACTTGAGAACATTCGATTGCGTAGTTTAAATCCTCATTGCACCACCATAGAGGACAAAAATAGGTCATCAACGTCGCCTAGGTATCTATGTAGGGTTTGACTCACCCTCAATTATAAGATACCTAGAACCCCAAACGAGGGACACATTTAAGGCTCATCTTGAAGACTGTGATTTTGATGAGACGAGTTTTCCCAAAATGGACCCAGATACTGGAAAATCTGGTGCAAAGAAAATTATAACGTGGGACACAAAAAGTTTAATCCACTATGATCCGGTAACAAAACAATGTGAAGAAGAGATCACGAAGATCCTCCACATACAGAACACTGTTCACCAATTACCGGACTCATTTACAGACAACCAGAAGATTGTCAGATCACACATCACTGATGCACATACTCAGCTAGGATTGACATCCCCGAGAATGGATGCAATCCACCAGCAGCAGAAATGGTTGTTCCTCAACAGAAAAGAGGCAGACCACTAGGCTCCAAGGATAGAAATCCAAAGAAAGAA
Organism: Scilla litardierei; assembly: GCA_030789695.1. Taxonomy (NCBI): domain Eukaryota; kingdom Viridiplantae; phylum Streptophyta; class Magnoliopsida; order Asparagales; family Asparagaceae; genus Scilla; species Scilla litardierei. The sequence goes on from CM061142.1 coordinate 396,371,603, forward strand.
AAATACATGGAGACCTTGAGACAATACTTCTACAGGACAATGAGCTCATGTCCACACCCTCACCCTTCCTGGAATCCACTGCAGAGGAACTGCTGGCAAAAACTAAAATGAAAGCAAATGTTGTACGTATTGGGGAGGTGTTGGACAGAAAGAACATAATTGTCGACAATGTATTCACGTATCATATTTCCATATACATCGCAAAAGCGAGGATATAAAATATCGTTCCATACTCCGTTGCTAAAATGCAAACATAGAGATTGGCCAAATGTGGAACAATGCAATAAAAGATGATCTGGATTCACCTATGAAACGTGAAAAGTCCGGACCTGAAGTCCAGACACCAAAAGGTATCAAACTTGTGGGTAAAATAAGTATTGCACACATAAGAAGAAAAATAAGTACGAAACCGTATGCTATAAGGTACAATCTATATCTCAAGGAAATTTTCGCTGAAACTAGGGAATGAACAAATTAAAATGAGCATGACTCATAAATGATGCATCAGATTCCATAAGTTATCAAATGTGAATATCTTACGATTTGGCAAAATAAATTTTGGATATGCTGCTATTGGATGTTGTGACGGCATGCCTTCATGGATATCTTGGTAAAGATAAATTCCAAATTTCCTTAAATACCTAAATAGACTTCGAAACATCTATTCTATTGAAGAAGAATAATAAGAATAATAAATAATGTACAATCAAGAGAATCACTTGACAAACAATGGTTCCTACTAAGGGTTGTCTTTGCTTCTGAGCAAAGACAATGATTTGAGATCATAGTTGTAAACAGCTTAAATCTCATCGGATCTCCTGAAGAGAAAACCGAAACATCTGTTCAAGCCTGGCTATTAAACATGAAATGAAAGACCTAGGCAAAAATAAATTAAGTCATGGCTCATAGATTTATTCTTTTAATAAAATCCTGTTACATACGCCCAGAAGTGCATTGAAGAAATTACAAGGACCATGTCATCCAAAGTACACATATGGTAGGACACTCTATGGATGTACAAAAAGACCCATTCCGTTCGCTGGAAGAGGGGGATGATATAATTGGTCCTGAAGACCCTTATCTAAGTGCAATCAGGCACTCCTGACTAACTGCACGTGTCCCGATATAACACTTGCAGTAAACTCACTAGCCAGAGATAGTTAGGCACCTGAAAAGGGCCGTTAGTCTGAAGTTAAGCATCTTCTGCGCTTCCTCCAAGGGTCGAAAGATTTGGGCTTACATTATAAATTATCATCCTCCATGTTTATGCAAATACAGGTTACAGGTAGATCTGCAAAGCAAATCACAGACTGTGTACCCACAGTGGGATGGCCATCTACTGTAGATCTGCAAAGCAAATTATGAAGGCAACATCATCCTATCATTCTGAAATCCTCACCATTCCAGAAACACACCACTGATGTATTTAATGGCGCCTGGTGGTACATCACATCCCAGTGACGACTGGGATAGAGGCTGGTATTGTGGAGCTGACCATATAGTCTGAAGACCAGCTTACCCCACTTTGAGGAGACCACACCAGAAGCGACGAAACTAATCACAGATCTCCAGAGTTTTTGGAGTCAGCTGCTGCTTAATGGTGGTGAAATTTGTAATCTGTGTATATTTTCGGAATGTTGTAAATAGGAGTGATGAGATACGCCTAAGAGATCTGAAAGCCTAAGGGCTTTTACAGATCAGGGGGAGTTGAGGGAATTGTACTCTTTTCCCTTAGTTATGGTTTTTCCCACAGGGTATTCTATAGCCAAAGGTTTTAACGAGGCAAATCACATCAACTCAGGATCCTGAAGTATCCACCCCTTTGTGACGCTCAGAATCCCTAATTGTTCATGAGCAGAGTCGCTTGTACAGATCAGGGGGAGTTAGAGAGCGTTTGTACTCTTTTTCCTTAACTATGATTTTTTCCACAATGTTTTCTATAGCTAAAGGTTTTAACGAGACAAACATCACCAACTCAGGATCCTGAAGTATTCACCTCATGTGAGATTCCTACTGCACTCAGAATTCTAAAATATTCATGAGCATAGTCCACACATATGACTGGATAAGGATGAGTTTGTGAATGGATATAGATGAGTTGGTTAGGATCACTGTTTATATTATATATAAGATCGTTTCTATTGTATCTTATCTCTATACGCTCCTCTTCTGCTATGAATAAAAAGCTGTGGTTCCTCTCAAACAATGATTCATTACAATTTGCATTAAATATGTGCGGGGTTTTTCTTGAATTTTTTCCGATATAGTGCACGGGTTATTTCTATTTGCCTATAAAACTCTACCCACGCTCTCGTACTCGCTCTCGTACTCTCTAGTCTCTAGTCTCTAGTCTCTGCCCATTGTTTTCTCACTAACTTTTGTAGCCTCTCTTACCGAGCTCTCACAAAAAATAGTAATCAAACATCAAATCAGTCAAGCAATCAAAGATATGGGTCTTGCCCAAAAACAAACCCGAACGGCGCCGCCGTCGGTCGTCGACGCTGTCAACGAGATCATGGGCATCTACCGGTCTCTCCCCCCTCGGCCGACGATCGAGGAAGTGGAGGCGGCCATGGCCATCATCCAGACCTCGAACGCCGAGCAGGAATCCAAGCTCCAGCAGATCAGCAGCCTGAAGAAGCCCCCCGACGTCCCAGAGGAGCTCTTCCAGGTGCTCCAAGAGGCGAGAAAGATCTGCGTGATGATCCAAGCCCACGAGCAGAGTAAGGAGGCGCAGTTCGTGATCGACCTCGACATGAGATATCGGGTGTTTGAAGAATTGATTCAGAGGGCTTCGAAGCTCGTTTCGGGCGGCGAGAAAGAGGAGGAAGAGAAGGCTTTTCCGGATTTTGAAAATGATGGGGAGAAGGTTGAAGATGACAAGAAAGACGCAGTTTCTTCTCTCAAAACTGCAGCGATCCCTCAAGCTCAAGGTACGGTTTCCCCCCGAAAAATTGAGCCTGTTTTTGGGTTTTTGGAGAAACCAGTTTGGATTTTAGTTGTGTGATAAAAACCCATTTCTTGTGTTTAAATATGAAAGAGTGGAAACTTTAATGGTAGATTGTAGGACTGCAATGAAGACTTCTGTGGATTTTTGGAGTTGAAAAGATGGAAATTTCTATGGATTTTACGGAGTATCTCGGTTCCGAGTGTTGCTTGGTGATGAAAACCAATAATTTTAGTTTACGAATAAATTAGATTTTAAGGCATGGAAATAAAAAAAACTCATGTTTTGCTTCTTATCATAGGAGTTTGACTTGCGTGATAATGCCATGAAGAGAATATCATTCTATTACTGTATGTTTTGGAAATATGATTAGGATTACCTAAATCTTTGATGGGTTTTCTAGTGTATCCCAATTGGGCTCAATGCTTAGTTTATCCTAGGCTTATTATCCAATGAGAAGAATTCATTGGTTTCAGAGCAGAAGATTCGTGAGCTAACGAGGGCATCTTATATGTGAATCATTGCTAATTTATGAGCAACCTATCAATATTACCCAGCTTTGTTCAAATTGGAATTGTTAGCATGATTTCATTGTTAGCTGTTTAAAGTATTTCTTCAATCTAAAGTTTTGTGATAAGTTGAATCTTCTGAAAATTAGAATATCTCGAGCAGATGTTAAAATCATATGTTAACATCATCGGAAACTGTGATGTTGAAATCATGTTCGAGTCTTCCTTTTGAAAATTTACGGCATCTTCATTAGTCTATCTTTCTTTTGTTATCAGTGTGGGAAGTGCTTAAGCGGCATACAATACTTTGGAGAAGATGTCTTCCTGTGTGAATTTAATCAACAATAATCACGATTAATTTAAGTTTTATCTAGATCAGAGCCTATCCAGGGAACAATGCTCATTATACGATACTACAAGGTAAACTAGGCTCATGTTCTTATTTTCTTGTTTCTTGTCTTTAGACTCTTTACCTTTAGGTTACGTTTATACAGATGACTCGATTTTGTTATGGCAGTTAAGATGTAGTAAGCTATAGGATAAAGGAAATAGCGTAATTCCTCTGGACGTTTCCATCAAGAACTGAGATTTAACCCATTCCGACCATATTAGAAGATTCGAATAAATTCAGCAATGTTATTTATTACAAAATTACACGCAGACGGCTTCGCAAAATAAGCCAGCATGGTTATCCCTCATAAGATACTAATAGTAAACTTCAGAGTGCTGTTCTATTATCATCATCAGAATAAGGTATCTCTTTCCACCTTACTTTATCCTTGTCTAAAAGAGTGTCAGTAATATACACTATACACTATATATATCTGTCATACATTTCGCTGCTTAAAGATGTTGTTAATATGTTGCAACTTATCTCAAACTTTTAGCGAGTGTGTTTGGCTCTGCATTTATCTCGTGTGAAATTATTTTTAAACGTCAACATATGGACTGCAACCTTCTTAATATTGTTTATTATGTGAACTCCCGTAGGTGATGAACCAGACAAGTTATCCCTCATCAAGGTAGCTAGCTTAATCGAGACGGCAGCCAAAGATGGTACCAGTGTTCTTGACCTTCGAGGCAAGTTGATGGATCGGATAGAGTGGCTCCCATTGTCACTCGGGAAGTTACTAGATGTAACGGAGCTAGACTTATCTGAGAACCGAATCATTGCACTACCGGCGACCATTGGAAGCCTGAAGTTCCTAACAAAGCTTGACGTGCATTCAAACCAGCTGATAAGCCTGCCCGAATCTTTTGGCGAGCTCACCAGTTTAATCAATCTTGACCTGCATGCAAACAGGCTGAAATCTCTGCCTGCTTCCTTTGGGAACCTCACAAGTCTGGTCGATCTTGACCTGAGTTCCAATCAGCTAGCGGCTCTCCCAGATACATTAGGGAATCTGAAAAGCTTGAGAAGACTGAATCTGGAGACGAATGAACTTGAAGAGCTACCTTACACCATTGGATCTTGTACTTCTCTGGTCGAGCTCAGGTTAGACTTCAACCAGCTGAAAGCACTTCCGGAAGCAATTGGGAAGCTCGAGTCTCTGGAAACTCTGACACTCCACTACAATAGAATCAAGAGCTTGCCGACTACAATGGGTTCGTTATCCAAGTTGAAAGAGCTAGATGCTAGCTTCAACGAGCTTGAGTCAATCCCGGAGAGCCTATGCTTTTGCGCCAATATCATAAAATTGGATGTTGGGAGGAATTTCGCGGACTTGAGGTCACTGCCGAGGTCTATTGGCAATCTGGAGATGCTAGAAGAGTTGGATATAAGCAGTAATCAGATAAGAGAGCTGCCGGACTCCTTCAGATTCCTGTCTAAGCTTAGAGTGCTGAATGCAGATGAAACTCCTCTTGAAGTCCCCCCAAGACAAATAGTTAAGCTTGGAGCTCAGGTAACATATGGAGTACTCTTTGGATGCAAATTAGTTGTCAGCAACATCTGACATGTGCATTGTTTATGTTCAACAGGCAGTCGTGGAGTATATGGCTGATTTAGCCGCAGCGAAGGGCAACGGCACTCAGTCTCCGAAGGAGAAAAGGGGCTTCTGGTCATGGATCCGCTCGTTGTTCCGGCCACGCAAGAAGGATGCAAACTCGAAGATCGGGTTTGCAAACGTCTGAGGCCTCCAAGTTCCACATCCACGCCTGTAAATTGCGCCCTTGTTGTTGTTCTCTCTTTAGTTCTCTTCTGCCCCTTGTTGCGTCTTCCAATTTGTATGTTTTGTAGCGATCATTGTAAAATTACCTGTCGTTGTGTGTGTGTTTGTAATATACGCTTGTTGTATGAAGGAATCAAATTTCATTAGGGATGTTCCTGCTTTTGACAAAGTTGTGCTACATGTGGCATGCTCTTCTCTTTAGAACAGAGAAAGCTTTAAGAAACTTGGTATCGAACGCATATGTATATGCGTCTTCAAGATGTTTCCGAGGGGGGCGGATAAGGCCTGTTTCTATCAAGTTCTGGAGAAAGGGATGCTGCCTTTTTGAGAAAGAGAGAAAGAAATCGTGTGTGTCAATTTCTCACAACGGCTAGCCTGTTGCTCGCATGAGCTGGTTGGGCCTATTTTAGGCAACGGGTGTTGCTAGAAAGCAGAAGCGAATGGTCCCATCGACAGCTCCAGCTGAACTTGCAGCAGATTCAGACAGGTGTCTCTCTTTTTTGGCCCCAGCAAGATTGAGCTCATTCATGGAGACGATGATGGCTCACTGATCGGCAAACATGGGATCCATGTGATCTGCCAAGTGGCAGCCGATCTGTCACAGATGATCCGGTGACTCAAACCTTCACACATGTATCTAATATGATGCTTCTATTTTTAGAATTTGCTTCAGTACACAGTTGCATCGTGACATGACGTTCAAGTATCGACATATCTTCAACATAAATCTTCAATATTCTGTTTTTTTCCATTGGAATTATCTAAACTCGAATGCAATTCTTAAGATGTATTTATACCAGCAAATAAATGTGGCTTGCAGGATGCCAAGGGACAGAGCAACAGAATCCAGATGGCATTTTGATGGCCATTTATATGATTGCCTTGATTTGAAATTGACGGTCATGTTTGACAACAAGAGTTAGCCTAACAGTTAGGATAAATTTTTTTTCATATAACTACAAAAAGTTTGGAAATGTCAAAAAGTTGCCACCGGTAAAAAAAGACATGTTGGAAGATATTTTATTCACTTTGGCTATTTCTTTCTTTCTGTTGTAAATTGATGTTGACGGGTGTTTGTATTGGGATAACGTCTTATCTATATGATAAGACCATATCTATTGTAAACATATCCTTGTACGATTTTTCCTCTACCATAAATATAGGACTTGTGTCTCCTCCCCAGATTTGATGCTTCACAACACGTCATCAGCACGAGCCTCTAATATTTTTCCACAAAAATTCCGATCGTTGCGAAAGCAGAGGAGAATGCGGTAGATCCACGGGCGCAACTTCGTCCACTGTGAATGTGCGTCGTTTTCCACGCGTAGGCTTGGTCAACCGTCGTTATATCTAGAGGACGGATTTAAAGTTATAATCATTAAAAAATTTATTTTTATCATGATCATGATTGTTTTTTACATCGATCTCGCAAGATTGAAATGTAGATTGGGTTGATATTCTAAAACGACGATTTTTAATCGTCGGTTCATGTTTTTAGTATCATTAAAACCCATATTTTAGGGTTCACATTTTCAAAAATAGCTTCGATAAACATGATCAATCGGCGGTTTCCCCCCTACATCATCCTAGCCTTGCCCGATAGCCCCTGCGGCGCCACCACCTAAAACCGCCCCGAATGCTGTCTTTCCCTCCCACCACCTAGACGGCGGCGAAGTCCCCCCAAACCACGCCGAAGGCGGCCGACACCTTGACCCCGCCCACCTCAAGCCCCCCTCCCCTCCCTCATCGCCGCCTCATGGCGGCACCCCCCTTGCTTCCCCTTGCTCGATCAAATCGGGGCGGCGGCGGCTAAACCTAGCCGCCGCCCCCTCATCCCCAAAGTTGGGCCTTCGGGCCCAACTGACAGAAATGAAAAAAAAACAAAAAAAACATCTCCTTTTCCCTGTAGTGGGCCGAAGCCCGCAGCAACTTGTGGACTTCGGCCGACAAGCATTAAAAAAAATTAATGATGCGGGCTTGAAGCCCGTAGCGTAGATAACTGAAAAAAGGGAAAAAAGAGAAAATGATAAAGGGGAGGGAGATATTAATATAAATAAATTGGTTTATTGGGGGCCAAAAGTTCAAGAAAACTCGATTAGAATTGGGGACTAAAAAGTGATCATAGGTGGATTTTTGGGGACTTGAGGGGATTATTTAGGGCATTAAAAAGGAAAACTATTTCCTTTGACGAAGAACAAGTAATTTGGGCATTTTTCAAAAAAATTTTGAGCTAGCCCATATAGCACAACATGTTGCATAATATGATACCATTTTAGGATCATACTTATATACATTGCATCACTTTTTAAGGCTCATTCTCTGGAAAAACTTATGCTTGGTTGTGCGGCATTAACTTAATAATTAAGAAGATCCCACGACCGCTCTGCCGTTAGTCATCTAAACTAACAACATATGACGTTGCCTAGTGGTCCAATAATTAATAAGTATTTAAATTGTTGTGTTTATCCTCCTGTGAATAGAGATACCTCTGATGTCTGTGATGTCTATGATGAAAATGTTTAATGAGCACAAATTTTTGCATGGATGGCTAATTGTGGTTTTGGATCGGCTGTTTAAGTTCCACATTTTACTTTTCATGCACTTTTATTTTTTTTTGAGAGAAATTGTAGTGAGGAACTTATGTAATGTCCAAGACCGATGACTACTTTCCCTGGAGGCGGAGGTCACTCTTGAAACTGAAGAATTTATAAATGGGGCCCACGAGTTTTCCAATGTTGTAATTTCTTTTTTCCTTTCATTTGTGTAATATGGACTGTAATATAGACTTTGGACACTTTTATTTATGTGGGACTGGCCGATCCACGCAATTAGCTTATTCAGTTAAAAATTGCATCCGCATGAAAATGTTTGATGTATTATTAATTCATGCAAATTTGTGCCCTGCTAGATGAAATGGCAAAAATTGCAAGCGTCGATTTCGAAATGCTGGATGCATTAGGCATGAATAATTTAAGCTGGCATCTTGTTAAATTCCACCTGCTGGCTAAGTCTCAATTTTTGTTGTGACAAAAGATGGAAAGACGACTGACATTGAAAAGGCACATGCCATCATTTATATTCGTTGACATGTGGACAAGACCCTAAAGGCTGAATACCTTACGGTCGAAAATCCACTTGAGCTGTGGACTGCCCATGAAGAAAGTTAAAAACATCAGAAAGATGTTATAATTCCAATGGCCCGATATGAGTTGGAGAATCTGAGGCTGTAGGACTTTAAGTCCATAACTGAGTACAACTCAGCTCTTTTTAGTATCACCTTACACCGGAAGTTGTGTGGTGAAAAAGTCTCAGAAGATCGCATGCTGGAAAATTCGTACACGTCTTTCCACGAAAAGGATGTGATACTGATGCAGCAATACCGTGAACAAAAGTTCACCAAGTATTTTGAGCTGCTGTCATATTTACTCTTGGCTGAACAAAATAGAGAGCTTCTCCTCGCTACTCACAACATGCGCCCCATGGCACTGCCCCCTCCCAAAAACTAACAATGCATCTTCTTCTTCTAAAAAGAAGAAAGATAATAAAAGAAAAGAAAGACCACAGAATGGGGGACAGAACAAAAGTGCCAGAGGCCAAGTCCAACAGCGAAGAAATGAAGGGAGGCGGAAGTTCACCTAGTGCAGAAACGACAACAACAAAAATGATGCACCCCCACCCAAGAGGGAATAGGAAGACTAGTGCCAAATCTGTGGCATGAAAGTCCACTCGTCTAGAGTGTGCAGAACTCCGCGACATCTCCAGGAATTGTATAACGAGAACATGAAAAATAAAGCTGAAACAAACCGGGTGACCATAAACGCTCTAGTCAAGTTCACAGTTGAAGACTTCAAAAGAGATGATCTGCTTGATTAGCCACTTTTTATCTTTGTATTTGTTTCAGAACAATTTATGTTATGAGAGCTAGTTGAATATTCTGAATTTGTTTTGAATAAAATTTGATTATGTTCCTGAAAAGTAAATGTTTTTATTCATCTTTTATAGATGGATTGCTCTCATGAATACTTAGTAGATAGTGCTTTGACACATACGATCCTTCAAAATAAATGCTATTTTCCATAGCATTATACCATATAAAAGCCCTGTAAATATAATTTCAGTGCCATCAAATATTATTGAAGGTTCTGGGAACGCAACTCGCTTGCTCCCAAATGGAACAGAAATAAAAATAAAGGATGCACTATTCTCTCCGAATTCCAATAGAAACTTACTAAGTTTCAAGGACATCCGTTTAAACGGATTCCATCTGGAAACAGCAAATGTAAACAAAAAAGAGCTTCTGTATGTAACGTCTCAAGAAAAAGGAGTAAAATCCATACTTGAACGTATTGAGAGCCTTTCATCAGGCCTCTACCATACAAAAATTCAGAAAGAGGAAGCTAATTTAACGAAGCACCTGAAGTGCCCGACATCAGCCAATTTTTTACTTTGGTATGATAGATTTGGCCACCCTGGATCAGTAATGATGCACCGCATCTTATCTCAACCATATGGGCATTACTTGAAGAACCAGAAGATTCTTCAGAAGGGAGAATTCCCATGTATCCCTTGCTTCAACGGGAAATTAATAACAAGGCCATCACCAGTAAAAGTGTATATTGAATCTCCAAGCTCGAAAGAATACAAGGAGATATATGTGGACCTATCCACTCTCAAGTGGGATATTTTGGTACTTTATGGTACTGATAGATTCATCCTCAAAATACTCATATGTGTGTCTACTATCGACCCGCAACTTAACTTTTCCAAAGCTACTGGCACAAATAATAAAGTTGCAGGTGCATTTTCCAGACAAACAAATAAAGAAAATATGCCTGAATAATGCTGGGGAATTTACCTTCCGGTCATTTCAAGAGTACTGCCTTGCAACGGGAATAAAAATTGAACATCCAGTTCCACATGTTCATACCCAAGACGGGTTGTCTGAGTCACTGATAAAAAGACTCCAATGGATTGCACGTCCATTCCTAATGAAATCCCAATTGTCGGTGGATGCATGTGGACATGCAATTTTGCATGCTGCATCATTAATAAAAATACGACCCTCTGGAGGTCAAAGTCTCTCTCCAATGCAACTTGATATGGAATACCATCGAACATATCTCACTTGAGAATATTCGGTTGCACAGTTTATATCTCTATTGCACCACCACAGAGGACAAAAATGGGTCCACAACGTTGCCTAGGTATCTATGTAAGGTTTGACTCACCCTCAATTATAAGATACATAGAATCCCAAACGGAGGACGCATTAAGGCACGTCTTGAAGACTGTGAATTTGATGAGACGTGTTTCCCCAAAATGGGCCCAGATACTGAAAAATCTAAAGCGAAACAAATTATAAAGTGGGATACAAAAAATTTGACCCACTATGATCAGGTAATGAAACAATGTGAAGATGAGATCCTGAAGATCCTGCACATACAAAACACTGTTCACCAGTTACCTGACTCATTTACTGATAACCAGAAGATTGTCAGATCACACATCACTGCTACAAATACTCCAGCGAGGATTAACATCCCCGAGAATGGATGTAATCCACTTGCAGCAGAAGTGGCTGCACTCAACAGAAAAGAGGCAGACCACCAGGCTCCAAGGACAAAAATGCATGAAAAAGAAAAATTCCTAGAGACCTTGGGAGGATACCCCCACAGAAAAATGAGCTATGTCCATACCCTCACCCCTTCCAGAATCCACTGCAGAGGAACTGCCGGGAGAAACTGAAATATCATTAAATTATGTACGTACAGGGGAGGTATTGGACAGAAAGAGTATAGTCGTCGATGATGACTTTGCATTTCACATTGCCATTCACGTCACTGAAAGCGATGATGATCATGATCCACATTCCGATGCTGAATGCAAACGAAGACATGATTGGCCAAAGTGGAATGAGGCAATAAAAGCAGAGCTGGACTCACTTGAGAAACGTAAAGTCTTTAGACAAATAGTCCAGACACCAGTTAGTGTCAAACCTGTGGGATATAAATGGGTATTTGTCACAAAAAGAAATGAAAATAATGAGATCGCACGCTACAAAGCAAGACGTGTAGCACATGAATTTTCCCAAAGACCAGGTATAGACTATGAAGAAACATACTCTCCAGTAATGGATGCGATCACTTTCCAATTCTTAATAAGCTTAACAGCAAAGGAAGGATTAGATATACAGCTAATGGATGTTGTGACTGCATATCTCTATGGTAATCTCAATAAAGAGATTTAGATGAAACTTCTTGACGGCTTTTCAATGCCTGCTGAACTAAAAGATAGACCTCGGGACGTCTACTCTATTAAGCTTCAAAGATCATTTGATAGACCTCGGGACGTCTACTCTATTAAGCTTCAAAGATCATTTGTATGGGCTTAAACATTCGGGATGAATGTGGTACAACAGATTTAGTGAATTCCTTGTACAATAAGGATTCAACAATAATGAAGTCTGCCCTTGCATCCTTATAAGAGCAAAGGAAAAAGGATTCGTCATAATAGCATTCTACGTAGACGATTTGAACCTCATTGGATCTTCTGAAGAGATCACTGAGATATCTGTAAGCCTAACAAAAGAATTCGAAACGAAAGACATAGGCAAAACGAAATTTTGCCTTGGCTTACAGATTGAACATTTAAAAGACAGAACCCTGCTTCATCAAACCACATATACAAAGAAGCTGTTGCAAAGATTTCATATGGACCAATGTCATCCACTAAGTACACCTATGGTGGTACAATCTCTGGATGCACATAAAGACCCCTTCCAGCCGCTGGAAGAGGGGGAGGATATACTTCGTTCATAAGTCCCTTATCTGAGTGCTATTGGAGCACTTCTATATCTGGTCAACTCTACGCATCCCGATATAGCGTTCACAGTAAATTTACTAGCTAGATACAGTGCAACGCCTACACAACGTCACTGGACCAGGGTTAAGCACCTTCTGCGCTACCTCCAAGGGTCAACAGATTTGGGACTATTTTACAAAAATAGATTATCCTCCACACTTGTTGGTTATGTTGATGCATGTTACAGGTTTGATCCCCACAATGAAAAGTCACAGACATGGTACATGTTTACCTATGGTGGGACAGCCATTTCTTGGAGATCAGTCAAGAAAATCATGACGGTGACCTCATCCAATCACTCAGAGATCCTCGCCACCTATGAAGCAAGCAGAGAATGTTCCTGGCTACGCTCAGTTGTACATCATATCCTGGTGACGATCGGATTGAAGAATCGGGACCTTGAACCTACTACTATGTTCGAGGACAACACTGTTTGCATCGCGCAGTTACAAGGTGGTTATATCAAAGGCAACATAACAAAGCATATTTCACCAAAATTCTTTTGGACGCACGAGCTACAAAGAGATGATGAGATCGACGTCAGATAAGTACAATCATGTGAGAACCTTGTAGACTTGTTCATTAAATCTCTTCCTACAGCTACTTTTAGGAAGTTTGTACAGAAAATTGGTATGAGGCGTCTAAGAGATCAGAAAGCCTAAGTGCTTATACAAATCAAGGTGAGTTAGAGAGAGTTTGTACTCTTTTTCCTTAGCCATGGCTTTTTCCCACAGGGTTGTCCATAGCCAAAGGTTTTAACGAGGCAAACCTCATCAACTCTGAATCCTAAAGTATCCACCCAATGTGACACTCATAAAACACTCAGAATCCTGAAGTATTCATGAGCAAGAGTCCACACCTATGGCTAGATAAGGGTGTAGAAAGAAATATGCCCTCGAGGCAATTTATCCAAGAAAACATCTTGTTCAAATATAAATGGTACTAATTATCCTAGTATAATTAAAATGTTTTTAAATATTTGGATAATATCCTTAGATGTAAAGTAAGATCATACATGTATCTAGATGAAGACCTCGATTATAGACAGTGAATGACCGATAGGAGCTTGAGTCTTAAAATGTTCATGGTCATAGATGTGTTGAGAAAAGGATATCTGCACATCGGACAGACCATTGTGTCTTTGTCTTAACCTAAAGGGTAATGATGATCTCATAATCATTCGACCTGGCAAAGTGGGAGACAAGGCACATGTGCTCATTGGAGAATGAGTCCACTGAATGACCCAATAAAGAGTTATCAAATGGTTATACTTAACTAAACTGTCATTGATAACTCTCTAATGATGATAGGCGCGTTGGTCGTTTAGACTTGAGGTCATTGTACGAACATGTGCATGTATGGTGTCACTTAGATTCATGATCTAGCCTTGAGTATTTACTCGTTGAAAGGTCTTAGGTTGGGTGATACTTGAAGCGTATGAGGTAAGAAGTGACTAAGATAGGATTCGTCTCTTCTGTTAATGGGAAGTTAGTGTCACAAGCTCAATACGGTTCTTTGTGCTAAATCTTGGCTGGTGTATGTTGTAGGAAGTACAACATAGACATACCAAAGACCGATGTATACTGACCAGTGCTAGCTAGTAGGGTTGACAATTTACCATAACCTAGGCTATGCAGTGACATAGTTATGACGAAGGGACTAAAACTGCGGTATTCATCACTGATATAGTCAGAGTGATCCCGACGACACTTTTGTCAATGGGTCAATTACATGATTATGATGCCAAAACAGGGGTGACACCTACTGCTCGTGGTCACTATCGTCTAGGGGTTTTGAGCCCCAACCTGTAGTAGGGTAAGGCTGTATGGTCTCACACCGAGTAGGATTTGTGTCTTAGTAATAGGAAGGATTCATGAGGAGTGCACTTGGGTGCATGAGAATAATTGAAGTTACAAAGAGTTTGTGACAATTAGTCTATATTAAATGGGATTTATAATGTCACAAAATGTTTGCAATATAAGCATTAGTAGAATGCTATAAGGGATTGTTGCATATGATGCAAAAGGGTTTAAAATACATCGTAAAATATTTACTGGAATATTTTAAACTATATGATGCATAGAAAAAGTTACATGGGTTATTGTGATAGTCCCATTCGAACCATATTTTCAAACGGATCGAAAATCAGCTCAGTTGGAGCTTAAAAGCTCAAATTATAGCCCAAAAGGCCAGAACTAGGTTTTTGCCCAGTTCTGGCCCAGCCTAACCCAGACTGGGTGGGCTAGCCCAGCCCATACGGGCTGGGCTAGCGCACCCAGCCTGGGCAGGTGGGTCCAGCCCACTAGGTAGGCTGAACCCGCCAGCAAGGCGGGCTAAGCCTGCATGCATGCGGGCGGGCTAAGCGTGCCCACTGATGCGGGCAGGTCAAGCCCGCCTGGGCGGGCTCGAGCCAGATCCCAACCGACGGGCTCTGGCTTGAGCCCACCCGCCCAGTGGGCAGGTCAGACCCGCATTCCTGCACAGGCAGGCGTGTCCTTTCGGCATGCCTAGCTAGCTGGTGGGCCTCACAGGCGGGCCCACCTTTCAGAAACCCTAAGGAGTAAATGGCGGCTGCGATTTTCAGCGGATTCATGACTTTTGCTTAACTTTGAGCATTCGTTTGAGGGGTAAAACGAAGTCGAAATCGATCTTTGTTTGTTTCTATGCATTCACCATTCATAGCTCTTCGATTTGGTAGGTTGTATCACTTGTGAAGCTCAACGGTGGGGGAGATAAAATTAGTTGAAGTTAAGCCTTAGTGTAAGGCAACAATAATTTAATTTTTCTACCATAATTTTTAGTCCTACATTGCTCGTGAGACGAGCAATGGGTCCAGCCTCCTATATAATAGGGGCTGGCTTCCCTTGGAAAAATTGCACCAAGTCTCCGAATCGAGTAGTTCCGAAAATTTTTGAGCAAGAAAGAAATTATTCTTTCCTTCTATAATCCTTCCGTTCCTTCGTTCGTGTCCTATCAAGATGAGGAGGAGGATTGGATTCGATCCAAAGTCTTAAACGCGGATCACACTCAAGTGAAACTTTCTTTGGCGAGTTATTGACTCAGAGGTGCGGTGTCGGCTTGCTTTGGGTGGACCAGTATCGGAGGCGCAGAGGCGGCTTGCTTCGGGGAGCTAAAGTTGTTGCTAAAACGACGCTTTGTTTTCTACGGGAGCAAAGTTCAGGATACGTTCTTTTAATGCTTTCATATTTATTTTGTTGTAGTTAGTTTTAGGTCTATTTTTGGGGTTGGTCAGACCCACCCCAAGATAATAGATTTCCTGACTATGGTCATGATATCCTTAGGGCTTTTTATTAAAATGTATTAATAATTTATTTTCCATTGATTTATTTTGTTTCTATCGTCCGTTCGACTTAGGACGTGCATAGATTTTTGCCCTAAGGGTCCCTCAAAACACAACATTGGTATCAGAGCCTATGTCTATTTTGATCTAAAAACTGCACATGATATAAATGCATATATGTTTGCTTAAGAACATGCTGATAATGTGATATCTAGTTTTTAAAGTTTATGAAGTAATTCTTGAACATGAAACAACTTAAGAAGATTTTAGATGTTTTAAAATTATGCTTAAAATTTATGTGATAAATTATTAAGTTGCATGATAATTATTTATGAGATTAATTTTAATTTGTTGTCCATGTAAATAATTATGAGATAATTATTAAAAAGGATAGTAACTTAATTTTATGCGATATTTTGAGTTTCTAGTTAGCTTGCTATTTCTATGTGATAAAATTTAGTTAATGTGTTTTAATGGTAATTATAATTTTTTGCATATTATGCGATAATTCAAGAAAACCTCTTAGGATAGCCATTAAAAATCTTCTAAAACTTATGAGATAAATTTTAGATGGACATGTTATGTTTAATAAATTGTGACAACAATTAAATTCCTAATTCCTGATTAGGGTAGCCCTTTCCAACAATTATTATTTTAATCATTCTGATAATAATTTTGATAAAAGGCTATATTATAAATTGTTGTAATTTGAATTTATTAAAATCCTAATACATGATTAGGATAGCACGTTGAAACCTATAAATATTTATAGTTGATAAGGACTCTATTAAAAGTTATTAACTATTCCTAATAATTTCGAATTTTAGGATTCAACTAGTTGATATGATTAACTAGTTTTGATGAGCCATTTCTAGTCGGTGGAACACATATGAATAATTAGTTTCCTTCAATGGACCATGATCCGGTCTAGTGTTTTTTGACTAGTGTTGTGGATCACCCTAGCTCGACTGGAGATAGTGATCCTGGCCTAGCCAGATCCCTGGCCACGGTCCGCTAGACAGCAAGGATGCAAGTTATGATTATGTGACATAGTCGACTACATCTAGTCTAATACGTTAAAAATCTTCTTCAAGATTAACCGTAGCCCTCCTTATTTTTGGATTAGGGGACTAAAAGATGCCTGCCATGGTTGTTGAGTCTCCTCAAGCTATGACATGGTCTCTTTTAGAAACTGACTCCATAATACATATGATGTAGTCTGGTCTTAACCTAAACTGCCGCGTCGGGTCTCCTCGAGTGTAAGTGTAAGTTTAGACATGAAAATAAGGGTTCAACTAGACTAGTCATTATGGTTTGTTGAGTCTCCTCAAGATCATAAGTGACTAGGGGCAAAAACCTATAGGGAATCACATGTGATGCGATCGATGATGAGTTCATCTACCAATTACCGAGCCGATCAATTTGTTGAGTCTTCTCAAGGTTGTGAAGCTCAGGGGTGGTTGGATCCCTCTCCCACAAAATTTTAAATATAATAAATTGTTCATTATTATGGCTTAACTGTTCATTAAAATAGTGGGAGAATATAGTTTAATAAAAACCTTTTAAACTATAAAAGAACATATGCTAATTCAAACTTCCAGTAATATGCAGTATGGAGTCAAGACTTAAGTTTATCATTGAGAAGAATGTGCTGAACGGAATCAACTATAAGGACTGGTTAAGGAACATCAAGTTAGTTCTCTCGTTAGCTGGAATCGGTTATGTACTGACGAAAACTGCTCCGGAGAAATCCGACGACAAGGCCACTAATGAACAGAAGGAGTCGTATAAGTTGTGGCAAAGGGATGTAGAGAAGGCCAGGTGCCTTACTCTGGCCTCGATGAACAATGATCTGCAGAGAAAGCATGAACATATGGATGTTTAGGGCATGCTTTTAAATGCAGAAGAATTGTATGGTAAGCATTCTAGGGCTGCCAGATTCGAGGCCACCTGTAACCTTTGGGAAACGAAGATGACGACAGGCCCTGTCCAGGATCATGTGATAAAGATGATCGGGTATGTAGAGGATGCAGCCCAGCTAGGATTTGTCCTTGAAAATTAAATGAGCATGGACATAACCCTAAAGTCATTGACCCCTGCCTTCAACCCGTTCATTACAAGCTTTATAATGAACAACACTGAGGTGGAATTTCTAGGTCTCCTGAACATGCTCCAGCAGTTCGAGGAGAGAATCGAGAAGAACCCACCAGTGTTAGTTGTTGTCTCTGCTTCTTCTCACCAGCCTAAGGACAAGGGTAAGAAGATGTAGATCACTCAACCTGCCAATGGCAAGAAGGGGAAGAAAAAGAAAGGGGCATCGTCTGAGTCTGAATGTTTCCATTGCCACAAGCTTGGACACTGGAAGAGGAACTGCAAGGCCTACCTTGCAAAGAAAAAAAGGGCATGGTGATTGTAACGGTCGCTTTCCGACCTTATGGATTTTCTACGTGCACGTTCTTTTTCGTACACGTATTTTATTTGGCTCTTTCTGGATTCTGGTATATACGCTGTGATATGCCGTTGTGACCATATGAGAGTGTAGAATTTTATAGTAATTTTTGGGAACGTCATTTCATTACTCGTTTTCTCGCAAAACAGTTTTGAATGGAAGTGCGTTTTGGTCTTTTGGCACCAATACGCGGTTCCTAATTTTACGATAATTTTTGGTAGGCGTAGCACACAATCAGACCCCGTAGACCCGTACTTCTCGTCTCCACGATCGTTCCGATATTTTCAGATTATTTTTCCGATGCCCGTAGCGGGACTTATCCCCTAATCAAATCCCAACCGTTGATTAGCCCTAATCTTTTCGAATTTCAAATTTGAAATCAGATCTTATTAGAATCCCTAAATAATATCATGAGTATCTTTCCAAATATTCTCCCTCTATTGTTCCCTAAATTTTCCCCTCTTTCTACACCCTCTATCTCTATATCTTTCCCCCTTTAATTTAAAATCATATAGCTACTTATCAAAATAATATCATTTTTAAACTAACCTATCAAACCCGAGCCCCTCACGTTCTTAACCTGGGCTGAACTTCTCTCAGCCGCCGCAACACATCATCCCCCATGTACCCCTATCTTCTCCCTCTCGCATCTCCTTCTCTCCCTCGCTCTCAAGCCCCCCCGCCGGCGCTGCTGCAACCCCCGACCGCCGCACGGCCTGACCGCCATCGCCCGGTGCCCCGCATCCGCCCTCGGCCGCCTGAAAAGGCCCCCACCACCGGCCTTTGCGTGCAGTAATAGTAGCAGGAGCCACGGGCTGCTGCTGCTAATTTTTCCGGTGCTGCACGGCCACGAGCGCCGCCTCGCGGCCTCCCTCGTCTGGACAACCGCCGCCCAGCGCCGTCAAGGCCCTTCGGCAACTCTCCCGGGCCAGCCGGCAACGTCCAACGCTCCCGCGATCTTTCGTTCGAAGTTCTACCTCCTTTTGCTCGCTGTTTTGACCCCCAGGCCTTTGTTTCCCCTTTTGCTCGATGTCCCGCGGCTCCTCGACTCCGCCTACACCTTCTACGGACTGCTACCATGTCTCCATCCACTGTCTGCTCTTTCTGTAGTCATTGGGTGCTTGTGACAACGCCCCTCGCTCGCAGATCCACCGTGCTCACTGTTTCGACTTCCCAAATCGCTGCCTCCTCTCCTTCATTGCTATAGATCCACCCATCGTGCAAGAAGACGTTCTGTAGCCGTGCTGTTCAGATCGGTTGACATTCAGAATCTACGTCCATTCTGCGTCAAACACCGGAGAGGTTGGTTTCCCTAACTCGTAGCGAACCCACACCGTAGTTCAATCAAACCCTAAACTAAAATTGATCAACTTGGACTAAATTTATTTTCAGCATCTGTAAAACGGTGCCCACCATAGGAAAGATTGAAGATCGGACAATTTTTCTGTGCACATAGGATAGACGTCGATCTAGATTGAACAAGACAACAAAACGTGACTTTTTGACTGTTAGGGTAGTCCTGCCAATTTTAGAAACAAACCCTAATAGGATTTATTGAAAAACGTGACCTGACACCGACACCGTGACCTTGTTTTAGACGGACTACCGCAGACGAGACGCTTGGACGGGACGCTCCGGACAGACGACACACTCGCCACAGCAGGCAAGTGTACTCACTTGCATTTTCGGCCGTGTTTTGGTCTTAGACTTTTAGAACTGTTAAATGTGAACAAATAGAACCGGACGTGAAATGATAGCGTCTGGGACGTCCCTTGACAACTTAGACTTGACGACGAAGTCTTAAGCTCAACAACAATTTTTGACACCTTAGGGTTATCTTGTGTGTGCGTGCGTGTGGACCCCCTAGAAGAACCATCCCTGTCTTGTCACGTCGTGTCTTGTCATACACAGCTTGCAGGCAATAGGGCACTCACTCGACAGAGTGAGTGATCCCTTGTACTGATACACAGCTTGCGGGCAATAGGGCACTCACTCGACAGAGTGAGTGATCCCTTGTACTGATACACAGCTTGCGGGCAATAGGGCACTCACTCGACAGAGTGAGTGATCTCTTGTACTGATACACAGCCTACGGGAAATAGGGCACTCACCGAGTGATCCCTTGTACTGATACACAGCTTGCGGGTAATAGGGCACTTACCAAGCTAGAGTGAGTGATCCCTTGTACGGACTTGTCTTGTGCACTTGGGTTGGGGTAGGGTTGAGCGTGCGCACGGGGAGAGGGTCTGATCCCCCTCGAACCGTAAGGCGTGAACCCTTCGAGTCACACATGTCTTGTCGTGTCCTGTCTTGTCTTGTCTTGTCACGTCTTGTCTGGACCCGTTTAGGTTAGTCCTGTAGTCCGTACTACACGCTACGACTACTGCTTGACGCGTTTTACTTTTCCTGCTCCGACTACCTTCTTTTGTTACTATGTTATAACCCCAGCATGCTAATCAACCAGTAAATCATTGTTTAAAGTTTCAGTACATTTGTAGTAGAGTCTAACCCTCTTTTGTAGACTTTACCTGACGTACAGTTCCTTTCTTTTGGGTGCTGTACGTCAGGTGTCGAGCCGGAGTACGTTGACGAGGCGGACCTACCAGAGTACGTAGAGCCGGAGGACGCAGACCCAGAGTACGTGCCCGAGGAGGACCAGAGCTAGAGATCTTCACATTGCTTATCCAGAGGTTTCACTGCAGTTTAGTTGGGTGCGTAGCACCGTTTATTTTCTGTCTAGGTTGGGTGCTTGCACCAGTAGTTTATCTTTCAGTTGTTGTAGCCGTGTCTGGCTTTTGTTAGACTCTTAGTACTTCTGGATTGTTATTTTGGAATAAAATGAATGTTTCTTTTTAGTACTTTTGTTGTTCTGTACTAACCTGCAGGGACATGTTCCTTCGTCTTGGAGTACCACACGGATGCTTATTGGGTCCGAGCTCAACAGCTCCAGCCTAAGCGGGCCTTAGTCACGCTTCGCCTCCATAGTTTGGGAAGCGGGGCGTGACAGTTTTTAGTGGTGGCCCATGCAGGTCCTTTTCTGCAAAAAGTTCGTAACGATGGAAGTATTAACATTCTTTTTATTATTATCCAGTAATGTGTACGAGTCTAAGTTGTGTTTTTCCTGTCGTTAGGATGGTGGGAAGACGTGAAGCTCGAGATGGACCTTCAGCTGACGGGACCATGGATGGCCGAGGTGACGATTTTTGCCAATTACTGGGTGTTATGAGGGAGATGTTAGACGTTCAATATTAGTTGATTGATCAGGCGCATCAGATTGCCCGTGCTGCCCAGGCTCCTCCGACTGCACCACCACCACCACCACTGCGAGGGAACCGACTAGTGGAGAAATTCAGGCCAACAGCTAGGCCTGCCATGGGACCCGCTCAGTCGGCTTCTTTCAAGAGGTCTGGAGCACCTGTGCAGAGTCAGAGCAAGGGACCGTGTCATTACTGTGGCAAGCCAGGACATCGGCAGAACACTTGCAGGAAGAAGCTGGGAATGTGTCTGACATGTGGAGCTGCCACGCACGCGGTTAGAGATTGCCCGAGGCATCGCCATGTGGAGGGCGGAGCGCCAGTTCCAGTGCAGCGTAGAGTGCCTGCCCTAGGTCAGAGAGGAGCTGCTGTCCGTGGACCACCCTTGGCCCCACAGGAGTAGATGTTTCGGCAGGCAATGCAACTCTGGAGGCCGGCGTACACCATGACAGCCGGCGAGGCTGAAGACTTGGATGGTGTTATAGCAGGTATATTCTTTTGAGATCTGATCAATTCTTTTATAGTTAGATTGTTTCGCTTGTATATATGTGTTGTCATTGCTAGTTGTTGGGTAGTGGGTTGGCTGTAGTTCTTTTATATCTTAGGCACCATTCTAGTGTCGTCTCACCTGGCCTTGGCCTTGTTCGACTCCGGTGCATCCATGTGCATCTTATTCTGGAGGGTTGTAACAAGACACTTTATATCCCACCCTTACACTTCCAAAGTGTTGGGATATCACCACAGGGAACGGAGTGGTGACAGTGAATCTGGATTGTCGATTGATTTCCTTGGTGGTCAGTGGACATGAATTATTAGACTTCATTGTACATGATCTACCGCTTTTTCGATGTCGTTCTTGGCATCAAATTACTGGGAGACTTTCCATGCTCTGTTTGAATGCCACAGTGAGAAGGTGGTATTCATGATTCCGAGCCATCTTAAGTTCGAGTTCTCGAGGAATGCAGGGCCGACGACGAAGCTGACGAGGAAGGCGTGGAGTTTCATTGGTCAGAAGCTTATGAGGAGGCCTTCAGTATCTTGAAGGCGATGTTGGCCACAGCACCGATTTTTGCAGTACCGGATCGGAGCGGAGGTTTCGAAGGATATTGTGATGCATCAGGGAAGGGCCTAGGATGCGTCTTGCATCAGCATGGCCACGTGGTCGCGTATGCTTCTTGTCAGTTGAGGACTCATGAGAAAAATTACCCGACGCACGATCTGGAGTTGGTAGCGGTGATATTTGCACAGAAGATCTGGAGACACTTCTTGCTGAGTGAGAGCGTGAAGATTTTCATCAATCACAAAAGCTTGAGGTATAGCTTCACGTAGAAGAGCTCAACATGCGTCAGAGACGATGGTTGGAGCTTATGGCAGACTATGAGATAGACTTGCAGTATCACCCGGGGAAGGTGAACATAGTGCCTGATGCCTTGAGTAGACTTCCTACTGCGATGATGCATACTGCCGACTGGAGGATACAGCAGGAGCTGAGGGAGATGGATTTAGAGGTCGTCCTACCTGGTGTGGTTCTTTCATTCATGAATTTACAGATTCATTTCACGATCGTGGATCGGATCAAGGCAGCACAGGCAGGAGATCCGAAACTGTAGAAGATCAGGAGGCAGGTTGAAGCTGGACTACGGATGGAGTTCGTGATTCATGAGGATGGTTCGCTGCGGTATGGCAGTAGGCTCTGCGTACCTGCAGGTGATGTTCGGGAGGAGCTGTTGAGCAAAGCTCATAGCTCACCATATTCTATACATCCTGGAGGCACCAAGATGTATAAGGACCTCCGTCTGAATTATTGGTGGATTGGCATGAAGAGGATTATGGCACGGATCGTTACCAAGTGTTTAATATGCCAACATGTGAAGGTTGAGCACCATCGTACGGCTGGTTTGCTACAACCGCTTCCTATTCCGAAGTGTAAATGGCAACATATCACGATGGATTTCGTGACTGGTTTACCTCGTAGCCCGAAGCAGAACGACGTAGTCTGTGTAGTGCCCTGTGAAGCTACTGCACATGTACTAGAGGGGGGTGAATACTACTTTAAAAATAATCAAGAGAGTTATTCCTAATTATTGTGCAAACACACAAACAACAATGCGGAATAGACTACAAACAACAAGAATAGACAAACGCAAACAAAGCATGTAACGGGTTCGGATCCACCCAAGTCTCCCCGACTTATTTCCGGTGATCCTACGTCCCAACCACCCGGATCCCCTCCGGATACTTGAGTTAGAAACCACTAACCCAAGATTTTGCACTATGAAATTCTTTTAGAAAAATCTCTACAAGACCAAATCATACACAATGAACATGTGACTCCTACAACCCGGGATCACACACTTCTCTCACAACCAAGAGAACAATTCTAATATCAAATGCGATGAAATAATGAAACACTTACCACAAAATCCTATGGCTTGAGTATACTTACCAAATTAGGGCAAAGAGGGATTTTGAGGAAGAAGATGTCACCAAACCCTAGCTCCAAGAAGTTGACCAGCAATGGAAGCCTAGGATGGAGTTGATGACCTTGATTCAAGCTCCTTGGCATGGAAGGCTCACAAACAATGAATCTCTCTTTGGAAATAAGAGTGAGCGAGAGATTCTAGTGAGTAGAGATAGCTTTAGAATGGAGTTGATTTGCTTCTCTTTGATTTCTCTAAAACCCAAAATATGCAGCCTTGGATCCTATGAAAGAACCCCTCCAAGTATATATAGGATAGAGGAAAGAGAGGGGAGAAGTTCGTGCAATAAATGCTCCAACGGCTCTATTTTGAAGCAGACTAGTCGGTCAAAGAAGGATCAGTGACCGACTAGTTTATCAACTAGTCGGTCGGTGATTCAACGTGAACCGACTAACAGGTGAACAGCCAATATGAGAAGTCCAGGCAATATGAACTAGTCGGTCTAAGAAGACTTGCCAACCGACTAGTTTGCCAACTAGTCGATCGGTGAGTGTTCTTTGACCGACTAAGAGTTGAAATAGTATAGGCTAGATTCAAAGACAGCTAGTCGGTTTAAGAACAAGTTTCAACCGACTAGTTTTACAACTAGTCGGTCGGTCGTTGTTCTTTGACCGACTAACTGTAAACAGTAGCTCAGGCTGAAATCAGGCAATGATAACTAGTCAGTCTGAGAAGGATTCCTAACCGACTAGATCGTCATCTAGTCGGTCGGTGAACCTTCTTTGACCGACTAATTGATCAACAGTGCCAGGCTGAATTGAGCATAGTCGGTTCAAGAGGAATTGCCGACCGACTAGATCGTCATCTAGTCGGTTGGTTCTTTTACTTGAACCAACTAACATGCACTAGAAGCCGAGGGAAGAAGCGATAGGCTTCGGGAAATTTTCTAATGGCTTCTAAGATAATCCTAGCTTTAAGATATGAGCGAAATGAAGATTATAATGTAAGTCCTACTCAAGGCTTAACATTCTATTCTATGAAGCTAGAAGACATTAAATTAAACATGACAAACCGTCTTCAAAGCTTCAATCTTCACTCTTGACTTCAATAATACTCCTTGAGCTTCAACGAAGCTTCAGGCACACGATCACGCGTATTGAGAAGTCTTGAGACGTCGCTTTTGATGTACATAGTATTTTGGCGACGATCTCCATAACTGCGCTCACAAAGAGTTAGTACACGATATTTATGTATCATCCAAAACCAAATCTGGGGAATCAATACTCAACATTCTCCCCCTTTTTGGTGATGACAAACCAACATAAATAATAAGCAATAATAATGATTCAAAAGAAATTTACTTACTCCCACTGCATTGATGACATGTTAGTTCCGTATTAAACAATAATCATACGCATCAAGCAGGCGAGGGAGATATAAAATATGAATCCTATTATTGCAATTTAGGATCTCTAAATCCATTTTATATCTTAACTCCCCCTGAATCTAATATATCAAATTAGATTCATGGTAAATTGCTTTGAATTATCAATTAGCACATTGTCATTATTAATTCTCTCCCCCTTTGGCATTAGCAAAAAGAGCGGGAGGAGATCAACGACAAGATTACAATGGCTAAAAGTAAAAGCATGAGGGTCTAAGAATACGACCACGATCCAAATGACACCAATGTAAAATACCAAATGTAAAATACCGAAGAAAATCAAAGCGTGCCAACGTGACCATAGTCGAAAATCGAAAAACGAAATCATCAAAACTCAAATCAATTTTACTTATTGAGTTATGGAACATACTCTCCAATATCAACATTCTTGGTTAATTTAGTGCATGGAAAACAATTCTATGTTTTCATAAAAGTAAATCTATTTAACCAAAGATAATCGTCGAGCGACGAAATCAATATCAGAGAGATAAATCCAATGAGAATACCAAATGTAGTGAATTGATACCAAAAGTAATATGCAAAAGTGTTATGCCAAAAATAGATAGATCATCATAAAACTATGGCATACACAATTCTAGCACAAAATGACATCAATTGTAATATAGTCTACCAATGGATGCATTCAACACACATGGATACCAATGTAAATCAAATGTATGAATATACTTACAACATTAAGCTCCCCCTACTTTGGTGCATCACTTAAGCACCATCAACTCCATTTGAATGAAAAATCCTTTGCAAAATAATGAGTTGGTAGGGTTGCTATCCCATGGTGGATTGAACCTAGAAGACACAATTCTTGGTATCCAAAAACCCTTTTGGATCCTATGGGTTAGGCAACAATTTTAACAAACTAAATTTAAATTAACATAACCCATAGCTCAACTAAATTCAAATTCAAGATGAATTTAAGTTTCAAACAAACATGCACATCCAAAACCAATATGCAAATAAAAAGAATAAACCAATTCTTACCACAATTGCTTTGGTACCCATAAAATGAAATTAAACTTATGGTACCAAGCAATGAAGGGTCAAAGGAAACTAACCCTTCGGAAACCAAGTCCACGAGGACCGTGATTTCCCAACATAATCATCATTCAAAATAATATCACTAATATACGATTGCACATACATATCCTTAGCATGCATGCTTGTGTTCTTCGGACCCCAAATAGTGTATGTCTTGGGAGTCCTAATCCTATTGGGAGCATGCATACGTTGTTGATGTCTATGTGATGCATGTCGTGGATAAGCATATGACATATGATGAAATGGTGCATGATGATAATTGTTCATATGAGAATGTGGATGAACATATGCATGTGGTGGAACACGTGCATGAGTGTGTCTCACGTGGTGTGCACGTGCGCGTGGATGCGGAGCATAAAAATCATCATACGTGCTAACATGTGGAGTAGGAAGTGTGTTCCTACGTGGCGTGGTATACATGAAAGCATGACCCTTCTTTGGAGGTCCACCCAAAGTGGGTTTCTTTCCAAATGGGGGTGTGTACCTAGCGGAAGCACCATTGGTAGAAGAACTACCCATGAAGTGTTTACTCCCACTAGTAGAGGCATCGGAAGTTGGCCTAATAAAGGTGGCGGACGATTTGGATGAATCTCCC
This sequence comes from Scilla litardierei, assembly GCA_030789695.1. NCBI lineage: Eukaryota > Viridiplantae > Streptophyta > Magnoliopsida > Asparagales > Asparagaceae > Scilla > Scilla litardierei. The sequence goes on from CM061142.1 coordinate 396,398,610, forward strand.
ATCTTATACCCCAAGCCAATGTGATGATTGGCCGGAAGTAAATCATTTAGGATATTATCCAAATGGCCCTTACCTTTATTGAATTCATTGATTCGGCCTAATGTACACTCATACTTCTCGGTGAGAGAATGCATGGAAGCATCCAAGGTGGACACTTGCGATGTGAGTGCACAAACACGTGATTTGAGATTTTTATTCTCAATACTCAAAGTTGAGTTTTGAGACGTCAAATCCGCTATCACATGTTCATCTGAATCCTCGATATGAACATGCTCAAGTTGAGATTTGAGATTTACAATCTCATTTCTCAACCCTTCAACAACGGTGTCGTTGTTGACGATGATATGCTTAGGCGAGGTTTGAAGACTAGTTAACTCATTTTTAGTCTTAATAAATCTAGTAGCCAAATTAGAAAACTTATTCCAAAGTTGTTCGTTGGCTAACCTAAGTTCATCCATAGTTACCTCTTCGCCTTCATCCTCGCTTTCCTCGCTTTCATCGGAGGAAGTCTCTTAAACATGCTCTTCTCTTCCCATGAAGCACATGTGTGATTTCTCCACTTTTTCATCGGCCGACTCTCAACTTGAGGAGTCCTCGTCGGAGTTGGTGAGTGTGTCGACAAGTCCTTTCTTGTACTTTCTTGACTTGTCGTATTTGGATGCCTTCCACTTCTCCTTGTGTTTGTTGAGAGGACAATCCGGCTTGATGTGTCCTGGCTTGTTGCATTTATAACACACGGGAGTAGAAGCATTAGTCGAACTAACTTTAGATTTATTCTTCAACTTACCTTTTCGGAAGAATCGGTCGAACTCCTTTGCCATACGGGCAATGGATTCTATGTCTAACTCTTCTTCCGATTCTTCATCATCGGTAGATGGAGCGGCCTTGTACGCAATCGCCTTTTTCTTTGGCTCATCTTGCTTCAAGAACGCCTTCATCTTCTCCTTCATCTTGATCTTACTTTCCTTGCGTACCTCGTAAGACAACAAGGTACCCATTAGTTGTACAACAGTATACTTATTCATATCGTTACCTTCCTCGATGGCGAAGGTACGCTTTTCTCAACAAGAAGGAAGTCCGTTAATAATCTTCGCGACTTTCTCCTTTTGGGTGTAGATCTTCCCAAGAGCTTCCAATTCGTTGGATATGTCCACGAAGCGAGCATAGTAGTCCTTCATAGTTTCACCATGTTCCATGTGAAACAACTCGAATTCTTTGTAGCGACAATGAGTTTAGAATCTTTTACCGTACTCGTTCCTTCGTGCAAGATGAGGAGTTGGTTCCATACTTGATATGCACTCTTACATGTGCATATCTTGTTGAAGTCTTCGGGCTCCAACGCACATTGCAAGGCATTCATGGCCTTGGCATTGTTTACCTCCACGACGACCTCCGCGGTAGTCCACTTCGCGAAATCTTCTTCGGCGGGCTCGACATACTCCGTCATCGTGGCTCTCCAAAGTGAAGCGCTCCGGAGGAAGGTTTCCATCCGGCATTTCCAGTACCCATAGTTAGTACCGTTGAAGTGAGGAGGCCTGACTGAGGATTGTCCTTCCATAACTGAAGAAGATCCTTCACGATTCTTGAAGACGTTGTAGTCGTTGTTTGTCATAGCTTTGAACTCTGGCTCTGATACCAATTGTAGTGCCCTGTGAAGCTATTGCACATGTACTAGAGGGGGGGTGAATAGTACTTTAAAAATAATCAAGAGAGTTATTCCTAATTATTGTGCAAACACACAAACAACAATGCGGAATAGACTACAAACAACAAGAATAGACAAATGCAAACAAAGCATGTAACGGGTTCGGATCCACCCAAGTCTCCCCGACTTGTTCCCGGTGATCCTACGTCCCAACCACCCGGATCCCCTCCGGATACTTGAGTTAGAAACCACTAACCCAAGATTTTGCACTATGAAATTCTTGTAGAAAAACCTCTACAAGACCAAATCATACACAATGAACATGTGATTCCCACAACCCGGGATCACACACTTCTCTCACAACCGAGAGAACAATTCTAATATCAAATGCGATGAAATAATGAAACACTTACCACAAAATCTTATGGCTTGAGTATACTTACCAAATTAGGGCAAAGAGGGATTTTGAGGAAGAAGATGTCACCAAACCCTAGCTTCAAGAAGTTGACCAGCAATGGAAGCCTAGGATGGAGTTGATGACCTTGATTCAAGCTTCTTGGCATGGAAGGCTCACAAACAATAAATCTCTCTTTGGAAATAAGAGTGAGAGAGAGATTCTAGTGAGAAGAGATAGCTTTAGAATGGAGTTGATTTGCTTCTCTTTGATTTCTCTAAAACCCAAAATATGCAGCCTTGGATCCTATGAAAGAACCCCTCCAAGTATATATAGGATAGAGGAAAGAGAGGGGAGAAGTTCGTGCAATAAATGCTCCAATGGCTCTATTCTGAAGCAGACTAGTCGGTCAAAGAAGGATCAGTGACCGACTAGTTTATCAACTAGTCGGTCGGTGATTCAACGTGAACCGACTAACAGGTGAACAGCCAATATGAGAAGTCCAGGCAATATGAACTAGTCGGTCTAAGAAGACTTGCCAACTGACTAGTTTGCCAACTAGTCGGTCGGTGAGTGTTCTTTGACCGACTAAGAGTTGAAATAGTATAGGCTGGATTCAAAGACAGCTAGTCGGTTTAAGAACAAGTTTCAACCGACTAGTTTCACAACTAGTCGGTCGGTCGTTGTTCTTTGACCGACTAACTGTAAACAGTAGCTCAGGCTGAAATCAGGCAATGATAACTAGTCAGTCTGAGAAGGATTCCTAACTGACTAGATCGTCATCTAGTCGGTCGGTGAACCTTCTTTGACCGACTAATTGATCAACAGTGCAAGGCTGAATTGAGCAAGGACATCTAGTCCGTTCAAGAGGAATTACCGACCGACTAGATCGTCATCTAGTCGGTTGGTTCTTCTACTTGAACCAACTAATATGCACTAGAAGCCGAGGGAAGAAGCGATAGGCTTCGGGAAAGTTTCTAATGGCTTCTAAGATAATCCTAGCTCTAAGATATGAGCGAAATGAAGATTATAATGTAAGTCCTACTCAAGGCTTAACATTCTATTCTATGAAGCTAGAAGACATTAAATTAAACATGACGAACCGTCTTCAAAGCTTCAATCTTCACTCTTGACTTCAATAATACTTCTTGAGCGTCAACGAAGCTTCAGGCACACAATCACGCGTATTGAGAAGTCTTGAGACGTCGCTTTTGATGTACATAGTATTTTGGCGATGATCTCCATAACTGCGCTCACAAAGAGTTAGTACACGATATTTATGTTTGCTCATCATCCAAAACCAAATCCGGGGAATCAATACTCAACAGTTTGGGTGATCGTTGACCGATTGACTAAGTCTGCGCATTTCATTCCTTTCCGAGTAGGCCAGTCTATGGAACTCTTGGCGAGAAATACCTAGAGGTAAAATTTCATTTTTACTTATCTTTTAGTTTCCTCTTGAGTTAGTTGTGATGTAGACCGTGCATGTGCAGGAGATCGTAGGCTTACACGGAGTCCCTGTGAGCATCGTGTCTGACAGAGACTCGAGGTTCACATCTCAGTTCTAGAGAAGTTTGCAGGAGAATTTGGGTACCAGTCTGAGCTTCAGCACGGCGTACCACCCGCAGACCGATGGCCAGTCTGAGAGAACTATTCAGATTCTGGAGGATATGCTGTGAGCTTGTACGCTCGATTTGAAGGGATCTTGGGAGGACCATTTTCACTTGGTGGAGTTTTCGTATAACAACAGCTACCAGGCGAGCTTGGGCATGGCCCCGTTTGCTGCCTTATATGGGAGAAAATGTCGATCTCCGCTGAGCTGGGATGACATCGGAGATCGGGAGCTGTTGGGTCCAGAGATGATAGTGGAAGCTGTGGATGTCGTGAGAGACATCAGGGAGAAGCTCAGAGTTGTGCAGGATCGCGTCAAGCATTGGGCTGATGCCAAGAGGAGACATTTGGAGTTTCAGCCTGGAGATCACGTCTTCCTGAAGATTTCTCCGAACAACGGAGTCATTCTCTTCGGGAAGAAGGGAAAGCTGAGTCCGAGGTATATTGGACCATTCGATGTGCTGGAGCGTGTGGGAGCAGTGGCCTACCGCCTTGCTCTGCCACCATCTTTGGAGGGAGTTCACGATGTATTTCACGTATCTCAGCTACGTCGATACGTCAGTGATCCATCACACACGGTCGATTTCTCAGAGATTACGGTCTGCCCGGACCTGACATATGAAAAACAACCTATGCAAATTTTGGACCGTCGATAGAAGCATTTGAGGAATAAGGTAGTTGACCTGGTGAGAGTGATGTGGCGTCACGGATCACCTGGGGAGTCCACTTGGGAGCGCGAGGAGGAGATGAGAGAGCATTTTCCCTTTTTGTTTGCTGATTAGTGTTGTTGATTCCGAGGACGGAATATTTATTTTAGTGGGGTAGAATGTAACGATCGCTTTCCGACCTTATGGATTTTCTACGTGCACGTGTTTTTTCGTACACATATTTTATTTGGCTCTTTCTAGATTCCGGTATATACGCTGTGATATGCCGTTGTGACCGTATGGGAGTGTAGAATTTTATAGTAATTTTTGGGAACGTCATTTCACGACTCGTTTTCTCGCAAAATAGTTTTGAATGGAAGGGCGTTTTGGTCTTTTGGCACCAATACGCGGTTTCCAATTTTACGATAATTTTTGGTAGGCGTAGCACACGATCAGACCCCGTGACCCGTACTTCTCGTCTCCACGATCGTCCCGGTATTTTCGGATTATTTTTCCGATGCCCGTAGCGGGACTTATCCTCTAATCAAATCCCAACCATTGATTAGCCCTAATCTTTTCGAATTTCAAATTTGAAATCAGAGCTTATTAGAATCCCTAAATAATATCATGAGTATCTTTCCAAATATTCTCCCTCTATTGTTATGTAAATTTTCCCCTCTTTCTACACCCTCTATCTCTATATCTTTCCCCCTTTAATTTAAAATCCTATAGCTATTTATCAAAATAATATCATTTTTAAACTAACCTATCAAACCCTAGCCCCTCACGTTCTCAACCTGGGCTGAAATTCTCTCAGCCGCCGCAACACAGCATTCCCCCCGTAACCCTATCTTCTCCCTCTCGCATCTCCTTCTCTCCCTCGCTCTCAAGCCCCCCGCCGGCGCTGCTGCAACCCCCGACCGCCGCACGGCCTGATCGTCGTTGCCCGGCGCCCCGCATCCGCCCTCGGCCGCCTGAAAAGGCCCCTGCCGTCGGCCTTTGCACACAGCAACAACAGCAGCAGCCACGGGCTGCTGCTGCGGATTTTTCGGACCCTGCACGGCTGCGAGCGCCACCCCACGGCCTCCCTCGTCCGGCCAACCACCGCCCAGCACCGTCAAGGCCCTTCGACAACTCTCCCAGGGCGGCCAGCAATGTCCAACGCTCCCGCGATCTTTCCTTCGATGTTCTACCTCCTTTTGCTCGCTGTTTTGACCCCCAGGCCTTTGTTTCCCCTTTTGTTCGCTGTCCCGCGGCTCCTCGACTCCGCCTACACCTTCTACAGACTGCTACCGTGTCTCCCTCCGCTGTTCGCTCTTTCCGTAGTAATAGGGCACCTGTGACGACGCCCCTCGCTCGCGGATCCACCGTGCTCACTGTTTCGACTTCCCAAATCGCTGCCTCCTCTCCTTCATTGTCGTAGATCCACCCGTCGCCGCAAGAAGACGTTCCATAGCCGTGCCGTTCAGATTGGTCGCCGTTCAGACTCTACGTCCATTCGGAGAGGTTGGTTTCCCTAACTCGTAGCGAACCCACACCGTAGTTCAATCAAACCCTAAACTAAAATTGATTAACTTGAACTAAATTTATTTTCAGCATCTGTAAAACGTTGCCCACCGTAGGAAAGATCGACGTTCGGACAATTTTTCTGTGCACATAGGATAGACGTCGATCTAGATTGAACAAGACATCAAAACATGACTTTTTGACTGTTAGGGTAGTCCTGCCAATTTTAGAAACAAACCCTAATAGGATTTGTTGAAAAACGCGACCTGACACCGACACCGTGACCCAGTTTCAGACGGACTACCGTAGACGAGACGCTTGGATGGGACGCTCCGGATAGACGACACACTCGCCACCGCAGGCGAGTGTACTCACTTGCACTTTCGACCGTGTTTTGGTCTTAGACTTTTAGAACTGTTAAATGTGAACAAATAGAACCGACCGTGAAATGATAGCGTCCGAGACGTCCCTTGACAGCTTAGACTTGACGACGAAGTCTAAGCTCAACAACAATTTTTGATACCTTAGGGTTATCTTGTGTGTGCGTGCATGTGGGCCCCCTAGAAGAACCATCCCTGTCTTGTCACGTCATATCTTGTCATACACAGCTTGCGGGTAATAGGGCACTCACTCGACAGAGTGAGTGATCCCTTGTACTGATACACAGCTTGCGGGCAATAGGGCACTCACTCGACAGAGTGAGTGATCCCTTGTACTGATATACAACTTGCGGGTAATAGGGCACTCACTTGACAGAGTGAGTGATCCTTTGTACTGATACACAGCCTGCGGACAATAGGGCACTCACCGAGTGATCCCTTGTACTGATACACAGCTTGCGGGCAATAGGGCACTCACCAAGCTAGAGTGAGTGATCCCTTGTACGGACTTGTCTTGTGCACTTGGGTTGGAGTAGGGTTGAGCATGCGCACAGGGAGAGGGTCTGATCCCCCTCGAACCGTAAGGTGTGAACCCTTCGAGTCACACGTGTCATGTCGTGTCATGTCTTGTCTTGTCTTGTCTTGTCACGTCTTGTCTGGACCCGTTTAGGTTAGTCCCGTAGTCCGTACTACACGCTACGACTACTGCTTGACGCGTTTTACTTTTCCTGCTCTGACTACCTTCTTTTGTTACTATGTTATAACCCCAGCATGCTAATCAACCAGTAAATCATTGTTTAAAGTTTCAGTACACTTGCAGTAGAGTCTAACCCTCTTTTGTAGACTTTACCTGACGTACAGTTCCTTTCTTTTGGGTGCTGTACGTCAGGTGTTGAGCCGGAGTACGTTGACGAGGGGACCTGCCAGAGTACGTAGAGCCGGAGGACGCAGACCCAGAGTACGTGCCCGAGGAGGACCAGAGCTAGAGATCTTCACGTTGCTTATCCAGAGGTTTCACTGCAGTTTAGTTGGGTGCGTAGCACCGTTTATTTTCTGTCTATGTTGGGTGCTTGCACCAGTAGTTTACCTTTCAGTTGTTGTAGCCATGTCAGGCTTTTGTTAGACTCTCAGTACTTCTGGATTGTTATTTTGGAATAAAATGAATATTTCTTTTTAGTACTTTTGTTGTTCTGTACTAACCTGCAGGGACCTGTTCCTTCGTCTTGGAGTACCACACAGACCTTTATTGGGTCCGTGCTCAACAGCTCCGGCCTAAGCGGGCCTTAGTCACGCTTCGCCTCCGTAGTTTGGGAAGCGGGGCGTGACAGTGATGCCTCAACCTTAGGTATAAATCTTGTTTAAGAGTATGTTAATCTCCATAAAGCTTAATATGTGGTATGCGATACCAGTATGATTACTAAACATCTGTTTACTGTCTACATGTTCGTGAAGCCGTGGATGGGTGAAGTGAAGGGTTATGGCAGAACCTTAGAGCTCAGATTTGTACCCGTACTACGTTGGACGGACAATAGAGGGTTAAAAAATCGCAGCGGAAATAAAAACATAAAGCTAAACATTTTAGCGAGCCCTAAGGCGAGCCAGAATCTCGCCAAGATCTATGCCAACTTGGAGTGGATTTGACCACCCCAAGAGGGATCTAGCCTACTGCGACATTATTAAAATTATTCTAAAAGGCTACTAAATAACATACCCAGAATCTTGGCATTGGGTCAGGCAAGATGTACCACACCACCTTCTTGCGCTTCTTGTAGCCGAGCCGCCTCGCGCCTTCGAACCGATCTACCTGAGCCGCCTCCGAGCCGATCACTTGCCGAAGAAAGTTTCACTTGAGCAGACCCGCGTCAAAGACATCTGGATCCAATCCAAACCTCCTGGTAGTCTTGCTAGGACCGGACGGGAGGATAGGAAGAGAAAGAGGAGAGGAATATTGAAGTTCACGATGGAGCGTGCTCAAAAATTAGGAGCTTCTCGAATCGATCACTTGGTGTGTTTTTCAACGAAGAGAGGGCACCCCCTATTTATATAGGGAGTCGGCTCCTCCCTTTTCGTCACGAGCATTGTGGGACAAAACTAAATAAAAGAGAGATTAATTTTGGTTAATGAAGCTTAGTAAGCCTTTCACAAAAGCCAACTTCAACCAATTAATTCTCCATCACCATTGAGCTTTAGAGACGATACAAGTTATCATTTCGAAGGGTTTCGAATGATGAACACGTAGGAACAAGCAGCGACGTATTCCGACTTCGTTTGACCCCTTAAACAATTGCCCAAAGTTGGGCAAAAAGTTACAATTTCGTAGCCGTCACAAGGGTTTCAAAAAACCCTAGTCAACTTAAGTTCCGGGCGCGCCCGCTAAGCTTTGCTGGCGCGCCCGCCAATGGCAATGGGCGCGCCCACATTGGGTGCGCCCGCAGTGGGCGTGCGGCCCGCTGGTCCAATGGGTTGCCCCTGCTGAACACAGCGGGCCGCGCCCGTTGGTTTAGCGGGTTGTGCATGTTCCTCTTGCGGATGGACCCGCTTGCCCAAGTGGGTCTAACCCACTCTTGTCTTTGACCGTTTTTGCGTTTCTGGGCTCGTTTGAGCTCCGTTTTCGACGCGGTTTGAACCTGAGATTAGACCGGGACGATCACGTCATCTAAGAAATCTTTCTGACGCGTTTATTCCTATTAAATATAGTCGTAAACAATTTACGAAACAATTAATCTGGTTTGCATCACATGCAAAAATTGTACCCTATTAAATTTGAACTCGCAACTATCTTGTGAACTTATTTATTCCATTTCATCAAATGAATTCCTCTTAACTTTCTTTCTATTACTAAGACGTGGATACTACTCGGTGTGAGACCCTACAGCCTAACCTTACTACAGGTTGGGGCTCGAAACCCCTAGATGACGGTAACCACGAGTAGCAGGCATCGTCACTGTTTCAGAATCATACTTATATTATCGACCCATTGACGAACATGTCGACGAGATCACTTGGACTATGTCAGTGATGAATACCGCAGTTATAGTCCCTTCGTCAAGATTGTGTCTCTTCATGGCCTAGGGTATGGTTTACCGTCAACCTAACTAGCCAGCATTGGTCAGTATACAACGGTCTTTGTGGTATTCATGTTATACATCCTATAGCTTACCTCGGCTGAGGATTAACACAAAGACCGTACCGAACCAGTGACACTAACTTCCCTTTAACGGAAGAGACGAATCCCATCTCAGTCATCTATTTTCCTCGTGAGCTTCAGCTGTCAACCAACCTAAGATCTTTTAGCAGGCCGAGCCTCGGGCTAGATCATAGATCTACGTGACACTATCCTTTCACAGGTTCATACTGATGACTTCAGGTCTTAAGGACCAGCTTGCCTATCATTACTCTAGAGTTATTATTGAAAGTTTAGTTAAAGCTTAACCATTTAATAACTCTAAGTTGGTCATTCAGTGGTCTCCGACTTCGCCAAGTCGAATGACTATGAGATCATCATTATCCTAAGGTAAGACAACGACACAATGGACTATCCGATGTGTCGATATCCTATTCTCGACATATCTATGACCATGAACCGTTTAAGACTTAAGTTTCTAATCAATCACTAACTTCTCATAATCGAGATCTACATCTGGATACGTAGTGACCTGACTATAAGTCTAAGGAAACAATCTAAGTATATGTTTCCACGAATTCATACTTAGGATAATTAATACCATATAATTGTTAGAACGAGATGATAATCTTAGGATAAATGCATTATGGACATACGTCTTCCTACATCTCTTACTTGCACTTAGGCTATTTATCTCGGTATCTCATACCGCTATAGCATATCAGTCACTCTGGACATTCTTACGTCAAACCTAAGAATGGATCCGCTAACGTGTATCTATTTTTCTTTTTAATGGGGTCTTATATATATATATATATATATATATATATATATATATATATATATATATATATATATATATATATATATATATATATATCATTTGATCACATTAGGTTGATCCTTCGAAATTGCTTTGGATTATATCCAACAATTTTCCCTTTTGTATGGCTAACAATTTAGCTCATACAATATGTGTTAGTATTAGTCGTTTCTTCAAGTCAGTCATGGCTCATTCCAACTATTTTTGTGTTAATTATGTCTAGTACATAAGTGATACCATAAGTCTCTATATGCTTGACACAATCAAAACTATTTTGATTTAATGTCGCATATAGACGATTTAATAAGTTGGAAACCTTTTACTTAGTCCGAGACGGAACTAAGTTATATTGCTAGCTCCTATTGACTTTGAGAACTATCTGGTTAAATACTTTCACTTAAGTATCTAAATCATATTTAGACTATTTATTAAGTATAACCAGTTCATAAGTGCCGAATAGGAACATACCAGTGTCAGGTGGGTTTGACGAATGAGTCATGTCAAGACCCATTTATAGGAGTCTTGATGTTGACTTACTCAGTCAAACATCCTACACTGTACTTTCCTTTTATTACATTTAATCTTTTCTTATGAAAGTATCAAATGTAGTTTGATTAAGAATTAATCTTAACTTGCGTGTAATTTGGATCATATCCAATTTATACGCTCCTAGAACCTACATGTAACTATAGATTGGCTATAATATATCGTCAACTCCAAAACAATCAAATTGATTCAGAAGCTCTGCATGACAACTCAAGAATTTATACATACCAACACAGACAGTCATATCCACAACAATCAGCCACTAACAATAAATCTCAATTTTAACAAAACACATTTCCAAGATATCATTCAACAATGGATTCATTAAAATGAATCAGATTTGTATATCAAAATATAAACTTTGAGTGATTAACACTCAATCATTGTTTTAAAACCAAGCATCAATACATTTTAGTCAAAATAAGATATATATCGATTGCTTCTTCATTATATCTCTTGAAGTCCTTGTACGGCCCAAGCAGCAACAATTACTCCGATGTCAACCGTCTATGGAACTTCTTCCATCCTCTGCTTCACTATCAACCACATGTATACTATACACAGATGTCTTAGTATCTCATACAAGTAACAAAGCATTTATGGAAATTTTGTGCTTTATTAAAAAAGAATTTTGGTACCTGAGGTAGAGGCATCAGTATGTCCCTTTTTCTTTTCTGTAAGAAACACCTTGCAGTTCCTCTTCCAGTGGCCTATCTTGTGGCAGTGAAAGCATTCGGATTTCGACGAAGCCCCCTTTTTCCTTTTTCCCTTCTTCACCTTGGCTGGTTGTGGGACCTGCCACTTCTTACCTTTGCCTTTCGGCTGGTCTGAAGAAGCAGAGCCAACAACCAACACAGCCGGTTTCTTCTCGATCTCCCCAAACTGCCTAAGCATGTTGAGGAGACCAGGAAGATCTGTTTCAATAATGTTCAAGATGAAACCAGGAATGAATTGTTTGAAGTCTGGAGTTAAAGATTTAAGGATGATGTCCACGGACATCTCATTGTCGAGGACAAAACCCAACTGGGCAGCATCTTCCACGTACCCGATCATCTTAATGACATGATCTTGTACGGTGTCCGTTTTCGTCTTAGTTCCCCAGAGGTTGCTCGTGGCTTCAAACTTGGCAGCTCTTGACCACTTGCTGTACAACTCCTCTACATTCAGAAGCATGCTTTGAACATCCAAATGTTCATGCTTTCTTTGCAGGTCGTTGTTCATTGAAGCCAGAGTAAGGCACCTGGCCTTCTCGGCATCCCTCTGGTACAGATTATAGGCTTCCTTTTGTTCGTGGGTTGCATCTTCGTCTGGCTTCTCCGGAGCATCCTCGAACAGTACGTATCCTATCCTAGCAAGTGATAGGACTAACTTAATATTCCTTAGCCAATCTTTATAGTTGGGCCAGTCAAGCACGTTCTTTTCTATCATGTACTTAAGACCCGAATCCATTCTGCATTTAAATAGATATTTAATTAGCATATGTTCGTTGTACAGTTTAAATGGTTTTTATTAAACTATATTCTCCAATTAATTTTAAGGATTAAATCCATAATAATAAACAATTTATTATATTAAAATATTTGTGGGAGAGGGATCCGACTACCCCGAGTCTGACAACCTTGAGTGTAGGTCAACAAGCTGTCCGACTCTGTATTCGGTAGACGAACTCATCATCAATCATATAAATATGATTCTCTATGAGTTTTACACCTAGTCATTTACGATCACGAGTGTGCTCATCCAAATCACAAGGACTAGCCTAGTCAGACCCTTGTTTTCGCATCCAGCCTGACTTACGCCGCCGCTCTGTGTATTCACAACACGTCAGTTTGGGTCAGGACTAAACTTACATTAATGACTCAACTTATGCCGACGATTGGTGTATTCACGACACGATGGTTTGGGTTTAAGTCTTGACTACATCATTGGCTCAACTTACGCAGACGCTCGGTGTATTCATGACACAACGGTTTGGGTCAAGTCAAGATCTCGTCATATGTATTTAAGAAGTCGGTTTCTATAAGGTTTCCATGTCACAGCTTGAGTGTAGCTCAACAACTGGAACATGGGTCCTACAGTTACCAACCCCTAAAACAAGGCGGGTTATGTTTTATCTTGAACAAGATTATTATCGTATTTGACTTAGGTATAGTCGATGGACTTACACAGTCATGATTCGACTCCTTCCGGTCCAGCAGACGCGACCAAGAAATTGACTAAGCTAGGACCACTTAACCCCTAGGCTAGCTAGGGTGATCCAGCAAACTTAGCCAAGCACATTGACCGACATCATGTTCCCGACTTATCAATCTAATGTTTGTCCAGCAACTAAAAAGGTTTTTATTAACACTAATTAATCCTTAAAATTCGAAATTTTATGGATTTGTTTAATAACTTTTATTAGATCCTTATCAACTAGGTTCGTTCGTTCATCGTGCTATCCTAATCTTTATTAGGATTTTAATAAACCAATTACAACATTTTAAATATAGTTATTTAATCAGAATTATTATTGAAACGATTAAAATAATAATCGTCACTTAATAAGGACTACCCTAATCGAGAATTAGGTTTAAAAGTTGTAAGTGTTCATTAAAATATAGCATGTCACAATATTAAAAATTCATCTTATAAATTTTTAATAAATTAATGGCTAACCTAAAGGGTTCATGAATAATTTAAATTATACATCATAGCCATTAAAAACAACCAACTAATATTTTATCACATAAAATAAGGTTCAATTATGTGACATTTAAAGAGAACAAGTAAGCTAAAATATCTACCAAATAAATAATTAACTTGCCAATCTTAAAATTTAACATTTAAATTGAAACACATGATTTTAAAAAAACTTGAAACTTTTTATCTCATAAAAAAATAGGTTTCTTAAAGATTATCAAATAATTTTTAGTTATAAACCTAAGCATTTAAAATCATTAAAACATTTTTAAGATTATATTATCACATAAAACAATCTTTAAAACTTTATGTAATTATAAGAAATCAAATTTTAATAACATCTCATGAAATTAAAAATTTCATAAAGTTACATACGCTTTAAAACATTTTAAAAACAATTTAGAAAATTTTTAAAACTAATTAAAACATTTTAAGATTATATTATCACATAAAACAATCTTTAAAACTTTATGTAATCATAAGAAATCAAATTTTAATAACATCGCATGAAAGTAAAAATTTCTTAAAGTTACATACGCTTTAAAACATTTTTAAAACAATTTAAAAAAATGTTAAAACTAATTAAAACATTTTAAAGATTATATTATCACATAAAACAATCTTTAAAACTTTATGTAATCATAAGAAATCAAATTTTAATAACAACTCATGAAATTAAAAATTTCTTAAAGTTACATACGCTTTAAAACATTTTTAAAACAATTTTTAAAATGTTGACACTAATTTTTAACATTATCAGATAAGGTTAAAAATCTATATGTTCAAAAGTAAGCAGTTTTAATAATTAAAACAACGTTGCAGGCTAAAGATCAAGCAAAACAGGCTCTGATACCACTGAAGGGTTATGACAGTTATGACGGAATATATTTTTGTTTGATTGGGTTATGACAGTTATGACCGTTACTATATATTCCGTTATAACAGTTTCTAGCGGTTCACAAAAGTTAATTTTTGTTTGTAGTGGTTAAATTTTCATATCAGCAGTTCAAAACTGTCAAAAACAATTACAAATTTCCCTCGGCAAAAATTTTAGTTATTTAAAAATATTTATCGATTTATAGCAGTTTGAAACCGCTACTGATTATATGTCCGCACCAGTCGTAGCAGTTCAAAAGCGCTAATAAAAAGGCGGATTATTGGTAGCGGTTACGAACTGCTACTAAATATATTTTCGGACCAATAGTTGCGGTTCGAAACCGCTACAATATGATCATTAGTAGCGCGTTCGAACCACTACTAAAAAGGTCATATTTTTTTAATGTAAAAAAGGTCATATTTTTTATACCCCAAATTCAATCTCAAAACGAAGAAACCCTTGACCGTCCTTTCCACCCTCTCTTCTCCCCACAATAACACATCATCACTCAAAAAATTCATCATACATTTTGTAATGGCTGCTGCGACTTGCTCCACTTCCGATCTCGCTTCCCTCCTCAACTCGACGGCGGCCGTCGACTATCTGTGCTCTCAGTTCACATCCTGTTTCTCCAACTCACCGACGCGGCCTCCACCGTCAATTCGACCTACCTCCTCTTCTCAGCATACATCGGCTTCATCATGCTCTACGCGGGCAATGTCCACACCAAGAACACCATGAACATCACGCTCACGAACGTCGTCGACGCTGCCGTAGGCACCCTATTCTACTACCTATTCGGCTTCGCCTTCTCCTTCGGATCCCCATCCAACCATTTCATTGGCTGCCACTTCTTCGGCCTCAACGGCATCCCCACCGACTCCTTTGATTTTTCCTACTTCCTTTACCAGTGGGCCTTCGCCATCGTGCCGCCAGCATCACATTCCTCAATTTCAATAAAAATCTCACCTTTCTTCTTCGCCGTTTGGATTTCCAGTCCGCGATCCCAATCTGCCAGTTCGCCGCTGACGAGTGATGAATCAGAGAACGATTACCCTGAATGGTCCCCTCCAATTGATAAAACTTCAACTATCTTCAAATCCTAACTCCTCCCGCTATCATGTGCACTTCAATTGCTTTCAGATTTGCTGCCAAGTGTGCGAATGCGAATTTTGCTTATCCTCAAACAAGGGCCTAATATTTGATTGAAATGTTCTAAAGCCATTTAAAGAAATGGTCAAGCTGCAGGAAACCTTGGAAAATATTTTTACTATGTGAAATGCAAGTGATACAGATGCCGTTTCTAATGTCTTTGACGAATGCAGCTCTAATTGTGAGTTAACCTTTCATTGTTACAAGTAAAAAATAATGTACTATCATATCTGATACATTTTTTCTAATTGATATGTGAAATCTTCATTCATGTATAGTAGCCATTTGAAAAGGGCAACTACAACATCTGTATCGTCTACAACTCCTTCAGGTGAGTTCTTGTGCGTTGAAATTGTAATATTTGTTCTCTTTTTAATCCATCGGAATACAATTTCGAGTTCTTTCATTTGAAACAGATGAGAGAGGATTTGACAGTGCACAGAGGTGAAGAAGATTTAGCCCATTATACACACAGAAAAAGGAAGATTGTGATTTATTTTATTTTTTTGATTCAAACATATGTATCTTTTCTTATCCACAGGATAAGAAACATTACAAATGAAAAGGTGAAAGCAAGAGAGAAGCTACGATCTCCACTGAAACTCTCTACACTAAAGTGTAATTGTTCTCCTTAACCCAATTGACTCGGCCTTAAAGTTTTATTGAGTCTTGCTTGGTTTATTGTAGTACTAGTCCTCTATTCATTAATTATATGAAACTCTTCTCTCATAATTTATGCTATTCTTTTTACCATCACATGATTAGTTCCTCCCCCAAATATGTTACTTTGATGGCACGCTAAAATGCTATCATAACCTGATGTTAAACATGGCGGGTCTCAAAAATATGCTGGCTTGCAGAAGGTGTGATTAAAGGAACTCCAGATATTTGCTTGAATCTTGCTGGGATTCACCTATGTCCCTGCAATTATGGTACAATTGCTTAATCCTCAGTTTTCTGTCTGTAATCTGGTTGGAGCTCCTGCTCGTGTTGGACTTGTTGCTCTAATTGATGTGATCTATTTGCACACATAAGTGGTCTGGGGTTCTATGCATCATATACTTCTGAAAGCCACAACTGATCATAATTGCCTTCTTGTCATTGTTTTTAAAGCTGATTCTTTATGCTTTTCATTGAAAGTAGGATAATTTCAGATTTCTTTCAGAAATGGGAGCCAATTGCATTATGCAATTTAACATGCAAATATTAACACTCTGGAAATTGTTTGTTGAAATATGGAAATTTTGCTTGGTTTATTGGCACAAATTTGCTAGGTGTCAATTTTTTGGGGCTAGTATGAAGGTAAAAATCATTGTTTGCATGTATCCAGATATCCCAAGTGAATCTCCCCCTCAGGTAAGCATCCACGATGCATATATGGATCAATTTTGTTTGGGGTTTGTTCTGTAGTTATAAGTTTCAATTCTACTTCCAGCAGAGCTTACAAATTCAATATATATGGCAATGTTCCTTGTTTTTAGCAAGGCTTGTGCCATGTTACCCACATGCTTTGATGTTCAATATATGTATATAGCCAAGGGTTGTACACTAACAGTGGTACTTGTGTCACCACATTAGCAACCCATAGCAGGAAGCAGTCACTCAGAAGAGTAACATGCACTGATGTTCAATACAAGTATATGACCTAGGGTTGTACACTAACAGTCGTAGTTGTATCACCACATTACCAACCTAGAGCAGGAAGCACTTACCGAGAAATAATGAACAGTGATATGATAAGGAATGAAACAAACAAATAATGAATCCTGGGAAGTTCTCTGCGGAGTGAACTTAATTGTGTTCTTTTATGTATACTTTGATAAGTCATCACTATGCTATGTTACGTGTTGATTTTTCTTCTGTCATTGATATTTATTTCTCAATGGCTTTGGATTTGGATGCCATGTAGAATGCTTACTCTCTTAAAATTGTTTAGTAATCCATATCACATTTACATGTTTCCTACTGTTTTGTTTGTGTAATTACAGGGAATCTTTTCCTATCATTTGTTTGTCATACTAAATTTATACCATTTTCATGAAACATTCTAAATTTATACCATTTGTTTGTCATACTGAATAATATCTGCAGTGTTCATTAGGCTGAACAAAATGGAGCGGACACCACCCCTGCAGAGATGGAGTTGTTGACACATTCCAGAGATGACGGGTCTTATCCAAACGATTCTGCGAGAGAGATCATTGTAAGTATCTAGTTTGTTTTGTTTATTTTCTTTTGTGTTGTGTTTAGTTGTATAAGGGGATATAATTTGGTAGTTCAGTTCGATAACCATTCTTGCTTAATTTGAAGAAATTTTGATGGGCCAGTTGAATCTAAGCTTGATGTTTGTTATATCTAATTTACTCTGACTGTTTAAACTAAATGTTCTACCTTGCACAATTTGTGTGTAACCAAACTGATTGCCTGCCATATACAAATTGGATAATGGGAAAAATAAGAAACTGTAGGGTATAAATGCATTGCTGAAATGACTGTAGGGTATAAATATGAGACGTGCCTTACAAAAACTGAACTACTGGTGAAGTCAACTTTCTTGCTTCTTTATGAGTGAGCATGTCAGTTTAATGTTTGCAAAAGAAAAGATCAATACGATAGTCTTTTATGGATTGTGATATCTAAATATGCATTTTAGACCTCCAAGTTAACCTCAAAATGGAAAGATACAAATTGGACAAGTCTATAACAATAAAAAAATAGTCTAGGATATATGACAAAGAAAAATTGGATCAACTTGAATTAATATATTATAATCTACCTTTATTATAAGTTACCCCAACTGTGTTATTCATGTTAAATTTACCCACAAAAGCATAATATCTAGCACCGTCCTTAGATGGTTTTGATCATGAAGTTGTTTCTTTAATATGCTAATGATACATAGATTTTTTTGGTCAAAGTAACAATTTTTAGTTGAGAGCTGTAAAGCTGCTATTATTTAGATTTGAGTTTGGTTCTGGTCTGTAGATTAATGTCAATAAAAGCTTTGTGCCTTTCCTAGAAGAAAATGGTGAGAGATAGGAGAAGCTAGCTAAAATGACTTCCCTTTCTAAAGCAAGAAAGTTGGCTCATCAAGAAAGTTAAATAGACTATTGTGGTCACATGCTTTGAGCATATAGTTTTGTACATTGCCTAGCCTGCTTCATCTTGTTCATCTTTCTTATTTCACAAGCTTTCACAGATAGCTTAGGAACTGGTAAAACAAAATTTTCACTTTAACTTCCAGAACCCGACATCTTGATGCCTATTTTGTTCCATGATTAATACTGGAAATGGACGAAGAAGTGATCGAACATGCTCTATGATATGTAGGACACTTCACTCAACCAAAATTGACATGTCCGATAAGATTGGACATGACATATGTTCCCTGCTATGTTGGACAGTTTTAAATCTGTGAACTTTTATCCACTACAAAACTATGAAACACAAAAGAACATTATTCCATCTTCAGACAATATCTAATGGTCCATAGGTCATTTTACTAATTTAAATATTTCATTTATCCTGAGATGAACCACCAAGTTGCTCTTATTGAAGATAGTCCAAGTTTTAGTTGCTGATAGTATCTTATTAGGGCTTTGAAGCTCAAGACTGTTGTCCTCCAATTAGCTAGCAATATCTTGCAATTTTCTGCTTCTCTATTTACCTTAAAATTTTCTTCAGATCTTACTTTAAAGCTTCAAAACTTCTCGTATATTGATAAACAATGCATAATGCATCTACTCAGTCATCTTTAATAAATCGCAACATACTGCATGAGTCTGTATACTTGTTACAAGCTGGGGGTTAAAAAATATCGTAGGATCGTTTTGGATTTTCGCAATACTGAATGTATGATGTATATGTGTGTTCTTATGTTAAGTATCAGGATAAAATTTTCATTGTTTACCATTCATCAATTTGTTTCATTTTCTTCGCTTTTCTCAACAGTCTTGCCCCTAGGTTGATGTTGGCATCCATGTCTGTGTGGATGAATTCATTACAGTTTTCTCATGTTTTCTCATTTCTTTAATGTTCCCCCTTTATATCCAACAAGCTCTATAGTTCTTCAGCATGGATCATTCCGTACTCAAAATCAGTGCTCATGAAATGAAAGTTTCACTTCTGTAGTTTATTGGAGACAATCATACATTCAGTATATTTATTCAGTGAACTGGTACGTCATTTGAAATATCTATTCCCATCTTCAACATACAAGATAAAGGTGCTGCCTTTTTTGTTGTTCTAAGAAAAGAATTTTGGCTTCCATAAATAACAGATAGAATCACATCAAGAATTATGTTTTCAATTCAACAATTGAAGGAAAAGCATGAAGTGATATAGTAGTATATTGTTAACACTTTTTATAGTTTATATATTCATAAATGTGACCTTGAAATGTCATTAGTTGTTTGAACAGGTAGACATCTTCATTAGCATAAAAATTGAGCATTTTATTATTTATCTGATGGTAAGGATTCTTTACAATGTTGAATTTACAATGGAGAAAGGGATTAGAAATCAAACAAATGGTTTATTTTTATAATCTTATTGCTCCTTTATGTGTCAATTTTATACCGGTTTGCAAGTGAGAACAAGACTTCTGTGGTTTCAAGTGGAATGAATGACATCACTTTCAAGTAATTAAATACACCATTATGTATTACATATAACAGATTTTATTCTAGTTAGAAATAACAAACTAATCAAGATCACTTTAATTGGTTGGAAAAAAGGAACATCAGTTCATATCGGATAGAGCATGAAAGAACACACAAACCAGACATGATAATATTGTCAAGTGTCTTTCTAAATTTCATAAAATTTTTAGTACTCGACGGTTGAAGGAGATCCTTTAATTAATAAAACAATAGCCATGACTTATCATGTAAGTCATCTTTTTTACGTTGGATGGATTAATGCTTGTAACAAATAGTCTAATTTTGATTTTACTTATTTGCAGTTTATTAATTTTGTGTATAGAATGTCATTAGCCTTATCAACACTGTACTTGCATATCCTATTCAGAACTTGGTTGTAACTGAGCCCTCAACTTGTACACTATAATCTTTTATATTCAGGTGAAGCTATATATCTCTCTCTTATGCATTATATGCTTAATTACAAATACGGTAGTTGTTTATTTCATAATTTGGCACATACATATTACACTACTTGAAGGAATGCCTAAACACCTAAAAACAGTTTGCCTAAGATATTGAGGAAACATTTTAAGTACACTTCAAATAATTACCGGTTATCTTTGTATGAGCTTGTATCTATAGCACTAGTAGTAAAACTAGTAATAGTAATACTTACAATGGATCTATCGCGATAACATTTTTTAATGTTTAATATGTATATTTGATAGGTGATATAGATTGAAGTAGGAAAGCTGTGTTGTTCCTAGAGTGTATCTAGCTGCTTCTACATGTTTAATCCCGCATAAGATCCCTACTCTTCTCTGATTAGGCTGCATTGTAAAATTCAACTATTGATTCCAATTGCCATGCTATCATGTCATGTACTTCTTGTTCGCTGTTTAATCTTTCTTCAGTCACCACTCTGATATGCTTTATTTCGCTCCTTGAGATTCTGATTGCTATCGAAGTTTCGATTGTTTGTGGATGTCATGTTTACATGGATTTTACTGTGCATGTCATGTTTTCTTGAGAGTTCTCATGAAAAATTCCTTATGCACATACAAGATTTAGTTTCATAATCTCCTACAAAACTGTTGATTCTCATGTCTCAGTTTGTAGTATATGTATGGAGGATGTAGTTATATATGTATAGTCTCAGTTTGTTTAGTCTCAACATTCTTAGTTATATAATCTCATGTCTCATTTTTTATTTTATTATACAGGAGAGCATTTGAGTACAGTCATAACATGAGGGAGTTGAAAGGCAAGGAAGAAATGATGTCGTCGCTCGTGTTCTAAGCGAAGATCACCCAGGTCGGATGGTTGGTCTTGGTTCTAGCTTATTTTGTGACTTATGTTTTTGTATTGAAAAGTTTCATGTGTATCATGCGGTGTATTGTGCTTTAAAGACTTTCGTTATGTATTAGTTATTTTTGTGAATATTATCAGGTGGTGTTTTTAATTTTTATTTTTTTATAAATTTAATTTGTTTGTGGTGGTTTGGAACCGCCACAAACCACATTTATTTTTTAAAAAATAATTACTTTATAGTGGGTGAACACCACCACAACCTGAATCCTTTCGGCGGTTGAAAACCGCCTTTTAATATTAATTTATAGCGGTTAAAACCCGCTACAATCATCTTTTAGATTAAATTTTAAAAAAAATTGATTGGTTTGTGGCGGTTCTAAACCGCCACAACGCTTCGTTTTATGTGGTTTGCAACCGCCATAAATAATTATTTATAATTATTTTATCGTAATAAACTTCCGCCAGAAATTTTGTTTTTGGCGGTTCGAAACTACAATAAAATTGGGTTTCACGCGGTTAATTAGAAGCGGGTCGAACCCGCTAGAAATCATGTTTCTCACCCCTTGTTTAGTAGCGGTTTGGAAAACCGCTTGAAAGCGGATTTGTGGCGGTTGCGACCCGCTACAAACAAATTTTACAACCTCTTTCGAAGGATTCTGGGCTCGTTTGAGCTCCATTTTCGAAGCGATTTGAACCTGCGATTAGACTGAGACGATCCCGTCATCTAGGTAATATTTTCGACGCGTTTATTCCTATTAAATATGGTCGTAAACAATTTACGAAACATTTAATCTGGTTTGCATTATATGCAAAAATTGTACCCTATTAAATTTGAACTCGCAACTAACTTGTGAACTTATTTATTCCATTTCATCAAATGAATTCCTCTTAACTTTCTTCCTATTACTAAGACTTGGATACTACTCGGTGTGAGACCTTACAGCCTGACCTTACTACAGGTTGGGACTCGAAACCCCTAGACGACGGTAACCACGAGTAGCAGGCGTCATCCATGTTTCAGAATCATACTTACGTGACCGACCCATTGACAAACGTGACAACGGGATCACTTGGACTGTGTCAGTGATGAATACCACAGTTATAGTCCCTTTGTCAAGACTGTGTCTCTGCATGGACTAGGATATGGTTTACCGTCAACCCCACTAGCCAGCATTGGTCAGTATACAACGGTCTTTGTTGTATTCATGTTGTACATCCTACAACATCCCCCGGTCAATGATTAACACAAAGACCGTACCGAACCAGTGACATTAACTTCCCTTTAACAGAAGAGACGAATCCCATCTCAGTCATCTACTTCCCTCGTGAGCTTCAGGTTCATCCAACCTAAGATCTTTCAGCAGGCCGAGCCTCGAGGCTAGATCATAGATCTAAGTGACACTATCCTTTCACAGGTTCGTACTGATGACTTCAGGTCTTTAGGACCAGCTTGCATATCATCACTCTAGAGTATATGTTTCTACGAATTCATACTTAGGATAATTAATACCATATAATTGTTAGAACGAGATGATAATCTTAGGAGAATTGCCTCAAGGGCATACGTCTTCCTACATGAAGTTCCTGGTGCGTCGGCAAACAGAGTAAATGTTGTTGCTGGGGCCGTTAAGGGACTTCGGAGATATCAAGGATGCAGTCTTAATTTTATTTTGAATAAATGAGACGATGCAAATTTGAATAATGATTGAGTGAATGTCACTTGGAACAAAAATGTTGTGAACAATTTTCTTTAATTAAAGTCATTGTTTTTGATATCTTGACAAGTATACTCTGGTGGTTTTCTGCGTTGTTGTGTATGTTTTGAGTTGATGCGATTGATTGGAGCAGTCAGTATTTTAACAAATCTATAGTAACAAGTATATTCGAGGCACATATACATTAGATGCGGCCTTGATAATGCGCACAATAAGAAAAGTTCTTGTTTGTCAGCATGTAATACTTCTAGTTAGAAGATTAATGTAGATAAAGGAAAAATAGTGTAGGTAGTTATGATTGAGTAAGTTATCATAAAGACTCCTATAGATGGATTTTGATATAACTTATTCGTCAAAACAATCTGACACAAGCATATTCTATTTTAACCCATTCAGCACAAATGGGCTGGTTATACTTAATAATCAACATTCTAAATGGGATTTAGAAAGTCAAGTTGAAGTATTAAGACCAGTTAGTTCTCAAATTCAGTGAGAGCTAGCATGTTGCCTGGTTCCATTTTGAGCTATGTAAAGTTCCAAATTATAACACCATCTATATGTGACATACAATCAACAGAGTTTTGTTTATGTCAGAAATATAGAATATTTGGTGTCATTAATGTACTGGACATAAATGACACATGAATATTGGAATATGCTATGATATGACTGACTAGTATGAAATGATAAACCTTATATAAAGGAGTATATACTAATTGTTGGCTATACAGAAGAAGAAAAATCGTTGGAGGAGATCCAAAGACGGTTACGAGGAATCACCCCTGTGTGATCAATGGTGTATAAGTAACAAGACTCCGTAATACTGCAAAATAGATACGTTTTAGCAGATCCAGTTTTAGGCTTTGACATATGAATGCCCGTAGAGACTGATATGTTATAGCAGTATGAGATACCGAGATAAATAGCCTGAGTGCAAATGGGAGATGTAGGAAGAAATATGCCCTCAAGGCAATTTATCCTAGAAAATATCTTGTTCAAATATAAATGGTACTAATTATCCAAGTATAATTAAAATGTTTTAAATACTTGGATAATTTCCTTAGACTTAAAGTAAGGTCATACACGTATCTAGATGGAGATCTCGATTGTGAGAAGTGAATGACCGATAGGAACTTGAGTCTTAAAACGTTCATGGTCATAGATGTGTCGAGAAAAGGATATCGGCACATCGGACAGACCATTGTGTCTTTGTCTTAACCTAAAGGGCATTGATGATCTCATAATCATTCGAACTGGCGAAGTCGGAGACAAGGCACATGTGCTCATTAGAGAATGAGTCCACTGAACGACCCAATAAAAAGTTATCAAATGGTTATACTTAACTAAACTGTCAATGATAACTCTCTAGTGATAGGTGAGTTGGTCCTTTAGACTTGAGGTCAATGTACGAACATGTGTGTAGACGGTGTCACTTAGATCCATGATCTAGCCTCGAGTATTCACTCATTGAAAGGTCTTAAGTTGGGTGACACTTGAAGCGTATGAGGTATGTAGTGACTAAGATAGGATTCGTCTCTTTCGTTAATGGGAAGTTAGTGTCACAGGCTCATTACAGTTCTTTGTGCTAAACCTTGGCCGGGGTATGTTGTAGGAAGTACAACATAGACATACTAAAGACCGGTGTATACTGACCAATGCTAGCTAGTAGGGTTGACGGTTTACCATACTCTAGGCTATGCAGTGACATAGTTATGATGAATGGACTAAAACTGCGGTATTCATCACTGACATAGTCAGAGTGATCCCGACGACACTTTTGTCAATGGGTCAATTACATAATTATGATGCCAAAACAGGGGTGACACCTGCTACTTGTGGTCACTGTCGTCTAGGGGTTTCGAATCCCAACCTGTAGTAGGGTCAGGCTGTATGGTATCTCACCGAGTAGGATTTGCGTCTTAGTAATAGGAAGGATTCAGGAGGGGTGCACTCGGGTGCACGAGAATAATTGAAGTCACAAAGAGTTTGTGACAATAAGTCTATATTAAATGGGATTTATAATGTCGTAAAATGTTTGCGATATAAGCATTAGTAGAATGCTATAATGGATTGTTGCATATGATGCAAAAGGGTTTAAAATACATCGTAAAATATTTACTAGAATATTTTAAACTATATGATGCATAGAAAAAGTTACATGGGTTATTGTGATAGTCCCATTTGAACCATACTTTCAAACAAATCGAAAATCTACTCCATCGGAGCTTAAAAGCTCAAGTTATAGCCCAAAAGACCAGAACTAGGTTTTTGCCCAGTTCTACGCCCGCATGCATATATGCAGGTCCAGCCGATAAGGCAGGCTGGACTTGCTTGCCAGGCGGGCTAAGCCCGCTGCTGATGCGAGCGGGTCAAGCCCACCAGCCGGCCCATGCGGGCGGGCGCACCCAGCTGGCTGGTGGGCCCCATAGGCGGGGCCCACCCTTCAAAAACCCTAAGGGGTAAATGGTGGCTACGATTTTCAGCCGATTCGTAACTTTTGCTCAACTTTGAGCATCTTTTGAGGGGTCAAACAAAGTTGGAATTGATCGCCGTCTATTTCTATGCGTTCACCGTTCATAGCTCTTCGATTTGATTGGTTGTATCATTTGCGAAGCTCAATGGTGAGGGAGATAAAATTAGTTGAAGTTTAGTCTTAGTGTAAGGCAAAACTAATTTAATTTTTCTCCCATAATTTTTAGTCCCACATTGCTTGTGAGACGAGTAAGGGGTCCGGCGTCCTATATAATTAGGGGCTAGCTCCCCTTGGAAAAATTACACCAAGTCTCCGAATCAGAAAGCTCCGAAAAGTTTTTAGCATGCTCGATTCGAGACAAAAATTATTCTTTCCTCCTGATATCCTTCCGTTCCTTCGTTCGCATCCTGGCAAGATGACGAGGAGGATTGAATTCGATCCAAAGTCTTTTACGCAGATCACACTCAAGTGAACCTTTTTTCAGCGAGTGATTGGCTCAGAGGTACGGTGTCGGCTCGCTTCGGGTGGACCAGTCTCGAAGGCGCGGATGCGGCTTGCTAGGGGAAGCTAAAGTTGTTGCTGAAAACGACGCTTTGTTTTCTGCGGAAGCAAAGTTCCGGGTATGTTCTTTTAATACTTTCATATTTATATTGTTGCAGTTAGTTTTAGATCTATCTTTGGGGCTGATCAGACCCACCTCAAGGTAATAGATTTCCTGGCTAGGGTCATGATATCCTTAGGGCTTTTTTATTAAAGTGTTTTTAATAATTTATTTTCCGCTGCTATATTTTGTTTCTATCGGCCGTCCGACGTAGGAGGGGTATAGATTTATGCCCTAAGGGTCCCTCAAAATCCAACAAAGGGGGAGTGTTGTAAACAGATGTTGACGAGTGTTTGTATTGGGATTAGGTCTTATCTATATGATAAGACCATATCTATTGTAACCATATCCTTGTAAGCTCATCCCTCTGCTATAAATAAAGGACTTGGGTCTCCTCCACAGATTTGATGCTTCACAACACTTACTTTTTTTCTTTTCTTTTTTTTCTTTTGGTTTGGGGGGGGGGGGGAGGGGGTGTTTGCGCGCGCAATAGCCCAACTCCAACCTCGTTCCGTGAAAGGGGTTGGCATGGGTTGGCACAAACCTCAAACACTCCAACACTAGTGCTTACTCTTCATTGTAAAAATCACTACAACCTCAACACTAACCCTCCTTACCAAACAAGGCTTACATGTTAGAAAGAAAGAGCCTCTGTTTCTATTGAACACAGCTAAGTCATTACCAGTCTAATCCCTGTAGATACGAAATAACTGATTACAAGCTATATTGCGAGGACCAGAGCACATCGAGACATGAAATGAAACAACAGTAATTAAGCAAAATTTTGAAAATATACTCAAAATAAAGTGTTTGGTTTGAGCGCCGACATGAACATTTGAAACGTGCCTAATGTTATGGATTGTGGAAGTATATACTTAGATCGTAGTTACATAAGAAATAAAAGTAAGGAAGTAACAACACAGATGACTTAAGAATTTATATGGCTCGGTAGATGGCTTATGTACCCGAACGGTGACATATCAATGTTCATTATATCAGGAAGGGAGTTTACAAAGTACATAGCAATAAATCCTTTAAATCCGAACCATAAATAAAACACTAGATAAAACTTTCTACTTTCTAGTATAAAGGGAAAAAGAAAGACATATTAGAACTTGACGATAAATAAGAATGGAGAACTACATGTCTCTTTATATAAAGATTTATTAGCTATTATAGAATTAATACTTCACATCCTTATTACTTCTTCATAATAAGAAGAATGAACCTTGTTGTCAAACTCGTGCGTGCATGTGCCTTGAATTCAAATTGAACCCCTAACTCAAGCCTTTGTCATATATGAAGTAAGAAGGCTTCTTGGTCCCTTTTTCAATAAGCAATAGGAAACCAACTACACCTTATTGTGTGTTGATAATTATAGCATAACTAGGAGTTGGATTTGAATACCGGATTGGGTTGGTAGTTTAAATATCATCACTACTCAACACATCTCCACCTTAATGCTAGTGGATAACATATTTTTCATTATAACTTGAACACTATCGAGTAACTAGCAAACATACACTTTTGCCACTGTCAATGCCCTGCAAAGCTCTACATTTGCTACGAGAAACACCGTCTAAATATTGCATGAACTGACGTGAATGAACCTGCATGATCATCATATCAGCTAGATTGTCTTGAGCAACCATTTTATTCACATTGACAACTTTTAACTCTTGAATGAAGTAATGACTGACATCGATATGGCTGATCCTCTTGTGACATGCTGTACATATACAAGTGAATTGCACTTTGACAAACACAATACACCATAGTCACATTTTAGTGCAAACACAGATCACCGACCAAACTTC
This sequence comes from Scilla litardierei, assembly GCA_030789695.1. Classification (NCBI taxonomy): domain Eukaryota; kingdom Viridiplantae; phylum Streptophyta; class Magnoliopsida; order Asparagales; family Asparagaceae; genus Scilla; species Scilla litardierei. The sequence goes on from CM061142.1 coordinate 396,426,557, forward strand.
TCAACCAGATGGCTTCTTTTATTACTTTAACAACATTATACTCTGCCATTGTAGTAGAAAAAATAACTATCGACTTTAAAATCACTTTCTAACTGATGCCACAATCCACTAGCATGAAAACATAGCCTGTCAAGGACCTGTTTTGATCTAAATTACACATATAATCAGAATCTATGTATCTGATCACATCACAATTATCACTGGGAATTACACTGTACATCAAACCAACATCTTCATTCCCTCTAAGATACCGAATTATCCACATCATAGCCCTCTAATTGTCTCAAGATTACCCATATATTGCCAACAACACTGAGAACTTGTAAAATATCTGGACAAATGCAAATCATAACATACATGATGCTTCCAACAGTGCTGGCATAAAGTATATGAGATATGTATTTCTCTTCTTCTTCGGACTAAACGGAGAGCACAGCTAAAAAATGAAATTGTGCAGCGAGTGGAGTAAACATGATCTTTGCATTCTTCATGCCAAATCAATTCAGAACTTACTGTGTATAACTATTTAAGAGACAGAGTTTATTTGATTTTCAATTGATGTGAATCTCCATGTTGAGAATTTTCTTATCTACGCCATGATCATTCATGTCAAATTATCCTCCTAATTTTTTTAACTCATTGATATATAATTGCCTCAAGCTGTGGAAACCTTTTGTACCATAACAAAGAGGCTGCTTCGGATAATACAGAAACTTTTTAGCTTGCAAACATAATCTTCTTTTCCTTAGACTACAAAGTCATCTATCTGACTGCAAACATAATCTTCTTCTTCCAGTTCATCATACAAAAAAATAGTTTTCACATCAAATTGCTCAAGCTTCAGATCATTATGAGCAACAACAACAAGTAGCACAAGGATATAGGTATGCTTCACAATCAGAGAGAACCCTTCAAGACCTCCTTGCTAAATATAGCCTTTAGTGACAAGTCATGCTTATAGCTTGTTTCCTTAACTTTTTCTTGAAGACTCGCTTTCCCATAACATTCTTCTCCCCTTTAATGGTTTGACTAGATCTTGCGTCTGGTTCTATTGAAGAGATTTTATCTCTTCTTCCATGGTAACAGTCTAATCTAGATTCCTGACTGGTGATGATATCTAAATAACACGAGGGACTTGCCATACTCAATACATAAGCTATGAGATCTGCATAATCGTATCTTTTTGGTGGCCAGATATACCACCTCTCTCAACTAATAGCGATAATGTATGGTTGCTCATTGCAAGGAACAACATCTAGTGGATTCAGGCTAGGGGTGGCAAACGGGTCGGGTCGGGTCAGATTTGACCTGACCCGGATAGGGGTAAACCCTAACCCGACCCCGATTAAATCCGGCTTAAGGTTCGGGAACCTGTACATAACCTGGGTGCAAACTGGATCACCCGTACCCATTCCAGTTTGTTTTGTGAGTCGGGTTCGGGCTAGGTACGTGATGAAAAGAGTGAAATTATTTTGAAAAAAACACTTAAAACTTGTTGCAACCAACAAGGCTCAATTCTGGAACCTCAAGGCAACATGACAGTACCCCAAACTAAGTGTGCTATGGTAGTTGTTGGAGTTTTGTTTATCATTTTTAATATACTTCTTTTAAATATTATTATTTGAAATTGAAAACTTAAAGTGAAGTGTTTGGGATTTCCAGGATTCGAACCCACAACCACTTGAGACGCGACGAGAAGCGCTAACCAAAAGCTCCATCGGTGCTACAATGGAAGCTTTGTATTACATATAATATATATTTATAACATATAAACAGGTGGAATTCGGGTCAACCGGGTCGAGTGGTCAAACACGTACCCGACCCGAATTTTCATCCGGGTCGATCGTTTGACCCGAATCCGACCCGACCCAGATTGGCCCCTGCCCATAACCGACCTAAGAGGCCGGGTTCGGGTCGGGTCGGGTCTATTTTTCCCCCCTAATTCAGGCACATCAATCTGATTGTTTAAAGCTAGAGTGAGGGTTTTATTTTTCTTTAAATTTTCTTCGAATTACACATGCTTGCTAACACCATTCTCTTTATCTACAAAGGCATTAGACTCCTTTTGGAAGTATGGATTTTTCATTAAAAGTCATGTCTCTTCTACCCACCAACTTGAGTTTAGGATCAGTGGTCCAAATTCTGTTTCCTTTCGCTACTAAAGCATAACCTGTTAGGAACTATATGCCCTCGAGGCCAATTAATCGTAATTGGAACATCTTGTTCAAAATAATAGTATAATATTTAGTACTGTTTATTATAGTACTAGTCATAACCCATACCCTAAGGGCACGGTTCATTTAAAATATTCAACTCCTCAAAAATCTTGGATCCACTAATTTTAATCAAATAGCAATAATTAAAGCGTAATAATTATTATTCAGTTCCTCCAAAATTTTAATTCTCCAAAAATTTAGTTTCTCTGAGAATTTAGTTCCCCCAAAAATTTTAGTTCCACCAAAATTTAGTTCCCTCCAAATATAACATGTGCCCTAAGGGACGAGTTCATTTAAAATATTCCACCCTTAAAATCTTGGATTCTCTAATTTTAAACCAACAACAATAATTAAATCGCAATAATTGTTATTTAGTCCACACTAAAAATTTTAGTTCTCTGCAAAATTTAGTTTCCCAATATTTAGATCTACCCAAAATTTCAATGATACTGACAGTCAGTACAATGATAACCAATCAGAGTTCTGTTTTCAATTTGATTACATTTTCTTTGTCGACCCCTTGCCTAAATTTTTCTACTTCTATGCTTTACTATTAATCCTTATCGTTCTTTGTAAAATGCCATCTTCTACATTTGATAATAAACGATGATTTGATAGAATATTATAAAATATTAGGTTGTTCAATTTACCTTTATACCTTTTGTTACTAAAATCAGTGTCTACATCACAAATGAAATTATAAGAATCAGAAAACAGATCTATGCATTAAAACCAAAAAGTTTCTTAAGTTATGGGCCAATTTTGCTTTCAGACATGAAAAGAATCAAATAACGTCTTTACCTTTTGGATTCGAGCTATGTTTCTTCGATCGAGCATGTATCTAGCATTCTCATTAACACATTTATTCACATCTACAACGAACTAAAGGAGCATTTATTAAAAAAGAACAATTCCATATTCAAACAGAAGTTTCTTAGTTCCTAATGCTCACCTCTCTACAACTACTGCATTTTGTACCCATGAATCTAGCATTCTCATTAACACTTTATTCACATCTACTACAAACTAAAGGCACATGTATTCAAAAAGAACAATTCAATATTCAAATAGAAGTTTCTTAGTCCCTAATGCTTATTTATCTATAATGACCACAGAAATGAACTCTCCTTCAACCTATAAATTTCGACCAATTCTCTAATATACGCGGAAAGAGCCGATGGATTCAAATGCAAGGAGGGCTACAATTCAAATATCCTAAAAGCTCTCTCAGGCTCACTTCTATATTACTCTTTAAGCAATGAAGCTCATTTGATACCGGATCACGAAATCTGCTAGCAAAACTGCCAACATAGCTCAACAAAAACCTTTCTTGCAAAATTCTGGGAGCATTGTCTACATAAGCAATGGCTATAATAAGTTTAAACTTTCATAAATCTAGAAATAAAAATTTTAATTTATCTCCAAAAAACAAAATAATACTGGAAATTTATGCACATGGGATGTTATGATGTTGATGCTGCAAGGGATGTCTACCAACATATTACCAAGATACATACAGTGAGAACCAAGCTACAATTTTGCAACAAAAGATGATTATGTTTAGAGTTTTACACCATATATCTCAAATTACAGTAGAACAAAAAAGCCCTAACACGTGGCAATTACAAAGCCATAATCAGTAAACAATGAATGGAGTTCCAAATTTAGGGCCAAAAGAAAATTTAAATAGAATGGAAAGAGTCGCATCAAAGCCATCGCCTTTCTCGAATTAGATTTCCAAATCATCATCACTTCATGATAACCGTCAAGTTTTCCAATTAGATTGCAATTATCAATTAACCACTTATGATAATATCTTAAGAATCTTGCTCAATTTCAAGCAACAGTACAATATCCAGCAAAGCATTTGATCGCGCCCCGGCGTACACGTCCCGAGGCGACGGTTGTAGTTTTACCGCAAGCGCACGGCAAAGTGGCGAGCGGGTATCGAACACGAGGAGGTGGTGTTGGTTCCAATCTATCCTAGGTTGGTTTGACTACGAATGTTTTATTGGTGGAGATGGCTATGGTATGATGTAATGGAAATGGTGGTGGATGTCGATGTCGATGATAAAGAAATCGGTCAAATATCGATTCAAATATAATATAATAAAAGAAGGAATTTGCCTTGCGGCGATCCTGTCACAATCGTCGGGCAAAGTACGTGGATATAAAACCAAATAAAGACGTCTAGGGCTAGGGAATTCCCACTACGGGTCGTCATACATCATCGTAAATAGTGAATCTCAATATTACTAGACTTGCGTTGAGGTGAACTAGTCGCAACTTAATGTAGAACCAAGCTCACGCCGTCGCGCTATTGCCGGTCTATAGCGAACCTAGGTTAGGGCCCAATCTCTTGCAAACCCTAACCTAAGCCGCTAGCATGAGGATCGACATCATCGTTCAATCGCCCCTCGAGCCCACTCTCGTGCAAACTCGAGTTACGATCTAGGTTGTGATAGTTCGTATTCGTCCAATCTCTTGCAAACGAATATGTGTATAGATTTACAATTAAAAATCCTAGCTTTGGTCCAATCTCTTGCAAACCAAATCTAGAGAAACCCAATTGTAAACCTAAATCGAATATCTAGGCCTTCCCATCGATTAGAATCCAATCTCTTGCAAATCCCAAATCGATGGAAATCCCTAGCTATCCGTAGTAAATCAATCACAACCTAACCTCCTAGCAATTCTAGCAATTTAGAATTCATTCTTCACAAATATGAAATTAGATCCATAGGGTCCATCCCCAAACCCTAGAACAACAAATCTACTCAAGCATAGCAAGAAGGATATAAGAATCAATAAAAACCATTGCTTGCATATGAAAAGATAGAAAATCAAAGATTCAAATAATAAGAATAGAAATACTTAGCTTAGATGAAGAATTCCAATCCAAATACAAGCTTTTTGATCCAAGAGGGGGCCTAGGGCATGGCCTAACCTCTAAAATAATCCTCCTAAAACATCTTGGGAACCTAAGAAAACATAATGGGGATCCCCTCTAATGGTGGCTACAAACCCCTTAAATACTCCCCCAAAACCCTAGCAAGAAACCCTAGAAAACCCCTCAAATTCGTGCCCAAAACAGCCCAAACCGCAACTTAAAATCTGGGCCCAGGCCGCACTCGGCCGAGTGGAATATGTGACCCGGCCGAGTGACACTGACATGCAAATTCCAGCACTGCAGCATCAACTTGCAGAAATTCCCCAGATTTCATCCGACCTCCGATTTGTCAAGTTTTAAATTCATTTTTTTTTTCTTTTTTTTTCTTTTCTTTTTTTTATACATTTTATTTTTTTTTATTTTTTTTACAAAAACTTGGTCGCGCCCCGGCGTACACGTCCCGAGGCGACGGTTGTAGTTTTACCGCAAGCGCACGGTATAGCGGCGAGCGGGTATCGAACACAGGGAGGACGAATGACCGTGCTTGCTCCTAATCAACCTGGCTATTCAGAGGGATAACTGCCTTGGGCGATCCTGTCACAATCGTCAGACAAAAGTGCAAAATATCAAATCAAATAGAGAACGCCTAGGGAATGGGGAATCCCCACTACTCACCGTATTTCACAATTGTGGTTCGCCGGTATCGAAATCGCTAGGATGAGAATTCGGATGAACTAGTTGCAACTAAATGTGGAACCAAGCTCACGCTCTCGCGCTGTTGCCGGTCTATAGCTATCCTGGGTTTGGGTCCAATCTCTTGCAAACCCTACCCTAGGGAAGCTAGCATTAGGATCAACATCATCGTCCAATTGCGCACCGAGCCCAATCTCTTGCAAACTCGGTCCACAATCAAGATTAGGATAGTTCCTACCCGTCCAATCTCTTGCAAACGGGTATCGGCACGGAATTGCAACCGGAGATCCTAGCATCGGTCCAATTTCTTGCAAACCGATACTTCGAAAATCCGACTCCAACCCAATTCGGATTTCTAGGGCTTCCCATCGAATTGGGATCCAATCTCTTGCAAATCCCAATTGATGTGAATACCTAGCTATCCGTAGTAATTCGATCCCAATCTAATCCCTAATAACAATCCTAGCTCAATTTCTACCAATTCAACACAAATACGAAATTGGGCTCGTAGGGTTCATCCCCACGCCCCAAGACGTGGAGACTACTCACTAATCATAGCAATAGCACAATAATTGGCAAAGAAATAGACAATGGAATTCATCACAACTATGATATAAACAATAAAAATAGAGTTTTTGTGGAAGAGAAGTGCAAACCAATGTAGATCTTCAATCAACCCAACAAAAATCCAAGTTTTTCTCTTCACCAATCACAATTAATAAAATTAAAAAGTAGACTCAAAAAGCTGCAAAAAATCTGAGAGGTGGCTCCTGGAACTAGGGTAAAAACAGAGCTTAAATAGCCCCAAAAATCGTCTAAAAATCCTGACCAAAACGCCCCTGCACAGCCTGTTTTCCGCAAATTTCGCTACAGGCAGCGCATCGCACTCGGCCGAGTGACAAAAGTCGCTCGGCCGAGTGAAAACCCTGTCAATTTCCAGTAAGTCGTGGGCTTCAGGGGTCTTCAGTTCGGGGGCGGCTCGGCCGAGTGAGTTGTCGTCACTCGGCCGATGGCTTCACTTCACTCGGGCGGACGGGATTTGCCACTCGGCCGAGTGGGTCTTCTGAAGCTCAGATGGCCGAAAAACAGTAACTTCGGTCTTTTTGAGGGCCTTCGTCTGGGCGCCACTCGGGCGGACGTGGTATCGTCACTCGGCCGAGTGGGTCTTCTGTGCTCGGCCGAGTGCACAGGTAACTCGTGTCTGAATTGGTCGGCCGAGCAGTGTCTCGCTGGTCGGCCGAGTGGCTCCTCCACTCGGCCGAGTGGGACACAAAAAATGCCCAAACTGGTCGTTTTGGCCTCCTCGTCGCTCCGGCGACGTCCATTCTTCTTCCGCTCCTCTCCAACAGCAAAATACCCCTCGGGGAGGTCGTCGGTGGCCGTCTAGATTACACGCATCTCGAGATCACTCCTAATCGCGCCAAATCACCTGAAATGCGACAAAAACAACAAATCGTGAAAAGCATCGCAATATCGTCGATATATCGTGAAAAACATGATTTGGGCGATCAAAATGGCATGCAAACATGCGGGAAAAGGGTGTAAAATAAGGAGTGATCAAAATCCCCCAAGCTTGCCTCTTACTCGTCCTCGAGGAAGATAAGTAAAAAGCGAACCTGGTGGATTCGGAAAACGAAAACGGCGAAAAACGAAGAAAAAATGAAAAACGAAGAAGAATGAAAACCAAACGAAAATAAAGAAAGAAAGAAAGAAGAGGTAGGATGCTAGATCATTTCCTCAGGACGTGGGTTTCACCTACTCTTATAGCATGCACCGAGTGAGAAATACATGTCAAAGAATCTCATTTTGATATCATAGTAGAATAGTGCAAGTAGAAAATAGAAAACCCACGAACAACGGTATAATCATGAAAAACGGAATGATTTTAAAATTAACATCGCCTGAGTCATCTAAAGCGGTATACAAGTCTCAGATCACACACTTTTCAATTGAACGCTTTCTATCTGGAGTATAAGAGTATCACATCATAGAATAGAGAGAATAGAAAAGTATGGGTTTCATGAAATGAATGCTAGGCTTAGATTTCTGGATTTCGTAAAGCTAGAAACAATCTCACCGAGTATAGAATATTACTTGGCCTAGGTTGTCGTGCAATGTCAAGTAGTCGCTCTCTCACACATCAATGGATCTCCTCCCCCAAGCTTATCTATAAGCGTGGTGGCACAAAAATATTTACATCCCCATTTTTATATAGCTCCAAAGGCAAAGAAGAGAAAGAAGAAAGAAAATAAGCGAGATGGGATCTTTTATTGAGGATTTTTCCTCTTTTCTCTCTTTTCTCTTTTTTTTTCTTTTTTTTCCTTTTCATATATACAATGATCCCAATTCAAAGAGAGATAATGATATACGAGAATGTTCTTCTCTCTTTTATTATATATTTTTTCTTTTTTTTTTTTGGAAGAAGAGATTTGGAGCTAGGAATTAATAGCGGGGGAAATGCCATAAAATAGAATCACTAAGGGGAGATTCACCAATGATTTTAAAAGTAGAGAAATGATGTTCAAGATTTGTGGAGAAAGAAATAAATATAACTCTCGGCTCACTCTATAAGACATGCACGACAACTTCAGCAGGGTAATCTAATCTACTCAGTTTCGATCACAAAAAAGCTAACTAATCCAGATATATCATAGCTAACCATCATTCAATCATCCGGAAGTGAAGTGTACAATTCATGCATATAGAAGTGATAAAGGAAAAGAAGTCAGTGCTCCAGATATAGGCATTCAATGCGTGAATCTTGGTGTGTTTTCTGTGATAGCATACATATGAATATTCAGGCTCAGCTAATAATAAAATTTCATCCATTTTCATGAGGAAAAAGTGTGGGCTCCTATTCCTAAATGCAAGCGAGTCATAGCATATGATATCAGAAATGAAATCTAAGACACGACAAATATAGCATGCATATAGAATAAGCTAACTCCACGTAGACATCATCACAGAAAATTCATCTCTAGCATGAGATGAAAAAAAAAGAAGAAGTAAAGATAAAAGGAAAATAGAACTATGCAATGCGGCACACAGGAAAGTAAGGAAAACGTGATGCATGGCAAAACAAAAGGAAAATAACGAAAAATGAGTGCAAAAGTGAAAAGCGGTGTGAAAAACTGAAAATAAAGGTGGCAAATCGAAAAAGAACGTGAGAGCTCACTCCCCCAAGCTAAACGGCACAGTGTCCTCAATGTGCAAGGTGTGGCACACCGAGAGACAAGAAGTGTGAGGGGCTAGTGAGGATGCATGCATGAGGGAAAGAAAAAGGATAATAAAATGAAAAATTAAGAAACGAAAATATGATGCGGATATGATGCATGCACAGATATGAGTGATACGAGTATAAATGGGTCACCAAAAGCTCTCCCTCTCTCCCAAAAAGATATATATAGATGTGATCAAAATGAGAATCCCAAGTAGATATGATATGATATGCGCATAAAGATATGATCAAAAATATAATCCCAAAAATAGTGAGGGGGAGGGGGGGGGGGTGGACAAAAGTGCATCAGGACCCAGCAGAGACGGGCAGCACAATGGCAGGAATAGATAAAGGCATCAAGAGTGCCTAAGAAGGCGGTGCCGCGCCGTCTCCGTCCTGAGGCGGAGGGGGTGGTGGTGGTGTAGGCTGCTGAGCTGGGGTGGGCGTGGGAGTGGAAGCAGGTCGAGTGTGTGTGGGAACGTGTGTGGGAACCTGCTGGGTGGGTGGGGGTACGCGCGGGAGACGCTCTAAGATCTGTGTCAGGCAGTAGTGGATCTGAGGGATCAGGTCAAAGCGTCCAGCCATCGTAGAGACGGTGGAGGACAGGGTCCGAAGGTCTCCTCTAAGACCACTCACCGCCACCTCAAGAGCACGTATGCTCTGCAGTACAGTGTCGGGCGAGGGTGGTGCAGAGGGACGCACCGGTCTAGGCTGCGCAGGGCGAGGCTGGCGTACGCGTGTGGAGTATGTAACGGGCTCAGCAGGGAATGGGACAAAAGGTGCCGTGCCAGGAAATGTGGGCCGGGCCTCAGTGTGAGGCCGGGGCGGGCGGTGAGAAGTGGAGGCAGCGGCAGCGGAAGAAGAGTACAAAAGCGGCTGCGAGGCGGCTAGTGAGGTCGGTGGCACAGAAGTGTGGACAGACGCCATGACGCTCTCGGAGAATACGGCAGCTGTGGAGACAGAGGAATCTCCCGCTGGGGCGGAAGTGTGTGGTCCAAAAGGTGTAGCCCCAGCGGAGATCATGCTAACCATGGTCTCCACGACCGAAACGAACGAGGGCTCTCCACTCTCAACAAAGGTCTGCGGGCGCTGGGGGAGAGCGGAGCAAAGAGGCTCCACGGACAGAGGGCCGGAGGTGGCAGCGGGAGTGGTGGGGACAGCCTCGGAAGTGGTGACAGTGGTGGAAGTGGGTTCAGCAAAAGTACTCTCGACACATGCAGAGGTAGGGACAGAAGTGTCAAGAGCAGTGGAAACGTCTGGAACAGGCTGAGAGGCCACAGGGTCGACGGGGTGGGCAGCAGGCTCGGCAGGGTGCGCAGCAGGGTCTGCGGGAGCAGCCTGGGCAGCGGGGGCAGCGGGGCCCTGCTCGGCCTCCTCGGCCTCGAGCACGTAGGCGGCGGGGATGAGGACATCCATCGCCGGAAGCCAGTCAACGTGGGCTGGTGCAATCAGAGTCCGAGCAGGGCTCGGGAGAATCATGTAATCGGCCCCATAGGGGCCGTGCAACCAGACCCAGTGACGCTCACCGTGCGGACGCAGCATCTTCATCCGGGCCATAACGTCTATCGACAAGGAAGTGGGGCCCGGAACGCGTCGCAGGTCGTCGGGGAAATCCTCGCCGGTCATAAGAGCCAGCAGGGTAATCAGGCCGCCGCAGCATATCGGTGAGCGAGCGCCCACCGATACAATGATGCGGTCTAAGTACCATGCCGCGATATCGATCACGACGGCGGGGACAAGCTCGTCTCCATCCCTAGACAGAGCTCTGGGACGTGTCATCGCATAGAGCATGTAAAGCTCTGGCGTAGACATCGTGCCCGGCTCATATCTGGCCAAAAAGGTAGTCGCCATGAGGCGCTGGGCAATGCGTAGGCAGGGATGTACGATGGCCGAGGCCTTGGCCCTACTAGGGTCAAAGGCGGCGTGGAGACCCGTGATACGTGCCCAGAAGGCACCGGCGTCGAAAGAGGGTTGAGGGATATGTGTGGGGCCATAACCGCGATCGGCTCCGGGGACTGCGGGCCAAGAGAAAAATGCTCTCATCATATCGAGAGTGACCTGGCACTCTCGATCCATGAACCGGAATGAGCATCCCTCATCGGTCCGGGCGATCGAACTCAAAACCTCAAGTGTCGGACGGGTAAAAGTATCCGCCGACACCTGGAAAAAATCTCGTCAGCCCACGTTGTCGTACAACGTGAGCATCCCCTCAAGTACCCCCAGGCGTCCTAGGTCAGCGAGGTGTGCGAACCTGGAGGGTACGATCGAGCGCTGGGAGATACGCTCGAAGACGGCGCGGTGTGCGTCGTCTCGGAACGTAATCCCGAGCGGCCCGACCAGTGGAGCCGGTGGTGGTGGCTGTGGATCGGCGGGGAGAGGCTGTGCGGGCTGTGGGTGCGCTGCAGGCTGTGCGGGGTGTGCGGAGCCTGCAGGCTGTGCGGGGTGTGCGGGGTGTGTGGGGGACGGTGGAGGAGAGTCCTCCAACTCGTGGGAGGGGCCGGCATCATCCGACCGCTTCCGCTTGGCGGAAGCTCTCTTCGACCGCGGCCGTGTCCGGGGCGGCATATCTGCCCCGAGCGCGCGCCGAAAAAGTGAAAAGTGCGGCGTGTGCACAAAGAGTGGAAAGAGTTTACCCAAACACGCCGCGAGTGCTAAGTAGTGGAAGCGTGCGAAGTCCGCGCCTCCACGAAGTCCTGAGCAGCCCGTAGAAGCTCCCCTGAGCTCCCCTAAGCTCCAAAAAGCAACCTGCGCATGGAAAAGCGATATCAGCGTGTAATAATCAAAATGTATGGAGCAATAGGGGTATAACAGATAGATATGTGACTTGATTCGGGTTAGGGGTTCGATTGACACACGGATCCTCAAAAACTACGCAAAAAGAGAAGAAAATGGTGAAAATAAGCGAACCGGAGGTGACCGGAGACGGGGGTGGCCGGCGGCGACTGGGGCGGGTGGCGGCGGCGGTCGGCCGGCGGTGGCAGGCCGAGCGGCGGCGTGCGCGGGCGAGTGGGTGTCGGGCGAGGCGCGATCGGGCGAGGGGAAGATGAGGGGGCGCGGGCGAAAGGGTGTTTTTCGTTTTCGAAAACTGCGCCCCCCCTTGGCTTTATATTAAAAAGTTACGACTCGGCCGAGTGACGTGATCACTCGGCCGAGCGAGGCAAATAAAAATTTCTCCCCGATATCGCTTCGGTCGAGTGGCTTTGCCAGGCTCGGCCGAGTGGAGTAAGTCCATTCGGCCGAGTGACTCAAGCTACTCGGCATGACTCGCCCAAGGAGGGTATCCGTTTCACTCGGCCGAGTGAATATATATACTCGGCCGAGTAGCAGTTATGATGAAATGAGGAAAATAGACAGAGAGTTGGGTACAGCAGACTTCCCTTGTTCGTGAGCGGCTCGGCCGGACGAACTTCTGTACTCGGCCGAGTGACTAGTATACTCGGCCGAGTGAGCCTTGCATTCTGCTGTTTGTCTTCGTTTAGGCTCTAAACTCCGTCTTTCTTCCTCCAGTCGATTTCATGCTCCTCCTAAGCGTCGAACGCCTTCTTAGGGCGCTCCTCATCGTCTCGTTCAACCTCCTCATGATGATCTACCTATCTCCTCTCCTGTCAAGAAAAATAGGACCCGTTATCGCAAAATTTTTGATCGGATGACTCAAAACACTAAAAATTTCTAAAACGAAAATAAAGAAAAAGCGAAAATAAAGCAAAAACCGTCGGGTTGCCTCCCGACAAGCGCTCGTTTTAGGTCGTGAGCTCGACCCCCTATAATTTTCAATCAATGCGGGATGTTTGGTGCATATGAGATGCACCCGTCAAACTTTCCGGGGAGCGCGCTTGGATTCGGACGTGGCGGCGAAGCGTTCTCCCGCGGTGGTCTCCTATCTCGAATAGTGTTGGGGGGAGGCTCCCCCAAGCTAGCATTTGCCCCGGTCGACGGCTTAGCCGGCGATGCCGATTTCCGTACCGGCGGAGCTTTCTTTGGAGACTTTGATTTCGAGAGCTTGCAGAGCTCTCGAATCCTTGCGACATCAGCGTCGCCTTCATCTTCATCAGCGGAGAAGTCGGGGGAATCATCATTATTGTCCGCATGGCCTAAATCCGGGCCTTCATCCAATTCTTCGTCAAAAAGGGCACCAATTGAGTGAGGAATCGCCTCCTCTATCACCTCATCAAGGAGGTCCATATAATCGAGCTCCTCATGGTAAGGCATGTGCTTCATTGCCTTGGGAATGTGGAGCTCCACCTCGATGTTTCCGACGTTTAAGGTTAAGGTACCTTCGCGCACGTCGACGATGACTCCGGCGGTGGCGAGGAATGGGCGCCCAAGTATCAATGAGGTGTCTCCCTCCTCCTTAATGTCCATGATGACGAAGTCACATGGCAAGCATATTCCACCCGGGACTTGAAGTGGGATGTCTTCGGCAATCCCCACCGGCCTTGTTATCCGTCCATCGGCTAATTGAATGCGCATGTCGGTGGGTTTCAACTTTGTCCCGGTGTTAAGCTTTAAGAACATGGAGAGGGGCATGAGACTCACACTAGCCCCAAGATCGACCAACGCCTTTTGAAGAGGCACGCCACCCAAAGTGCAAGGAATCCGAAAACTCCCCGGATCTTTAAATTTTGCCGGCTCCTTCTCTCTCTTGGTGAACCAAGAGCCCTCCTCGGCTAGCATTATCTTCTCCTTCCTTTTCCTCCCCGAAATCAAGTCCTTCAAAAATTTAGCATACGTGGGGATCTCGACGATGGCGTCGAGGAAGGGAATATTGAGGCTAACTCCCCTTAGATACTCGAGGAATTTCGCTAGCCTTTTCTCCATTTTTGCCTTCGCTAGTCTTTGGGGGAATGGGACCGGTGGCATGAAGCGCCTTTCCTCAATTAATCGCTCCGCCCTAGATTTCTCCTTGTCTTGTGGCTCCTTCTCCTTATCAACCTCAACTACCGGCTCAACCGGCTCCAAGCTTTCCTCCACGGCCTCCTCAATAGGAATCATGGCGGGGGTGGTGTCCTTCCCGCCTCTAGTAGTGACGGCAACTACGGCGTTGATGTGGCCCGTGTTGCCCCGTGGGTTTTGCTCCGGTTGCGCCGGCAATCTTTGAGTGTTCCGGTTGAGCAATGCCAATTGCTCCGATATTTGAGCCACTACGGTATTGAGAGATTCTTGCCCCGCCTTCAAAGTAGCATTCACCTTATTTTGCTCGACCATGAACGCCTCCACTCTAGATTCGAAGTCGGTTCGTTGAGGAGCTTGTGGAGGGTTTTGATTTTGATTCCTCCACCCTTGGTTGTATCCGGGAGGCCTATACGGTGGGACTTGTTGCTTCGGTGGAAAGTTTTGTTGCGGAGGCCCCCTCGGTGGATAGTTTTGTTGTTGGGGTGGTGGTGGTCGAGCTTGTTGAGGCGGTGGTTGTGGCGGGTTCAAGGCTCCTTCATTGTTGGCGTAGGAGAATCCCGGATGATTTCTTGCGGCCGGATTGGACCAATACCCTTGGTTCCCCGCAACATATTGTATTTGCTCCAAGGATCCTTCTCCTTGCTCTCCTCCCGAGTACATGACTTGAGATTGGTCTTGCCAATCACACATTTGGTTGGTCGGTGCGGAGGTGGATGGGCTTCCTTGGGGCTCCGTGATGAATTTCTCCAATCTCTCCACCACCTTGTGGAGAGAATCAAATTTGCTCGTGAGCTCCGCTACGGCCTTTGCCTCGTAGATGCTAGTTGGCTTTAAGGAGGATGTGGAGTGTCCTCGCTCATCGCCCCACTGTTGGTTATTTGAGGCCATCTCCTCAATTAGGGCCGTAGCTTCCTCGGGAGTCTTTGACAAGATTGCACCATTCGCCGCGGCATCAATAATTTGTTTGGTCCCCGGTTGGAGACCGTTGTAGAAGCTATGAACTAGCTCCCAGTCCTCTATACTGTGGTGCGGGCATTGGTGCTGCAAATCCTTAAATCGCTCCCAAGCTTCATAGAGCGTCTCCTGTGGTCCTTGCTTGAAGGACATGAGAGCGCTCCGGATCTTCACCGTCTTGGATGGCGGATAGAATTTGTCAATAAATGCGCTCGCCAACTCGTCCCAAGTAGTGAAGACTCCGTCAGCCTGCGTCCTCAACCAATAGAGTGCCTTGTCCTTAAGCGTGAAGGGGAAGAGGCGCAGTCTGATAGCGTCGTTGGAGACCCCCGGCATCTGGAATGTGGCGCACTTTGACAAGAATAGTTGGATGTGGTAGTGGGGGTTCTCATGTGCGTTCCCATGAAACGGGTCTTGTTGCATCAACACTACCAATCCAGTCTTTAGCTCGAAGTTCTTGTCGGCCGCCAACCCCGGCATGGCAATGGACGAGGTGGTAGAAGAAGTCTTAGGCCGAAGCCTATCTCGAATCGAGATTATCCTTGCCATCCTTGCCGCCAATTCTTCAGGAGTTTCCGGGTTGGTCATATACCTCCCTTCCGGATCTTGTCTCTTTTCCGCTCTAAGTCTCCGCGCGGTACGTTCGATCTCGGGATCAAATAATAAGTCTTCTGGGTCCGCCGTAGATCGCGTGTACATGCACAGTGAAAACAGAGTTTCAAAGAGATGATTAGTACCGTGGAAGGGTTAGGTAAAAATAGCAAAGGAAATAATAATGGTAAAAGAAATAAAATAAAAAGAAAATAAAAGAGAGAAATAGCTAGGTGAGAAAGAATCAAACGCAATCGCCTCCCCGGCAACGGCGCCAAAAACTTGGTCGCGCCCCGGCGTACACGTCCCGAGGCGACGGTTGTAGTTTTACCGCAAGCGCACGGTATAGCGGCGAGCGGGTATCGAACACAGGGAGGACGAATGACCGTGCTTGCTCCTAATCAACCTGGCTATTCAGAGGGATAACTGCCTTGGGCGATCCTGTCACAATCGTCAGACAAAAGTGCAAAATATCAAATCAAATAGAGAACGCCTAGGGAATGGGGAATCCCCACTACTCACCGTATTTCACAATTGTGGTTCGCCGGTATCGAAATCGCTAGGATGAGAATTCGGATGAACTAGTTGCAACTAAATGTGGAACCAAGCTCACGCTCTCGCGCTGTTGCCGGTCTATAGCTATCCTGGGTTTGGGTCCAATCTCTTGCAAACCCTACCCTAGGGAAGCTAGCATTAGGATCAACATCATCGTCCAATTGCGCACCGAGCCCAATCTTTTGCAAACTCGGTCCACAATCAAGATTAGGATAGTTCCTACCCGTCCAATCTCTTGCAAACGGGTATCGGCACGGAATTGCAACCGGAGATCCTAGCATCGGTCCAATTTCTTGCAAACCGATACTTCGAAAATCCGACTCCAACCCAATTCGGATTTCTAGGGCTTCCCATCGAATTGGGATCCAATCTCTTGCAAATCCCAATTGATGTGAATACCTAGCTATCCGTAGTAATTCGATCCCAATCTAATCCCTAATAACAATCCTAGCTCAATTTCTACCAATTCAACACAAATACGAAATTGGGCTCGTAGGGTTCATCCCCACGCCCCAAGACGTGGAGACTACTCACTAATCATAGCAATAGCACAATAATTGGCAAAGAAATAGACAATGGAATTCATCACAACTATGATATAAACAATAAAAATAGAGTTTTTGTGGAAGAGAAGTGCAAACCAATGTAGATCTTCAATCAACCCAACAAAAATCCAAGTTTTTCTCTTCACCAATCACAATTAATAAAACTAAAAAGTAGACTCAAAAAGCTGCAAAAAATCTGAGAGGTGGCTCCTGGAACTAGGGTAAAAACAGAGCTTAAATAGCCCCAAAAATCGTCTAAAAATCCTGACCAAAACGCCACTGCACAGCCTGTTTTCCGCAAATTTCGCTACAGGCAGCGCATCACACTCGGCCGAGTGACAAAAGTCGCTCGGCCGAGTGAAAACCCTGTCAATTTCCAGTAAGTCGTGGGCTTCAGGGGTCTTCAGTTCGGGGGCGGCTCGGCCGAGTGAGTTGTCGTCACTCGGCCGATGGCTTCACTTCACTCGGGCGGACGGGATTTGCCACTCGGCCGAGTGGGTCTTCTGAAGCTCAGATGGCCGAAAAACAGTAACTTCGGTCTTTTTGAGGGCCTTCGTCTGGGCGCCACTCGGGCGGACGTGGTATCGTCACTCGGCCGAGTGGGTCTTCTGTGCTCGGCCGAGTGCACAGGTAACTCGTGTCTGAATTGGTCGGCCGAGCAGTGTCTCGCTGGTCGGCCGAGTGGCTCCTCCACTCGGCCGAGTGGGACACAAAAAATGCCCAAACTGGTCGTTTTGGCCTCCTCGTCGCTCCGGCGACGTCCATTCTTCTTCCGCTCCTCTCCAACAGCAAAATACCCCTCGGGGAGGTCGTCGGTGGCCGTCTAGATTACACGCATCTCGAGATCACTCCTAATCGCGCCAAATCACCTGAAATGCGACAAAAACAACAAATCGTGAAAAGCATCGCAATATCGTCGATATATCGTGAAAAACATGATTTGGGCGATCAAAATGGCATGCAAACATGCGGGAAAAGGGTGTAAAATAAGGAGTGATCAGCATTGCAATTTGTTGTTTCTTTGCAACTAAAATTGCAACAATATTTCTTTATTTTCTTTCTTTATGAAGGAGAAAGATTAGACATTTTACACTCAAATGTCCTACCTGAAAACATAACTCGCTAATGTTTCACGTTTTGCTCAATTTCAAACAACATTGTCTTCTGTTAAGTCTGTTATTTGTCATTTGTGGTACAATGGTTCATGTGGAATGTTGAACAATATGCCATATGAAATGTTGAACTTATTGTTCAACATTTGCGACCGTGACACAATGAGTGTTTATGAAATGTTGAACATTGTGTCATATGAAATGTTGAACTTATTGTTCAAACATTTGAGATCAGTCTTCGTGGATATCCTATGTAGCTGTTTGAATTGCGACTTTTGAAGATAAGACCTCTTCGTAATAGATTTGTAGTTATTGGAGATAAGAAGTCATCGTGTTTGTTGATCAGATTCAGATCTTCTCCTTCAGTGCTGGACATGTGTTTTTCATGGTTATATTTGTTGACGCTGTTGAAGAATGGTTAAAGATATTTGTTTGTCTTCAGATCTGTTTGTCGGCTGAGATCTCTATATTAACTGCTTTATCTCGCTTAGTTGTGCTCTGTGTTGTTCGGCCAATCTTCAGTGATTCTACCGGAGGAATTTTATTAACAACTTAACAACTTCGAAGTGTGAACGAAGTAAAGTTGGAAGTTGGATTGGCATGTGGGTTATCGCTTTGGGAGATTAGCTTTTGCGAAAGTGATATCAAGCTCCGGGAGGAGGCTGACGACTACTGAGGTAGGGGATCAAGGGAGTTGATCTTGGTCAGTATTGCAAGGGGATCTTGCATGCAAGGGGAGCTTGCGCAAATTACTCCACGGGGTTGATTGAGATCAACCCTTGCGGTTTGTATTGAGGGGGAGTTTGTTTCCCCTAGTATCAAATAGTATTGGTGATTGTAATTATCATTATTTTAGTGGAGTAATTTAAATTTCTGGGCGAGGCCCCGCAGATGTAGGTGTGCGCATCGAACTGCGTTACCAATGTCCATGTGTCGTGCTGTGTTGATTATTATTCCTATGTGTTTACTATTTTAGCCTGTGTACTAAATCTCATTTGGTATCAGAGCAGGTCATCCGCATTCTTTGTTTGTCAAAGGGGGTGTGATTCTGCTGTTTGAGTACGTCAAACCTGAACACGAAGGAAGGAGCTTCTGTGACTCGGCCTCCGCTGCTCACTGGTATTAATTATACGTATTGGAAGTCACGGATGCGCGCATTTATCAAGTCTCTTGATGAGACGGCTTGGGTGGCTATTATTGAAGGCTGGACTCCTCCTACAGTAGATGACAAGAAGGGAAATGAATCTCTCAAACCAGCCCAAGACTGGAGTCTCGAGGAAGAACGTGTGGCACTGGGAAATTCGAAGGTTGTGAATGCAATTTTCACCGCTGTAGATGAAGAACAGTTCAAATTAATGTTTACTTGCGAGTTTGCAAAGGAAGCATGGGACATTCTCCAAAATATTCATGAAGGGACAAGCACTATAAGAGCATCTAAACTTCAAATTCTGGCTTCTCAATTTGAAAATCTTAGGATGAACGATGATGAATCTGTGGCTGAATTCAATGGAAGACTACGTGATATAGCTAATCAGGCATTTCAATTGGGAAAGAAGTACTTCCAAAAGAAATTAGTGGAGAAAACTCTGATGTCTCTACTTGAAAATTTTTTGGCTAACATTGCTGCTATCGAAGAAGTAAGGAATACATCCAATATGAGATTGGATGAATTGATGGGGTCCCTTCAAACCTTTGAGATGAATTTGAAGCAAAATAAAAGGGATAAAGGAGTGGCTCTAAAGGTGGAAGCTATAGAAGTTTCACATGAAGGGAATGACACTGAACTTGAAGACGAGATAGCATTGTTAACTAAAAACTTCAGTAAAATGATTAGGAAAATAGGAAGTAGGGGACAGAACTTCAGAAATGTCAACAAGGAAGCATGTCCTAGTTTCTCTCCAGCAGGTAGAGGTAACAGCCGTCCTATATAGAAGTACGAACCTAAGAGTAGAGGCAAGGGAATTCAGTGCAGAGAGTGTGAAGGATTTGGACATATACAAGCTGAATGTGCAAACGCTATCAAGAAACAAAAAGTAAAATCACTGGCAAGTTCCTGGAGTGATGAAGAGTCTGAAGGGAGTGCTGGAGACGAGGATATTGTCAGCAATTATGTTGCTTTTACGGCCATTCTGAATGATCAGCATACTGATGGCATTACTAGCAATGTTGGACCAAGGGTGGGCACAACTTGTACCATGTTGTTGGATAAATGTAGGAATGTCAAGAAGAATGTTACAACATATAGTACAACATCGGACAGTGAATCTACTTCAGATGCGGGTGAGGATGAGGAAGTTGACGAAGTTAATATTCGATCTGCATATCAAACTATGTCCACAAATTGGATGAAGATTTGTGAGATCAATAAGTCCTTGAAGAAATAAAATGTTAGACTGAAAGGAGAAAGGGAAGAGGCTATAGCTCAACTATCAGAGACCAAGCAAGATTTCAGAAATCTAGAAGGACAACTCAGGAGAACACTGTTTAGAGCCGAGAAGGCAGAGAGCGTTATTAACAAATGGAACTCTGGAAAGACTAAGCTTGATGACATTCTAAGCATGGAGAAAGTATCCGGAGATCGTACAGGCATAGGGTTCAATAGAGGAGGCTATCTTCAGTTAACCAAGGAAGTACATGGTTGGACTGTCAAGGGTAAGAACAAGAACAGACACTTCAAGCAAGGTAGTCAAAAGGATGAACACAAAAAGAGTGCTACACTCCGGCACTCTGTGTGTCATTACTGTCAATGCAAAGGTCACACTGAAAATATGTGCTTCAGTCGTATGAGACACCAACGTGAAGGAAGAGACAGAGGACATCCGGGGAAAAGACTCATAAAGAAATGGGTAAGGAAGTCGGAAATTCATAGCCTAATTGCATACACCTCCATGGTTGCCTTCTCGGAAAATATGTGGTATTTCGACAGCGGGTGTTCCCGACATATGACAGGAAATCGAAGTCTTCTCTCAGAATACACTACATGAAATAAAAGACATGTTACTTTTGGTGATGGCCAGAGAAGAAAGTCATTGGGAAGGGAGAGCTGAAGAAGACTGGATCTGTTACTCTGAAGGATGTCATGCATGTTCAAGACTTAAAGGCAAACTTGATTAGTATAAGTCAATTATGTGACCAAGGATTGTTTGTTCAGTTCACTAAGGACTAGTGTGTAGTCCTGAATGAAGCTGGGATTAACATGCTAACTGGGAAACGATCGGCCGACAACTGCTATCTACTACAGGAAGCTAACAGCTGTCTCACTACTAGTGTTGAAGTCTCTGAACAGTGGCATCAAAAACTAGGTCACGTAAATTACAAAACATTGATGGAATTTACCAGAGTTGGAGCCGTTCGAGGGATACCTGTCATATCCAAGAAAATAGAAGGTTTTTGCGGTCCCTGTCAGCTGGGAAAACAGAAGAGAACTAGTCATAAACAACTTCAGACCATCACCACCTCTAAGAACATGGAGCTGCTACACATGGACCTGATAGGACCTACAACGGAAGTCAGCGTGCGAGGTAAGAATTACATTTATGTTTGTGTTGATGACTTCTCTCGTTTCACTTGGGTAGATTTTCTCAAAGAAAAGTCAGATGCTTTCAATGCCTTCAAGAAGCTTTGCACCTGCCTTCAAACGGAGAGAGGAGTCACTATTGGAAAGATTATCAGAATTCGCAGTAACCATGGTAAGGAGTTTGAAAATCACTTGTTTGCTGATTTCTGTGAAGCAGAGGGAATACGACATGAGTTTTCTGCGTCTAAGACCCCTCAACAGAATGGAATTGTTGAGAGGAAGAATCGCACTCTACAGGAGATGGCTCGTGTGATGTTGAATGCTAGGAAAGTCAGTACTAAATGGTGGGCAGAAGCGATTTACTGCTTGCTACACCATAAATAGAGTGTATCTGAGACCCAGAACGTAGAAAACTCCATACGAGATCTGGAAAGGTAAAAAACCCAATGTTTCTTACTTTCATGTATTTGGAAGCAAGTGTTACATTTTGCAGGATCGAACTTCTAAAGGAAAGTTCGACGCTAAGAGTGATAGAGGGACATTTCTCGGATACTCTATTACCAGTCGTGCCTTCAGGGTACTGAATCATCGCACTGATGTTTTGATGGAGTCTATCAATGTTGTTGTAGATGACTTCGAGCAGGGTGAAGCTGTTATTCATGGGAGGCCTGGTTCTCAAGGAGAGAGTAATGAAGAGGATGGAAATGTTGAACAAAATGTTACAACATTTGATTCAACACAAGTAAATACTGGTTAGAATGGTACTTCTCAGGGAACAGCATCTGTTGAGGAATCACAATCAGATGGAAATGAAGTACATTCCTCAAGGGGATTACAAAAATTATACGAAATCATCCTCCTGAACTTGTCATTGGGAATGTTGAAGATGGTCTTCGCACTAGAGGCACTAGTCAGTTAAATTATCGTGATCTTGCTGGATGTGTTTGTTTTTTTATCTAGTGTTGAACCCAAGAATCTTAAGGGAGCATTACTCGACAACTTCTGGGTGATGGATATGCAAGTGGAGCTGAATCAATTTCAGCGTAATGAAGTCTGGACCCTTGTTGAGAGACCAAAAGGGATGAATGTCATTGGAACTAAGTGGATTTTCAAGAATAAAACAGATGAAAAAGGGAATGTCACACGCAACAAAGCTCGTTTGGTAGGTCAGGGATACCCTCAGATCGAGGGAATTGACTTTAACGAGACTTTTGCTCCGGTGGCCCGTTTGGAATCTATTAGATTACTTCTTGCCGTGGCATGTAGTTTCAACTTCAAGCTACATCAGATGGACGTGAAGAGTGCCTTTCTAAATGGGATTTTAAATGAGGAGGTATATGTTGAACAGCCAAAGGGATTTGAAGACCCATTCTTGCCTAGCCATGTCCATCGATTGAAGAAAGATCTTTATGGACTTAAGCAAGCTCCAAGAGCTTGGTATGATAGACTGACCACATATCTTCTTAAAAAGGGCTATGAGCGAGGGGGAGCAAACAAGACATTGTTTGTCCAGAGAACCAGATCTGCGGTCATGGTTGCACAGATTTATGTAGATGACATAGTCTTTGGATCTACTTCACCGCAACTGGTACGTGAATTTATCGATCTTATGCAAAAAGGTATGAAATGAGTATGGTCGATGAGTTAAATATGTTTCTTCGTCTTCAAGTTAAACAATCTAGCGATGGTTTGTTTATATCTCAGAGTAAGTATACTAAGAATCTTGTTAAGTGATTCGGCCTTGAGAAAGCACGCCAAGTTCGCACGCCTATGGCTACCACTGAAAAGCTCTCAAAGGATGATGGTGGAAAACAAGTAGAGGTCACTCTGTACAAGAGCATGATAGGAAGCCTATTGTACTTGACAGCGAGTAGACCTGACATTAGTTTCAGTGTTGGGGTGTGTGTCCGATATCAAGCCTGTCCTAAGGAATCTCATATCACGGCTGTTAAACACATAATCAGGTATATAAGTGGAACGGCTGACTATGAC
Organism: Scilla litardierei; assembly: GCA_030789695.1. NCBI lineage: Eukaryota > Viridiplantae > Streptophyta > Magnoliopsida > Asparagales > Asparagaceae > Scilla > Scilla litardierei. The sequence goes on from CM061142.1 coordinate 396,449,732, forward strand.
ATTTGGTACTCTAAAGATACCAGTACTCTTCTATCAGGGTATAGTGATGCTGATTGGGCAGGTAATGCTGAGGATAGATAGAGTACCACAAGAGGGTGTTTTTATGTTGGAAACAACTTAGTCTCCTGGTATAGTAAAAAGCAGAATTCGATTTCGTTGTCAACTGCTGAGGCTGAATATATTGCAGCAGGGAGCTGTTGTACTCAACTCCCGTGGATGAAACAAATGCTGACTGATTATGGTGTTGATCAAGATTTATTGACCATTCTGTATGACAACCAGAGCGCTATAAACATTTCCAAGAATCCTATACAACATTCCAGGACTAAACATATCGACATTGACACCACTTCATTAGAGAGCTGGTTGAAAAGAATGTTCTCGTTATGGAATATATAGATACTACTAGTCAATTAGCTGACATTTTTACAAAACACTTAGACTCCAATAGATTTGATGAACTACGACAAGCTCTTAGGCTGTGTCGTATCTAATGTTGCACATAATGTTGTACATAATGTTGTACATTATGTTGCAACCAAGAAAGGAGGTCTGGTGTCATTTTTGATATTGTCTGGTACTCTTTTTATTTCCTCCGCATTTATTTCTCCTCATTGGTGCTCTCAGCGCTCCACTTTTCTCTTGAACGTTTCAAAAAGAAAGATGCTCTGTGGTTTTTAGGGTTCTTGTTCTTGATTCTTTCGACATAGGATTTCTTGCAGACAAGGTTGTGCTCATAATGTGAAATCCTCTCCAAACCCTCGACGCTCCTCCCGACAGGCTGTATCATCTCAGAAGATTCCTCCTCCATCTTCATCTCCTTATATCAAACGGAAAGGGATGTTTCCTCGCGTTCCTAGGGCTTCATCTGCCGGTATTTCTTCTTTTTCTTCATCTCCACTTTCCCCTGATAACATGCAATCCTGTTCTATCTCGAATTTGGTTGTGGTGGCTTTTTCCCCAATTCTTGTTGATCCGTGTGTAACGGCAGCTTTCCGACCGTTCGTATTTTCTGCGCGTACGACTCTTTTCGTACCCGTATTTTATTTTTGCCTCTTCTTGGATCCGAACTATATGATGTGACATGCCGTTGTGACCGTAAGGAAGAGTAGTTATTTGTGGGATTTTTAGTGAACGTCATTTCACGGGTCGTTCTCCCACAAATCTGGTTTGATTGCAGGATCGCCGTAGCTTTAGACGTAGTCGCCGGATCTTTTATTTTTCTGTTCGTTTTCTATAGACCAAACACGCGATTGACCACCGTATCTCCGAGCCTCTCTCGTCACGGTCGTCTCCATATTTTTTTCGTATTTTTTCGACACTCCTAGACCACCCAAATCACTAATCAAATTTGAGGCCCGTTTAGTCCAAATCTAATTCAAATTTCAAATATTAAACAAATCATTAGAGAATCCCTCATACGTAGCATGAGGGATTTCATTTTCTACCCACACCTAAACTAAACCCCTCCCCTCTAACATACCATCTCTCCTAGTCACCTAAGTCCACTCCTTTTAACACCCAAATAGCAATATTCCCATCTTTTAGAAACAACCCAAAATTTCAGCCATAACCTAGGCACACACGCAAGGAAAAACCCATCTTTGGCCGCCGACTTCTTCATCGTTTGCCCCCTCCTCGTCGTCGGCGAGGCACCACCAGCACCCCCCAACTCCGGCCACCCTTTCCTCCTCCTCCTACTCCATTCTTCCCTCTAAAAAGCCATCAAAAACACCAAGAATACACAGCCCAGGCCTGCTGTGCGTGGCCGCCGAAAAACGGCCGCCGCCGCTCCGGCCACCCCCTCCGGTGATCTCCACCACCATCGAACTCCTCTTTGACCCTCCGATCATCTCCAACTCCCCTTACCCTCTTTCCTCATCTCTATCTCCTCGAAACATCTTTCGAACTCGACTTAACGACAGTTTTACAGATCTGCACCACCGCCGGGAAAACTCGCACCCACCGGCCATCTGGCCACCTACAACGACCACCCTATCGCTGTTGTACTTCTATCGAAACTTCCTACCAACTGCAATTTGCCTCATGCTCATATCCCACCTGTAGCTCCTGAAAAATCCGTTGAAACCAAGCCCAGCTGCTATTTTTGACAGATTTATGCGCTGGACTTCGACGCCGGCGTACGACCACCTCTGACCACCTCAAGTGACAACTCAACCACTGTTGGCTTCATCTTGAAGTATTTTATCTTCTGCAACTTTCCGTTGTAGCAGTTCATCGCTGGATTTCTGCTGAAATGCGTGACAACGAACGTTGCACGAATCTGTCCTCCCCAGCTTCCCACGGCCACCCACCGCCGTACGCTCACGTCGTCGGCCACCCATCGGGCCGAGCATCTTCCACTGATCCTACTTCATCTACCGACAGCCCCCTTGGACCCTCGGAGTTCACGTACGTCACCGCACACACGTGTTTTTAGCCGACGTCGTCGTTGTCGTGAAGATCACGTCGCCGTTGTCGTGAAGATCCGTTGCGCTACCCGCAACGGGAGGAGGATCATTGTTAGCTCACTAATTTCATGCCACCACCCCACTGTCCAGAGGTGCCTCGCTGTGCTACCCGCAGCCGAGAAGTTCCAGACGACGCCGACGCTTCGCCGTTAGACCCGACTTCCGCTCGTTGAACGACGTCACGAGGTTGGTTCTCCTAACGAGTAGTAAAACCCACACTGTAACTCATCAAAACCTAATCTAAAATTGGTCAACATGAACTAAAGTTAATTTCAGCATCCGTAAAATGTTGCACACCGTAGGAAAGATTGACGAACGGACTATTTTTCTGTGCACATAGGGTAGACGTCGATCTAGACTGAACCAAACATCAAAAACGTGACCTTTTGACTGATAGGTTAGTCCCGCCAAAGTTAGAAACAAATCGTAATAGGTTTGAGCAAAAATCACTATCTGATATCGCCGTGATCTTTTTTCAGACAGACCATCGCCGACGCGAAGTTTCGACGGGACGCTCCGGACCGACGACACACTCGCCACCGCAGGCAAGTGTACTCACTTGTACTTTTGGCCGTGTCTAGGCCATAGACTCTTAGAATTGTTAAATGTGAACAAAGAGAACCGGACGTGAAATGATAGCGTCCGGGACCCCCTTGACGGCTTAGACTTGATGACGAAGTCTAAGCGCAACAACAACAATTGACACCTTAGGGTTTTCCTGTGTGTGCATGCGTATGGACCCCCTAGAATAACAATTCCTTGCAAGTCATGTTGTGCCCTGTTACACAAAAATCCTCCGGGCGTTTCAGATGCTCTCCACACGAGAGTGATCCCTGTTACACAAAAAGCCTCCGGGCGTTTCGAATGCTCTCCACGCGAGAGTGATCCTTGTTATACAAAAAGCCTCCATGCGTTTCGGATGCTCTCCAGCGAGAGTGATCCCTGTACCTTCTTGTCCTGAGCACTTGGGTTGGGGTAGGTTGAGCGTGCGAACGGGGAGAGGGTCTGATCCCCCTCGAACCGTAAGGCGTGAACCCTTCGAGTCACACGTGTCTTGTCGTGTCTTGTCTTGTCTTGTCTTGTCTCGTCTTCTCTTGACCTGCTTAGGTTAGTCCCGTAGTCGGTAGCACACGCTACGGCTACAACGTGTCGGTTTTACTTTTCCTGCTCCATTTTACTTTCCTTAACTGCCATGTTATAACCCCAGCATGTTAATCAACCAGTAAACCGTTGCTTTAAATTAAAATACACTTGCAGTAGAGTCTAACATTTCTGTGTAGACTTTACCTGACGTACAGTTCCTTTTCACTTGGGTGCTGTACGTTAGGTGTTGAGCCGGAGTTCGTGGACGTGGCAGACTTTTCGGAGTACGTGGAGGCCGAGGACGTTGACCCGGAGGACGTACCTAATGAGGACCAGACTTAGACGTTTCCCACCATTGCGGACTCCAGAGGTTACTACCTTTTAGTCTGGGTGAGTAACACCACTTTACTCTCTGCCTAGGTTGGGTGCTTCGCACTATTAGTTTCCTTTTCTGCAGTTTGTTGCCATAATTAGGCTCCCTTTATTAGACTTGTCATATGTTGGATATTATCCCTATCATAAAATGAATGCATCCTTTTCTTTCTGTACTTTTGGTGTTCCGGATTGTATATATGGAAGAACCTAAAAATTTTAAAATGGTACCCCTACAGACGCTTATTGGGTCCGAGCTTCACAGCTCCGGCCCAAGCGGGCCTTAGTCACGCTTCGCCTCCGTAGTTTTGGGAAGCGGGGCGTGACAGGTTTTAGTAGTGGCCCAGCAGGTCATGCAAAAGTTCGGAATAATAAGAGTACCGCATTCATTTAATATCCATGTACAAGTATAAATTAGGTTTTTCCCAGTCTTAGATGGTAGGAAGACTTAGATAGACATCCAAGTTTGATAGTCTGACGCCTTAGTTAAGATTTAGTCATCCTCGTCTTATGATACCTCAGTAGCCCTCACTTGACTGTGACCGTGTTAGGTTTCTAGAGCCCTTCTTTTAGTCGTTCGCTCGGGTCCATCGACTTCGGGCCCAGCAGAACGTGATTTTGATTCTCTTAGGACCCTTCCCTGAGATCTCTCTATTACAGTCTAGTTCACTAGAGAGTATTAGTGTTGAGCTTTCCCTGTTCTTTAGACGTCTCGATAATTAGGAATCTCAGATTTCTAGCATCTTTCCAACCATTACACTTCTGTGTTATCGACCGTAGAGTCCCATCGTAGCTTTCATAAATCATATCTTAGGCGTACTCACCATACGATCACATTTCTTTCCACCGATTCACGTGATCGCTTCCTGACGATTATCGTTGATTTTTCGAATCTTCCCTTTGCCAATTCTGTTTCCTCTAAAAGTATTTTCGAAAATTCCTTATTAAATTCTTCGCTCAGCTTAACTTCTTTGAAAACCCTTTATTATATGTTTAAAATTTCTTGCTTTTCTGTTGAATTGAAGTTCCTTCTTGGATTTTTGAAACCTCATTTCTCTTAATTTTCAAGTTACTATCTTGTAATTATTTTTATCCAGTATCTTACGTATTTCAGTTTTTAAAACATTGTTATCATTTTGAAAATTCAATATATCACTTTTTCTAAACTACAAAATTTATTTTAACCACTTACCGTACGTACTTTTAGAATACTTTCTAAACTAAAGAGAACTTCATATATATATATATATATATATATATATATATATATATATATATATATATATATATATATATATATATATATTTCTATGTTCAACGTGCTCACATTTCAAAAATCTTTGTATAAATCTATTTTCATTTGCGAAACAATCGCTAATTCACCCTACTCTTCGTTCCTTCGTCTAACTCATTTTCCAAATTGTAATTTTCTACCAACTGCTCCCTTGTTCAACATACTTTTATAAGTATAAAAGTATATGATACTGTATTTTACATGTAATCCTTCTTTCATCTATTTAATTATTTTGAGCAATATTTTGTTCCACCCAACTAGCTATCTTCTTATCCTCGCCTTATCCAAGCTCGTTCTTTCCGATCTTGTTTTGTTCACTTTTGGTTTCGGTTTCCTTTCTATTGTTTAGACATTAGTGCTTGTGATGTCGTCGTGGTGCATATATATAGGTAGAGCGTGTGGATCTGTACGAGTGTGCTGTATTTAGGATATTATTGTTTGTCCCTGGCATCATGTATATGGTATACTCAGCGTTATCCGTGATATACATATGGAGTTGTCTGAATGATGGTATTCATATAGGTGTGGATAGCGTCATAGCAGACAATTCCGTAGACTTAGTCTTTCGTATTATAGTATAGATTATCTTTGGCTGCATGGATTGTATCAAAACTTTTGTTTTCTTTTAAACAAAATCTTTAAAGTTTTGAAACTAGGCCAAAAGATCACAACCGCCCTATCTTCCCCAACCAACACCGCAACTCCACACGTTTTTCCCAAATGTTTTTAAAACATCCTCTTCTTCTCGTTCTCTCTTCGGAGTGTTAAAATTTTTTTTGATTGTTATGATATTGTTAGTACTAGCTATTTTGTTATAGATTATGTTTGCGGGTAGGTTTAGAGTGAGGTGAGATATGTCGTAGCGATGATTAATTGATTTTGGCACACAAAGATATTAGATTAGATGAAAAGAACGAGGTGTCCAAGACTTATTTATAATACCAGTGTGTGAAGGACCCAATGGAGAACTCTGATTGGATGAATTTATATATAGGGAGATGAGTATTTAATCGATCTGAAACTTGGATGCGTGATAGATAAGGGTAACTGGGACGGGATAGTATAAGTTGGGGCGATCATGAGAATGAGTAGAACATTTAAAAGCATTAAGATTTGATTATTAAGTTGACGTGAGAAGATATTGGAAGTAACACAACATGTTGATATGAATGGATGGTTAGGTAAGCGGATTTGGTGTGATTAGGAGATTAGATGATAGGGGTAAGGATAGATGTGGCTTGATGGTTCATTGATTATGGATAATAGATTTATGAGTCGATATGATGGATGATATATTGGGGACGAGATGATTGATGACTGGTAGACGATACTGTGGATTCATAGTTAACTGCTAGGGTGTGATTCTAGTTGTAGCATTAGTCAGTGGAGAGACAGGTTATGACGGATTATTTGAGGAACGATGTTTAGAGTTATGAGATTAGCGATCATTATGTGTAGATATGAGAGTTGTGGGCATAAGTGTTTATAGATATTATTACTATTTGTATAAGTGATTCCGATGGCGGAATCACTTCTAAGGTGGGTAGAATGTAACGGCCGCTTTCCGACCGTTCGTATGTTCTGCGCGTACGACTCTTTTCGCACCCGTATTTTATTTTTGCCTCTTCTTAGATCCAGACTATACGATGTGATATGCCGTTGTGACCATAAGTAAGAGTAGTTATTTGTGGGATTTTTAGTGAACATCATTTCACGGGTCGTTCTCCCACAAATCTGGTTTGATTGCAGGATCGTCGTAGCTTTAGACGTAGTCGTCGGATCTTTTATTTTTCTGTTCATTTTCTGTGGACCAAACACACGATTGACCACTGTATCCTCAAGCCTCTCTTCATCACGGTCATCTCCATATTTTTTTCGTATTTTTCCGACACTCCTAGCCCACCCAAATCACTAATCAAATTCGAGGCCCGTTTAGCCCAAATCTAATTCAAATTTCAAATATTAAACAAATCATTAGAGAATCCCTCAGATTTCATTTTCTACCCACACCTAAACTAAACCCCTCCCATCTCACATACCATCTCTCCTAGTCACCTAAGTCCACTCCTTTTAACACCCAAATAGCAATATTCCCATCTTTTAGAAACAACCCAAAATTTCAGCCATAACCTAGGCACGCACGCAAGGAAAAACCCATCTTTGGCCGCTGACTTCTTCTTCGTTTGTGCCTTTCTCGTCGCTGGCGAGGGATCACCAGCACCCCCCAACTCTGGCCACCCTTTCCTCCTCCTTCTCCTCCATTCTTCCCTCTAAAAAGCCATCAAAAACACCAAGAACACACAGCCCAGGCCTGCTGTGCGCGCCCGTCGGAAAACGGCCGTCGCCCTTCGCTCCAGCCACCCCCTCTGGTGATCTCCACCACCATCGAACTCCTCTTTGACCCCCCCGATCATCTCCAACTACCCTTACCCTCTTTCCACATCTCTACCTCCTCGAAACATCTCTCGAACTCGACTTAACGACAGTTTTACAGATCTGTGCCACCCGCCGGGAAAACTCACTCCCACCGGCCATCCGGCCACCTACGACGACCACCCTACCGCCGTTGGAATTATATCGAAACCCCCTACAAACTACAATTTCCCTCACGCTCATATCCCACCTGTAGCTCCTGAAAAATCCGTCGAAACCAAGCCCAGACGCTGTTTTTTGACAGATCTGTGCGCTGGACTTCGACGATGACGCACGACCACCTCTGACCACCTCCAGCATCAACTCCACCACCGTTGGCTTCATCTTGAAGTTCTTTATCTTCTAAAACTTTCCGTTGTCGCTATTCATCGCTGGATTTTTGCTGAGATGCATGACAACGAACGTTGCGCAAATCTGTCCTCACGCTTCTCACGACCACCCACCGCCGTACGCTCACGCTGTTGGCCACCCACCGGGCTGAACATCTTCCACTGATGCTACTTCATCTACTGACAGCCCCCTTGGATCCTCGGAGTTCACGTGCGTCGCCACACACACGTGTTTTTAGCCGACGACGCCGTTGTCGTGAAGATCCGTTGCGCTACCCGCAACAGGAGGAGGATCGCTGTTAGCTCGCTGATTTCACACCACCACCCCACTGTCCAAAGGTGCCTTGTTGTGCTACCTGTGGCCGAGAAGTTCCAGACGGCATCGACGCTTTGTCGTTCAGACCCGACTTCCGCTCGTTGAACGACGTCACGAGGTTGGTTCTCCTAACGAGTAGTAAAACCCACACTGTAACTCATCAAAACCTAATCTAAAATTGGTCAACGTGAACTAAAGTTAATTTTAGCATCCATGAAATGTTACCCACCGTAGGAAAGATTGACGAACGGACTATTTTTCTGTGCACATAGGGTAGACGTCGATCTAGACTGAACCAAACATCAAAAATGTGACTTTTTGACCGATAGGTTAGTCCCGCCAAATTTAGAAACAAACCGTAATAGGTTTGAGCAAAAAGCGCAATCTGATATCACCGTGATCCTGTTTCAGACGGACCATCGCCGACGCAAAGTTTCGACGGGACGCTCCAGACCGACGACGCACTCGCCACCGCAGGCAAGTGTACTCACTTGTACTTTCGGCTGTGTCTAGGCCATAGACTCTTAGAATTGTTAAACGTGATCAAAGAGAACCGGACGTGAAATGATAGCGTCCGGGACCCCTTTGACGGCTTAGACATGACGACGAAGTCTAAGCGCAACAACAACAATTGACACCTTAGGGTTTTCCTATGTGTGCGTGCGTATGTACCCCCTAGAATAACAATTCCTTGCGTGTCATGTCATGCCATGTTACACAAAAAGCCTCCGGACGTTTTGGATGCTCTCCACGCGAGAGTGATCCATGTTACACAAAAAGCCTCCGGGCGTTCTAGATGCTCTCCACGCGAGAGTGATCCCTGTTATACAAAAAGCCTCCGGGCGTTTCGAATGCTCTCCCAGCGAGAGTGATCCCTGTACCTTCTTGTCCTGAGCACTTGGGTTGGGGTAGGGTTGAGCGTGCGCACGGGGAGGGGTCTGATCCCCCTCGAACCGTAAGGCGTGAACCCTTCGATTCACACGTGTCTTGTTGTGTCTTGTCTTGTCGTGTCTTGTCTCGTCTCGTCTTGACCTGCTTAGGTTAGTCCTGTAGTCGGTAGCACACGCTACGGCTAAGCATGTCGGGTTTACTTTTCCTGCTCTGTTTTACTTTCCTTAATTGCCATGTTATAACCCCAGCATGTTAATCAACCAATAAACCATTGCTTTAAATTAAAATACACTTGCAGTAGAGTCTAACATTTCTGTGTAGACTTTACCTAATGTACAGTTCCTTTTCTCTTGGGTGCTGTACGTCAGGTGTTGAGCCGGAGTTCGTATACGAGGCAGACTTATCGAAGTACGTGGAGGTCGAGGACGTCGACCCAGAGGACATACCTGATAAGGACCAGACTTAGACATTTCCCACCGTTGCGGACTTCCAGAGGTTACTACCTTTTAGTCTGGGTGAGTAGCACCACTTTACTTTCTGCCTAGGTTGGGTGCTTCGCACTATTAGTTTCCTTTTCTGCAGTTTGTTGCCATGATTAGGCTCCCTTTATTAGACTTGTCATATGCTGGATATTATCCCTATCATAAAATGAATGCACCCTTTTCTTTCTGTACTTTTGTTGTTCCGGATTATACATATGCAAGAACCTGAAAATTTTAAAATGGTACCCCTACAGACGTTTATTGGGTCCGAGCTTCACAGCTCCGGCCCAAGCGGGCCTTAGTCACGCTTCACCTCCGTAGTTTTGGGAAGTGGGGCGTGACACCGTGTTCACCAATTAAGCCACCGATGTCACAATCTGAAGAATCTGAACGGGTTCCATGTCTGGAAAATGTGGAAGACTGGTTTTGGTATCTTTGTAGGACATGACGTAAATAGAATGTCGCTTGGATGAATTTATCTGAAGCTCGTTTCGGTTCTGTCCTTCTTAAAGATGTGGATGGTAAATTGATTAGTGTGAGAGTTCCTTTTGATGACCTGGTTGTTCTAAAGACTTGGAATCCACCTGAGCCTTCTGTAAAAATATCTGAGATTTTAGTGTTGGATGGCTTCGATTCAGAGTCATCCATGACTGGAGAAGTCCCTAGTAGAGATATTGACGAGGATGTCGTGTCTAATCATGACAATGAGGGTGCTGTTGGTCTGGATATTGGTGAAGGATCTTCTATTCAAGCTGCTCCTGATACTGCACAAAATGTTGATGATCATAGTGACATGTGTATTTCTGATATGGCTGATGCTGAGCAGACGGCTTCACAGGATGTTATACATAATGCTTCTCACTCAATGGATGAGAGAAATGATAATCTGAGTTCTAAAGGGAAGGAGGATGTGGTTGACTTGGAATTAGAAACAGAGGCATCAAAAGTTGTAGATGAAGCTATTCCAGTGATGATAACCTCTGATCATGTAGAGGAGAGTGTTCCTTCTACTGGGTAGACCACTTCTCCATGTGAAAATGTCGAACCCTCATCTAATGTTGGATCTAATGTCAGATCAACAGCTAGTGCTCAAGAAGAGGAACCCATGATGACTGCTGCTCCTAGTATGGATCCTTTTGTGTCTCACCCTCGCAGAACTAGATCTGAGTCCCTCAAGCGCAAAGCTTCATCCAGATCATGCATTATTTCTCCCTCTAAGAAACTCAAGAGGTCTGGTGGTTCAAGTTCTTTCTCCCCTTCTGATGTGTCTGCATCTCGGGCTTTATCCAAGCAATTTTTTGATAAGTCCTGCCAGAATCGATGGCCTTTCTACTCAGATCGGTCTATCTTTGGTGAAAAGTCTCTTGCTGTCTCATCCTTTAGAAAGACTCACTTCTTGGCATTTCTTAAGGACATTGATCTCTTCCAAGCAGCAAGCTGCTTTAAGAATTTTTATCCAGTACTGGTCCGAGAATTCTATTGTAACCTCCACAAGTCTTCTGTGGATTCTACATCTAAATGGGGTTTCGGACTTTTATTCGAGGCAATATTATTCCTTTCTCCCCTTCTGTCATCAACAAACTACTAAAGTGGTCGTGCAATCAGAATCTCCCTTCCTATGGTGTATCTGTTGGTGAAGACTATGATTTTTTCTTCCAGACAGTCACTGGTGGGCAATTTTTGTGTTGGCCAAAGACGTTTTCCTTCCATTCCTCGGCGTTGACTGCTTACTCTATCGCATTGCCACCCGTAATTGGCTGCCAACGTCTAACATGTTGATTGTCACCAAGGCTATGTGCAAATTATTGTTTGCTGACGGGACTAAGAAATCTTTCAATTTGGGTCGAATTATTTTTGATTTTATCCTTTCACTTTCAGAGTCTTCTGCACCTAATACTTCACTTCCTCATGCATCTCTCATTTCCATGGTACTTTTCTCGCAAGGGATTGTCCCAGACTCCTCTGAACTTCCAGTGACGTGTGACTTAATCAGCTTTACTACCAAGTCAGTAGCCATCATTGATGATTTATCTGTTCTTCCTTCGGCTTCCGTGTCCTCTGTGCCTTCTTCATCTACTTCTCCTCCATCTGCCTCAAAATCTGCTGGCTAAAGGACTTCATCATCAAAGGTCTCTGTGCAAGAATATTTCTCCAGGAAAGGATTGTTCAGCTCCAAGCTAAAGTGTCTTCTGACAAGGTATGACCTTTGACTTTTGGTGTCACAAAGGGGGAGATAGTTTTTGATGTTTTTGTGGTGTTATGTTGTGGTGGTGATTTGATGTTGGTGCTACTATTGTCTGATCTGTGATCTGTGATTTCTTGAACATCTTGGGGGAGTATTTTTTGTTGTATGATCTACATGTTGAAGTACAGTGGTATCTCTGATGTTCATGTTAATGACTGGTACGTTTACTTCTCGACCTTGCCTCTTCAGTCTAGTATATGCATATGATGGTGTCAAATATTTTTCCTGTTTGATTGTGCCACTAAAAGCCAAAGGGGGAGATTGTTAAGTCTGTTGTTTGTCATTTGTGATAAAATGGTTCATGTGGAATGTTGAACAATATGTCATATGAAATGTTGAACTTATTGTTCAACATTTGTGACCGTGACACAATGAGTGTTTATGAAATGTTGAACATTGTGTCATATGAAATGTTGAACTTATTGTTCAAACATTTGAGATCAGTCTTCGTGGATATCCTATGTAGCTGTTTGAATTGCGACTTTTGAAGATAAGACCTCGTTGTAATAGATTTGTAGTTATTGGAGATAAGAAGTCATCGTGTTTGTTGATCAGATTCAGATCTTCTCCTTCAGTGCGGGACATGTGTGTTTTTTCATGGTTATATTTTTTGACGCTATTGAAGAATGGTTAAGGATATTTGTTTGGCTTTAGATCTGTTTGTCGGCTGAGATCTCTATATTAACTGGTTTATCTCGCCTAGCTGTGCTCTGTGTTGTTCGGCCAATCTTCAGTGATTCTACCGGAGGAATTGTTATTAACAACTTAACAACTTCGAAGTGTGAGCGAAGTAAAGTTGGAAATTGGATTGGCGTGTGGGTTATCGCTTTGGGAGATTAGCTTTTGCGAAAGTGATATCAAGCTCTGGGAGGAGGCTGACGACTACTGAGGTAGGGGATTAAGGGAGTTGATCTTCGTCAGTATTGCAAGGGGATCTTACACGCAAGGGGATCTTGCGCAAATTACTCCACGGGGTTGATTGAGATCAACCCTTGCGGTTTGTATTGAGGGGGAGTTTGTTTCCCCTAGTATCAAATAGTATTGGTGATTGTAATTATCATTATTTTAGTGGAGTAATTTGAATTTCTGGGCGAGGCCCCGCAGATGTTGGTGTGCGCACCGAACTGCGTTACCAATGTCCATGTGTCGTGCTGTGTTGATTATTATTCCTATGTGTTTACTATTTTAGCCTGCATACTAAACCTCATCTTCTTCTACATCAAGTTACTCAGAAATCACTAAATTTTCGTGTCAAGGGCTTAGAATATTCCAATTTATCCCATCCTATTACAATTAACCTTAAAACCATTTACTACTATTTCAACACCTTTTCTCTTTTTCAAGAAAAATTGTAATTTTTAGCAAATATTGCAACAATGACTCAATAATTGCAAGCAACATTAGTAAAAAAAGGTACCTTTTGGGTGGATTGTGTCACGCCCCGATTCCCAAAACTACGGAGGCGAAGCGTGACTAAGGCCCGCTTGTGCCGGAGCTGTGAAGCTCGGACCCAATAAGCGTCTGTAGGGGTACCATCTTAAAAAATTTCAGGTTCTTGCATTAATAAGATTCGAAACAATAGAAAGTACAGAAAGAAAGTGGCATTCATTAATATAAAGAGATAATATCCAGTGAGTACAAAGTATAAAAAGAGAAGCCTAAGCATGGCAACAAACTATCGAAAGAGCAAACTAAAAGTAGTAACCTCTTAAAGGCGGCGACTGAAAAGTCCCCAAGGTCTGGTCCTCGTCAGGAACGTACTCTGGGTCGATGTCCTCGGGCTCCACGTGCTCCGGTAAGTCTGCCTCGTCCACGAACTCTGGCTCGACACCTGACGTACAGTATCCAAAAGAAAGGAACTGTACGTCAGGTAAAGTCTACAAAAAGGGTTAGACTCTACTGCAAGTGTACCGAACTATTAAACAATAGTTTACTGGTTGATTAGCATGCTGGGGTTATAACAGACGGTTTACTGGTTGATTAGCATGCTGGAGTTATAACAGAGTAACAAAAGGAAGTACACGCAGCAGGAAGGTAAAGCGTAGCAAGTAGTAGTCGTAGCGTGTGCTACCAACTACGGGACTAACCTACAGGTGACAAGACGAGTCGGGACGTGACGAGACAAGACAAGACAAGACAAGACAAGATAAGACAGTGAGACACGAAAGGGTTCACGCCTTACGGTTCGAGGGGGATCAGACCCTCTTGCCGTGCGCACGCTCAACCCAACCCCAAACCCCAAGTATGACAAGACAAGACAAGCACGACAAGGGATCACTCGCTCTAGCTTGGCGAGTGCCCTATTGCCCTCTGGGCCGTGTATCACGACAAGGGATCACTCATTCCCTGGTGGGTGCCCTATTGCCCTCTGGGCTGTGTATCAGTACAAGGGATCACCCACTCACTGGTGAGTGCCCTATTGCCCGTAGGCTGTGTATCAGTACAAGGGATCACCCACTCACTGGTGAGTGCCCTATTGCCCGCAGGATGTGTATCACGACAAGAGATCACTCGAAGAGTGCCCTATTGCCATCTGGGCTGTGCAAGACGGGACGGGATGTGACAAGATGGGAAAGGTTATTCTAGGGTGTCCACACGCACGCACACACATGATAATCCTACGATGTCAAAAGTAGTTGTTGGTAGGCTCAGACTTCGTCGTCAAGTCTGAGCCGTCAAGGGGCGTCCCGGACGCTATCATTTCACGTCCGGCTCTCTTTGTTCACAGTTAACAGTTCTAACAAACTAGGGCCTAAGCACAGCCAAAAGTACAAGTGGATACACTTGCCTGCGATGGCGAGTGCATCGTCCGTCCGGGGCGTTTCGTCCAGTCGTCGCGTCCGTGGTAGTTCGTCTTAAACAGGGTCATGGCGGTGTTAGATCGCGCTTTTTATCAATCCTATTACGGTTTGTTTCTAAATTTGACGGGACTAACCTATCTGTCAAAAGTCAAGTTTTTGGTGTTTGTTCAGTCTAGATCGACGTCTACCCTATGTGCACAGAAAATAAGTCCGTTTGTCGATCTTTCCTATGGTGGGCAACGTTTTACAGAAACTGATAGTAAATTTAGTTTGAGTTGTCCAGTTTTAGTTTAGGGTTTGATTGCACTACGGTGTGGGTTGCTACGAGTTCAGGGTACCAACCTAAATGATGTTCACGCGTGAATCTGGCGTCGGATCTGGAAACAGTTACGGACACCGTCACGGTTTCAGTCACTCGACTGTGGTAGCGCGGAATCTATCTGCGTCATTCGGTCCCGATATCAGTATAAAATAATAATAATAATAAAACTATTTGACCAACTAACTTATTTAAATCCTATGACCAAAATAAGTAGAAGGCACTGTTACAGGTAAATTACTGTTTCTACTTACCCCACATGTATACTGATATATCCTAAAATATAATAATAGCAGATTATAAAATTACTCTATATCTATGGTGTACCATATATGATGTTGTGAGTACTGTCACATACCACCCAAAATGCACTAACTTACTAACTAAAATCATGTAACAAAATTCTTAACACTAGAGTAAGGCTTCTGTTAATTCACCCAAGGGTTATAAAAGTTAAGTTACTAATAATCCCACACTAAACTATTACCAGCCAAGCTTGAGTACATGCTATAACTAGTTATAAATTAAAATACCTAGAAATAATACTTACCTAAGTTCCTTACTCCATCACCTTGTTTCATGTAGAAGTGACAGGCACGGCTGAGGCGATATCAGCGACGACGGTAACCAGCAGCAGCGTCGACATAGCGGCAACGACAACGAGAGCAGCGGCAGCTAGGAGAGGACTGAGGGTAGAGGGTGTCACGGCCCGGAGATGGCCGGAGGAGCGAGCTGGAGACCCGGCGATGAGACTGGGCAGTGCAGCGGGGTCGAGGGTAAGCGAGGGAGCTCCGGGGAATCGCCGGCGACCGCGCGGTGATCGGAAGACACAGCAGGAGCAAAGCTGCTGCTGCCGCGGTTGCGTCGCGGGGAAAGAACGGCCGTCGACGGCGTCGGTTGGTCGGAGGGGTTAGTCGACGGTGATAGGGGGCCCTGGCGTCGAGGTGTCGTCGGAAAACAGCGGTGGCGGCGGTTTGATACCACTGTCACTACTACTGGCATGTTTTGCAGCCACTGACAGGGCGGTCTTCGGCGTCGTGGCGGCTGAGGAGGGCCCGAGGGGTCAGGGCGGCGTCTCGGGCAGTTGGCCGCCAGCAACCAGAGAGAGAGGGAGGGAGAGATGAGAGAGAGAGAGAGAGAGACTATCGGGGTGTCTTGTTTGAGTTGCCAGTGGCTGGGAACTCAGCCCTAGGTGTTAGCGTGATTAGGTTAGGGTTAGAGCTTAATAGGTTTATAAAATAATCAATTTTGTTATATAAGTATAGCTTAAAAACTTATAGAAGGGAAAATTAAGTGATAGAGGGTGTCTAGTTATGGAAAAGTCTAGGGAACAATAGAGAGAACAGATTTGGGTAGTTACACATGATGACTTTTAGAGATATCATCGGATTTGGCCATCAATTTGAATTTCAAATCGATTTGGGCTAATCGACGGTTGAGATTTAACCGGGGTATAACTCTCGCTACGGGCGCCGAAGAATTAATCCGAAAATACCGGGACGATCGTGGAGACGAGACGCACAGGGCTACAGAGTCTGATTGTGTGTTACGCCTTTCGAAAATTTACGTAAAATTGGAAACGACGTTTTGAGTCAAATGACTAAAACGCCCCTATCGTTCAAAGTCGTTTTGCGAGAAAACGAGCCGTGAAACGACGTTCCCAAAAATTAATAAAATTCCACACTCCAAAACGATCACATCGGCACATCACATCGCATATGCCGGAAACCAAGAAGAGCCAAATAAAATACGTGCACGAAAAAGCACGTGCACGCAGGAAAATCATAAGGTCGGAAAGTGACCGTTACATTCTACCCACCTTAGAAATGATTCCGTCCTTGGAATCACTCATACTAACAATAATAACATCTATATAACCTTATACCCAAAACTCTCATAACTACACATATAGATCGCTAATCTTATAACTTCAACCAATGTTCTTTAATTAATCCTTCATAACCCTTCTTTGCACTGGATAATGCCACGACTAATCTCACATCCTAATACTTAACTATAGATCCACCACTGCTGTTAAATTTCCAACTCCAAGTCTTCATAAAAGAATAATAATCACCTTCTCTTACCATACCACTCTACTAAACATCATCGCTCCATAACATCTTTAAATTTCTCATTCTCTTCCCAATATAAGTCAATTGCTAAAATGATGTTCTAGACAACCGCCAATCCAAGACAAAAGAACTTGTCTATATTACATCACCTTCACAAATCAACAGTCGCCGTGTCCTCAACACATCGCGTGTCATATCTTCTCATAAATTTATCCGCCAAATAATTTGGACTATCAAGGTCACATCTCAACCTACCTACTATAACTAATCCCAAGCAATATTAAGTCCGACTACCTAACCATCCATTTATCCCAACGCGTCGTGTCATTCTCAAAGTCTTCTCACGTCAACTCGACAATCAAGTCTTGTTGCTTTAAATGTTCTACTCATTCTCATGATCACCCTAACTCATACTATACTCCGCAATTACTCCTATCTACCACTTGTCTAAGCCTCAAGTCTGATAAGTTATCACCTCCGCGCATAATTTCATCCGACCAAAATTCTCCATTGAGTCCGTCACTCATCGGTATTATAAACAAGTCTCGGACAGCTCATTCTTTTCATCCAAATGTTTCTAATCTCCTATCTTTATGTCTCAAATTTAATTAATCATCGCTATTACACATCTCACCACACACTATACCTACCCGCACACAAGATCCTAAAATAACAATAGCTAGTCCCAATAATATAATAACAATAATCTTAACATTTCGAAGAGAGGAGGAAGAGAGAAAAGAAAGGAAAACTTAAGGTCAATGACACATTTTTATACATTTGAAAAAAATGTGTGGAGTTGTGGTAATGGATGAGGGACGATAAGTGATTTGTGATCTCGTGAGCTAGTTTCAAAAACTTTAAAGATTTGGTTTAAATGAAAATAAATTTTTTTGATATAATCACAAGCAGCCAAAGATAAGCTATTCAATAGTACTAAAGACTAAGTCCAAGGAATTGCCTGCTATGACACTATTCACATCTATATGAATACTATCATTCAGACAACTCATACATATATCATGGACAACACTAATTATACCACATGATGCAAGGGAAAATCATTAAGATCCTTGAGGTAACACGCTCATACAGATTCACACACTCTACCTATACACATGCACCGTGACGATGTCACAAACCAAAGAGCCCACAGCTAAACTGGAGATAACATAGACAACTTCAAGGACTAACGTCTACACAAAGTAAGGGAAACAGGAGCCAAAAGTGTAACGAAGTAAATCGGAAAGAACGAGTTCAAATAAGGCGGGGTAAGGAGATAGTTGGTTGGATGGAACAAAATATTTCTCAAAATAATTAGATAGATGAAAGGGGAGTTACATGTAAAATATGGTATCATATACTTTTATACTTATAAAAAAATATGTAGAAAAAATGAGCAGGTGGTAAAATTATTACGATTCGGAAAAGAAGATTAGATGAAGGAAATAAAAGTAGGGTGAGGTAGCGATTGTTTTGCAAATGAAAATAAGTTTAAACAAAGATTCTTGAAGTACGAGCACGATGGACTTAGGACCGTTGTATATACATATATACAAAAGAAGTTTAAAGTTCTCTTTGGTTTAGAAAATATTTTAAAAGTACGCACGGTAAATAGTTAGAAATAAATTTTGTAGTTTAGAAAAAGATAACATATATACTGAATTATCAAAATGACAACAAGGTTTTGAAAACTAAAATACGGAAGATACCGGTTAGAAATACTTACCAGATAGTAACTTGAAAATTCTACGACCAAGGAGATTTCAAAGTCAATGAAATAATTTTAATGCAGCTAAAAAACAAGAAATTTTAAATACACAATATAGGGGTTTTCAAAGAAATTAAGCTGAGCGAAAAAAAATTAATAAGAATTTCGAAAATACTTTTAGAGGAGGCAGAATTAGCAAAGAGAAAGATCCGAAGGATCAACGATAATTGTCAGGAAACAATCACGTGGATCGAGAGAAAGGAAAATGGTCGCATGGAGAATACGCGTAAGATATGAATCGCGAAGAGCTACGATGGAACTCTACGGTCGATAACACAAAAGTGTGATGATCAGGGAGACGCTAGAAGTCAGGGGTTCTAATTGTCGGATCGTCTAAAGATCAGGATAACTCAGCTCTAAGACTTCATAATAAGCTAGGCTATAATCAGGATCTAAGGGGAAGATTCCTAAGAGAATCAAGGTTACGTTCTGCTGGGCTCGAAGTCGATGGACCAAGCGAACGACTAAAAAGAAGGGCTCTAGAAATCTAACACAGTTAGAGTCAAGTGGGGGCTACAAAGGTATTCTAGGACGAGGGTGACTAAATCTTAACCAAGGCATCAGACTATCAAACCTGGGTGTCCATCTAAGTCTCTCTACCATCTAAGACTAGGAACCTAATTTAGACTTGTATATGGATATTGAATGTGGTACTCTTATTGTTCCGAACTTTTGCAAGACCTGCCTAGGCCACCACTAAAACCTGTCACGCCCCGCTTCCCAAAACTACGGAGGCGAAGCGTGACTAAGGCCCGCTTGAGCCGGAGCTATGAAGCTCGGACCCAATAAGCGTCTGTAGGGGTACCATCTTAAAAAATTTTAGGTTCTTGTATTAATAAGATTTGGAACAATAGAAAGTACAGAAAGAAAGTGGCATTCATTAATATAGAGAGATAATATCCAGTGAGTACAAAGTCTAAAAAGAGAAGCCTAAGCATGGCAACAAACTATCGAAAGAGCAAACTAAAAGTAGTAACCTCTTAAAGGCGGCGACTTAAAAGTCCTCAAGGTCTGGTCCTCGTCAGGAATGTACTCTGGGTCGACCTCCTCGGGCTCCACGTGCTCCGGTAAGTCTGTCTCGTCCACGAACTCCGGCTCGACACCTGACGTACAGCATCCAAAAGAAAGGAACTGTACGTCAGGTAAAGTCTACAAAAGGGTTAGACTCTACTGCAAGTGTACCGAACTATTAAACAACAGTTTACTGGTTGATTAGCATGCTGGGGTTATAACAGACGGTTTACTGGTTGATTAGCATGCTGGAGTTATAACAGAGTAACAAAAGGAAGTACACGCAGCAGGAAGGTAAAGCATAGCAAGTAGTAGTCGTAGCGTGTGCTACCAATTACGGGACAAACCTACAGGTGTCAAGACGAGTCGGGACGTGACGAGACAAGACAAGACAAGTGAGACACGAAAGGGTTCATGCCTTACGGTTCGAGGGGGATCAGACCCTCTTGCCGTGCGCACGCTCAACCCAACCCCAAATCCCAAGTATGACAAGACAAGACAAGCACGACAAGGGATCACTCGCTCTAGCTTGGCGAGTGCCCTATTGCCCTCTGGGCTGTGTATCACGACAAGGGATCACCCACTCATTGATGAGTGCCCTATTGCCCTCTGGGCTGTGTATCAGTACAAGGGATCACCCACTCACTGGTGAGTGCCCTATTGTCCGCAGGCTGTGTATCAGTACAAGGGATCACCCACTCACTGGTGAGTGCCCTATTGCCCACAGGCTGTGTATCACGACAAGGGATCACTCGAAGAGTGCCCTATTGCCCTCTGGGCTATGCAAGACGGGACGAGACGTGACAAGACGGGAAAGGTTATTCTAGGGTGTCCACACGCACGCACACACATGATAATCATACGATGTCAAAAGTTGTTGTTGGTAGGCTCAGACTTCGTCGTCAAGTCTGAGCCGTCAAGGGACGTCCCGGATGCTATCATTTCACGTTCGGCTCTCTTTGTTCATAATATACAGTTCTAACAAACTAGGGCCTAAGCACGGCCAAAAGTGCAAGTGGATACACTTGCCTACGATGGCGAGTGCGTCGTCCGTCCGGGGCGTCTCGTCCAGTCGTCGCGTCTGCGGTAGTCCGTCTGAAACAGGGTCATGGCGGTGTCAGATCGCGCTTTTTGTCAATCCTATTACGGTTTGTTTCTAAATTTGGCGGGACTAACCTATCTGTCAAAATTCATGTTTTTGGTGTTTGTTCAGTCTAGATCGACGTCTACCCTATGTGCACAGAAAATAAGTCCGTTCCTCGATCTTTCCTATAGTGGGCAACGTTTTACAGAAACTGAAAGTAAATTTAGTTTGAGTTATCCAGTTTTAGTTTAGGGTTTGATTGCACTACGGTGTGGGCTGCTACGAGTTCAGGGTACCAACCTGAATGATGTTCATGTGTGAATCTGGCGTCGGATCTGGAAACAGTTACGGACGTCGTCACGGTTTCAGTTACTCGACTGTGGTAGCGCAGAATCTATCTGCGTCATTCGGTCCCGATATCAGTCTAAAAAAATAATAATAAAACTATTTGACCAACTAACTTATTTAAACCCTATGACCAAAATAAGTAGAAGGCACTGTTACAGGTAAATCACTGTTTCTACTTACCCCACATGTATACTGATATATCCTAAAATATAATAATAACAGATTATAAAATTACTTTATATCTATGGTGTACCATATATGATGTTGTGAGTACTATCACATACCACCCAAAATGCACTAACTTACTAACTAAAATCATATAACAAAATTCTTAACACTAGAGTAAGGCTTCTGTTAATTCACCCAGGGGTTATAAAAGTTAAGTTACTAATAATCCCACACTAAACTATTACCAGCCAAGCTTGAGTACCTGCTATAACTAGTTATAAATTAAAATACCTAGAAATAATACTTACCTAAGTTCCTTACTCCATCGCCTTGTTTCATGTAGCAGTGAAAGGCACGACTGAGGCGAGATCAGCGACGACGGTAACCAGCAGCAGCGTCGACATAGCGGCAACGACAACGAGAGCAGCGACAGCTAGGGGAGGACTCTGGGTAGAGGGTGTCACGGCCCTGAGATGGCCGGAGGAGCGAGCTGGAGACACGGCGATGAGACTGGGCAGTGCAGCGGGGTCGAGGGTAGGCGAGGGAGCTCCGGGGAATCGCCGGCAGCTGCGCGGTGATCGGAAGACGCAGCAGGAGTAGAGCTGCTGCTGCCGCGGCTGCGTCGCGGGGAAAGAACGGCCGTCGGCGGCGTCGGTTGGTCGGAGGGGTTCGTCGACGGTGATAGGGGGCCCCGGCGTCGAGGTGTTGTCGGAAAACAGCGGCGGCAGCGGTCTTATACCGCTGTCGCTACTGCTGGCATGTTTCACAGCCATCGGCAGGGCAGTCTCCGACGTCGTGGCGGCTGAGGAGGGCCCGAGGGGTCAGGGCGGCGTCTCGGGCAGTTGGCCGCCGGCAACCAGAGCGAGAGAGGGAGAGATGAGAGATGAGAGATGAGAGAGAGAGAGAGAGAGAGCCTATCGGGGTGTCTTGTTTGAGTTGCCGGAGGCTGGGAACTCAACCCTAGGTGTTAGCATGATTAGGTTAGGGTTAGAGCTTAATAGGTTTATAAAATAATCAATTTTGTTATATAAGTATAGCTTAAAAACTTATAGAAGGGAAAATTAAGTGATAGAGGGTGTCCAGTTAGGGAAAAGTCTAGGGAACAATAGAGAGAACAGATTTGGGAAGTTACACATGATGACTTTTAGAGATATCATCGGATTTAGAACAATGACTTATTCCTGAGTTCGACCATGGGCTCACCATGAATTTACTACTAGGTGACCTCCTATACTTGGGAGTTTAGCACACGATATTTTCATAGAGCCAGACAACGGTCTACACTTTCGTAATTTTTAATTAGCTTGAAAGATTTGGTGAGATCTTTTCACTTTTTGTGTATGTAGTTGTTGTATATACATTTTCTTTATTCCCAATTTTGTCTTCATTTTGTATAGATATATTCATTGTTATAAAAATTAATTTAGCTTGGAGAAGAAACATTTTTTGTGCTTAAAGTTGTTTATGTGGCTTAGAACCCCTAAGACATATAGATTATCTAGAAACTTAGAAATAGCTGAACATTCAAACTCCAATGGCACCAATGGGAACGATAACAAAAATGACCTTGAGCACTCTCTCACCATGGCAGATAAATATTTAAGAGATGTGCTTAGGCACACTAGATATGCTTCTTGCTTAAGCATCGTGCTCCCTGCTGATGCCAATTCCGTTAGTCCTAAACCTGGCATGATTCAGTTTTTTCCTACCTTTCATGGTTTGGAGAGGGAGAATTCGTATCTACATATAAAGGAATTTAAATATGTATGCCTTACTTATGTTGACGGAAAAACAAGTGTTCAAATGATATATCTTAAGTTATTTCCATTTTCATTAAAAGATAAGGCAAAGAATTGGCTCAATGCTTTACCTCTACGTTCTATAATATTGGAAAAAACATTTGATTTTCTCTCTCCATATAGTTTTGATGATACAAACATATAAATCTATTATTATTATTTGCGTATACTAACTCTATCTATGCAAATTATAAAGTTCAAACACTTTCATATTCAAGTATGATAATCATCAAGTCAGCATATATATATTGCAAGAATCATAAAAAAACAAGACGAAGCTTAAAAGATGAATATTTATATCTTGTGAAAAATGATGTAATTTATCTTTTTCTTATTGCATATACTTAACATGTAAAAGCCTTAATGATGATCTATCTTAGCCATTTAGGATTTTTCTTCAAATGACCAAGTCACAGCCTTTTTAGTCGACTAACTGTTTCCCCTGGTTGACTAATTTATTTTCACTTAATTTTCAAAATTTACGGTTTTTGGTAAACCACATTTCTTAGCCAGAATGATCATTTTCATATAATTTCTTAAGTTTTTGATCCTAGTCGACTAACAGTTTTCCCTAGTCAACCAATCAGTTATCCCAACAGTTACAATTCTGACCATTTGGTAGTTATCATTTTGTAGTAGACCAACAATCTTTTCAGTCGACTAATGGTAGTTATAACTCCCTCCAACGGCTATAAATCTGACCATTTGATAGTTGTAGTCGACTAATCTAAGTTGTCTAGTCGACTAATAGTAGTTTCAACTGTCAAATTTCAGTTCATTTTAATCCTGATCGACCAATAGCTTTGCCTAGTCGACTAATTTTTGGACAAACAGTTCAGTTTTTCGAATTGTTTTGGTCAGTTGTTAAACTATTATTAGGGATCTCTTTGGCCTATAAGTAGACCCCAAATCCTTAGTCTTCTGACAGAAAAATTGCATATACACACTCTCTCATTCTTAAAGTTTCTCTTTCTTACTCTAAAGAGATTGATTTTTAGATTTTCATTGGAAAAACTTTGCAGAAATTTTGCCTCAATAGAAAGTCCATTTCCAAGTGTGTTTCTCACCTTCAATGCAATTCAATTTCTACATTATCAAGGCTATATATGATATTGGTTCTTACTTTTCCCTTTATTTGGTGAATCTCTTATTGAAGAGATTATATAAGTTTGCAACACAGGGAGTGTTTACATCGTTGTATGTTTGCTTGCGGAGAGCTAGTGGTAATAGTTGATTTGAAATCTCTACGTGGAATAGGGGACTGGACATATGATCACAAGGATCCGAACCAGGATAAATCTTGGTGTCTGCGTTTGCTCATTCTCTGGATTGTGATTATTTACTTTCGCATTCTTATTGCAATTTTTAAGTAACTTTTAATTTTGCAATTTCACCGTGATATACAACATTCACCCTCCCCCCTCTAGTGTATTTGTTGTGTGAGGAGATCCAATATATTATTTCTTGGGTTAGCTTGCAAGCTGAGTTTCTGTGAAAAAAAAATTCTTTTTCACAAGATCCTGGGGCTAAAGGAACAAATGGTGAACTTATCACAGAAGCATTGTAACGACCCGCTCCACAGGATACCCGGAAAGTACGAATCCATCCCAGGTTCTCCCAGAGTAGCGAGTGTTAAGAAGATAAAAAAGAAAAGAAATACAAAAAGCTAGCAGGCCACTGCGCACTGCTGAGGTAGTACCTGAAATGGCTATAACCACTACCACACAGAACAAATAACTAAAGAACAACAAGAATAACAATACCACCAACCAGAGTACAACACTAAAAGTATATCATCCACATGTACATACTGCAATAACTGATACACCATCTCAGTTCTACCCCACCAGTAAACCCCAAGTACAACAACTCTCTATCTCCTCTCTTCTCCCTACCCCCACACTCTCAACTGTTGAGTATTGGTGTTTCATACCAATCTTATTTTGATGATGATCACAACATTATGTTGTTGCTAATGACTCTCATGTTTTAGTCTCACAGTTTCATTCCTAGAATATCTTTCTTGGAGACTAATCACTTGGTGTAAAGATGGACATCAAGTGGAGACGGGCCAAAGTTTGGGCTCAAGGAGTGACAAAGCTTGGAGATGATGGAGAGCAATCAAGGCATCAAGATTGAAGACTTAGACTCTAAGGAAAGCAATGTAATCCATGTAATATTTACTTTATTGCTTTCTCTATCTTTTGAGTCTAGGTTAATGTAATGCCTTGTTAGATGGTTTACTCATTCATGCATATGCATTTAACCATCTTAGTGAGCCTTAGGATTATCATATAATCCAACCTAATAGGTTCACTTTGTCCAAAGACTCATTTGGAGTTTCTGGCTTTTCATCAGTCGCCTGCTGAGGGAAACACAGTCGACTAGGTGATTTCCAATCGCCTGTAGATCCTTCTATAGTCACCTGATATGCACAGCTCAAGTCAATGTTTCAATTGACTCAAACTTGAGCTTTACGCACAGTCGACTACTGGTCAGTTTACAGTCGCCTGTATATTTACAGTCGCCTGTCGATTGGTCATCAGTCGCCTGAGTAGCGTAAGTGCAATCTCTGCATCTCTCTGTCTTCTCTCCATCTTGTGCAGCAGAAGATATATTAACGTTTTACAGTCACCTAACTAATAGACATTCGACTGTATTATTGACATCATTCGCCTGTGTGCTTTCTGGAGAAAGAGTGCAGCTCTATGTTTCATTCCATCCCCTGCAGCAGTCGTATGCTGAAGGATTAACAGGCGCATGTCCTGTTTACAGTCGACTGTATCGACTTCATCAGTCGACTGTCCTGGCTCAGATTATAACCGTTGGATATTTTCTAGCCGTTGATCAGTCGACTGTCACCAGTCGACTGTTTCTGTCATTTTCGCCCAGTTTCTAGCCGTTGCTGAATTGATTCTTTGGCTGTTTTATTGGGTCTTAGAGTTTGATATAGGTTTCCTATATATATGAGTGTTCTACCATCTCTTATACTTCTTGATGCTATTGAATATCTCAAGAGATCTATAAGCAACTCCCAAACTCCCTCAATTCCCTCTTTTGAGCTCTCATTCCTCTTCATGCATTGAATTCCAGCTCAAGGGAATTCATCCAAGTGCTTTCAAGCATATCTCAACACTTGGAGATCCTCTTCCATGCCTTGCATCCATTTATGAGTAAGCATCTCAAGGCATAGGTAAGAGTATTTGTTTTACTTTGTTATTTCTTTGGGACCCTAGCTCTTTGTGTGAGAGCTAGTTACTCTCTGTGTGAGATGTATAACCTTCTATGTGAGGGTTGGTTGAGATCTCTCTGTGTGAGAGTTTAAATCTTTCTGTGTGAAAGCAAGGATTTCTCTGTGTGAGAATCCTAAATCCTCTGTGTAAGGTCTCTCTGTGTGGGAGTGAGGATTTCTCTGTGTGAGAATCCAAATCCTCTGTGTGAGGTATCTCTGTGTGAGATTGTATTCATTTTCTCTATGTGAGAATTATAGTGGATATTGGTGTGGCTGGAAGTACCCGAGTTTTGAGAACCAGGGTAAAATCTTGTCTTTGCATTTGGATTGATTGTGTTGATTAATTCCTCTTGCACTTATTATTCCGCATTTGCAAGTTTAATTTTAATTGCATAATTTATTGCCATAACTCTATTCACCCCCTCTAGCGTGTTTGTTGTTAGTATTTCAAGGTAGACGGTCCTTACAATTGGTATCAGAGCGAGGTTGAAGCATACAACAACGATGGCATACAACGCTTCATCCATGTCTCATGAAGAAGGTATATCAACCGTTCGACCCCCGCTCTTCAATGGAACCAACTACCCAAGTTGAAAGATCAAGATGATGATCTACTTGGAGGGTCAAGACCTTTGGGACATCACAGGGTCGCCATTTGAGAAGCCTACTACACCCACGGCTTCAAGAACAAAAGCGAAGAAGGACTCGATCAAATTTAATGCAAGGGCTATGAATGCATTCCATTGTGCCCTCACTTCAAATGAGTTCAACCGAATTTCCATGTGCAAAATGGCCAACGAAATTTGGCATACATTGGAGATTTCTCATGAAGGGACTTCAAAGGTAAAGAAATCTAAACAATGCGTATTTAGATCTAAATATGAGTTGTTTAAGATGCAGGAAGGTGAAAACATCTCGGAGATGTTCACAAGGTTCACAGATATCGTGAACGCTTTGGAAGGACTTGGGAAGGTGATTTCCCAAGAGGATCAAGTGGAAAAGATCCTTGACTCACTCACATCTCAATGGGAGTCAAAGGCCAATGGTATTTTGGAGTCTTACGACATGTCCAAATACACTGTTGAGGAGTGCATCGGGAATCTCATGGCGTATGAAGTAAAGCTTCAACACAAGAATGAGATTCAACCAACCAAGCCCGAGAAGCCGAAGAAGCATAAGAGGGTTGCATTCCATGCCAAGGAGGAGATAATCAAATGGAGAAAGAAATTCCATCAAGAAGCTCCTAGTAAAGAAGATGAAGAAGATGAGGCTAGTGGAGATGAAGTCATGGAGCTTGCCACACAACTGAGAGCATTTCTCAAAAGCAAGTAATGTAAATCTTCTTCAAAATTTGCCTCCAAGTCTAACAACTATATTTGTTTCAATTGTAGAGAAAAAGGTCATATTTCTACCGAATGCCCTTCCAAGCCCGACAAAGAGACTTACAAAGGAAATGGGAAGAAGCATTGGAAAGGCAAGTCCAAGTTCAAGAATCAAAAGAAGGGACTTGTCGGCACTTTTGATGACTCCGATGAGGATACATCAAGTGATGAAGAAGAGGATGACAACGAGCGAGCTCATATGTGCTTCACATCTTTAGATGATTTTTCATCAATCTCCTCGAGTTCAAGCGATGAAGAGGTGGAGACGTGGCTCAACCCTAACAAGGAAATGTGCTTCATGGAAAAGGGGGAAGAGTCTTCATCAAGCTCTAGCAAGGAGGAAAGTGATGAGGAAGTTGAGGAGGAGAAGCTATCCTATGAGGAGCTCGAATACCGCTTCAATGTGGTCTCCAATGGGGCAAGTAAGTGCATCGACTCATATGCTAAATTGAAAGCTAAATTTAAAAATGCTATGAGTAGGTTGCATGCCTTAGAATCTACTAGTGTAAATGACAATGATGCTTTGCATGTTTGTGACACTAGTGAGAGAAACACACTTCTCTCTCAAGTTAAGGATTTGAGCATTTCTAATGAAAAATTATTAGCTCAAAACCTTAGCTTAGAAATTCGCATTCAACAACTTACGTTGAAATGCGAAGAGGAATCCCAAAAGCTCAAAAGCTTTGCGTATTCTAGGGATTCACTCCAGGATTTGCTTGAAAAACAACATCCGACAAATCATAGAAGAGGTTTGGGTTATATTCAAAATGTGGTACCCAAACCCACCTCTAATTCCTCTTATGGTGCAAATACAAGAAATATTGCTAAAGCACCTAAGAAGAATCACCATGCTTTCTTGTATAACAATAACACCAACAAGAAGCATGTAGATCACAAGGTGATGAGGAAGAATGAAAATCTTTCATTTTTTGCTAAGAAGCAAAATCCTCATTCTACGCATGTCAAGAAATTAGTTTCTACACCTAAGCATACCACATCAACCTCTCTTGCAAAGGCAAAACCCTTGCCTAGGAAATTCTTGAGTTTATGGATTCCCACTAAGGTTAGTGTGCAAGAGAGTGATAGTTACATCAACTCTCTAGTTAGGGATGTGATCACCTCATGTGATTACATTAGGAAGTCAAACTCCTCTTGGGTTTGGTTTCCTAATGTTTATGTTCCTCACACATATGCATATTACATGGGTATTATGCTTAAATGTTTATTTTAGCATACACATTGTTTGTGTGTGTTTCATGATTTTGAAAATGTTTTCAAACTTATTTTTCATGAAAATGGGGACCTTGGGGTTTATTGACATGCATGCATTTTTGATCCATGTGTATGTCAATGGGGGAGTTAATATGTTGTATGTTTAAAATATTTTTAAAACATATTTTAACTCTCATTTCGGGGGATGTTTGAGATCATTATTTACAATTTGTTATTTTTGGTCTCAAGCCAAACCTCTTGTATATTGCCAACATGTTTCATGTTATATTTGTTTTGGCAATATCCTTGTGTATCTTTGAAGCTTGATTTTTCCATATCTATTGCTTTGATACACTTTAGGCACATGGCTCCATTATTTGTATATCAATTTGTAAAGAGGATTAATTTCCAAGTTTCTTTTTCTACAATTGGTATTTACCTCAATTGTTAGATATTGTTAATTTCCTTCTTTATAATTGATATTAGATCCTAGAAGTCAAACGTTGACCATTCATATGATCTAGGGGGAGCATGGGATAGTGAATTGATACCCACTAAATTTTTTTATTTTGGTATCATACATCTCCTTATTTCTTGCATATTGTCACATCTTAGTTAAGATGACAAAGGGGGATATATTTTGATGTCCACCTTTTTGACAATGTCAAGGGGGAGAGTTATATGCATTATGTAACCATATAGAGGAGACTTATATACATATGCATATGGGGAGAGATTTATGTGATTGTATCAACAATTCATATTGCATGTTTATTGTCTGTTACAATTGGTTTATATAATCCATGCCTTTTATATGTCACCATGATTGTTTTTGGTATTATGAGTTTTTACCATTGTGTAGCTCATTGTTTAAATAGGTGCATATAACTAGGGGAGCTCATTAGCATTGTGCTTTAACACTTTGTATTTTACATAATGTGTGTCATCATCAAAAAGGGGGAGATTGTTGAGTTTTGGTGTTTCATACCAATCTTATTTTGATGATGATCACAACATTATGTTGTTGCTAATGACTCTCATGTTTTAGTCTCACAGTTTCATTCCTAGAATATCTTTCTTGGAGACTAATCACTTGGTGTAAAGATGGACATCAAGTGGAGACGAGCCAAAGTTTGGACTCAAGGAATGCCAAAGCTTGGAGATGATGGAGAGCAATCAAGGCATCAAGATTGAAGACTTAGAATCTAAGGAAAGCAATGTAATCCATGTAATATTTACTTTATTTCTTTCTCCCTCTTTTAACTCTAGGTTAATGTAATGCCTTGTTAGATGGTTTACTCATTCATGCATATGCATTTAAATACCTTAGTAAGCCTTAGGATTTTATAGAATCCAACCTAATAGGTTCACTTTGTCCAAAGACTCATTTGGAGTCTCTGGCTTTTCATCAGTCGCCTGCTGAGGGAAACACAGTCGACTGGGTGATTTCCAGTCGTCTGTAGATCCTTCTACAGTCGCCTGATATGCACAGCTCAAGCAACATTTCAATTGACTCAAACTTGAGCTTTACGCACAGTCGACTACTGGTCAGTTTACAGTCGCCTGTATATTTACAGTCGCCTGTCGATTGGTCATCAGTCGCCTGAGTAGCGTAAGTGCAATCTTTGCATCTCTCTTTCTTCTCTCCATCTTGTGCAGCAGACGACTGATTAAGGTTTTATAGTCGCCTGACTAATAGACAGTCGACTGTATTATTGACATCAGTCGCCTGTGTGCTTATCGTGAGAAAGAGTGCAGCTCTATGTTTCATTCCATCCCATGCAGCAGTCGTATGCTGAAGGATTAACAGGCGCATGTCCTGTTTACAGTTGACTGTATCGACTTCATCAGTCAACTGTCCTGGCTCAGATTATAACCGTTGGATATTTTCTAGCCGTTGATCAGACGACTATATTTTGATCAACAGTCGACTGTTCCTGTCGTTTTCACCCAGTTTCTAGCCGTTGCTGAATTGATTCTTTGGCTGTTTTTTTGGGTTTTGTTGTTTGATATAGGGTTCCTATATATATGAGTGTGATGCCATCTCTTATACTTCTTGATGCTATTGAATATCTCAAGAGATCTATAAGCAATTCTCAAACTCCCTCAATTCCCTCTTTTGAGCTCTCATTCCTCTTCAAGCATTGAAGTCCAGCTCAAGGGAATTCATCCAAGTGATTTCAAGCATATCTCAACACTTGGAGATCCTCTTCCATGCCTTGCATCCATTTATGAGTAAGCATCTCAAGGCATAGGTAAGAGTATTTGTTTTACTTTGTTATTTCTTTGGAACCCTAGCTTTCTGTGTGAGACCTAGTTACTCTCTGTATGAGAGTATAACCTTCTGTGTGAGGGTTGGTTGAGATCTCTGTGTGTGAGAGTTTCAGTCTTTCTGTGTGAAAGCAAGGATTTCTCTGTGTGAGAATCCTACATCCTCTATGTGAGGTCTCTCTGTGTGGGAGTGAGGATTTCTCTGTGTGAGAATCCAAATCCTCTGTGTGAGATTGTATTCACTTTCTCTGTGTGAGAATTATAGTGGATATTGGTGTGGTTGGACGTACCCAAGTTTGGGGAATCAGGGTAAAGTCTTGTGTTTGCGTTTGGATTGATTGTGTTGATTAATTCCTCTTGTACTTATTATTCCACATTTGCAAGTTTAATTTTAATTGCACAATTTATTGCCATTACTCTATTCACCCCCCCCCCCCCCCCCCCCAGAGTGTTTGATGTTAGTATTGCAAGGTAGACGGTCCTTACATCAACTTTGCCACTGGACTCCACTGCTCCACCTATTACCAACTCCAAGAGTCAACACTTGTAAAGTCAGCGGGGCACGTCAACGCGTGTCCCAGTAGGATATCCCAATTCCACGTAGTATACCATCTACAGGCATGAGCTACTATATATGGAATATGAAGTGCAGTACCGTAGCATGCAAGTGGAGATATGGCTATATAATCTTAAGGTAATAGTAGGAAAACGTACCTGCTGCACTGGTGTGTTGCTGCAAAAGAGAGTTAGTACTATGAATCATATATAAGGTAAAAGAATCAAGGGGAATAACGTCAAGGCACAGGCCAAGAAGGAAATACACAAGGTGGCACCAAAAATGGAAATACACAAGTAAACAACAGTTACCAATACTACAAAAATAATAAGGGTAATCAAGTAGTGATTTGGACCCTAAGAAGTGGGTAGACCATCTTGGGACTGGACCCTACCCCTAGTTGGGGTGGCACGGGCAAACTCCCCCTGCTAGCTGTATCACTCAGCCCAATGTGCAATGCTGTTAACAAAGGATCCTCGTTTCCCCCTTATTTCCCCTTCCAGGCTTCGTCAATTCACCACATTTCTGCCACTCCCCGCCACTCGGGCCACCAACCACCACAAATTGTCCAGCCCCTCATATTTTTCCCACAACTTAGTGTCTCCCAAACCACGTGTCACCCTCCTTAGAGAGGACTGAGACATTGAATAATTTTCATTTTATCATCATATTTAGTAATTCAGGATTCATGTTGATTGGCTTCACATTTTAGCATTTCTTATTCATAGGAATATGGGTCATACACAAAAATGTCATTCCATCCATCGTAAACACATCACATATCAACGTGGGCCATGCACCCAGGTGTCATGCCCTTAATCATAGTCATTTCAATTCATTACTCATAATATATGATACCAGGCTTTTCCTGATCCCATCATTACCCAATCACAACAAGGTTCATAATACAAATGTATACAACTTATTTCTCCTGTTTCTCAACTTTTGTTTCCTTGAGGCATTTCAATGAACACATGGACGCGTCATACACATGGCCCTTATACTCAGTTTGCTGAAATTACACAACCAATCAGATTGAAGGCCAGATATCAGGCATTTCTAATTGAAATTTAGCAAAACTTAAAGGTACAAAGTTGTAGATACACCAGTTAATGTTTCAGATATCAAATATCAAAAATTTAGGATAAGCATGCTAATTATAGTGGCATGTTTACCAAGTTGTGACAATTCTATTTAGATACAAAAAACAGGACCCAAATTCACGGCAGATTTCGCCCTATTGCTCTCAGAATTTGAGTTTTTCATACTAGGAAACAATTGTGCCCTTGAAATCTAGATATCCAAAATGTATAAATTTACAGAAAATGAACAAGTGCAATTCACTTTACAGTCGATATCGTGCAGGGTATCAAAACTGCCAGAAATTTGATATTGTGCAGAAAAAGCTCTTTTCTTCTTAATTTTTGAATAGAACATACATCATATTTTATATGATTTTGGTGTAGGATTTCAAGATCTACAAGACTATAATTGTTTCAGATTTTTCTTTATTCTAGTTTGGGCAGAAATCATGGCTAAACAAGAAGACAGATTTGCTAGAATTTCCAGAACAGATTCAACAACACAAAGGCAAGATTAATATGCATGTAAAGGAATACTACTTTGAAGATGGGTATCCTACCTCACTCCAAGATGATGGGGGCTTCTCTCCTCATTCTTCTTCTTCCTCCTCTTCCTCTCTTTTGCTTGGTTTTCCTTTGATCTTTCCCTTTCTCTTTCTCTTTCTCTTTCTCTTTCTCTTTTCTTTCCTCCTTTCTTCCTTTCTTCTTCTCTTTTTCCCCTTTTTTTATTTAGGCTAAATTTGGACAAGCTTCTAGAGTGGGGGGGGGGGGGGGGGGGGAGAGAAGAAAACAAAAAAATGAAAGGAAAAAAGAAATAAAAAGAAGGGTGTAGAAAGAGAGAGAGAATTTTAGAAGAGTGGAGTTTTGCTATGCACACACACACTCCTAAATGCACTTTCTATGCGCGCACACACCCAGCCCTATAATTTGCCCTCCAACTTTGGTCCATAATTACCATTCCATGCCATCCACCACTTCTCCCTTGCACACACTCCCCTTCTAGACGCACGCACACCCTTTTTACTATACACACATCTCTCTTTAAGATTATGAAAATGCCACTACCCTAACTCTTTCACATTAGTCCCCTTCAAAGGCCACCTACACACAAGCCAATATGCACCCATTGCCATACATTCATGCTCATTCAAATATCAATACATTCCAATACAATTACACCACACTATCACTAATTACAAGTGTGCCACTCCCGTGCACACTTACCACAACCTTGCACACACATATACATATCCTTCAAATATGATAACCACCACCATCACTACTACTATTGGAGTCTCACACGATATAAATGAAACCATATATCACATGTCTCATCATCACGACTACAAACAATAATATCCACTACTACAAATAGTACAACCACTACCACAACAAATATTACAACCAATATACACATCACCCATTAATATCATCCACATATAGGCAAACAAATACACACAATATTGCATGTAGCACTCCACTATGTACACTATACCGTATACGGCAAAACAGGCCATGGCACTCTACCCACCTTAAAATAAAGTCCTTCCTTGGACTTTCCAAACTAAGGGTCAACTTAAGGATGAACAGTCTTAGACATTAAGGTCATTATACCCCAGGCATACATACATCATAACAAAAGCAAGACATACTCATATGCATACACCTACACATATCAAATAGTTATACACATACAAATACTCATACATGTATACACATGTACACGCATGTCCATGCTATCATTATTACACACCTACCTCATATTTATGCAAACATAATCACAGCACCGTATGTACATACACACAAGCATACATAAACATGATACTCCACACATGCCTAATACACTACTACCTATACACATCAATACATAGACGTAGACATACAACCATGTATGTCTCTTAAGTTACATCCAAACATACACATATATACATCATCACATAGGAGCATACAACACAATACAACACTATACCACTACTACTAAAGATAAGGCGCACATATCCATACTATGTAAGTGGATATATACATGCATGGGCACACACCCATACATGCTATTATACAAATCATATCACCATACATGTATGTTTAACTATAAGCACACATATCACTATATACATAACACCCTCTATCCATAACCTTCCTATCATACCAATACTAACATAAACAAGTATATCCAATGATGTATACACCCCTTAGTAGATGGCCATACACCAACACTCACATGCACATATATCCATCCAATCGTATAGTTACCACCACAACATACAAGCATGTACAATCACATATATCCCTATGTACATATCACATATAGGATCACATATGCATATACAAAGGTATAGACAAGCATAATATACACACATACCAAGGACGTGCCCACTCATACATGTGTTGGAGACATGGATCCCTGGATCCACACATATTGGCTATATGTCACACTATATATACATATACACACATACATATACATATACATATCTATATTACAAATGAGGGCAGATTTTGAATTTGTCCTATGTGGCAATGTCACATCAAGTTTTGGAGGGAAATTTTTGGGTTAAAGAAAAATTTGTTGGGAATACACAAAAGCATTGAAATTAGGAATAGCCTTTTAATATTAGTTATGAAAAAATGTTGTGCATACACACAATCTCATCTTGGGAATGAACGCGAGCTGTAAAAGAATGAACGCGGGAGATGCTGCCAACTCATTGATCAGCGTTGCAAAACCCTGTAAAATTTCGATATCATCTGCTGATATTTCAGGGGAAACTAATAATTATTGATGTTTGTTTAAAATTAGTGGGCCCAAGATTTTTAAATGAACAGTGTCCCAAGGGCACTGGTTATATGTATATGAAGCCATCGTCGAAGGCGCCAGCTAAATTTTTTAACGCTAATTTGTTGTTCCGCGCCTAAGGCACCCGCGCCGAAATTGTTGTTTTACATCGAATGAGTTGTTCTGCGCCGAATGCATCCACGTCGAATTTGGTGTTCTGTGTCGAAGGCGCATGCGCTGAATTTGTTGTTCCGCGCTGAAGGCGCCCGCGCCATTTTTAACGCTGATTTGTTGTTCCGCGCCTAAGGCGCCCGCGTCGAAATTATTGTTTTACGTCGAATTTGTTGCTCTGCGCCAAAAGCACCCACATCGAATTTGGTGTTCTGTGTCGAAGGCGCATGCTCTGAATTTGTTGTTCCGCGTCGAAGGCGCCTGTACCGCTAAATATTGTAAACTAATTTGTTTTTCTTTTAAATTTTGGCTTTGAAAAAAAATTTCGGGGAACAAAGATTTCGCATGGGAAAATCTTAAATGAACCGTGCCCGCGGGCACGGGTTATGACTAGTACATATACATACATGTGTGTGTGTGTGTGTGTGTGTGTGTGTGTGTGTGTGTGTGTGTGTACACTTACTACATACATCTCAATCAATACAATCACTTTATTGTACCTACATCTGATAGTACAACCATATACTAACACATATACTTATAATATCACATACCAACATATAGTCACAAAAGTAGCTAAGGTACTAACATATACATATATGTATAGCTACAGCTACACACATGAGTATAGCACACAGATATACTCGACAACTGGCGTACAATACTTGTATATCCATGCAAACACATAACCAAATACACACACATATATATCCAACCAACTACCCATGTCTATCCTCGGGGACTCTACACCTCGGCTTCTAAAATCAGAGATCTATCTCAAGTCAAGACTCCTACCCACCTTAAGATTCAACTTCCCTCGAAACCCTACACGCACTACCTTTACACAGCCGCAGTGCAGTGACCTGCCTGTGCCACCAAAATGTAACGACCCGCTCCCTAGGATATCCGGGAAGTACGAATCCATCCTAGGTTCTCCTAGAGTAGCAAGTGTTACGAAGATAGAAAAGAAAAGAAATACAAAAAGTTAGCAGGTCACTGTGCACTGGTGAGGTAGTATCTGAAATGACTCTAACCACAACCACACAAAACAAATAACTAAAGAACAACACAGAATAACAACACCACCAACCAGAGTACAATACTAAAAGTACATCATCCACATGTACATACTGCAATAACTGATACACCATCTCAGTTCTACCCCACCAGTAAACCCCAAGTACAACAACTCTATATCTCCTCTCCTCTCTCCACCCCCACACTCTCAACTCTGCCACTGGAATCCACTGCTCCACATGTTACAAACTCCAAGAGTCAACACCTGTAAAGTCAACGGGGGCACATCAACGCGTGTCCCAGTAGGATATCCCAACTCCACGTAGTATACCATCTACAGGCATGAGCTACTATACATGGAATATGAAGTGCAGTACCATAGCATGCAAGTGGAGACATAGCTATATAATCTTAAGGTAATAGTAGGAAAACATACATGCTGCACTGGTGTGTTGCTGCAAAAGAGAGTTAGTACTACGAATCATATATAAGGTAAAAGAATCAAGGGGAATAACGACAAGGCATAGGCCAAGAAGGAAATACACAAGGTGACACCAAAAATGGAAAGACACAAGTAAACAATATTTACCAATACTAAAAAATAATGAGGGTTATCAAGTAGTGATTTGGACCCTAAGAAGTGGGTAGACCATCTTGGGACTGGACCCCACCCCTAGTTGGGGTGGCATATACAAACTCCCCCAGCTAGTTGTGGCACTCAGTCCAGTGTGCAATGCTGTTAACAAAGGAGCCACGTTTCCCCCTTATTTCCCCTTCCAGGCTTCGTCAATTCACCTCATTTCTACCACTCCCTGCCACTCGGGCAAGAACAGGAGGGCCACCAACCACCACAAACTATACAGCCCCTCATGTTTTCCCCACAACATAGAGTCCCCCAAACCCCGTGTCACCGTCCTTAGAGAGGACTGAGACATTCAAGAATTTTCATTTTATCATCATATTTAGTAATTCAGGATTCATATTGCATGGCTTCACATTTCAGCATTTCTTATTCATAGGAATATGGGTCATACACAAAAATGTCATGCCATCCATCGTAAACACATCACATATCAACGTGGGTCATGCACCCAAGTACCATGCCCTTCATCATAGTCATTTTAGTTCATTACTCATAATATATGATATCAGGCTTTTCATGATCCCATCATTACCCAATCACAATATGGATCATAATACAAATGTATACAACTTATTTCTCATGTTTCTCAACTTTTGTTTCATTGAGGCATTTCATTGAACACATGGTACGCGTCATACACATGGCCCTTATAACATATGCACATCCAAGACAATTATCACAATGAACTCCTACTTCAAGTAACAACAATGCACACGCATAATAGAGGAAAGTTTAGCATCAACTCATAGTTATAGCCTCACGTAAACATTTCAGTTTGCTGGAATTACACAACCAATCAGATTGAAGGCCAAATATCAGGCATTTCTAGTTGGAATTTAGCAAAACTTAAAGCTACAAAGTTGTAGATACACTAGTTAATGTTTCAGGTATCAAATATCAAAAATTTAGGATAAGCATGCTAATTATAGTGGCATGTTTACCAAGTTGTGACAATTCTGTATAGATACAGAAAATAGGACCCAACTTCAACAGCAGATTTCGCCTTATTGCACTCAAAATTTGAGTTTTTCAT
This sequence comes from Scilla litardierei, assembly GCA_030789695.1. Taxonomy (NCBI): domain Eukaryota; kingdom Viridiplantae; phylum Streptophyta; class Magnoliopsida; order Asparagales; family Asparagaceae; genus Scilla; species Scilla litardierei. The sequence continues at coordinate 396,488,396 of CM061142.1, forward strand.
ACTAGGAAACAATTGTAGCCCTTGAAATCTAGATATGCAAAATGTATAAATTTGCAGAAAATGAACAAGTGCAATTCACATTACAGTCGATATAGTGCAAGGTATCAAAACTGCCAGAAATTTGATATGCTGCAGAAAAAGCTCTTTTCCTCTTAATTTTTGAATTGAACATACATCATATTTTATATGATTTTGGGGTAGGATTTCGAGATATACAACACTATAATTATTTCAGATTATTCTTTAATCTAGTTTGGGCAAAAATCACGGCTAAACAAGAAGACAGATTTGCTGGAATTTCCAGAAAAGATTCAACAACACAGAGGCATGATCAATATGCATGTAAAGGTATACTACTTTGAAGATGGGTATCCTACCTCACTCCAAGATGATGAGGGCTTCTCTCCTCATTCTTCTTCCTCTTCCTCTTCCTCTCTTTTCCTTGGTTTTCCTTTGATCTTCTCTTTCTCTCTCTTTTCTTTCTTTCTTTCTTTCTTTCTTTCTTCCTTTCTTCTTCTCTTTTTTTCCCTTTTTGATTTAGGCTAAATTTGGCCCGGCTTCTAGAGGGGTGGAGAGAGAGAAGATAACAAAAAATGAAAGGAAAAAAGAAATAAAAAGAAGGGTGTAGAAAGAGAGAATTTTTAAAGGGTGTGGAGTTTTGCTATGCACACACACACACTCTCCCCTAAACCCACTTTCTATGCACACACCAAGCCCTATAATTTGCCCTCCAACTTTGGTCCATAGTTACCATTCCATGCCATCCACCACTTCTCCCTTGCACACACTCCCCTTCTAGACACACACACACACCCCCCTCTTTTACTATACACACATCTCTCTCTAAGATTACGAAAATGCCACTACCCTAACTCTTTCACATTAGTCCCCTTCAAGGATCACCCTCACACAAGCCAACATACACCCATTGCCATACATTCATGATCATTCAAATATCAATACATTCCAATACAATTACACCACACTATCACTAATTACAAGTGTCCCACTCCCGTGCACACTTACCACAACCTTGCACACACATATACATATCCTTCAAATATGATAACCACCACCATCGCTACTACTATTGGAGTCTCACACGATATAAATGCAACCATATATCACACGTCTCATCATCACGACTACAAACAATAACATCCACTACTACAAATAGTACAACCACTACCACAACAAATATTACAACCAATATACACATCACCCATTAATATCATCCACATATAGGCAAACAAATACACACAATATTACATGTAGCGCTCCACTATGTACACCATACGGTATACGGCAAAACAGGCCATGACAAGCATAACAAAACATTTGATGCCGCATGGGAGAGGTTCAAAGTTCTTTTGCTAGCATGCCCCCACCATGGGTTTAATGAGTACCGACGGCCTCTTCTATGATGGACTTCATCCCTTTATGAAGCAATTCATAGAGATGATGTGCAAACAGTGAATTCTTTGACAAGAAACCGGTTGACGCATGGGATTACTTGGAGTTTATAGCTGAAAGTGTGCAGACATGGGAAGTAACTCTAGATTATGAAAGGGCAAACATGCCTAAACCTTCATTATGAGAATATCCGTTCATTTTGAGACTGGAGGAGACATTGGAAGTCAAAATGGAAGCCTTCTTCATTAGGTAACTCCAAGGCCTGTAGTTAAAAGGAGTGAAAGCTGTGGCGATGAAGGAATTACGTGCCCTTGTGAAAGGTCGTGACAAGAAACATCGGGATGTCCTGCCATTCCAATGTTTAAGGAAGTTCTAAGTAACCCCACCGAAGTGAAGCAAGTTTCAAATGCATACCAAGGGCAAGGGGTCAAATCACATGCACCCACCAACTGGTGCAACAATCCTCATCAAAGTTGGCAGTCCAAGTCGTAGGCTTCACCACCGGTTAGGCCACCACCTTTTGATAGCTATCAAGGTGGAATGCAGAGGAAGAAGTGGGAGCAGAGCATAGAGCCACTACTTCATACTCTTATAGATGCGTCTAACAATTTATGCAGATCCAGCAAGCACAGAATGAGTAGTTCCATTAATAACAACAAGTCCAATTCCAGCAGATTCAACAACTAATGTAATCTTAACTAACACAAAGCCAATAAATGACTGAGAGCTTGGCTAAGATGGCAGCTACCTTAGTGAAAGGCAAATTTCATGTGCAACCACTTCGAAACACAACACGAGCTCATTGTTAGCAGGCGTTAACATCAGGACCTACCATGCGGTGACCACTTTGAGAATCAGAATTAGAAACCTGAGCCACCCAAGGATTCATCCGAGGCATTAGTAGAGGAAGAAGACCTTGGATTTCCATGAGTAGAGGAGAGTACTAGCAAGGACAAGCACACCACAGAGATAAGATTTCAAGAGTCTAGGCCATACTCCCCTTCAGTACCTTACCCATAGAGGCTTTTTCAATCCAAGAAGGACAAGTGCCAAGAAGAAATAAGTTAAATTTTTCAACGATGTCGAATTAACAATCCGTTTCTTGATGCCATAAAAAAACTCATGCATATGCCAAATTTTTAAAAGAGCTTTGCACGGTAAAAAGAAAATTAAATGTTAAGAAAAGAGCTTTTCTTACCGAGCATGTTAGCGCAATTGTCCTACATAACACGCCACCCAAACATAAGGATCCTGGAGCCCCTACTATACCTTGCACTATATGCACCACAAAGATTGGGCAGTCTCTCCTTGATTTAGGGTCAAGCATGAATATCTTTGTTGGGAGATATGTATGCCCTTGATGCAATTTATCATTGTGTATGTGTACAAATATCTTGTTCGAAATAATAGTAAGCTGTTTGGTAAGAATTTATCTAAGTTAATAATAATGTAGACTTCATTAAAACTTAGGTAAAGTCCTGAGACTTAATGTGAGGTCAAACATGTATCAAGAAGGAGATCTCGATCATGGAGAAGTGTTTGACCGTTTGTAGCATAAGTCTACAACTTTCATGATCGTAGATGTTTCGAGAATAGGATATCGATACATCAAATTGACCATTGTGTCTTTGTCTTCACCATGGAGTGGTGACGATGATATCATAGTCGTTCGACTTGGCAAAGTCAGAGACGTGACACATGTGCTCATTAGAGAATGAGTTCATTGAACATTAACTAATTTGTCAATGATAACTCTCAGTGATGATATATACATTGGTCCTTTGACTTAAGTTCATTGTACGAACCTGCATGTAAATGGTGTCACTTTGATCACTGATCTAGCCTCGGGCAAGCCCCGTTGAAAGACACTTAGGTGGGTGACACTTGAAGCATGCAAGGACAGTAATGACTAAGAGAGGATTCGTCTCTCCTGTCTATGGATAGCTAGTGCCGCATGTGTTAGTTTGGTCTTTAGTAAATACTCCGGCCAGAGTATATTGGAAGAAGTCCAACATTATTTGACTAAAGATCGATGGAGACTAACTAGCTTCGAGCTATTGGGGTTGACAATTGACCATACCCTAGGCTTGACTATGCGGCATAGTTATGACGAAGGGACTAAACTACGACATTCATCACAGACAGTGTCAAGGTGGTCACGACAATTACTCATGTCAATGAGTTAACCACATAATGATAATACCGAAACAAGAACGACGCATGCTGCTTGTGGTCACTGTCGTCTTGGATTTCGAGCCCCACCGGTAGTAGGGTTAGGTTGTAGGGTCTCACATAGAGTGAGACCTTCGTTAAGTAATATGTAGAAATTAGGGAGATAATACATCGGATGTATGTGAATTAATTGTGTCGCAAATAGTTTGTGATATAAGCTTTAGAATATTAAAAATGTGGTATTATTGTATATAATGAAAAATGATTTAAATAGGTCATAGAATATTTACGAGCATATTTTATATAATAAACACATAGAAAATGGTAACAGGGATGTCAGGAATGTCCCGGTTGAAACCCCAGTTCAAATGGATCCAAAACCGGGATCCAAATGAGCCAAATAAGACCAAAACATGCAAAAAAAATCCCATATAGGGCATTGTGGGTAAGGCGCACACCCGACCCGGGGGCTAGACCCATGTCGCATGGGGCACGTGCCTTTCACGCACCCAGCTGGGTGGATGGGTAGGTGGGGTCCACGCGCTGGGCCGCACATCTAGGGTTTCGAACCCTGTTTTTGCGGCTGGGTTTATGTCGAAAATAAGATTTTTTGCAAACTTTGAGGCAACATTTGAGGGGTCAACCGACCTCAGAATTGAGCCTCGTTTGTTTCTATGTGTTCACCTTTCAGTGCTCTTCGATTTGATATATGATATCACTTGCGAAGCTCAACGGTGAGGAAGGAAAAAGTCGCTTCGTGTAAGGAAAACTTAATTGTTTTCTCTCCTCTAAACTTTTAGTCCAACATCTGATATGGAGAAAAGGGGAGGGGTCAGTCTTCTATATAAATAGGGGCCAACCCCTTCCTTGAAACTCATATAAAGCTTCAGATCTGCATAGCTCCATTAAACGTGAGTAAGACTGGATTAAAGCTTAAATTAATATTCTCTCTTTCTCTCATTTCTTCCTTACTCCTTATCAGTTATGAAAGCTACAAAGGAGTTTGGATCAGATCTGAAGTCTTGATGGAGGATCCACTCAAGGTGAAACTTTCTGGATCGCATGGTTGGCTCAGCGACAATGGGATTACTCGCCTCGGGACGCAGTTCAGCTCGGGAGAAGCAGCTCAACCCCAATGCGATGCATCGCTTTGGGGATTAATACAAGTTGCTAAAAACGACGCTTCGTGCATAAACGAAATGACATGTATGTAGTTTAATATACATGTGTTTATAATTGCAATAGTTTGATAGATTTATCTTTAGGGGTTGATTGGACCCAACACCGGGATAGTAGAGATTCTGGTTAGGGTTAATTTCTTTAGGGCTTAACTTAAAACCGGTTTAAGTTGTTTTTCGCTGCGTTGTTTTGCTTTCGCCGTTCACCCGATTAGGCCGAACGTCGATTTTATAGCCTTAAGGACATCTAAAACCCTACAATCTTGTCATACCTCATTTTCACTAAGTTAGGGCTGAAGGGGGTTTGATGGACCCTTAGGGCATAATTCTATACCCGTCCTATGTCGGACGGACTATAGAAGAAAAATAAAGCAGCTGAAAAAATTAAATCGTTAAACCATTTAACGAACACCCTAAGGCTTCAAGACTCTAAGCCAGGATTTATGCTAACTTGGGGTGGATCTGACCACCCCAAGAAAGATCTAAAGCTACTGCGACATAATAGTTAAAGAAAGCTTAATTAACAACATACCTGGAACCTTACACCGACAAGGTGTACCGTACCACCTTCCGCTCTAATTTCAGCATCCTGGTCCCACTTTAAGTGCATCAGAGCGATTCTGACATCAGCAACTATATCCTCGAAGAGTAGAGTCTGAATCCGGCTCATCCCCTCAAAAATCCTCATGTTCCTCTCTTTCTAGATGTACCATATCATTGCAGCTATGAATGTCTTAGCCAAAATACCCACACTATCCTTCCTGTGATAGCAAGCGAGGAAAAAATCACCCACCCCTGAGAGTGTGGAAGGCAGAACCGTAGTGATCCCCAATTTGAGGAAACTCCTGCAAAGGAGATAATTAGTATAACTGCACTCGAAAAAGATATGATCCACATTTTCATGTGCATTATCAGAGCATAGAACACAAAAGGGGGAAGAGGGCACTCCCCAGTGGACAAGTTTGTCACGAGTGAGAAGCTTCCCATGAAATGCATGCAACAGAGTAATAGCCATTTTTGGAATATGACCATGATAACAGACCACCCTGTAATAGGGAAATAAGGGCCTAATAGAATGAGATCTAGCGCAGATGTCATGTAAAGAAGGAGACTTAGAGCACAAATTCCAAGAATCTTCCCTAGGAAGGAGAACGACCGAAGCAATGACATGTTTAACAGGTAAGAGCACGGGGTCTTCAACCCGTCCCTCCATAGACCAGTAATCACGAACCACTTTCCTTTCCTCCCCCATAGGCACATTATAGGTGTCACATAGAGGACCGCAAGGGAGCCAATTGTCATACCAGAAGAGAGTGGCGGCCCCATCTCTGGCCAAACATTTTGTGAGTTTCTTAGTGAACTCTCGATAATGTAACATAAACTTCCATGTCCCAGATTGCAATGGACTAGCCTTGTCCAAGCAAAACCCCCCTACTATTCATATATTGACGTCTCATATAGGACGCCTAAATGCCATCATGATATGCCATGTCATTTTAACCCCATAAGCGGTATTTAAATCTGTAAATGTTCTGAGCCCCACGCCTCCCTCCTGCTTAGGAACACACAAATCATCCCAAGCCCATAAATAGGATTTCCCCCAAATGAAATTTCTGCAAATGGAGTTGAGGATATTTAAAACTGATTTGGGAATATGATAGGCTTGCAACCAAAACGCAACCATGACATATATAACCGTTCTGACGAGCTCAATACGCCCTGAAATAGATAGCAGGGATGAAGACCTCCCCTGCAACCTGCTCCTGCATCTGTCAAGTAATCTGGAATACATTGACGCTTTGGGGTATTTAGCTGAAAGAGGGAGTCCCAAGTAAGTAGAGAATGATTGAACCCTCTGTATACCCAATATATCTGCAAGATTCCCAGGCTCTTTGGCCCCTTTGCTGAAAATACCTGCACATTTACTCTAATTAACCTCAAGGCCAGACAGATTTTTGAATGTAGTGAGAAGGTCCTTCAAGCCCTTAAGTGACTTGGCATTAGCACGGCAGAATACGAGCAAATCATCGGCAAATAGGAGATGAGTAACCACCCCAACTCTCTTCATGGGTCAGATGCTACCAGTAACCATGGCTCGAGCCATAAGAAGGAAAAAAGCCTCCATAATAATCACAAACATGTAGGGAGAGAGATGGTCACCCTGCCTCAACCCTTTATTAGATTGGAACATACCAAAGGGGGAACCATTAACCATAACAGAAAAGGAGGGAGTGGATATACATTCATGAACCCACCCAATGAATTTGTGTTTGAATCCCATCTGATGGAGCATGAAGTATATGAACTCCCTATTCAAGCTATCAAAAGCCTTGCGAAGATCCAATTTAAGACAAGAACGGGCACCCATGGGATTATTAAAGTCCCTAATGTGTTATGGGCAAGAAGAGCACAGTCTGCTAATAGACGCCCCTTTAAGAAAGTAACCTGATTCGGGGATATGAGCTCAATAACAGCCCTCTTCAACCTGTTACACATGATTTTGCTGATGACTTTATATAGTACATTGCAACAAGAGATGGGCCTATAGTCCCCAAGCCCGGTAGCATTAGAATTTTTAGGAATCAGCGTCAAGAATGTATGATTAATCTGCTTTAGAATTCTGCCAGAATGGAAAAAAAGAAAGAACCGCATTGGTAACATCTCTCCCAACCACATTCCACGAGTTCTGATAAAAGTAGCTATTAAAACCATCTGGCCCAGGGGCCTTATCACCACCTATCTAAAATACAGCATTCTTAACTTCTTCCTCACAGACAGGCCGTTCAATCCAAGAGGCAGCCTCCCTAGTGAGAATTCTCTTTGTTGTGAGACAAGGGAAAACTCTCCAATAGTCCTCCTGATTATAAAGGCTGTTGTAAAAGATAGGACCATCGATTTTGATTTTGTTAATGTTATCATCACACGACCCATCAGCAGAGATAAGGTGCCCAAGACTGTTATGTCTTTGACGAGCCTTCATGGCCGCATAGAAGAAACGTGTGTTACGATCCCCAAGATGTAACCAGTTCTGTCTACTCTTTTGTCTTAAATTAGCCTCCTCAACCTCAATGGCATCAGCCAACTGGTTGATAAGGAAATGTTCTTTTTTCTGTTTTTCAACACATGAAACCAAATCAGGATTATACTGAATAGAGTCAAGTTCATCGCAGCATTTAGAAACATTATTAAAATCCCTAAGATTATCCCCCAAGCGTTTCAACCCGTACTTAAGGTTCTTTAGTTTGGAGACAAGACGAATCATCGGACAACCAATAACATCAGTACGCCAATGAGCGGTTAAAACATTCATGTACTCAGGATCTTGAATCCACGAATTAAAGAATTTGAATGGTTTGGGATCCGAACCGACCTTGGGATGAAGGTGAATAATAAGTGAGTAATGATCACTAGTACCCCCATCCGCATATTCACAATAAGATGCAGGCAGCATATCAATCCATTTGCAATTCCAGAAAGATCTATCAAGCGTGGCATTAATATGATTAGTGACAATACTTCTATTGGTCAACCTTAAGGGATTACCAGTAGTTTTGAGCTCCATCAAAGCACTAGAACTAATACAGGCGTTGAATTCCTCAACCATATGCCCAACAATCGGCCTCCCGCCCACTTTGTCCATAGCATATCTGAAGCAATTAAAATCCCCACCAATCAGCCAAGGCAAGTTTTTATATTTGATAGAGCAGGCCAAAATAGACTCCCAAATGACTCTTCTTTCTTGGTAATTATTGAGAGCATAGACCATCGTGCCCACCATACTAAACCCAGCAATATTTGTACAAAGGATAGTAAGGTGCTACACAGAGATATCATCAACAACACAATTCCAGACATCTGGGTCATACATCACAACAATGCGACCATTCGGATGCTTACTCCGATTATTAATGGATAACCAATTTTTCGGAAAGCATTTGAGAATCCGATGAGAGTTCTTCTCAATAACTTTTGTTTCCAATAATCTGACCAGGGAAGGAGCGAATTTACGCAACCGGAACTAAAGATCGCAATGCCTCGTAGCATTATTGAGGCCGCGAGTATTCCATATGAACTAAACCATTTAGTGAGAGTTTGATGATGGGACATTCACACCCCCCGTTATACGTTCACTCTTACAAACGGCTTTCACCACTAATCCTCTATTCGAGAAATTATCTTTTTTACTGCCTTTATTATTTTTGCTCAACGCTTCTTGTTCTGGCACCCAAGCCTCATTTTCAATCGTAAGATCACTAAGGCCATCATCATCGGTCTCATGATCATCATTATCGTCAACATTGAGAAGGGAAGGTCTCACATGAGTGTGCTGACTATCCAAGCTCAGGAGCTCGAAAGGATTGCCCATTTGTCTGACAGATTTATGATTACTATTGTGTGCGTAACTAAGATTACGCATGTAAGGCTTCGGCGTATGATGTATGTCGGATTTGGGCCCCGAGCTAGCATTCGCCATGATACCATCTCCTAGGGGGAATTGTTCGTATGTGTGGATATTTTGTTCACATAGCGATAAGACTCAGATACCAGTCCCCCCGTCGCGCCTCTACCAGCCCCCTCCCCCTTATTACATTTTTTGACATTTACATCCACCACCCTTGGCACATCCCCGAGGTCAGCCATCATACTGGAGACCTCCTTATTCTCAATACAGGACGCATCCTTATCTTTACATGTATCCCCCTCTTGCGATCAATAATAGCAAGTGTAACATTACTACCACCCCCTCCATTTCTAGCCGCGCCTTCTTTCCTCTTCATGTCATCCTGAATTCTCTTCTCCCCCGGTTTATGAGTCCCTATTACATGCGAATCCAACGATTCGCTTTCGAAGACATCTTCTCTCCTCCTATTTACAGTCAAACTATTTTGAACAACCACAAAATGCTCCCCACCCCAACGGGCTAGCCTCCCCCAGCTTGGCCGACATTTTGGCCACATTCCCCTCGTTATTACAATCCTTCACACACTCCCCTTCATCCCCCTTACATTATCATTCAACTGATTACATCCTTCCATATTCTCCCCTGGCATCCTATTACAATAGTTGAGTACATATTCCCCTCACCAACATTACCATTATCCCTCACATCCCCCCCAATCATTTGAGTACATTACCCCCTCTCCAACATTACTTATTCCCCCACATTCCCCTCACAGACATTTGAGTACATGTTCACATCATCTTCATCAGTACTAGGCTTTTTAGAAGGGCATTGCATAGACGAGTGGCCAAAACAAACACAGTTGGGGCAGCGTGGCGGTTCGCCCTCATACCTTACTCCCAGCTCAATCGAAGACTCCTCCCCTAACTGCACCATGATCAACTGTGGGAGAGGTGTATCAGCACTAATATCCACCAGGCAATGGGCAAAAGATGGCCTCTCCATTCTTGTTGTAGCCCGATCCAAGCTTATGGGCTTCCTAGCAACACTAGTGATGGCGCTGAGAATACGCTTAGTCCAGAGATTAACCGACAAATTGGGAATCTGCAACCATACTGGAACCGCTGTAAGCAGATCTCTATCAAAACCATCTCCCTCACACCAATGTTGCAGTACCACAAGCCTCTCTTCGAAGAGCCATGGACCACCGTATAGGACCACATCGCGATCATCTTTCGCTTCGAAACTGAAATAGAAAAAACCATTTTCTCTTGAGAAGATGCTGACCTCCTCTTTGAGCTTCCACATTCTATTCGTCCAAGCTCAGATTTTTCCATAGAATGGTATGTCCCTGAGAACGTATCCTACTAAGGTGTTCCCTCAAATCTCAGCACCTTCCGCCAGCATTTCATCAGAAACTTGCGCAAAAACAGCCCCCTCTCCATCGACAACCAGGGGAATGAAGTCCATCACAAAGGAATTTGAGATCTTTCGTCTGTTTGTACATATCTCCAGCCAAGATTTCTTATCGGCATTGAAATTAATCTTCATCGGGATCTTTGGGCGCTGCATCCTTCTCTCGAGCACATTGCGTGCATCATGCTTGCCCACCGTTCCTGAAGAGGAAGTAGCCTGCACAGTTTTCCCCCTATCAGCAGGGACTTTCTTCCGGGTCACCTCTCTCCAGCCCTTGTCTGACTTCACATCAATCAGCTCTAGCTCCAGTTGATTCAGACGACAGAAAACAAGAAGGCTCAGGGAATCACATGCAGAATGAAATCAAGATCCAAGGAAAACAAAGAAGACTCACCCACGGATCAAGACCTCAGAAGGAGATCTTGATCCACCAATAATAGCTTTGAGTTCCAGGAGCTGAACCTCGGTGATCATCCTTGTCTCTCCGAACAACTTGGATCCACTTCACCTCCAAGAAAGCTCAAATCCAGAACTCGATCCAATTTGTTACAGCAAGATCAAGATAATCAGATCAAGATTAAGGATCACGATTCATGAAATACGTGAAAATCAAGTAATCAGTGAACTTACCGTCGGATCAAGACCCCTAGTCGAGATCATGATCCTTCCGATCACCGTCGATGATCACAACAACCTCTTGGCACCGCCGATGATCAAGATCCCTAGTCGAGATCTTGAAACTTCCAATCTCCTTCGATGATCAGGAAAATATAAGAATCAGCACTATCGAGACCCGATCCATGCTGATGATCTATCTTCGATCGCCTTCTTCAACTTCCACGTCAACGAGCGGATGGATCTGTCGCCTCCAGAGCAAGATCCGCGTAGCTGAGACGAGATCTCCACTCTGATCACCGTCGAAGCAGCTGGGACGGTCGCCGTCGGCGGAGAAAACCCACTCGCCGAATTAGAGCTTCTCTCTCTAACCAGCCAAGAGAGAGAGAGAGTCAAAAATGTTTATATATATATAATCTATTCTATAAAACATGAAGAATTTGAATGTTGTCCTACTAGGACAAACCTTTGTCCTAGGTGGACAACTTTGTCCTAGGTGGACAAATGACAAAATTTGGGATGGGTTTGTTTTTGGGGGAAAACTTTAATTTGGGGGGAAACTTGAAATTTAAATTTGGGGGGAAACTTGAAATTCAAAATTTGGGGGGAAACTTGAAATTCAAAATTTGGGGGGAAACTTAAATTTGGGGAACTTGAAATTTGTTTGGGTGGGAACTCAACCATTAAATAAACCGTGCCCTATGGGCACGGGGTAACGACTAGTATATATATATATACCGACAGCTCAGATTAATCTCATTAACTCAAAAGCATCTATGACAGCTCAGAAAAATATATAACAAACCAGATAGACATACACAGCAATTTAAACAGTCATTTACAAGTTACAACAAATCACATTATTAACTAGAGCATATATTCCCAAGATATCCATAATTTCATCCAGAATGAAATAACGCTTGTTCACCACAAAAGTTATGAGCGATAATCGCTCAATCATTATTTTAAAACAAAATTTCGATACATTTATTCAAAATAAAAAGTATCATCCACTTCTTGATATCTCGCAGTTCCTAGACACCCCCAGCAGCAAAAATTACTCCGATGCCGACCGTGTTGGAACTTCCTCCATCCTTTTACTTTATGCACCTGTAGACAGTAAACAAATGTCTTAGTAAACACACTGGTATCTTATACCATGTAGCAAAACTTTTATGGATGCATTCAGATTTCGACGGCGCCCCTTTGTTCTTCTTCTTTCCCTTCTTTTCTTTCGAAGGTTCATGTGCCTGCCTCTTCTTTGCGTTGTCCTTCGATTGGTGGGAAGGGGCAGGGCTTACAACCAACGCTGCTGTTGGCTTCTTCTCAATTTCCTCGAACTGTCGGAGCATGTTGAGGAGACCAAAAGATCCACTTCAGTACTGGTCATTATGAAACTCGTAATGAACGGATTGAAGTCAGGGGTTAAAGATCTCAGGATAATGTCCAGGCTCATTTCATTCTCGAGGATAAATCCTAGTTGGGTCGCATCCTCTATGTAGCCGATCATCTTTATAACATGATATTGCACATGGCCTGTTGTCATCTTGGCTCCCCAAAGGATGCACGTGACCTCAAACCTGGCAGCTCTAGAACTCTTGCCTTACAATTCCTCTGCGTTCAGAAGCATGCAACGAACATCCATATGTTCGTGCTTCCTTTGTAGGTCATTGGTCATAGATGCCAAAGTAAGGCACCTGGCCTTCTCTGCATCCCTTTGGTACTGCTTGTAGGCATCTCTCTCCTCGTTGGTGGCATCCTCGTCAGGCCTTTCCAGAGCGTCTTCAGTCAGTATGTATCCAATCTCAGCTAGCGAGAGGACCAGCTTTATGTTCCTAAGCCAATCTTTGTAGTTTATCACATCTAGCACGTTCTTCTCGATAATGAATTTTAGACCAAACTCCATACTGCATTATTTAATAGACATTGGATTAGCATATGTTCTTGTATAGTTTAAGAGTTTTTTATTAAACTATATTCTCCTACTATTTTAAATAATTTTTAAGCCATAATAATAAAAAATTTATTATAATTAAAATTTTGTGGGAGAGTGATCCAACCGCCCCGAGTCTCACAACCTTGAGTGTGCTCAACAAGTTGTTTGACTCTGCAGTCGGTAGACAAACTCTTCATCAATTATATTAAATATGATTCTCTATATAATTTTAACCCTAGCCAATTATGATCATGAGTGTGCTCATCCAAATCATAATGGCTAGTCTAGTCGGACCCTTGTTTTCGTGTCTAGCTTAACTTGCATCGGCGCTCGGTGTATTAACGACACGACGGTTTGGGCCAAGGCTTAGACTACATCATATGTAATAAGAAGTAGGTTTCTATAAGGTTGTCATGTCACAGCTTGAGTGTGCTCAACAACTGTAACATGGGTCCTATAATTGCCAAGTTCTAAAACAAGGAGGGCTACATTTATCTTGAAAAAGATTATTAACGTATTATACTTAGGTATAGTTCAGGGTGTCATATAATCATGATTCGTGTCATTGCGGTCCAGCAGACACGGCCAAGGAATTGATTAAGCCAGGATCACTTACCCCCAGTCTAGCTAGGGTGACCTAACAAACTTATCCAAGCACATTGACCAGTATCATGGTCCATTAAATGAGACTTATCATTCATATATGTGTGCCGTAAACTAAAAGTCTTTATTAATTTAATTAATTCTATCAACTAGTGGAATCCTTAAAATTCAAAATTTATTAGGATTCGTTAATAACTGTTATTAATTCCTTATTAACTATAAGGTTTATTTATTCAACGTGCTACCCTAATCATTATTAGGATTTTAATAAAATCATTTACAACACTTTACAGTGTAGTCTTTTAATGAGAATTATTATGATAATGATTAAAATAATAATCATCGTTAAAGGACTATCCTAATCAGGAATTAGGTTTTAAAAGGTTGTAACGTTTTATTAAAATATAGCCTGTCATTTAAAAAAATTCATCTTATGTTATGAATCAAGTACTGAGGGGAGAGCCCTCAAGTCTATATTTATAGCCAAAGGGGAGAATACAAGTGGGTATGGGCCCAACCACTTGGGTTGGTCCAATAACTCATCCAACCCAGTAAATACCCATTCACAACACTCCCCCTTATCCAGCCATAGTTGTGGACCCTGCTCATGAATACTTCAGGATTCTGAGCCTGTATGGGTCTCACATGGGGTGGATACTTCAGGATCCTGAGTTGGTGAGATTTGTCTCGTTAAAACCTTTGGCTATGGAAAACCCAGTGGGAAAAACCATAGTTAAGGAAAAAGAGTGCAAACGCTCTTTAACTCCCCCTGATTTGTACAAGTGACTCTGCTCATGAATGCTTCTGGATTCTGAGCGTCACAGAGGGGTGGATACTTCGGGATCCAGAGTTGATTTGATTTGCCTCGTTAAAACCTTTGGCTATGGAAAACCCAGTGGGAAAAACCATAGCTAAGGGAAAAGAGTACAAATTCCCTCAACTCCCCCTGATCTGTAAAAGCTCTTAGGCTTTCAGATCTCTTAGGCTTATCTCATCACTCCTATTTACAATATTCCGAATATACACAGATTACAAATTTTGTCACCATCAAGCAGCTGCTGAATCCAGAAACTCTGAAGAGGTTGCTAAGTTTCGTCGCCTCTGATGTGGTCTTCAGACTATATGGTCAGCTCCACAGAAACAGCCTCTATCCCAGTCGTCACTGGGATGTGATGTACCACCAGGCGCCCTCAAATACACCATTGGTGTGATTCTGGAATGGTGAGGATCTCGGAATGATAGGATGATGTTGCCTTCATAAGTTGCTTTGCAGATCTGCATGGGATCGCCATCCCTCTGTGGGTACCCGTTCTGTGATATCTCAGCATATGGACTGGACCTAAAACCTGCATTTGCATGAACATTGGAGGATGCTACTACATTTTGTAAGTCCAAATATTTCGACCCTTGGAGAAAGCGCAGAAGGCTTAACTCAGGTCTAATGGCCCTTTTTAGGTGCCAACTATCTCTGGCTAATGAGTTTACTGCAATTGCTATACCGGGACATATGCAGTTAGCCAGGAGTGCATGATTGCACTATGATAAGGGACTTTGGGACCAGTTATATCCTCCCCCTCTTCCAGCGATCGGAAGGGTTCTTTTTGTTCATCCAGTAAGTGTACCACCGTGGGTGTACTTTGGATGAAAATGGTCCTTTTAATATCTTCAACGCACTTCTGGGCGTTTTTAACAGGATTCTATGAGCCATGACTTTATATTTGCCTAGGTCTTTCTATTTCATGTTTAAAAGTCAGGCTAGTACATTTATTTCGGTTTTCTCTTCAGGAGATCCGATGAGATGTTAGTTGTCTACAACTAAGATCTCTAATCCTGTTCTTTGCATAGATGCAAAAACAACCTTCAGTAGGAATCATTGACTTCTCAAGTGATTCTCTTGGTTGTACATTTATTTGTTATACTTATATTTCTTCATTTGAATAGACGTCCCGAAGTCTATTCAGGCATTTTAAGGAAATGTGGAAATTATTTTTACAAGATATCCACGAAGGTATGCCGTCACAACATCCAATAACAGCATATCCAAAATTTTCCTTCGCCAAATCGTAAGGTATTCGCTTTTGATAACTTAGGGAGACTGATGCATCATTTATGAGACATGCTCATTTGAATTTGTTCGATCCCTAGTTTCAGCGAAATTTTCCTTGGGCTATAGGTTGTACCGTATAGCATACGATTTTGTATCTATTTTTCTTATGTTTGCAATACTTTGTTTTATCCACAGGTTTGACACCTTTTGGTGTCTGGACTTCAGGTCCGAACATTTCACGTTTCATAAGTGAGTCCAGCTCATCTTCTATTGCCACGTTCCACATTTTGGCCAATCTCTACGTTTTCCTTCTAGCAACGGAGTGTGGAACGATAATTTACAAACATCATCGCCATTGCGATGTATATGGCAATATAATACGTGAATATATTGTCGACAATTTATGTTCTATCTGTCCAACACCTCCCCAGTACGTACAACATTTACTTAATTTCACTTTTTCCCGGCAATTCCTCTGCAGTGGATTCCGGGAAGGGTGATGGTGTGGACAGGAGCTCATTGTCCTGTGGTAGTATTGTCTTAAGGTCTCCAGGAGTTTCTGTCCTTGGAGCCTGGTGGTCTGCCTCTTTTCTGTTGAGGATCAGCCACTTCTGCTGCTGGTGGATTGCATCCATTCTCGGGGATGTCAATCCTAGCTGGAGTTTTTGCAGCAGGGATGTGTGATCTGACAATCTTCTGGTTGTCAATAAATGATTTCGGTAATTGGTGAACAGTGTTCTGTGTGTGGAAGATCTTCTGGATCTCATCTACACATTGTATTGTTACCGGATCATAGTGGGTCAAGCTGTTTGTAACCCATGTTATAATTTTCTTCGCGCCAGATTTTCCAGTATTTGGGCCTATTTTTGGGAAAACTTGTCTCATCGAGATCACAGTCTTCAAGGTGTGCCTTAATTACGTCCCCCGTTTGGGGTTCTAGGTATCTTATAAGTGAGGGTGAGTCAAACCCTGCATGGATACCTAGGCGACGTTGAGTACCGTTTTGGTCCTCTTTGGTGGTGCAATGGGGATTTGAGACTGCGCGACCGAAGATTCTCAGATGAGAAATGTTCGGTGGCATTTCATATGCAAGTTGCATTGGAGACTCTGACCTCCAGAGGGTCTTATTTTCATTTACGATGCAGCATGCAGAGTTTGCATGTCCCCATGCATCCATAGGCAATCGGGATTTAATGGACGTTCAGTCCATTGGAGTCTACTTTTCAGTGACTCTGCCGACCCATTTTGGGTATGAACATGCGGCACTTGTATGTTCATTTTCAATTCCCGTTGATTGGCAATACTCTTGAAAAGACTGGGAGGTATATTTCCCAACATTAACCAGACTTATTTACAACATTTTATTGTCTGGGAAATGTGCCCGCAACATTTTTATTCTTGTGCCAATAGCTTTGGAAAAGCTAAGTTGCGGGTCTTGTAGTAGACATACGTATGAATATTCTGAGGATGCATTTATTAGTACAATGAAGTACCAAAATAGCCCACTAGGGGTGGTGGATTTTATCCACATCTGTCTCCTTGTATTCTTTTTTGAGGAAGCGTGGAGATTCTTTTTCAACTTATTGTGGAGATGGCCTTGCAATTAGTCTTCCCTTATAGTAAGGGATGCGAGGGAATTTTCCCTTCTGAAGAATCTTCTGGTTCTTCAAGTCATACCCATAGGATAAGATGCTGTGCATCACAAATCCAGGGTGGCCAAGTCCAACATGCCAGAGTGAAAACTCGGCTGATGTAGGGCACTTCAGGTGCTCCGTTTAATTCTGCTTCCTTTCTCCGAATCTTCGTATGATAGAGGCCTATAAGGCTCTCAAAACGTTCAAGTGTGGATTTTACTCCTTTTTCTTGAGACGTTGCATACGGTAATTTTTCTTTTACATTTGCTGTTTCCAAATGGGATCCGTTGAAACGGATGTCCTTGAAACTTAGAAAGTTTCTTTTTGGAATTCGGAGGGGTTAGTGCATCCATTATTTTTGTGTCGTTTGGGGGCAACTGTGTTGCATTCCCTGGATCTTCAATATAGCCCTGATATTGGGCTTTGTATTGATAGAAATCGTACGTGTTTATTGTCTACTAAGCATTTATGAGAGCAGTTTCAAAAGATGAAACGTATCGGCACATGCATATTTAGATAAACATTTTCATTTATTGTCTACTAAACATTTTCATTCAGAACAAATTTCATAAAAAATGCTCTCATAAATTATTCTCAAAACAAATTGCTAAGATAAAAATAAGGGCTAATCAAGCAAGTCATCATTTTCGAAGTTGTCAGCTGAAAACTTGACTGGAGCATCAGATGTCATCAGGTTTGTTTCAACTTTATTTTTCTTGTTCTTTTAATACAAATCCTGGAGATGATGCGGAGTTCGGCACACTCTGGACCAGTGGCTTTTCAAGCCACAATTGTGGCACTAGTCTTCCCATTCCCTCTTGGGTGGGGGTGAATTATTTTTGTCATTTCTGTGCCACGTGAACTTCCGCTTATTTCGATGCTGCTGTACATGGCCCTTGGCATTTTTCTGTTGACCCCCCTTCTGTGGTCTTTCTTTTCTTTTTATTATCTCTCTTCTTTTTGAAGGAAGAGGAATAGTGAGCTTCTGGTGGGGGGCAGTGCCGGGGAGCGTAGATTGTGAGGGGAGAGGAGAAGCTCTCTGTTTTGCTCAGCCATGAGTAAACACGACAGCAGCTCGGAATACTTGGTGAACTTGCGTTCACGGTATTGCTGCATGAGTATCGCATCATCTTTTTTTTTATGGAAGGACGTATACGTCTTTTCCAGCATGCGATTTTCTGAGACTTTTTCACCACACAACTTCAGGCGTGTGGTGATGCTAAAAAGTGCTGAGTTGTACTCAGCGACGGACTTTAAGTCCTGCAGTCTCAGGTTCTCCCACTCGTATCGTGCCCTTGGGAGTATAACATCTTTCTGATGTTTATACCTGTCCTCAAGGGCGGTCCATAGCTCAAGTGGATCTTCGACCGTAAGGTATTCAGCCTTTAAGGTCTTGTCCACATGGCGGCGAATATAGATGATGGCTTGCGCCATCTCTATATCGCTAACATTTTCTTTTTCATTCACAACAGCGATGAGGGTCTTTTGCCCGCAGGTGAAACTTTACATCTAGCTGCCAGCTTAGATAGTTTCTACCTGATGCTTCCAGTACTTCGAAATTAACGCTTGCAATATTAGCCATTTATCTAGCAGAGCACAAACATGCATGAATTAATAATTAATCAGAGAAAACATTTTCATGCGGAGGCAATATTTAACGAAAAACTAAATGTGTGGATCGGCCAGTCCCACAAGAAAGAGTCCAAAAGTCCACAGTCCAAATTATACAAATTTGCAGCTTTAAAAATGAAAATACAACTTTGGAAACCCCGTGGGTCCCATATGATATCTCCATCTTCAAGCGTGGCCTCCGTCTTCATGGAAGTTGGTCTTCTTTCTTTGACATTTACATAAATTCCTCACTACAATTTCTCTCAAAAATAAAAGAAAAATGCAGGAAATAAACTGTGGGACTAAACGGCCGATCCAAAAACCACATTTAGCAATTCATGCAAAAATATTATGCTCATCAACATTTTCATCAGACATTTTCATCACAGGCATCACATGCATTTAATATTCGCAGAGATGGATAAATAATTTAAACACTTAATAATTATTGGACCACTGGGCAACGTCATACACCGTTAGGTTACTAACGGCAGAGCGGTCGCAGGATCTTCCTAATTATTAAGTCTTCCTAATTACTAACGTCATACACCGTTAGGTCTTCCTAATCACTAACGGCGGCGGCGGGGGCCGCCCCCCTGCAGGGGGAGGCGGCCAGGGAGGGGGGGGTTTTCCGGCGAGGGGGGGAGGTTTCCGGCGACGGCTAGCCGTCGGAGAGATCAAAATTAGGGTTTTGTCCCTAAAAATTGAGTTTTTACCCTAAAAATTGGGTTTTTACCCTAAAAATTGGGTTTTTGGGATGAAAAATCCGTCGTTTTCAAGGCGACGATGAATCTCCATGACGATCTTGTGAGATCTAGGGGAGGGGTAATCATACGTATGATTAAAAATCTTGTTTTTAGAGTTTTTACCTCTATATCCGTCCTCCGGATATAGCGACGGTTGCTCGAAGCCCTACGCGGATGACGACCCTTGATGGAGGAAGCCTTGCACCGCGCTCGTCAATCTCCCGTCTCGCCTTCGCCTTCGCCTTTGCAACGAACGGAAAAAAAAATTTGTGGAAAACAAAAAAATTTTAGAGGCTCGTGCTGATAACGTGTTATGAATCAAGTACTGAGGGGAGAGCCCTCAAGTCTATATTTATAGCCAAAGGGGAGAATACAAGTGGGTATGGGCCCAACCACTTGGGTTGGCCCAATAACTCATCCAACCCAGTAAATACCCATTCACAACATCTTATAAATTTTTAAACAGGTTTTAATGGCTAACCTAAAAGGTTTCATGAATTATCAAATAAAGCATGGCCATTAAACATAAACAACACTAATTTCATCGCATAAAATAGGTGTCCAACTATTTCACAATTAAATAGAACGGCATATTAAAGATTTATCTATTAAATAATTAACATGCATACTAAAATTTAATACTTAAATTTAAACATGATTTTAAAACCTTTAAAAATTTATTTAATAAAATTAATAGTTTCATAAAAAGTAACACATAATTTTTAATTCCAAAACTTGGTTTTAAAAATCATCATAAAAAATTTCCATGTTTCTAAAAAACATTTTATCACTTAAAACAACTTTAAAAACATTTCAATTAAAGGCGATTTTAATTTTTTTTAACAATATTGCATAAAGTTAAAAAAAACTTTTACACGCATTTTAAAAAAGCATTCATTTAATTATTAACATCGCAGTCCTAAAATCAACATGCAAACCTAGAGCTCTGATACCACTGAAGGGTTTTTGATGGACCCTTAGGGCATAATTCTATGCCCGTCCTACGTCAGATGAACAATAGATGAAAATTAAAGCAGCGAAAAAAATTAAATCGTTAAACTATTTAACGAATACCAAAGGCTTCAAGACCATAAGCCAGGATCTATGCTAACTTGGGGTGGATCTGACCATCCCAAGAAAGATCTAAAGCTACTGCGACATAATAATTAACGAAAGCTTAATTAATCACATACCAGGTACCTTGCTTGCACCGACAAGGTGTACCGTACCGCCTTCCGCTCCCCAAGCTTGTCGCCTTGCACACACGAACCGATCCACCCGTAGCGAGCCGACACTATGCCTTTGAGCCAACCACTTGCCGAAGAAAGTTTCACTTGAGCGCGATCCGACGGCTTAGACTTCAGATCAAAATCCAAATCCTCCACGTCGTTTTGCTAGAACGAACGTGAAGGAAACGTAAGAAAATGGGAGAGAATGATTTCTGTCTCGAATTTTGAGAGTGCCCAAAACTTTTGTGAGCTTCTCAATTTCAAGAGACTTGGTGCAAGTTTTCAAGGAGAGTGTTGGCTCCTATTTATATAGGCAGCCGGCTCTCTCCTTCTCATCATATCCGATGTGGGACTAAATTAAAATTAGAGAATTAATTAAGTTAGTTTGCCTTTCATAAAGGCTAAATTTTAACGAATTAATTCTCCCTCACCGTTGAGCTTTAGAAAAGATACAACCTATCAATTCGAAGAGCTATGAATGGTGAACGCATAGGAACGAACGGCGACGAATTTCGACTTTGTTTGACCCCTCAAACAATCGCTCAAAGTTGAGCAAAAAGTCAAAATTTAGCTAATTCGTAGCCTTCACAACCCTCCTAGGGTTTCTGGAAGTTTGGGCCCCTTAGGTGGGGCCCACGGCCAATTGGGCACGCCCAAAGGGCACGCCCAGTCCAATCTAGGCACCAGCCCGTGCCTGGGCACGCAGGCTGACCCGCCCGCTACAGTGCGGGCGGGTTTGACCCGCCCGCACAGGTGCGCTTGCCCGCCTGCAGAACGGGCTGGCTCGCCCGCCTGCAATGCAGGCTGGCTCACCCGCATTTGCGAGCGGGCTCAGCCCGCATAGCAAGCTGGGCTCAGCCCGCCTGTTTGGCAGGTTGGGCTTGCCCATGCCCAATTGGGCGGGCTAGCCCTGCCCACTTGGGTGGGCTAGCCTAGTCCAACTAGGTCAGTTTAGACTAGAACTAGGCAAAAGCCCAGTTTTGGCCTTTTGAGCCATAATTTCAGTTCTACAACTCCAATTAGGCCGATTCTAGATTCGTTGGAAAGCTTGGTTCGAATGGGACAATCCCAAAGAGCCATCTATCCATTTCTATGCATTTATATGTTTCTAAATTCATTATAAACTATTTATAATGTATTCTAAAACTGTCTGCATCTTATGCAATAATCCCATTCAGCATTCTGTTAACGCTGAAGTTGAAAACATTTTGCGACATTTATTAAATCTCATTTGATAGCTGAAAACTTTATGCGATCTTATTAAATATTATTTAATATAGGTTGACTTAACTCTTTAGAGACGTTAATTATTCTTGTGCACCCGAGTACACTCCTCCTAAAATCTTCTTATTACTAAGACGTGAACCGAACTCGGTGTAAGACCCTATAGCCTGATCTTACTACAGGTTGGGACTTGAAACCCCTAGATGACAGTGACCACGAGCAGCAGGTGTCGTTCATGTTTCAGAATCATACTTGCATGATTGACCCATCGACAAAAGTGTCGACGGGATCGCTCTGACTGTGTCAGTGATGAATAGCGCAGTTTTAGTCCTTTCGTCACAACTATGTCCCTGCATGGCCTAGGGTATGGTAAACCATCAACCCTACTAGCCAGCATCGGTCAGTATAAGTCTTTATTATATACACGTTGTACATCCTACAACGTACCCCGGCCGAGGTTTAGCACAAAGAACCATACTAAGCTCGTGACACTAACTTTCCTTACAACGGAAGAGAGGAATCCCATCTAAGTCATATACTTACCTTGTATGCTTCAGGTGTCACCCAACCTAAGACCTTTTAGCAGGCCTGGCCTAAAAGCTAGATCATAGATCTAAGTGACATTATTCATACACCGGTTTGTATAGATGGCTTCAGGTCTTAAGGACCAACTTGCCCATCATCACTATAGAGTTATTAATAAAAGTTTAGTTAAAGTTTAACCATTTAATAACTCTTAATTGGGTCGTTCAGTGAACTCATTCCCTATGAGCACCTATGCCTTGTCTCCGACTTCGCCAGTTCGAATGATTATGAGATCATCATTACCCTGCAGGGTGAGACATAGACACAATGGTCTGTCCGATGTGTCGATATCCATTTCTCGACACATCTATGACCACGAACGTTTTAAGACTTAAGTTCTTGTCGGTCATTTACTTCTCACAATCGAGATCTACATCTAGATACGTAATGACCTCACTTTAAGTCTAAGGAAATTATCCAAGTATTTGATTCATAGAATTTATACTATGACAATTATTACTTTATGTATATACGAACAAGATGATAAGGATAAATTGCCTCAAGGGCACATATCGTCCTACAAGGGCTACGAGAATTAAGGAAGACATTTGTTATTCTCTAATTGGCTGATTGGTCTATGAAGATTGTTGAGTATTGGACTTCTCTCTACTCGGTGTTAATGATGAGAAAACATAAATACTTGTGACTAATCTCCTATTTGCAGTTAATCCATTGCCAAAGCTTGTCATGAAGATCTATTTGCAATGGATGACACTCAAAGATCATTGAAAGCAAATGAAGTGATTTGGATGATCGTAGATGGTGATTGAAGCTCCTAGAAGACTTCAAGCTCATACGTTAGAAATAAGAGAGAGTTCGTCAAATGTAATTTTCATCTTTCTCTTCTAGTATGTAGCTTAGAAGTAGAACTTTGTTGGAGCACACACACACCTTCATTTCAGTCTTTGGATATCATTAGATCAACCTTCCTTAGACTCCAATTCATTTCTATCTAGATTGTGCATGTCATGTTTATAACAGTCGACTGCTGAATAATTTACAGTCGCCTGTCTCAAAAAATTCGACTGTGTTTTGTTCTACAGTTGACTGTTATGCACAAACTTCTTCAGTCTAGTTTTTAGGCTTCTTAGCTTTACCTCTCACAGGCGACTTATGAACGATTCACATGTGCCTGTCCAAGTGACAATCGACTGTGTTTTGTTAATCAGTCGCATGTCTATCTTTAGCCCAAACTATATTTCTCTGTTTAATCTGGCCAGTCGACTATTGTTGATTTTACAGTCGACTGTCCAATAAAACAGTCGACTGTCAATGTTACAACAAGCGTCTTTCTTTGAGCCTATTTGATGACTCAACTCTTTGGAAAATCTCAGGGTTTTGACAGTCGTCTGTAGAAGGAATTACGGTCGCCTGTTTAGTTTAACAGTCGACTGTCTTATCTTCATCAGTCGTCTGTCCTGTTCTCTCAGACTTTTCTCAGATTTCCTCAACTTACCCAGCTTACAGCCAGTCACCTGTAGTAGGATTTACAGTTGCATGTTGGTTCAACAGTCGCATGTCTATGCCTCATCAGTCAACTGTCCATGTGGTAAGTTACCGTTATGAATTCTCACCTACCCTCTGTCACTGTGCAGCGGTCGACTGTGAATTATTCAACAGTCGAATGTCGACGTTGAGTTTTTCCTCACGGATTTTAATGGGGTTTTTAGTGATTCAGTTTGAAGGGTTTGAGAAACCTATAAAAGGAGCCTCTACTGTTCCATTGAGAGGTTACTTAGTCACTTACTCATTCATTCAAGCTTTCATTCTCAAGATCAAAGCTCTCAAATCCTAAAGAGCCAGAAGTCCTATCTTCAATCTCTTGCTCTCCAACCTAGAACCAAAGAGAAATCTTCTAAACATTTGGTGCAGTCAAGAGAAAGAGCTTTCCTCTCTTCCAAGAGAGTCTTTCAACACACAACACGCTTCTCCTTCAAGTTCTACTTCAAGGCATAGGTGATTGTAAGTGTTGCATAATTTCATATTTCATAGCTTTCGTTATTTGATTTACTCTCGGTTTGTGAGAGTGGTTTGCTTGCTCCCAAGTTGTGCGAGTCAATGTCAATCGATTGTATTTCGATATCACTTGTAGGGTTGCTACAAGTGGGTTTTAAGGAAACCTCAAGTTAGGGTTTTAACTTGAGTATTCAGTTGTTAACCGGGTGGAAGGGACGTAGGATTACCGGGAAAAAATCGGGAAGTGACTTGGGTAATCCGAACCCTTGAAACATCATTGCGTTTGCATTTGTTTCATTTTGGGTTTATTTCTATTCCGCACTATTTGTTGGTTAGGAATTTAATTTGGTGTAACTATCTTTTAAAATTATATAAACACTATTCAACCCCCTTCTAGTGTTTTCCTCATAGCCACGGACCTTACAATTAGTATCAGAGTGCAAGTTTATAGCTATGGCATCCAACAACAACAACGATCCTCCATCGACTTCGTACAATAATCATGATCGTGATGGAGCGTCCACTCTATTCGAAGGTCAATCCACGGTGCGTCCTCCACGTTTCAATGGCATGAACTTCGGCTATTGGAAATGCCGGATAGAGACGTTCCTAAGGAGTGCTTCCCTTTGGAGAACCCTCCACAAGGAATACGTCGAGCCCATCGAAGAGGATTTCGAAAAATGGACGGCTTCTGAGAAATCTGTCGAAGTCAACAACGCAAAAGCAATGAACGCTCTTCATTGTGCATTGGACCCGAATGAGTTCAACATGATATGCACATGTAAGAGTGCATATCAAATTTGAAACCATCTCGTCGTGACCCATGAGGGAACGAACAAGGTAAAACTTTCTAAACTATATGTTGCCGTGCAAAATTTCGATATGTTTCATATGCAGGAAAATGAGACCATAGCATCTATGTATAGACGTTTTACCGACATCACCTATGAACTGGAAGCTCTTGGGCAAACATACACCCAACCAGAGAAGGTGAAAAAAATCATAATGGGGATGACCTCCAAATGGGAACGAAGAGCTATCGCCATTGAGGAGGTCAACGACTTGAAGAACTACACCATCGTGAATCTCATCGGCAGTCGCATGTCTTACGAAGTAAGATGAGATAACCGATTAAAGATTTGAGCTATGATGAATCCTTTGGAGGCCAAGAAGAAATCTTTGGCATTCAAAGCCAAAGCCAAATCCTCTGATAGTGAAGAATCAGAAAATAAGATGGACTTAGAGGAAATGGCCCAAATGGCGAAGAAGTTCCAACGCTTCTTTCGCAAAGGTAAATTTCCCTCTAACAATATATTTGATTCTACTAATAACTCTTCCTCTCTTTGCTTTAAGTGTAATAAGCTAGGGCACATCAAGAAGGATTGCCCAATGCTCCGAAACAAAGAGAAGTGGAAGGCTCCGAAGTACCACAAGTCCGACAAGAATAAGAGAGATAAGAAGAAAGGGCTCGTCGGTACATTCGATGACTCAAGTGGAGACTCGTCAAGTGATTCTGATGATGAGAAGGGTGAAAGTGCCCACATGTGTTTTATGGCCCGGGAAGATCCACTCTCCGATGAGAGTGATTTCGAGATGGATGAACCCGATGTAACTATGGATGAATTGTGTATTGCTAAGGAAGAATTATTTGCTAAGTATCAATCGTTAATGCTTAGATATACTAGTTTAAAGAAATTGAATGTTAGCAATCCATCCATTCCATGCATTATCAATAATGACACCATTGTTGATACATTAACCCTGGAGAAAGTGAATTTAGCTTCTCAAAATGCCACTTTGAGAAATAAGGTGAATACCCTCAAATCTCAACTAGATCAAACACATCCTAAGAATAATGTGATCTAGTTTCATGACACACACAATTGGGTTTAGAGAATGACTCTCTTAAAACCAAGTGCACGAGCTCAAAGCACGGGTGTCCACCTTGGATACCGATATTTCTTCTCTTAAGGAGAAATATGAGCTTATGTCCTCCCGTATTGTGAGATTTAATAAGGGGAAAGGACAACTAGATGATTTGCTAGCAAACCAATTTCCGGCCACACATCGTATAGGTCTTGGTTTTGTGGAAGCAAATGCATCCAATGTTCGCACCTCCTATAGTGGTGTCACTATAGACTTTGTGTGGCCATCCTCCGGTGCATCCACAAGTGGTGTCAAAGACACTATAGGTAGCAAATCTACCAAGAAAGTCACAATTTCTAACGTCTCTTCCTTTTGGCAAGAAACCCACTAAGGGTGAAAACCAAAAGAGAACTCATGCTTACATGTACACCAAGCTTCATCCACGTGGAAATCTCCTACTTCACAAGTGGATACTCATGACACTTTCTATGCTCCACACCCACGGACACGTACAAATCCACACATGAGAAATACTCATGTACGTGCTCCTATACACTCATATGCTCATGCGCATCATTCTTACATGTTTGCACACCCTCCACATGTCATGCATGACCCGTATGTTTCCTACAACATGCATGTTTCCAAGCATACATATAATTCTCATATGTTGAGTATTGATTCCCCGGATTTGGTTTTGGATGATGAACAAACATAAATATATCGTGAACTAACTCTTTGTGAGCACAGTTATGGAGATCGTCGCCAAATTTCTATGAACATCAATAGCGACGTCTCGAGACTTCTCAAAGCGCGTGATCGTGTGCCTAAAGCTTCGTTGAAGCTCAAGGACAATTATTGAAGTCATGAAGATTCGATTGAAGCTTTCGAAGACGGTTCGTCAAGTTTTATTTATAGTCTTCTAGCTTCGTTTCGTAGAATGTTAAGCCTTGAGTAGGTCTTACGTTTTAATCTTCATAACGCTCTTATCTTAGAGCTAGGATCTTAGTAGAAGTCCATACGAACTTTCCCGAAGCTTCGCGCTTCGATTCGCGACTTCTTGTGCATGTTAGTTGGTCCAAGAAGAAGAACCAACCGACTAGATGGCAATCTAGTCGGTTGGCAAAGCTTCTGGAACCGACTAGTTTGCCTTGTTCATTTCTAGCTCAGTTACTGTTTACAATTAGTCGGTCAAAGAAGGTTCACCAACCGACTAGTTGTGAAACTAGTCGGTTAGGAATCCTTCTTAGACCGACTAGTTGAGCATTCATTTTTGAGCCTAAGTTAATGTTTATCGTTAGTCGGTCAAAGTACATTTGTCAACTGACTAGTTGATAAACTAGTCGGTCAGCATTTGTTCTTAAACCGACTAATTCAACTTGTATTCAGACTATTCTATTTCTTCTGTTAGTCGGTCAAAGAACACTCACCGACCGACTAGTTGTGAAACTAGTCGGTTGGCAAGTCTTCTTAGACCGACTAGTTCCTTAAGTCTGAACTTTCTTTATTCACTGTTCACCTCTTGGTCGGTTCATGTTGATTGACCGACCGACTAGTTGATGAATTAGTCGGTCAGTGATCCTTCTTTGACCGACTAGTCTGCTTCAAAATAGAGCCGTTAGAGCATTAAATGCCACATGTTTTGCTCTCTCTTTCATTTATCCTATATATACTTGGAGTGCTGCATTCATAGCATTCAAGGCTGATATTTATTGAACTTTAGATAATCAAAGAGAAGCATTCAATCCTCATTCAAAGCTCTTTCATTTCTCACTTGAATCTCTCCCTCACTCTTATTTCAAAAGAGAGATTCATTGATTGTGAGCCTTCCAAGCCAAGAGCTTGATTCTAGGTCACCAACATCCACCTAGGCCTTCATTGCTGGTCATTATCTTGGAGCTAGGGTTTGGTGCCTTCATCTTCCCCAAAATCCATTTTGCCCTAATTCGTAAGTATACTCAAGGCATAGGATTTTGTCGGTAAGAATTTCTATTTCAATTTACTTGAATATTGCAAGTGATTCACTCTCGGTTGTGAGAGTTTGTTTGTGATCCCGGTTTGTGGGAGTCACATTTTGATTTGTGTATGATTTGATCTTGTAGAGGTTTCTACAAGTATTTCATAGTGCAAATTTAAGTTAGAAGTTTCTAACTCAAGTATCCGGAGGGGATCCGGGTGTTTGGGATGTAGGATCACCGGGAACAAGTCGGGGAGACTTGAGTGGATCCGAACCCGTTAAATTGTCTGTTTGCGATTGCATTTCCTTGTTGTCAATATTCACATTTCTGCATTTTCGCATTGTTGGTTGAGTTTGCAAGATAATTAAGAATTATCTTCTTAACTATTTTAAAGTACTATTCACCCCCTCTAGTACTTGTGCAGTAGCTACGTAGGGCATTACATTTGGTATCAAAGCCAAGTACCTAGCTATGTCTACCAACGACAACAAGACCGTTCGTCCACCTTCAGATTATAGCACCTTCAGGAACCGTGAATGAGCTTCTTTGGTGATGGAAGGACACTCCTCAACGAGGCCTCCCTTCTTCAACGGTATCAATTACGGGTACTGAAAATGCCGGATGGAAACTTTCCTCTGGAGTGCTTCACTATGGAGGGTCATGATGAAGGAGTATGTCGAGCCCGCCGAAGAAGATTTCGAGAAGTGGACTACCGCGGAGGTCACCACGGAGGTAAGCAATGCCAAGGCAATGAACGCCTTGCAATGTGCTTTAGAGCCAGAGGACTTCAACAAGTATGCACATGTAAGAGTGCATATCAAATATGGAACTCTCTCCTCATCTTGCATGAAGGAACGAGTAGGGTAAGAGACTCTAAACTCACCGTTGTCAATAAAGATTACGAGTTATTTCATATGCAACAGGGTGAGAAAATGAAGGAGTATTATGCTCGCTTCGTCGACATTACAAATAAATTGAAGGCTCTTGGAAAGACCTACACCCAAAAGGAGAAAGTCTCGAAGATCATTGACAGACTTCCTTCTTGTTGGGAGAAACATACCTTCGCCATCGAGAAAGGTAATGATATGAACAAATATACCGTTGTTCAACTAATGGGTACCTTAATGTCTTATGAGGTACGCAAGGATAGCAAGATGAAGATGCAAGACAAGATGAAGTCTTACTTGAAGCAAGACGAGCCAAAAAAAGGCGATTGCTTTCAAGGCCGCTCCATCAACATCCTCATCTACCGATGATGAAGACTCGGAAGACGAGTAGGACTTGGAATCCATTGCCCTCATGGCAAAGAAGTTCAACCGGTTCTTCCGGAAAGGTAATTTCAAGAACAAATCTAAATTTAGTTCTTCTAACGCCCCCGCTCCTTTGTGTTTCAAATGCAACAAGCCAGGACACATGAAAGCGGATTGTCCTCAAAACAAGCACAAGGAGAAGTGGAAGGCGCCAAAGTTCGACAAGTCAAAGAAGTACAAGAAAGGGTACAAGAAAGGGCTTGTCGGGACATTCACCGACTCAGATGATTCCTTAAGTGGAGAGTCTGATGATGAGCAAGTGGAGCAAGCACACATGTGCTTCATGGCTAGAGAGGAAAATGAACAAGGATCTTCCTCCTATGATAGCGAGGATGAAGGCGATGATGAGGTAACCATGGATGACCTTAGATTAGCTAACGAACAAATTTGGTCTAAATATTCTAAATTAGTAAATAGATATACTAAGACCAAAGATGAGTTAACTAGTCTCCAAACCTCGCCTAAACCTATCATCACCAACAACGACACCGTTGTTGAAGAGTTGAGAAATGAGATTGTAAATCTCAAATCTCAACTTGAACATGTTCATATTGAGGAATCGGATGAACATGAGATAGCGGATTTGACTTCTAGGAACTCAACTTTGAGTATCGAGAATGCGAATCTCAAATCTCATGTTTATGCACTCACATCGCAAGTATCCACTTTGGATGCTTCTATGCATTCTCTCACTGAGAAATATGAGTGCACATTAGGCCGAATTAATAAATTCAATAAAGGTAAGGACCATTTGGATAATATCCTAAATGACTTACTTCCTACCAATCACCACATTGGCTTGGGGTATAAGTTGGGAAATTCATCCAAGTCGGCCACTACCTTTGTTAGCCCAACTTCCGATGCTTCAACGAGTGGGAGCAAATACTCTATTGGTAGTTCATCTACTAATGGTGCTTCCTCCTCGTACACACCCTCGTTTGGAAAGAAACCCACTCTGGGTGGACCTCAAAAGAAGGGTCATGCTTATATGTACACAAATACCATGCCACGTAGGAACACACGTCCTACTCCACATGTTCACTCATATGATGATTTCTATGCATCACATCCACAGGCACATGCACACCATGTGAGACACCCCCATGCACGTGTTCCTCCACATGCATATGTACACCCACATCATCGTATGAACAATTATCATCATGCACCATTTCATCATGTGCCATATGCCTATCCACGACATGTATCATGTAGAAAGCAACAACGCATGCATGCTCCCAATAGGATTAGGGCTTCCAAAATTTTCACTATTTGGAGCCCGAAGAACACAAGCATGAACGAAAAACAAGCATACATGAATTCGTATTTTATGGATGTTGTGCATAATGATGATTTCATTGGGAAGTCTAAGTCCAATTGGACTTGGCTTCCAAAGGTCTAAGCTTTTAGGACCCAATGACCTTGGGTACCTTGGAATGATATGTTTATCTGTAGGTACTCAAGAAAAAGAAAAGGAGCAACAAATCCAAATTTGGCTCCAAGAATAATTGGATACTCGATAGCGGGTGTTCAAAACATATGACACGTGACGCTCAATTGCTCTCCGGAGTGCTACCCATTGCAAATGAAAACCGGGTAGTCTTTGGAGGCAACGAGAGCAGAACCATCATAGGTGTTGGCAAAGTGGGTAATCCTTCTAAACCACTAATAAGTGATGTTTACCTTGTTAAAGGATTAAACCACAATCTTATTTCAATAAGCCAACTTTGTGACAAAGGTTACAAAGTTAGCTTTGCGAAAGGAATGTGCCATATTTTAAGAAAAGATAATAATGATTTATTATTTTCCGGCACATGCCATAAGGATGTATATATCCTAGATCTTCCAAGATCACATGAACAATGTCTCATTGCCAACACAAGTGAACAACACTTATGGCATCGACGTTTTGGTCATGTGAACTTTGGAACACTCTTTAAACTTTCCAAGTTAAATTCTATTAAAGGCTTCCCTAAGCTAGTCTTTCAAAAGAAAAGCTTTTGTGACTCGTGTCAACGCGGCAAGCTTCCAAAGTCGTCATTTAAACCTAAGAAAAGCATTTTTCTAAGCGGCCTCTAGAGCTATTACATCTAGATCTTTTTGGGCCAACTAGAGTTGCTTCATTAGAAAATGCACGATACGGACTTGTCATCATTGATGACTTTTCTAGATTTACTTGGGTATTTTCCTTAAGTAATAAAAATGATGCTTTTGAAAACTTCACAATATTTGTTAAGAAAGTACAAAATCTCATTGGAACCACCATTGTCACTATTCGTAGTGATCATGGAGGGGAATTTGAGAATGAGTCTTTCTCAAATTTGTGTGACGAAGTTGGTATTACTCACACCTTTTCATTCCCTCGCGCACCTCCTCAAAATGGTGTTGTTGAGAGAAAGAATAGGACGCTAGTGGAATGTGCTCGCACTATGCTTGATGATAGCCAACTTGGCCATCAATTTTGGGCGGAAGCGGTACATACCGCTTGCTATGTGTTTAATAGGATACTTTTGAGGCTCAGAACCAAACAAACTTGTTATGAATTGTTGTTTGGTAGATTGCCTCAAGTTAAACATTTTTGAGTTTTCGGTGCAAAATGTTTTATTGAAAACACGTATGGTAGTTTGGACAAATTTGATCCAAGATCTGATGAGTGAATATTTGTTGGATATTCCTCCCGTAGCAAAGCCTACCAGATATACAACAAACGAACCTCAACGATCGAGGAATCACTTCATGTTTCATTTAATGAAGGTTTTGTCCCAACTAGAATTACTAATGATGATGACTCCATGGATGTCATATGTGATTCAATTGGTAATTCTAATTCTATTGATTCTAATGTTACTAACCCTACTAATGAATCTTTTGAGAATGTTCCTAGTGATCAGGGAATTCCCAAACGGCTTCATACCGTTCGTGACCATCTTCATAGCAAGTCATTGGCAACATCCTTGATAGTGTCAAGACGAGATCTCAAGTCAACTACTTCGCTCATTGTGCCTTTGCCTCCTCAATAGAGCCAAAGAATATTAACGAAACGTGCGAAGATAGTGCTTGGATCTTAGCCATGGAGGAGGAACTCATTCAATTCGAGAGGAATGAAGTTTGGGAGCTTGTTCCTTTGCCATCGAAGAACCACACCGTTATAGGAACGAAGTGGATTTTCAAGAACAAGACCGACGAAATCCAAATCGTTGTCCGGAACAAAGCTCGATTAGTAGCTCAAGGCTATCGGTAAGAGGAAGGTATTGATTTCGAAGAATCCTTTGCTCCGGTAGCTAGATTAGAATATATTAGATTATTGTTATCTTTTGCATGCCATAAAGATTTTAAACTCTTTCAAATGGATGTAAAAAGTGCGTTTTTAAACGGAGATGTTGTTGAGGAAGTTTATGTTTCTCAACCTCCGGGTTTTATAAATGAAAAATTTCCAAATCACGTTTTCAAACTTAAGAAAGCACTTTACGGTTTGAGACAAGCTCCTCGAGCTTGGTATGACCGTTTAAAGAATTTTCTCTTGGATTTAGGTTTTAAAATGGGTGAAGTTGATTCCACATTATTTGTTAAGTATTCAAATAATGATATAATTTTAGTTCAAATTTATGTTGATGATATCATTTTCGGTGCAACCAACTTCACTCTTTGCGAAGAGTTTTCTAATGTGATGAAGGATCAATTTGAGATGAGCCACATGGATGAGCTCAAATTTTCTTAGGTCTCCAAATTCGCCAAATGAACGATGCAATCTTCATCCTCCAAACCAAGTACACGGTGGAGTTGCTAAAGCGATTTGGAATGGAGAATGCCTCCGGGAAGAAGACTCCAATGAGCACGACTACACATCTTGATAAAGATACGGGCGGTAAAGATGTAGACATTCGTCTATATCGAGGTATGATAGGTAGTTTACTATATCTTACCGCAAGTAGGCCCGATATTATGTTTGTCGTATGTATATGTGCTCGTTATCAATCTCAACCTAAGGAATCTCACTTAGTAGCGGTAAAACGTATTTTCCGTTATTTAAGTTACACACTTGATTTTGGATTACTTTATCCAAAATCTAGCACATATGAGTTAATCTCATATAGTGACGCAGATTATGCGGGATGCAAATCCAACAGGAAAAGTACTAGTGGCACTTGCCATTTTATAGGAAATTCTCTTGTCTCTTGGTTTTCCAAGAAGCAGAATTCCATATCACTTTCAACCACCGAGGCGGAATATATTGCCGCCGGTGCCGCGTGTGCTCAGGTTCTTTGGATGAGACACACTCTTAAAGACTTTGGTATAAATTGTGATACTTGCCCTATCATGGTGGACAACCAAAGTGCAATATGTCTCTCTAAGAATCCGGTACACCATTACTGTTCGAAACTAGTCGGTTGGCAAGTGTTCTTTGACCGACTAGTTCTGTTAGTCTGAACTTCGATCTATTCCCTGTTCACCTCTTAGTCGGTTCATGCTGTTTGACCGACCGACTAGTTGATGAACTAGTCGGTCGGTGGTTGTTCTTTGACTGACTAGTTTGGTTCAGAATAGAGCCGTTGGAGCTTTAATTGAAACGTTTTTCTCTCTCTCTTTCCTCTAATCTATAAATACTTGGTGTGTTGCATTCATTGCACTCAAGGCTGATTTTAAGAGAAGTTTAGAGATCAAAGAGAAAGCATTCAATCTCATTAAAGCTCATTCATTTCCTTTCAAGAATCTCTCCCTCACTCTTATTTCAAAAGAGAGATTCTTTGATTGTGAGCCTTCCAAGCCAAGTGCTTGATCCTAGGTCACCAACAACCTCATAGCTCTCCATTGCTGGTCATCTACTTGGAGCTAGGGTTTGGTGCCTCTTCATCTTCATCAAAATCCGTTTTGCCCTAATTTGTAAGTTATACTCAAGGCATAGGATTTTGTCGGTAAGATTTTCTATTTCATTTACTTTCATATTGTAAGTGTTTTACTCTCGGTTGTGAAAGTGGTTGTGATCCCGGTTTGTGGGAGTCACATTTCGATTTGTGTATGATTTGAGCTTGTAGAGGTTTTCTACAAGAATTTCATAGTGTAAATCTTGAGTTAGGGTTTCTAACTCAAGTATCCGGAGGGGATCCGGGTGGTTGGGACGTAGAATCACCGGGAACAAGTCGGGGAGACTTGGGTGGATCCGAACCCAGTAATATCGTGTGTTTGCGATTGTTTCTTTGTTGTCATATTTACATTTCTGCATTTCCGCATTAATTGGTAGAGTTTGCAAGATAATTAGGAATTATCCTCTTAACTATTTTAAAGTACTATTCACCCCCCTCTAGTACTTGTGCAGTAGCTTAGCAGTGCATTACATTTGGTATCAGAGCCAAGTCTATAGCTATGTCTGCCAACGACAACAAAACCGTGCGTCCACCTTCCGATTACAGCACCTTCAGGAACCGTGAAGGAGCATCTTCGGTAATGGAAGGACACTCCTCAACGAGGCCTCCATTCTTCAACGGTACCAATTACGGGTACTGGAAATACCGGATGGAAACTTTCCTCCGGAGTGCTTCATTATGGAGTGCCACGATGAAGGAGTATGTCGAGCCCGTCGAAGAAGATTTCGAGAAGTGGACTACAGCGGAGGTCGCCGTGGAGGTAAGCAATGCCAAGGCAATGAACGCCTTGTGTCACGCCCCGCTTCCCAAAAAGGTCGGAGGCGAAGCGTGACTAAGGCCCGCTTAGGCCAGGGCAAAGAGCCCAGTCCCAATAAGCGTCTGTGATATTCCAAACAAAGGCAACAGGTCCCTGCAAGTTAGTACGGAAACAACAAAGTATTGAAAAGAGATATCATTTCATTTTATTCCAAATAAAAAAAACATCCAAAAGTACTGAGAGTCTAAAACGCCCGAAGGCTACAACTGCAGAAAAGAAAACTACTGGTGCAAGCACCCAACCTAGACAAGAAAGCAACAGGTGCTACCCACCCAATCTAAACCGGAACAGAAATCTGGATCAGCAACAAGAGGCCTCTAACTCTGGTCCTCCTCCGGGTCGTACTCCGGATCAACATCCTCCGGCTCTCCGTCAGCTGGCAAGTCCGCCTCGTCGACGTACTCTGGCTCAACACCTGACGTACAGCACCAAAAGAAGGAACTGTACGTCAGGTCAGGTCTACAAAAAGGGTTAGACCAAACTGCAAGTGTATCAACTTTTTAGACAATGTTTTATTGGTTGATTAGCATACTGGGGTTACAACAAGTACAAGAGAAGTAACGTAGCAGGAAAGTAAAGCGCAACAAGTAGTAGTTGTAGCGTGTGCTACCAACTACGGGACTAGCCTACAGGTGTCAGGACAAGACGTGACGTGACGGAAGCAAGGCAGGACAAGACAAGTGAGACACGAAAAGGGTTCACGCCTTACGGTTCGAGGGGGATCAGACCCTCTTGCCGTGCGCACGCTCAACCCAACCCCAAACCCCAAGACAAGACAAGACAAGACACCAGTACAAGGGATCACTCGCTCTAGCTTGGCGAGTGCCCTATTGCCCGCAGGCTGAGAATCAGTACAAGGGATCACTCTCTCTAGCTTGGAGAGTGCCCTATTGCCCTCGGGCTGTGTATCAGTACAAGGGATCACTCTCTCTAACTTGGAGAGTGCCCTATTGCCCGCAAGCTGTGAATCAGTACAAGGGATCACTCGGCGAGTGCCCTATTGCCCAGCGGACTGTGCAAGACAGGACGTGACGTGACACGACGGGAAGGGTTATTCTAGGGTGTCCACACACACGCACACACATGATAGCCCTATAGCATGAAAAAGTTGTTGTTGTCAGGCTCAGACTTCGTCGTCAAGTCTGAGCCGTCAAGAGTCATCCCGAATGCTATCATTTCACGTCTGGTTCTATACATTCACATTCTAACAGTTCTAACAACCTAAGACCAAAACACGGTCAAAAACGCAAGTGGGTACACTTGCCTGCGATGGCGAGTGTGTCGTCCGTCCGGGGCGTCTCGTCCAGTCGTCGCGTTCGCGGTAGTCCGTCTGAAACAGTCACGGCGACGGTGTCAGGTCACGAATTCGTCAAATCCTATTAGGTTTCGTTTCTAGGTTTTCGGGACTATCCTATTCGTCAAAAGTCACTTTTTGATGTATCAACCTAATCGACGATCTATCCTATGTGCACAGTCAAATTAGTCCGTTCGTCGATTTTCTATGTTCGTACAACGTTTTACAGGAGCTGAAAATTAAATTAAGTTCAAGTTGACGGTTTTTAGTTTAGGGTTCAGTCAGCTATTGTGGGGGTTTCTACGAGTTTCGGGAACCAACCTGAACCGGAGTTTGCTGTAGATTGGAAGTCGGGTCTGATCGAAGAACTCCTCGGCTTCAGATCTGGTCCTCGCACGTCTCTCCAAAGTTCAAACTTGCGACGAAGGCCTACGACGTGTCGCAACGTCGTAGACGGCAAATCCGCGAAATGGCACGTCCAAGTGGGGCCCACAGCAGTGCTAGGGGTCCAAGGGGGGCCCACAACACCTCAGGAGCACTTGGGGGGCCCACCACAGAAGTTGGTATGGGAGAAACCCACTTGCGACGAAGTTCTGTCGGTCGTTCACCCTCGGTGCGAGGGTTTCTCTCGGTCAGACCGAGAGAAGCTCTCGGTCGTGCACTGGCGATGCGGGGGGCTCGGTTGCAGCGGCGGTGCGAAGGAAAACGTCGGTCAGACCGACAGATCCCGTCGGTCGTGCGAGCTGTGGGTGCGGGCGAAGCGACGGGCGATGCAGCGGGGCGGCTTCTCGGTCAGACCGACAAGGCGGGTCGGTCTGGCGCTGCGGTGATGCGGGGAGCGCTGCAGCGTGCGGGCGAAGTGGCGGTGCGAGAAAGTCTCTCGGTCAGACCGAGAGACAGCCTCGGTCGGAGCAGGCGACAGCGGGGGGGCGATGCAGCGGGCTGTGCGAGCGGCGATGCGGGGTGCTGCTCCGGTCGTGCAAGGGGATTTGCGGGGGAGAGCTCCGGTCGTGCACGTTGCGATCGTCGCAACGTTGCGACGAAGCTTTGGAAGAGGAAACGGCGGCTAGGGTTTTGAGCAATGACGAAATAACTTTAACTAGGGCTAATTTAAATAGGTTAGAGCTAGGGTTAGGGTTCGGGTTCGGAAAAACTTTATTAAAATAATTTAAAATAATTAATTTAGTTAAAAATTACTCTCCTCTCCCTCACGCGAAATGGGTGCGGCCAAAAATTCTAAAATTTTGCCTAAAAATTCTCTAATACGTTATTAAAATATAGGAATTTTATTGTAATTAAAACTCTTATAAAAATAGATTTTAAAATTATTTAAACTTTCAAAAAAATAGAAAATAGGTCAAATTAAGTCCAAAAATTATAAAATAATTATGGGGTGGTCTAGATGACTAAAGAAAGATAGTGGAGAAGACGGATCTACATTTCGATGTCGAGAGACGAAACTAAAATTCGTAACGTCTCGCATCAAAGCAAAAAGTCGCGACGTCACGCCAATTAAGATAGCGTCGCTGAAGAACGACTCGAGATATGTTGTTACAAAGTTATTCCTCAATCTAATACTTCCAGAGACGATCACGTCGATATATCACACAATAATGTTCAAAATCAAATAAAGTCAAAAATAAGCACGTGCACAATCAAGAGCACGTGCACAAAGAAAGTACGATCGAAAACCGACCGTTACATCCTCCCCAACTTAAAAATGATTCCGTCCTCGGAATCAACATCAAGTATTGCTGGGAAAAAGATGCGGGAAGCGCTCTCTCATATCATCCTCACGCTCCCAGATGGACTCTCCAGGCGATCCGTGACGCCACATCACTCTCACCAGGTTGACTATCTTATTCCTCAACTGCTTCTGTCGACGGTCCAAGATCTGCACAGGCTGCTGGTCATATGTCAGGTCCGGTCGAACCGTAATCTCTAAGAAATCGACCGTGTGTGACGGATCACTGACGTACCGACGTAGCTGAGATACGTGGAATACGTCGTGAACACCCTCCAAAGATGGTGGCAGAGCAAGGCGGTAGGCCACTGCTCCCACACGCTCTAGCACATCAAATGGTCCAATATACCTCGGACTCAGCTTTCCCTTCTTCCCAAAACGAATAACTCCGCGGTTCGGAGAAATCTTCAGGAAGACGTGATCTCCAGGCTGGAACTCCAAAGGTCTCCTCTTGGCATCTGCCCAATGCTTGAAGCGATCCTGTGCAACTCTAAGCTTCTCCCTGATGTCCCTCACGACATCCACAGCTTCAACTATCATCTCCGGACCCAACAGCTCTCGATCTCCGATGTCATCCCAGCTCAGTGGCGATCGACATTTCCTTCCATATAAGGCAGCAAACGGCGCCATGCCAATGCTCGCCTGGTAGCTGTTGTTATATGAAAACTCCACCAAGTGAAGATGGTCCTCCCATGATCCCTTCAAATCGAACGCACAAGCTCGCAGCATATCCTCCATAATCTGAATAGTCCTCTCGGACTGGCCATCAGTCTGCGGGTGGTACGCCGTGCTGAAACTCAGAATTGTACCCAAATGCACCTGCAGACTTCTCCAGAACTGAGACGTGAACCTCGTGTCTCGGTCAGACACAATGCTCACGGGGACTCCATGTAAGCGTACAATCTCCTGCACGTACACTGTCTACGTCACGACTATTTCAAAGCGAAAATCAGAATATAAGTAAAAGTAGAACGGAACTTTACCTCCAGATATTTCCTCGCCAAAGCTTCCGTAGACTGGCCCACTCGGAAAGGGATAAAGTGCGCAGACTTGGTCAACCGATCCACGATCACCCAAACTGCGTCGTTCTGCCTCGGGGTCCGAGGTAAACCAGTCACGAAGTCCATCGTAATATATTGCCACTTCCACTCTGGAATGGGAAGCGGTTGCAGCAACCCAGCAGTACGATGGTGTTCAGCCTTCACCTGTTGGCATATCAAACACTTGGCAACGCTCCGTGCCACACTCCTCTTCATGCCAATCCACCAATAATTCAGACGGAGGTCCTTATACATCTTGGTGCCTCCAGGATGTATAGAATATGGCGAGCTATGAGCCTCGCTCAACAGCTCCTCGCGAACATCACCTGCAGGTACACAGAGTCTACTGCCGTACCGCAGTGAACCGTCCTCATGAATCACGAACTCCGTCCGTAGTCCAGCTTCAACCTGCCTCCTGATCCTCTGCAGCTTCGGATCTCCTGCATGTGCTGCCTTGATCCGATCCACGATCGTGGACTGAATCTGCAAATTCATGAACGAACGAACCACACCAGGTAGGACAACCTCCAAATCCATCTCCCTCAGCTCCTGCTGAATCCTCCAGTCTGCTGCAAGCATCATCGCAGTAGGAAGTCTACTCAAGGCATCCGGCACTACGTTCACCTTCCCCGGATGATACTGCAAATCAATCTCGTAGTCAGCCATGAGCTCTAACCATCGCCTCTGACGCATGTTGAGCTCCTTCTGCGTAAAGATGTACTTCAAGCTCTTGTGATCGGTGAAAATCTTCACACTCTCACCTAGCAAGAAGTGCCTCCAAATCTTCAGTGCAAAAATCACTGCTGCCAACTCCAGATCGTGCGTCGGGTAATTCTTCTCATGAGTCCTCAACTGACGAGAAGCATACGCGACCACGTGGCCATGCTGATGCAAGACGCATCCTAGGCCCTTCCCTGATGCATCACAATAAACTTCAAAGCCTCCGCTTCGATCCGGTACTGCCAACACCGGTGCCGTGGTCAATCTCGCCTTCAAGATACTGAAGGCCTCCTCACAAGCATCTGACCAAATAAACTCCTCGTCCTTCCTCATCAGCTTCGTCATCGGCTCTACAATCTTCGAGAAATCTTTGATGAACCACCGATAATAGCCTGCTAAACCAAGGAAGCTCCTGATGTCGGACGCTGACTGCGGAGTCGGCCAATCTCTGACTGCTCTAACCTTCTCCGGATCCACAGATATGCCATCACCGTACACCACGTGTCCCAGGAATGCGACTCTGTCCAGCCAGAACTCGCACTTGCTATACTTGGCATAAAGCTTATGTCTCCTCAGCGTCTCCAGCACGGTCCTCAGATGACAGCTGTGCTCCTCCTCAGACTTCGAATAAATAAGAATGTCATCAATGAAGATGACAACAAACTTGTCCAGGAAGTCGTAGAATATTAAATTCATCAAATTCATGAACACAGCCGGAGCATTGGTCACGCCAAACGGCATGACCACGAACTCATAATGTCCGTACTTCGTCCGGAAAGCCGTCTTCTGAACATCGTCCTTCTTTACCTTCAACTGGTGGTATCCACTCCTCAAGTCCAACTTCGAGAAGACTCTCGAACCTCCAAGCTGGTCAAAGATATCGTCGATGCGCGGCAGCGGATACTTATTCTTTACGGTAACAGCATTCAATCCTCGATAGTCCACGCACATCCTGCGGGACCCATCCTTCTTCTTTACAAGCAAAACAGGTGCACCCCACGGTGACACACTAGGGTGGATGAAACCCTTCTGCAGCAACTCATCCAACTGCTTCCGCAGTTCCTCGAGCTCAGCGGGAGCCATACGGTATGGCGCCTTCGATATCGGTTGCGCTCCCGGCATAAGATCAATTCCAAACTCCAAAGCTCTGTCGGGTGGCAAACCTGAGATATCCTCCGGGAAGACGTCGTCGAAGTCTCTGACGACTGCTGGTCGCTTGATCTCCATCTCCATCTGCATGGCTGTAACAATCGGCACCTCCCGCTTGGCCCGAAATCTGATGGGCCCAAGCGACTCATCCCTGCTGCAGAACTCGAACTCCGGATGACCTGGAATCCGGAACACCACCCTCTTACTGTGACAGTCGATCGAGGCGTGGAAATCTCCCAACCAATTGATGCCAATAACGACATCGAAATGAGGCAGATCGTGGACAATGAAATCTGCAAAGAGCTCGTGTCCACTGATCACTAAAGAAATCGATCGACATCCCAAATTTACCGTCACCACTCCGTTCCCTGTGGTAATGTCCCAACACTTAGGGAGTGTATGGGTGGGGATAGAGTGCTTTGTTGCAAACCTCCGGGATATGATGCACATAGATGCACCGGAGTCGAACAAAGCCAAGGCTGGGTGTGAGGACACTAGAATGGTGCCTAAGATATAAGGGAACTACGGTCAAATCAACTACTCTAACAACAAGTCAACCATGCAACACAAATAATAAGATCTAAACTATGAAATGAAAAACTAGGATCAAGAGTTACCTGCTATAACTCCATCCAGCTCCTCAGTCTCAACAGCAGTCATGGTATACGCCGGCCTCTGGGGCTGTGCTGCTCTCTGATACATCTGCCTCTGAGGCGGCAAAGGTGGTCCATGAGCAGCAGGTCCTCTCTGAACTGGAGCAGGCACTCTCATCTGCAACGGGGCTGGCGCTCCAACTACGGCATGACGAGCTCTCGGGCAATCCTTCGCA
Organism: Scilla litardierei; assembly: GCA_030789695.1. Taxonomy (NCBI): domain Eukaryota; kingdom Viridiplantae; phylum Streptophyta; class Magnoliopsida; order Asparagales; family Asparagaceae; genus Scilla; species Scilla litardierei. The sequence continues at coordinate 396,530,752 of CM061142.1, forward strand.
GCATACGAAGCATCTCCACAAATTAAGCATAGCCCCATCCTCTTCCTGCATGTGGCCTGAACGTGTCCAGGCTTTCCGCAAAAGTGGCACGGGCCCTTGCCCTGAATCTGAACTGGTGCTCCAGGCCTCTTGAATGGTACTGTCTGAACTGGCCTCATCACCGGCCTGGCAGGTGGCCGGTACTGCTCCATAGGACGCTTCCCCTTATCAGCTGGAGGGTCAGGTAGGAGCGAAATAAGCTCATGATTCTTCGCAGCATCCAGCACCTCCCTCATAGTCGTGAAACTCGTCGAAGACATAGAAGCCTGAATCTTCGGACGCAGTCCCTGACGAAAGCGATCAGCTCGCTTCTCCTCCTTTTTCACCATGTGCGGAGCAAAGCGACTCAGCATCTCAAACTCCGCCTCATACTCCTCGACGGTCATGTTCTCCTGCTTCAGATCTATAAACCTGCTCAGCAGCTCCCTCCTAGCAGACTTGGTGAAGTACTTATCCTTGAACATAGACCTGAAGGTCTTCCATCCCACTGGCTTCTCAAGACGCCTCTCCTCGATGCGCCACCAGTTCCTCGCATTCTCCATCAGCTGCATATTTGCTATCTCCACACGGGTATCATCAGGAATCTTCGCAGCAACTAACTTCTCCTCCGTGCTCTGGATCCACTCGTCAGCAGCTAGGGGTCCCTCCTTCCCCGAAAATGTCTTTGGCTGGAGCTCGTTGAACTGCTTCACTCCTGGAGCAGCTCGAGGGGCAGGTGGTGGTGGTGGTGGTGATGGTGGTGCAACTAGAACAGCCTGGGCAGCACGCTGGGACTGCTGAACCAACTGATGCTGAACATCCAGCATCTCCCTCATCACACCCAGAAACTGACGGAAGTCTCCGCTCTGGTCCTCCAGAACTCCATCGCCTAAGTTCCACGATCGGGTAACACGTCGTCCGGCCATCCTATTGACAGAAACACAGAGGTTAGACTCGTACAATTATTGGATGATAATAAAATGAATTTCAATACTTCGGTTGTTCCGTATTCACAGAAGGAGGGGACCCGCATGGGCCACCACTAAAACCTGTCACGCCCCGCTTCCCAAAAAGGTCGGAGGCGAAGCATGACTAAGGCCCGCTTAGGCCAGGGCAAAGAGCCCAGACCCAATAAGCGTCTGTGATATTCCAAACAAAGGCAACAGGTCCCTGCAAGTTAGTACGGAAACAACAAAGTATTGAAAAGAGATATCATTTCATTTTATTCCAAATAAAAAAACATCCAAAAGTACTGAGAGTCTAAAACGCCCGAAGGCTACAACTGCAGAAAAGAAAACTACTGGTGCAAGCACCCAACCTAGACAAGAAAGCAACAGGTGCTACCCACCCAATCTAAACCGGAACAGAAATCTGGATCAGCAACAAGAGGCCTCTAACTCTGGTCCTCCTCCGGGTCGTACTCCAGATCAACGTCCTCCGGCTCTCCGTCAGCTGGCAAGTCCGCCTCGTCGACGTACTCTGGCTCAACACCTGACGTACAACACCAAAAGAAGGAACTGTACGTCAGGTCAGGTCTACAAAAAGGGTTAGACCAAACTGCAAGTGTATCAACTTTTTAGACAACGTTTTACTGGTTGATTAGCATGCTGGGGTTACAACAAGTACAAGAGAAGTAACGTAGCAGGAAAGTAAAGAGCAACAAGTAGTAGTTGTAGCGTGTGCTACCAACTACGGGACTAGCCTACAGGTGTCAGGACAAGACGTGACGTGACGGAAGCAAGGCAGGACAAGACAAGTGAGACACGAAAAGGGTTCACGTCTTACGGTTCGAGGGGGATCAGACCCTCTTGCCGTGCGCACGCTCAACCCAACCCCAAACCCCAAGACAAGACAAGACAAGACACCAGTACAAGGGATCACTCGCTCTAGCTTGGCGAGTGCCCTATTGCCCGCAGGCTGAGAATCAGTACAAGGGATCACTCTCTCTAGCTTGGAGAGTGCCCTATTGCCCTCGGGCTGTGTATCGGTACAAGGGATCACTCTCTCTAACTTGGAGAGTGCCCTATTGCCTGCAGGCTGTGAATCAGTACAAGGGATCACTCGGCGAGTGCCCTATTGCCCAGCGGGCTGTGCAAGACGGGACGTGACGTGACACGACGGGAAGGGTTATTCTAGGGTGTCCACACACATGCACACACATGATAGCCCTATAGCATGAAAAAGTTGTTGTTGTCAGGCTCAGACTTCGTCGTCAAGTCTGAGCCGTCAAGAGTCGTCCCGGACGCTATCATTTCACTTCCGGTTCTATACATTCACAGTCTAACAGTTCTAGCAACCTAAGACCAAAACACGGTCAAAAACGCAAGTGGGTACACTTGCCTGCGATGGCGAGTGTGTCGTCCGTCCGGGGCGTCTCGTCCAGTCGTCGCGTCCGCGGTAGTCCGTCTGAAACAGTCACGCCGACGGTGTCAGGTCGCGAATTCGTCAAATCCTATTAGGTTTCGTTTCTAGGTTTTCGGGACTATCCTATTCGTCAAAAGTCACTTTTTGATGTATCAACCTAATCGACGATCTATCCTATGTGCACAGTCAAATTAGTCCGTTCGTCGATTTTCTATGTTCGTACAACGTTTTACAGGAGCTGAAAATTAAATTAAGTTCAAGTTGACGGTTTTTAGTTTAGGGTTCAGTCAGCTATTGTGGGGGTTTCTACGAGTTTCGGGAACCAACCTGAACCGGAGTTTGCTGTAGATTGGAAGTCGGGTCTGATCGGAGAACTCCTCGGCTTCAGATCTGGTCCTCACACGTCTCTCCAAAAGTTCGAACTTGTGACGAAGGCCTACGACGTGTCGCAACGTCGTAGACGGCAAATCCGCGAAGTGGCACGTCCAAGTGGGGCCCACAGCAGTGCTAGGGGTCCAAGGGGGGCCCACAACACCTCAGGAGCACTTGGGGGGCCCACCACAGAAGTTGGTGTGGGAGAAACCCACTTGCGACGAAGTTCTGTCGGTTGTTCACCCTCGGTACGAGGGTTTCTCTCGGTCAGACCGAGAGAAGCTCTCGGTCGTGCACTGGCGATGCGGGGGGCTCGGTTGCAGCGACGGTGCGAGGGAAAACGTCGGTCAGACCGACAGATCCCGTCGGTCGTGCGAGCTGCGGGTGCAGGCGAAGCGACGGGTGATGCAGCGGGGCGGCTTCTCGGTCAGACCGACAAGGCGGGTCGGTCTGGCGCTGCGGTGATGCGGGGAGCGCTGCAGCGTGCGGGCGAAGCGGCGGTGCGAGAAAGTCTCTCGGTCAGACCGAGAGACAGCCTCGGTCGGAGTGGGCAACAGCGGGGGGCGATGCAGCGGGCTGTGCGAGCGGCGATGCGGGGTGCTGCTCCGGTCGTGCAAGGGGATTTGCGGGGGAGAGCTCTGGTCGTGCACGTTGCGATCGTCGCAACGTTGCGACGAAGCTTTGGAAGAGGAAACGGCGGCTAGGGTTTTGAGCAATGACGAAATAACTTTGCCTAGGGCTAATTTAAATAGGTTAGAGCTAGGGTTAGGGTTAGGGTTCGGAAAAACTTTATTAAAATAATTTAAAATAATTAATTTAGTTAAAAATTACTCTCCTCTCCCTCACGCGAATTGGGTGCGGCCAAAAATTCTAAAATCTTGCCTAAAAATTCTCTAATACGTTATTAAAATATAGGAATTTTATTGTAATTAAAACTCTTATAAAAATAGGTTTTAAAATTATTTAAAGCTTTCAAAAAAATAGAAAATAGTTCAAATTAAGTCCAAAAATTATAAAATAATTATGGGGTGTTCTAGATGACTAAAGAAAGATAGTGGAGAAGACGGATCTACATTTCGATGTCGAGAGACGAAACTAAAATTCGTAACGTCTCGCATCAAAGCAGAAAGTCGCGACGTCACGCCAATTAAGATAGCGTCGCTGAAGAACGACTCGAGATATGTTGTTACAAAGTTATTCCTCAATCTAATACTTCCAGAGACGATCACGTCGATATATCACACAATAATGTTCAAAATCAAATAAAGTCAAAAATAAGCACGTGCACAATCAAGAGCACGTGCACAAAGAAAGTACGATCGGAAACCGACCGTTACACCTTGCACTGCACTTTGGAGCCCGAGGACTTCAATAAGATATGCACATGTAAGAGTGCATATCAAATATGGAACTCCCTCCTCATCTTGCATGAAGGAACGAGTAGGGTAAGAGACTCTAAACTCGTTGTAGTTAATAAAGATTACGAGTTATTTCATATGCTACAGGGTAAGAAGATGAAGGAGTATTATGCTCGCTTCGTCGACATCACAAATGAGTTGGAGGCTCTCGGTAAAACCTACACCCAAAAGGAGAAAGTCTCGAAGATCATCGATGGACTTCCTTCTTGTTGGGAGAAACGGACCTTCGCCATCGAGGAAGGTAATGACATGAAAACTTATACCGTTGTTCAACTAATGGGTACCTTAATGTCGTATGAGGTACACAAGGATAGCAAGTTGAAGTTGCAGGACAAGATGAAGTCCTACCTAAAGCAAGACGAGCCTTAGAAGAAGGCGATTGCTTTCAAGGCCGCTCCATCAACTTCCACATCGACCGATGATGAAAACTCGGAAGACGAGTTGGACTTGGAGTCTATGGCTCTCATGGCAAAGAAGTTCAACTGGTTCTTCCGGAAAGGTAACTTCAAAAACAAGTCGAAGTTTAGTTCTACTAACGCCTCCTCTTCTTTGTGCTTTAAATGCAACAAGCCAGGACACATGAAAGCGGAGTGTCCTCAAAACAAGCAAAAGGAGAAGTGAAAGGCGCCGAAGTTCGACAAGTCCAAGAAGTACAAGAAAGTGTACAAAAAGGGGCTTATCGGGACATTCTCCGACTCCGAGGATTCATCTAGCGGAGAGTCGAACGATGAGCAAGTGGAGCAAGCACACACGTGCTTCATGGTTAGAGAGGAGCAAGATAAAGATTCCTCCTTCGATGATAGCGACAACGAAGGCGATGAGGTAACAATGGATGACCTTAGAAATGCTAATGAGCAATTATGGTCTAAATACACTAAATTAGTAAATAGGTATTCTAAAGTAAAAGATGATTTAGCTAGCATCCAAACCGCGCCTAAAACTATCATCACCAACAACGACACCGTTATTGCAGAGTTGAAAAATGAGATTGTAAATCTCAAGTCTCAACTTGAACATGTTAGCATTGAGGATTCGGAGGAACACAAGATAGCGGATTTGACTTCTCAAAACTCTACTTTGAGTATTGAGAATGAGAATCTTAAATCTCGTGTTTATGTGCTCACATCGCAAGTATCCACTTTGGATGCTTCTATGCTTCTCTCACCGAGAAATATGAGTGCACATTAGGCTGAATTAACAAATTCAATAAGGGTAAGGACCATTTGGATAATATCCTAAATGACTTACCTCCGGCCAATCACCACGTTGGCTTGGGGTATAAGTTGGGAAATTCATCCAAGTCGGCCACTACCTTTGTTAGGCCAACTTTCGATGCCTCAACGAGTGGTAGCAAACACTATATTGGTAGTTCATCTACCAATGGTGCTTCCATCTCATTCACACCCTCGTTTGGAATGAAACCCACTTTGGGTGGACCTCCAAAGAAGGGTCATGCCTACATGTACACCAATACAATGCCACGTAGGAACACACGTCCTACTACACCGGCTCACACATATGATGATTTCTATGCTACACATCCACGGGCACGTGCACACCATGTGAGACACCCTCATGCACGTGTTCCTCCACATGCATATGTACATCCACATCATCGTATGAATAATTCTCATAATGCACCATTTCATCATGTTCCTTATGCCTATCCACGTCATGCATTACGTAGAAATCAACAACGCATGCATGCACCCAATAGGATGAGGGCTCCCAAAATCCTCACTATTTGGAGCCCAAAGGACACAAATATGGATGAAAAACAAGCTTACATGAATTCTTATTTCATGAATGTTGTGCATAGAGATAATTATGTGGGGAAGTCTAAGTCCAATTGGACTTGGCTTCCAAAGGTCTAATCTTTTGGACCCAATGACCTTGGGTACCATGATACGATATTTTCTATCTTTAGGTACTCAAGAAAAAGAAACGGAGCAACAAATCCAAATTTGGCTCCAAGAATAATTGGATACTCGATAGCGGGTGTTCAAAACACATGACGGGTGACGCTCAATTGCTCTCCGGAGTGGTGCCCATTGCTAATGGAAACTGCGTCGTCTTTGAAGGCAACGAGAGCGGAACCATCATAGGTGTTGGAAAAGTGGGTAATCCTTCTAAACCACTTATATGTGATGTTTACCTTGTTAAAGGATTAAACCACAATCTTATTTCAATAAGCCAACTTTGTGACAAAGGTTACAAAGTTAGCTTTGCGAAAGGAATGTGCCATATTTTGAATAAAAATACTAATGATGTATTGTTTTCCGGCACACGCCATAAGGATATATATATCCTAGATCTTCCAAGATCACATGAACAATGTCTCATTGCCAACACAAGTGAACAACACTTATGGCATCGACGTTTTGGTCATGTGAACTTTGGAACACTATTTAAACTTTCCAAGTTAAATTCTATTCGAGGCTTCCCTAAGCTAGTCTTTCAAAAGAAGAGCTTTTGTGACTCGTGTCAACGAGGCAAGCTACCAAAATCGTCATTTAAACCTAAGAAAAGCATTTCATCTAAGCGGCCTCTAGAGCTATTACATCTAGATTTATTTAGGCCAACTAGAGTTGCTTCATTAGGAAATGCACGTTATGGACTTGTCATCGTTGATGACTTTTCTATGTTTACTTGGGTATTTTCATTATGCAATAAAAATGATGCTTTTGAAAACTTCACAATTTTTGTTAAGAAAGTACAAAATCTCATTGGAACCACCATTGTCACTATTCGTAGTGATCATGGAGGAGAATTTGAGAATGAGTCTTTCTCAACGTTTTGTGATGAAATTGGTATTACACACACCTTTTCATTCCCTCGCGCACCTCCTCAAAATGGTGTTGTTGAGAGAAATAATAGGACGCTAGTGGAATGTGCTCGCACTATGCTTGATGATAGCCAACTTGGCCATCAATTTTGAGCAGAAGCGGTACATACCGCTTGCTATGTGTTTAATAGGATACTTTTGAGGCCCGGCACGAAACAAACTTGTTATGAATTGTTGTTTGGTAGGTTGCCTCAAGTTAAACATTTTCGAGTTTTCGGTTCGAAATGTTTTATTAAAAACACGTATGGTAGTTTGGACAAATTTGATCCAAGATCCGATGAGGGGATATTTGTTGGATATTCCTCCCGTAGCAAAGCCTACAGGATATACAACAAACGAACCTCAACGATCGAGGAATCACTTCATGTTTAATTTAATAAAGGATTTGTCCCGACTAGAATTACTAATGATGATGACTCCATGGATGTCTTATGTGATTCAATTGGTAATTCTAATTCTATTGATTCTATTGATACTAACCCGACTAATGAAGTTTTTGAGAATGTTCCTAGTGATCAGGGAATTCCCAAACGGCTTCATACCGTTCGTGACCATCCTCATGACCAAGTCATTGGCAATATCCATGATAGTGTCAAGACGAGATCACAAGTGAACTACTTCGCATATTGTGCCTTTGCCTCCTCGATAGAGCCAAAGAATATTAATGAAGAGTGTGAAGATAGCGTTTGGATCCTTGCCATGGAGGAGGAACTCATTCAATTCGAGAGGAATGAGGTTTGGGAGCTTGTTCCTTTGCCATCGAAGAACCACACCGTTATAGGGACAAAGTGGATTTTTCAAGAACAAGACCGACGAAAACCAAGTTGTCGTCCGGCAAGAGGAAGGTATTGATTTCGAAGAATCCTTTGCTCTGGTAGCTAGATTAGAATCAATTAGATTACTGTTATCTTTTGCATGCCATAAGGATTTTAAATTATTTCAAATGGATGTAAAAAGTGCATTTTTAAACGGAGATGTTGTTGAGGAAGTTTATGTTTCTCAACCTCCGGGTTTTATAAATGAAAATTTTCCAAATCATGTTTTGAAACTTAAGAAAGCACTTTACGGTTTGAGACAAGCTCCTCGAGCTTGGTATGACCGTTTAAAGAATTTTCTTTTGGATTTAGGATTTAAAATGGGAGAAGTTGATTCGACATTATTTGTTAAGTATTCGAATAATGATATAATTTTAGTTCAAATTTATGTTGATGATATCATTTTCGGTGCTACTAACTTTGCTCTTTGCGAAGAGTTTTCTAATGTGATGAAGGATCAATTTGAGATGAGCCACATGGGTGAGCTCAAATATTTCTTAGGTCTCTAAATTCGCCAAATGAACGATGCAATCTTCATCCACCAAACAAAGTATACGGTGGAGTTGCTAAAGAGATTTGGAATGGAGAATGCCTCCGGGAAGAAGACTCCAATGAGCACGACTACACATCTTGATAAAGATGCTGGCGGAAAAGATGTAGACATTCGTCTATATCGAGGTATGATATGTAGTTTACTATATCTTACCGCAAGTAGGCCCGATATTATGTTTGTCATATGTGTATGTGCTCGTTATCAGTCTCAACCTAAGGAATCTCACTTAGTAGCAGTAAACCGTATTTTCCGTTATCTAAGTTACACACTTGATTTTGGATTACTTTATCCAAAATCTAGCATATATGAGTTAATCTCATATAGTGACGCAGATTATGCGGGATGCAAATCCGATAGGAAAAGTACTAGTGGCACTTGCCATTTTATAGGAAATTCTCTTGTCTCTTGGTTTTCCAAGAAGTAGAATTCCGTATCACTCTCAACCACCGAGGCGGAATACATTGCCGCCGGTGCCCGCGTGTGCTCAGGTTCTTTGGATGAGACACACACTTAAAGACTTTGGTATAAACTGTGATACTTGCCCTATCATGGTGGACAACCAAAGTGAATTTGTCTCTCTAAGAATCCGGTACACCATTCCCGTTCTAAACACATAGATGTCAGTCACCATTTCTTAGATGATCATATTGCTAAAAGGACATCATATTAGTGTACGTTGAAACCCAGAAGCAAATCGCCGATATTTTCACGAAACCCCTAAAGGAAGACTCTTTTGTGCGGTTCCGTTGAGAATTGGGGATTATGGGTGAATCCGAGATTTAGGATTCTTACGTTCAATAATCTTGCATGCTATTAAATTTAGTTATATTTGCACATGCTAGATTTATTGGAATTTTCTGGATTTTTGGTTGAATTTTCGAAATTCTCGATCGATTTATTCATGAACGTCAAATTTAAGATTTTTGATGTTTAATGGGGTAGTAGAATGATATATGAGAGTGTTACGATGTTTCGTCCAAGTGCGATTAGGAGAGAACTCAAAATTTCAAATTCTAAAATTTTTGAACTCTGTTAGTCGGTTCATGTTCATTGACCGACCGACTAGATCATCATCTAGTTGGTCAGTGAATGAACTCAGACCGACTAACTCAAGCCCTCAATTTGGCTTCAGTTACTGTTTGCAATTAGTCGGTTCAAGCTCATTGGCCGACCGACTAGATCATCATCTAGTCGGTCAGCGCTTGAACTGTGACCGACTAAATGCAACGGGGCCAGTTGCGTCTTTTGATCTTCCCATTGACTTATACGGCCTCACACCGACTAAAATCATTTCTAGTCGGTGCAATCAACTCCTCTCAGCCCTTACCCCCGTCGATTCCACTCCCTCCTCCGTCGAGTTCATGATTTCCGGCCACCTTCCGACCTTGCTCCGGCCATTTTCCAACCTAGCTCCTACTTCTAGGGTATTGTTTTCACTCTGTCTCTCGTTTTAGCCCTAGGTTTCATTGATTTCAGCTTATAGAGTTAGGGTTGTTTAGGGTTTGTAGGTTTCTTTGATTCTAGGGTTCGGCCTAGGGTTATTCTAGGGTTCCTTCTTTCGATTTCGTGCGTGTCTCGTCTCGATTATGGCGAGAACACGAATTCCGATCGATCCCTCGCGTCCGTCACCTATGACTGTCGAGTCGCCTCCTTTGGACCCCCCCCCCCCCGCAACCCAAACGAACTCCACCCAAACACCAATCTAAAACGACCCATCCTTCGTCGTCCTCGCCTCCTCTTAAGAAGAAGAGGACGGCGACCGCCAAGCCTAGATCTCAGCCTAGGAAGCAGCCCATGTCTCCAGCTTCTTTCCGTGCTCCCACTCCTCCCGATGATTTCGACACGGAATATATCCCTGAGACCGAGCCTAGCTATAGGGATCCTACTCCTCCACCCCGATCTAGCACCCGTCATCCTAAGAGGAAGGCTCCCATGCCAGTTGGCGGTGTGGATAAATCGTTGTGTCGCGATGCCCCGTTGTGTCTCGCGGCCTACAACCATATTGAGCACTGCCCTCTGTTGTTGGATCACTTCGTACAGTTCTCCGACTTCGCTCACTTAGCCGATCTCCTATCCTATAGTGGACTTATCGATTATCTTCGCCATGACCCTAAGGCGAATCCACATACATACCCTCGCCTTGTCAAGCTATTTTATGCGAACCGTGTCCGGGGGCAGTACGACGAGACCCATTCCATTGAGACGAGTGTCTTGGGGACACCGATTGTCCTCACGGCAGAAATATTTGGGGATTTGATTGGTGTCTCCTCGTCTAGCCTCCTTCCTTCCGATATCTCTGTCGATGATATTTCTGAGCTTGATCAGGTGATGCTCGCCGAGATTTTCCATGTCATCTCTCCTGCCATGATTGGCGTCCCATCCAAATCTTTCAAGCCCAACGCTTGGGTCTTGAATCTCATTCTGAAGTCGTGCCTCCTTTCGAAGTACGGCTCTTCGAGCTTGCCATCCCAGCCATTCCTTAAGCTGATCTACGCTCTCTTCATGGGGAGCGAGACCAATTGGGCTAGGATTATTCTTGACAAGATGGATTCTTTCGAGTGTAGCTGAAAATCCACAAAATCATCTCATATTCCATATACCTGCCTTCTGACCCTCGTCTTCTGTCACTTCCAGGTCCCTCTTCCTCCCGATGATGAGCGTCCTCTCGGTCCCCCTCTAAATGCGACGGCCGTCAAGGAGTTTCTTGCGGTGCTTCGTCACGTTCAGAGGACGACCCCCTCTGCTTCAGTTGCTCCTGCTCCCTCTCCTACTCTCGCTGAGCTTGCACTTTCGTTAAAATGTGTGGAGTCTCGGTGTGCTCACTCTGAGGAGATTCTTGCTCGCATCGCATCTCACTTGGGCATTGAGATCCCTCCGTCAGTTTCTAACGAGGAGGAGATGGATGATGCTGAGCTCGAGTAGCTTGTTCATTCTGCTGCTGCTCGTGCCCCTTAGGGTACGTCGTCTGGTGCTGCTGTTGGTTCTGTCGGTGCCCCGAGAGCACACCTATTACCACCATACCTACGGTGGATGCTTCTTCTGGTGCTCCCGAGGCCACTCCCGTTGCGACTATACCGTCTGTGGACACTTCTGCTGACCCGGTGACCACTACTCCTTCTGCAGAGCCTGCTGCTGCTGCAGATCCTCCCGCTACCTCCTGAGCTTACTTGGAGGACTCTCCTAGTGCACATTGGATGATATATGTAGTGTGAGAGAGTTGGGTAGGATAGATGGTGGTTATGGATTTTGTGATGTATTTTTGATGTATCTCTTATGGAGTTTTGATATTTTGGTATGTATGTGATACTCTGATATCTGCTGTGATATAGTGTTGTATGATGTATTTTGTGCTTCGATCTGAGGATCGCTTTTATGTATGTTGGCGATGTATAATTTTGTTGTATCATGGTTCATACACACACACACACACACACACACACACATCGATGTTGCCATTCATTCTCTTGTGCACATTATATTTTTGTCTCTGATGTTGATTACGTCGTTCGACGATAATAACTTGGTTAAATAGAAATTATTTCTATGGGAACATAGAATTGTTTTCCATGCACTTAATCAACCAAGAATGTTGATATTGGAGAGTATATTCCATAACTCAATTCGTGAAATTAATTTGAGTTTTGATGATTTTATTTTTCGATTATCGACTAAGGTCTCATTGATACGCTTTGATTTTATTCGTATTTTTCTTCGGTGTCATTTAGACCGTGGTCGTATTCTATGACTCCCGTGCTTTAATTTTTAGCCATTGTTGTTGTCGTTGATCTCCTCCCGCTCTTTTTGCGTATGCCAAAGGGGGAGAGAATTAATAATGACGATGTGCTAATGATAATTCAAAGCAATTTACCGTGAATCTAATTTGATATGTTAGATTCAGTGGGAGTTAAGATATAAAAATGGATTTCAAATCCGATATTTCAATAATTGAAATCTCATGTTTTACTTTACTCGTCTGCTTGATGCGTATGAATATTATGTATTTTGGAATTAACGTGTCATCAATGCAGGAGGAGTAAGTAAATTTCTTTCGAATCATTATTTTTTATTATTATTTATGTTGGTTTGTCATCACCAAAAGGGGGAGAATGTTGAGTATTGATTCCCCGGATTTGGTGTTGGATGATGAACAAACATAAATATATCGTGAACTAACTCTTTGTGAGCGCAGTTATGGAGATCGTCGCCAAATTTCTATGAACATCAATAGTGACGTCTCGAGACTTCTCAAAGCACGTGATCGTGTGCCTAAAGCTTCGTTGAAGCTCAAGGACCATTATTGAAGTCATGAAGATTCGATTGAAGCTTTCGAAGACGGTTCGTCAAGTTTTATTTATAGTCTTCTAGCTTCGTTTCTTAGAATGTTAAGACTTGAGTAGGTCTTACGTTTTAATCTTCATAACGCTCCTATTTTAGAGCTAGGATCTTAGTAGAAGTCCATACGAACTTTATCGAAGCTTTGCGCTTCGATTCGCGACTTCTTGTGCATGTTAGTTGGTTCAAGAAGAAGAACCAACCGACTAGATGGTAATCTAGTCGATCGACAAAGCTTCTTGAACCGACTAGTTTGCCTTGTTCATTTCTAGCTCAGTTACTGTTTACAGTTAGTCGGTCAAAGAAGGTTCACCGACCGACTAGTTGTGAAACTAGTCGGTTAGGAATCCTTCTTAGACCGACTAGTTGAGCTTTCATTTTTGAGCCTAAGTTACTGTTTATCGTTAGTCGGTCAAAGTACATTTGTCGACCGACTAGTTAATAAACTAGTCGGTCAGCATTTGTTCTTAGACCGACTAATTCAACTTGTATTCAGACTATTCTATTTCTTCTGTTAGTCGGTCAAAGAACACTCACCGACTGACTAGTTGTGTAACTAGTCGGTTGGCAAGTCTTCTTAGACCGACTAGTTCCTTAAGTCTGAACTTTCTTTATTCACTGTTCACTTCTTAGTCGGTTCATGTTGATTGACCGACCGACTAGTTGATGAACTAGTCGGTTAGTGGTCCTTCTTTGACCGACTAGTCTGCTTCAGAATAGAGCCGTTGGAGCATTAAATGCCACGATTTTTGCTCTCTCTTTCCTCTATCCTATATATACTTGGAGTGCTGCATTCATAGCATTCAAGGCTGATATTTATTGAACTTTAGAGAATCAAAGAGAAGCATTCAATCCTCATTCAAAGCTCTTTCATTTCTCACTTGAATCTCTCCCTCACTCTTATTTCAAAAGAGAGATTCATTGATTGTGAGCCTATCCAGTCAAGAGCTTGATTCTAGGTCACCAACATCCACCTAGGCCTCCATTGCTGGTCATTATCTTGGAGCTAGGGTTTGGTGCCTTCATCTTCCCAAAATCCGTTTTGCCCTAATTCGTAAGTAAACTCAAGGCATAAGATTTTGTCGGTAAGAATTTATATTTCAATTTACTTCGAATATTGCAAGTGATTCACTCTCGGTTGTGAGAGTTTGTTTGTGATCCCGGTTTGTGTGAGTCACATTTCGATTTGTGTATGATTTGATCTTGTAGAGGTTTCTACAAGTATTTCATAGTGCAAATTTGAGTTAGAATTTTCTAACTCAAGTATCCGGAGGGGATCCAGGTGTTTGGTACGTAGGATCACCGGGAACAAGTCGGGGAGACTTGGGTGGATCCGAACCCGTTAAATTGTCTGTTTGCGATTGCATTTCCTTGTTGTCAATATTTACATTTCCGCATTTCCTCATTGTTGGTTGAGTTTGCAAGATAATTAGGAATTATCTTCTTAACTATTTTAAAGTACTATTCACCCCCATCTAGTACTTGTACAGTAGCCACGTATGGCATTACATCATATGTCCTATGCATATCTACCACCTCATTGTTATGCTAAAACACATGTTCCTAAGAAGCATGCACCACATAGAAATCTAACAACTATGCATGCAACTAGGAAAAGGACTCCCAAAACATAACCATTTGGGGTCCTAAGAACACTATCTTAAATGATAGGAATGCCTATGTTGATTCCTATTTTCATGATGTTATTAATAATGGTAATTATGTTGGGAAGCGGAAGTCCACTTGGACTTGGCTTCCAAAGGGCTAATCCCCTTGGACCCAACAAACATTGGGCACCATGAGCTTATGGTATACTATGTAGGTATCCAAGAGAAAGAAAAAGAGCAATAAAGGTCAAATTAGCTCTAAAAGAAAAGTATGGATTCTCGACAGTGGTTGCTCCAAACACATGACGGGAGATCCCTCATTGCTCTCTGAAGTGATTAGCATCATGGATGCTGCAACGGTCACTTTTGTAGGTAACCAAAAGGGAACCATCATTGGAGTAGGTATTGTCAAAAAATCCTCCAAAACTTTAATTACTAATGTATTTCTAGTTAGTGGTTTGTGTCACAACCTCATTTCCATTAGTTAACTTTGTGAAAAAGGTTACAAGGTTAACTTTGGAGAAGAATTGTGTAAAATTGTTGATTCTAATTCACATGTTTTATTTACCGGTATCAGGTGTAAAAATATTTATTATTTGAGCTTGCCTAAAATAGTAGAACATTGCTTAGTTGCTAATACAAACGAACAACTATTATGGCATCGCCGTTTTGGTCATGTTCATTTCAAGCACTTATATAAGTTAGTTAAGCATGATCTAGGCAAAGGTTTTCCAAAAATTGCTTTTAGTAAGAAATTTTTTTTGATTCGTGTCAAAGAGGTAAACTTAGTAAATCATCTTTTAAGCTTAAAGAAGGCATTACTTCTAAGAGGCCCCTAGAACTACTTCATCTAGATTTGTTTGGGCCAACTAGAACCACTTCTTTAGGCAATGCTCATTATGGATTAATTGTTGTTGACGACTTCTCTAGATTTGCTTGGGTTTCATTCTTAACTAATAAGAATGAAGCTTTTGAAGAGTTTACCATATTTGCAAAGAAGATTCAGAATCTCTTAGGATCCACCATTATCATTATCCATAGTGATCATGGAGGAGAATTTGAGAATGAGTCCTTTATAAATTTTTGTGATGACACCGGGATAACTCACAATTTCTCTTTTCCTCGTGCACCACCACAAAATGGTGTTGTAGAGAGAAAGAATATGACTCTTATTGAGTGTGCTCGTACCATGCTCCATGATAGTTATCATGGACTATAATTTTGGGCAGAAGCACTGCACACGACATGTTATGTGCTCAATAGGATCCTAGTGAGGCCACGAACGAACAAAACTTGTTTTGAGTTATTTTATGATAAAAAGCCTCAAGTCAAATATTTCGAGTTTTTGGTTCAAAATGTTTTATCAAGGGCACATTTGGTAACTTAGATAAATTTGAGCCAAGATCCGATGAAGTGATCTTTGTTGGATATTCCACACGTAGCAAAGCCTACCTGATATACAACAAAACCTCTTCAACGATCGAGGAATCACTACACGTATCATTTAATGAAGATTTTCATTCTCCTCATGTTATTGATGATAGTGTAGATGCTATATGTGAGTCTCTTAGTAACGTTAAAATTAATGATTCTTTAATAGAGACTAACACTACTAATGAGATTGTTGAAGATGTTCCAAGTGATGCAGGAATACCCAAAGCTTACCCAACAGCTCGCAACCATCCACATGACCAAATTATTGGAGATATTAGTGTGGGTGTTCGAACGAGGTCAAGAATTGAAGAATTCTATCATTGCGCATTTGTCTCTACCATTGAGCCAAAGAACATCCAAGAAGCATGTGAGGATAGCTCTTGGATAGTGGCAATGGAAGAAGAGCTCGTGCAATTTGAGAGAAATGAAGTTTGGGAGCTCGTTCCTCTTTCAAGTGGTCACCAAGTTATTGAGACCAAGTGGATCTTCAAGAACAAGACCGATGAGAACGAAGTCATCACTAGGAATAAAGTAAGGTTAGTAGCTCAAGGCTTTCGGTAAGAAGAAGGTAACGATTTCGAAGAATCCTTTGCCCCCGTAGCTAGATTAGAAGCTATTAGATTGCTTTTATCTTTTGCATCTCATAAGAATTTCAAATTATTTCAGATGGATATTAAAAGTGCATTTTTAAATGGTATTGTTAATGAAGAAGTTTATGTTTCTCAACCTCCCGGTTTCATACATGAAAAATTTCCAAACCATATTTTCAAACTCAAGAAAGCGTTGTATGGGTTGAGACAATCTCCTAGAGCTTGGTATGATCGACTCAAGACCTTTCTTTTGAATTTAGGTTTTAAATTGGGTGAAGTTGATTCAACTCTTTTTCATTAAGGATTATGAAAATGCCATCCTATTGATTCAAGTTTATGTAGACGATATTATATTTGGATCTACTAACTTTAATCTTTGCCAAGAATTTTCTAAGTTTATGAAGGATGAATTCGAGATGAGCCACATGGGTGAGCTCAACTACTTCCTTGGACTACAAATAAAACAAATGAAGGGTGTGACTTTCATACATCAAACCAAGTACACAAGGGAGCTAATTAAGCGATTCGGGATGGAATCGTCTTCAAGCAAAAGGACTCCCATGAGTACGACAACTAATCTACACAAGGATGAGAACGGAAAAGATGTAGATGTTTGTCTGTATCGAGGTATGATTGGTAGCTTACTCTATTTAACTGCTAGTAGGCCCGATATCATGTTTTCTGTATGCTTGTGTGCTAGATATCAAGTTAGACCTAAGGAGTCACACTTGATTGCGGTTAAATGAATCTTTCGTTATCTCAATCATTCACTAGCTTATGGGTAACTTTACCATAAATCTAGCACATATGAGTTAATCTCATTTAGTGATGCCGACTTTGTCGGATGCAAATCCGTTAGGAAGAATACTAGTGGCACTGCCATTTTCTAGGAAATTCCATAGTTTCTTAGTTCTACAAGAAACAGAACTCGGTTTCATTGTCCATGACTGAAGCGGAATATATTGCCGCGGGTCATGCATGTGCACAAGTTCTTTGGATGAAACACACTCTTAAGAACTATGGTGTCAATTGTGATACTTGCACTATCATGGTTGATAACCAGAGTGATATATGTCTTTCCAAGAATCTGGCACATCACTCCCGTACCAAACACATAGATGTAAGACACCACTTTATCCATAATCATGTAGCTAAGAAGGACATCATCTTAGAGTACATTGAAACCCAAAAACAAATCACCGACGTCTTCACAAAACCTCTTAAAGAAGATTCATTTGTGAGGTTGAGTGGAGAATTAGGGATTATGGGTGAATCTGAGATTTAGGAGTTCATCTTACTTGTTATATCATCTTGTGAATTCATATCTGTTGGATCATGTGGATGGCAAACAACACTAGAAGGGGGGTTGAATAGTGTTGTATAAAATAAACTTTCTCGTTCTTGATAGATTAGCACAATTCAAAGCCTTCTATTGTTGCCTAAGAAACCAAGTAGAGTGATCTACGCTTGGTTCTTAATCAACTCAATAAATCTTCAAAATCAAATCAGAGATAAAAATCTTCTGGTAGTCGACTCCCTATGAACAGTAGTCGACTCCAAGAGGAAAATTAAGCACAGCTTAGTTAAATACTTAATGAAGATATATAAGATTGCACAGACATATAGATACAAAAACTGATTTTTGCAGTATATTATAAATGAATTACAAAAATAATGTTCAACAAACAAATGAACAAAGAATTATGATAATAACAAAGTAAATGAGAATTGATTGCAGAGATAAATAATCAAACACAGATAAGCAAACGTAGACACAAGGATTTTTATCCTGGTTCCTCACAACTTGAGTACGTCCAGTCACCGATCAATCCGGTACGAGATTTCCACAATCTGCCTTAGCAAATACAAGCACCTAACTTCACTCGTTAGGATTTCCAACAACCTAGCCTTAACTAGGATTTCCAACCGTAACACCTAGACTTGTCTAGGGTTTCCAACAACAGCACCCTTACAACAAAGAGTAAACACAAAGAGAAAAACAATATCTAATTCACCACAATTGTTTGGTGGAGATTGGATTTACACCCAAATTCTACAGCCAATAGTAATAGACAATTATGTGTATTAGTGGCTTGATAGAATAAGATTCTAGATCACACAAAGATACGAATGATATCTTTGTGATCTAAATCAAATGTTTTTCAAAATCCTTTTAAATAAAAATTAGAGAATAAGTAATATGGATTTTGAAAACAAAAGGCCAAATAAAAAATTCGATCTTCAGAAAATAATATCTCAAAGGAATTACAAGATCAAGAATAAAAACAGATTTGGCTAAGAGAGAATGAGAGCAGAGAATTTGAGAACGCTTGGAACTTTTGCCCAAGAGAATTTTGATTTCAAGAGTTGTTGTATTTTCTCAAAGAAATAGTCCTCTATTTATAGGTGAAAATGATGAATTCAAAATTCAAATTCGTTTGACTTTTGCCCCGAAAATCATGGGAATAATAAATTAGAGATATGTCAAAAGTCAAGTCAAAACGTCGAATTTCGACAGCTGGTAGTCGACTCCCTGTGATTGGTAGTCGACTCCCTGTGTGTTTTAGGAGAAATTAATTCTCAGCTGGTAGTCGACTCCCACTCATTGGTAGTCAACTCCCAGAGGAGTTTCTTCTGAGACACGGCTAGTAAAACATGTAGTTAGCTCCTGGGTGTAATGGAGTTTCATTACGAAAATGCAAATCGACTAGCAAAAGCTCTCAAAAACTTTGAAAGTGATTTAAAAGGTATTTTAAAATGTTTAGCTTCGAAATCATTTGTGTGTGCGTGTTGTCTATACGTTTGGCTTTAACATAATCCTAAGAAGGACACAACCCACACACCGTAGACTAGGACACGTCTTCGGAAGCTTGATCAACTGATGGTGATGTAGATGTGAGCTTCTCTTGAGCTTCTATTCCATTTGAGCTTTGAGCTTCATCATTGATCTAGCAATGTTCGTCCTTGTCTTTGAGAGTAGATTGCGCTTTTCTGGAGTATGCATAAAGCTTTTCATTTGTCGCACAACCTGCACACTTAGTCGTAGTGTAGTTAGTACACTAAGGTTCATTTGGTGTGCTCATCATCAAAATCACTTGGGGTGGAATTCAATTTCCATCACTCTCCCCCTTTTTGTTGAAGACACCCAAATGAAAAATGAAGTAAGTTGACATACTAATATGACATGAAAAAATAAACTTACTCCCCCTGCTTTCATGTGTTTCTCCCCCTGCATCGAAGCCGTTAGCAAAACAATACTTTCATACAGTACATTCATTTTTGTATTTCTAAACTTTCTCCCCCTTGTCATCAACAAAAAATTAATGACATATCATTTCAACACATGAATCATTCAAGTTATAACAAAACTTTTGTCAGAGGGGAATTTAATTACTATTCTTGTAAAAAAGGTTAGCATATGATCAACCAATGTTTTAGCATAATAGATAAGTTCATCCAGAAGCTATTAATGTAAGAGTAGCAAGCATCACACCACAATATAGTTATTACAGACCAGAAGTTTTGAAATCATTGTTTTTAAAACCATTGTTTATGCAATCAAGGATGAAAGCTATTCTTCCTTAATTCCTTGATGCCAAGCGTCTCTTCCGTCATCTTGTTGTTCTTTGCCACGAATTCTTTGAGATCGTCTACTTTCTTGTTGAGGTCTTCAAAACCTCTTTCTTGGGATATTTTCAGCTTTCCAATTTTCTTCAAGAGCATGTCTTGAAGTTCAATGATATAGGCTGGTGTTTCTTCGTCGTCTTCTTCTTCTTCGCTTCTTTTTTCTTCTCCTTCTCCTTCTTCATCAGAATCTGAAATAATAACTTTCTTACCTCTTCTGGAGGATGACAATCCTCCTTCCGCAGCAAGCTCTCTTCGGGGATTTTTTGATCAATGTCTCTTTGAAGATTCATTCTTCCGAGAGCATGAACATCAAAGATGCGTGCCGGATCCAGAATTGTGGTTTCATTATCCAAAGACACATTATAACTAATAAACAGGATGGTGAGGTAATGTCCATGTGCTATAGTGGATGATGGTCTGTCTAAAGAAGCTGAAGCAAGGATGGAGTCCATAATGACTTTGGCCCAATTAACATGAATATTTCCTAGCATTGCATAGATGCACTTGGCTTGTTTTTCAGATAGAACAGCGTGACTGCCAGACTTGTGAGTTATATTGTAAGACAATATGTTTGCAAGGATTCTTCCCGGATAGCGAAGATCTCTACAAGGAAGTTTGGTTTGGAAATGCTTTCCTGTCAAATACATTCTCTCCAAAATACTTTCATTAGTCATCTCTATATTATCTGGTAACACACCAATGTACAGAATTCCTAAGGCTTCTCCTAGAGATTTTACGGTTATGGCAAGTTTAGTGTCAAGCACTTTGGTGACAAATGGGCTCTTGGCAAGGTCATAATCCATATTGGAACAAAAGAGATGCACAAGTCTGGGATAACAGAAATACATGTTTTCAGCAGAAAATAGGTTCGCCAAGTTTTGAAATTCTAGAATGATGTCAATGCCATAATTTTCTGCATGATCAAGTTTCACAAATCTTTCGAGGAGAATAGGTTTCTTGGAAACTTTAACAAAGTGTTCATAGGTAGTGCTTCGAAATAGATAGGGCAGGATGGTTTCTTTCTCAGAGATGGATTGACTTGAGATTCTCCTCTTCTTAGAAACCATTCTCTTGATAGGCATCTAGATAGAATAAAAATTATTTACAAAACTAGATATGCAAGGATATATAAGAAAAAAATGAAGTAGAGGTTGATGAGGAGAGATTTTACCTTGAGTAAACTTGAGAGAATGATGAAACCAAGTGATGAGAGAGCTCCAAGTGCTCCAAGTGCCAAGGAAAATTTTTCAAGAGAAAGAGAGAATGGGGTAGTTGGCTACCCTAGGGTTTTACTATTGGGGTTTTTAACCAAGAGGTGAAAGGAGATGAAGGATAAGGGCCATTGGATCAAAAGATGGGTGGTTGAGATCAATTTTGTCTTATTGGTTTTAACTTGCCTTTGGATGCAAACCCATTAACTCAATTGAACCCAATAAGATTTAGAGAAAACAAACCCAGTACTCCGCACAGCCGCTGGTAGTCGACTCCCTCATTTAGGTAGTCGACTCCCTATTGGGCTGAGTCGTTTTCTCATCCCGAGGGGTTTTGGTCCAAGACTGAGTGCGTCTCTGAACAACAAAATGTTTTATAAATGTAACACAAGCATTTATAGTCATAAATAAAGGGATTAAAAAAATTATTTAATATGTTAAGCATATATTTTTGCAAAATGATTAAGTCGCAAAAAGGCTTTTCCAGTTATCAAGCGTTGGATCTTGTTTCTCCTGTTTGTTTCCTTAGAGTACCGAAAAGATAGACATTTATGGTACTCTTTAGCTTTTGAGTCCAGAGGGTTAGTCTATAGGAAACCAAACCCAGTATGGTTTAGTTCCTTCATGAAAAATATATTTATAATCTTTGCTTAAGTGAACTTGCTGAACCAAGTTTGTAGCATACCTTTTCTTTCTTTGATCGGACAGGTTCTTAGGTATCCAGATGCTCAGAAAATTATTGTTAGTATGATGCATCCTAGTATGCTTAACCCGTTTCTTGGTATGATATGAATCATATCCGAGTCTGGTTTTGCTAGATGAGGCTTTTTGGTTATCATTAAACTGTCTAGCTTCCCTTTTCCTTTGTTGAAATTTTCAATAATTTTATCGTAGCGTCGTATTTATCTTTGACAGCTACGAGAAGATTATTCAAATTTTTAACTTTTTCATTTACGGAAAGAATGTCTTTTGTTAAAGAATCATTCTTTTCTTTAAGAAGACTATTTTCATTAATGATTTCTTCTTTTTCTTTGACATCCCTTTTAATATTCCTAAGTGTTCTTCTATGTTCTTTTTATGAGCTTTTCATGCATTTTGCGTAGCTCCTTATATGCTCCCCTATAGTCCATGTCTTTATCATCGCTTGATGACGAATCATTATCACTAGATGAATCATGATGCGAACTTACCTTAGAAGATGTGGAAGCCATGAAGCACATGTGTGTTGTTTCTCTTCTTTCATTATTGTCGTCTGCTGAGGATTCATCGGACGAGGAATCGTCGCTCTAGTCGAAAGCTTCGTATGCTTCCTTCTTTGTTCGTCGAAATTTGTTTCTTCCATTGTTTATCTTTTCATTGTTATCTCGGTTCTTCCCACGATCTCTGGAATCGCGATTGTTTCTTTCCAACGGACAGTCTCTTTTGACGTGTCCTGGTTTATTGCAACCAAAACAAATAATACTGTTACTAGGTATAAAAGAGCGTTTACCATACTTACTTGTGATGGACTCTTTAAAGTTCTTTGAGATGAAGGCAATATGGTTTTGTTTGTCCGTATAGTCGGAATCTTCTTCTTGAGCTTTAAACGCGAGATTCTTCTTCTTTGGTTTTTCTTCAATCTTCTTATCTTCTTCAAGTTCAATCTCATATGCCATGAGATTTCCCACTAGTTCTTCGATGGTAAGATCCTTTACGTTATGAGCTTCTCGAATGGCCGTTGTCTTTCCCTTCCATTCGGGTCGGAGAGATCTTAGTATTTTCATTACCTGCTCGTATTCGGACAGTTTCTTTCCTAATCCTGCGAGCTCATTTGTAATATTAGTAAAACGAGTATTCACATCAGTGATACTCTCTCCTTCTTCCATTTTAAAAGATTCGAATTTAGAATGTAAAACATTTATGCGGGATTCCTTTGTTGGATATGGAAGACGTTTGTACACCCTTGTGGGGGATGTACGAGGGAATACGGACCTCGAACGTCGCGTACACGAAGTCGTGTGCAAAGGGAATCTGTTCCCTTGCGGAGAGGATCTCTGGATGTGTAGGAAAGTCGCATTATATATGCATAAGTGCATGCGACATATGGCTAATAAAGGGGGAATATCTTAAGCTTATATTGTACCATGCATATGGTACAACTTAAGCTTATAATGTGCCATGTATCATGGTACACCTTAGTTAAATTGTTCCAAAGGAACAATTTACCCTAAAATAACTACCTTGGGGGCTATAAATAAGACCCAAGGGTAAGCCATTTCTTACACTTTTTGCATGGCATTCTTGCATGCATTTTCATCCTAGCGAAGCTCTGCCGAAATGCTTCCTCTCTTTCTTTATCCAAGTTCTTAATCTAAAGTAGAGATTTAGATTGTGGATTTAGTAGCCTTACTCCGTTCGTGAGAAGACTCGATCTGTCATGGCGAATCCGAAGGCGAAGTTCGTAGACTACCGTGCCGCATACGCAAGCGTAAGTCTAAACTTCATATTATCGATCCTAACTCTGTTTTGGCAGGATCCATCATTGGTATCAGAGCCATATGGGTTCGCCCCGGTCAAACCACCGCCCCGTCGAAACTATGAACGAGTCGTTGTCTTTTTCACGAATGGGTCTCCTACCATTACGGATATGGTAGGAACGCTTCGTGACGGAGAGAACGCAGCGGTTGTTCTTTTCACGTTAGGGTCTCCTATCATTACGGATATGGTAGGAACTCTCTGTGACGGGAAGAACCGACCGTTCACGTAGTACGTTATTCATTTTTGGCACACGGCCATAAGAAAATAACTAATTTCTCGACGAACGGGTGCTTCATCGACGAACGGGTGCTTCATCGAGGAAGATGATGGTAGTTATTTCCATCGGGTAAGATGAAATTTGGTGCATGTGCACCATGGCCAAATGGGCTATGAAGGCCATGCACCCCCCTCCACTTGCGGAGGGGGTTGGCTACGGCCAATAACCACCGGCGACCACCCCATCAAGGGGGAGGAATGTGTGCGGCAACCCCATTCAAGGGGGTGGCCGGCCATGGCCAAAAGGGCCATGGCCGGCCAATGCCCAAAATGGCCTTGGCCATGACCGGCCAGGCCAAGCCATGGCCGGCCATGGCCAGGCCGGCCTGGCCGGCCCTGGCAGAGGCCAGGGCCGGCGCCCTGGCCTCGGCCAGGGCCTGGCCGGCCCTGGTAGAGGCCAGGGCCAAATGCCCTGGCCTCGGCCACGGCATGGCCGGCCCTGGCCTCGGCCAGGGCCTGGCCGGCCCTGGTAGAGGCCAGGGCCAAATGCCCTGGCCTCGGCCAGGGCATGGCCGGCCCTGGCCAGCCTCGGCCAGGGCAGAGGCCCTGGCCGAGGGGCCAGGGCCCCTGGCCGGCCCTTGGCCAAGCCCCGGCCAGGGCAGAGGCCCTGGCCGGGAAGATGTTGCAGACCAAAAAAAATTGGTCGACCAATTTGGTGTTTTTGGTCGACCAAGCCGACAGAAGGTCTGGGTCGATTGCAAACTTGCCAAATGACCCATACGGGGTGACAAAAGGCATTGGTCAAACTCGAATGTGCCGATTAGCCCATACGGGGCTAACCACAGTGCCAACTAGTCCATACGGGGCTAACGTTTTTAATGAAGTTTTTCCTTGGGCTCTACTCCTTGAAGATTAGCCATAGTGCTCTACTTCATGCGAGATTAGCCATGTCATTGTGCTCTACTCTACGGAGATTGGCCAATGTACTTATGACGTTGTGCTCTACTCTACGGAGATTAGCCAACGTGCTTTCAAATTTTTTTGAAAAAGGTGTTTTTCAAATAGGTTATGTCCCGTCCTTAATCGGGATAGCGCAATTTAGAATTCCAAGTCCTACCACGATCCGGCCATGGTTATCTAACCCATGGGTGTGTAGAACAGGTCTCGTGGCTTGGCAATTGTTGCGCTAAAATTCTTTGCGCAAACTCTCACCTATTCCATTTTGAAAGATATGTTTTTCAAAATTGATTTTCCGCTGCGAAGTACTATAAGAGTACGATTGTTTGATAAGTGATGGGGGAATATTGAAGGTTGTTCTAGATGGTGATTGGAATCATAGAGACCTTTTCGATTCTAGAACAACATCTTCAATATTTTTCGAAAGTAACTTATCAAATACAATATAATTCCAAGTGGGATTTGAATTTTTAGAACTATCCAAATGGGATATTCTATTATCATTTCAAGTGGGAGTTATATTTTAAGAAATTTTATGCAATGTTTTGATCAAACCTTCGTTTTTGTGTCTTTTGCAGCATTTTAAAAGTAAAATGTCTTCCGCTTCAAAGAATATCGTCGCTGAGTTAAACAAAGGTGAAAAACTCAACGGCGATAATTACAAATTTGGTCCATCAAGATACAATACGTTCTAGAGGAGCAAGAAGTGCTCGAAACTCTAAAGAACGTTATGATTGAACCCGAGTTGGGCAATACGGCCCAACACCGACGAGACAAGGAAGCTTTTGATGCTTGGTCTCGGAAGAACAAGATAGCGCGCATTACGTTATTAAGCAGTATGGCTGATGACATAATGCGCATCTTCCGAGAACATGACCTAGCCATGGACATATGGTCCAAGCTAGAGGAGAAGTTCGGTGGCACATCGGTGTCCAAACTTCGCTCCTTAACTATAAAGTTCGATTCATATAAGAAACGTCCAGATCATTCCATGGGGAAACATCTGCGACATATGGCGAACCTTATCTCGGAGTTAAAGGATGCAGGTCATGTGCTCACAAATGAGCAACAAATCCAAGCAGTCATACGTTCCCTACCAAATGGGTGGGATCAGATGAAGATGCATCTCACTCATAATGAGAGCATCAAGACCTTCAACGATGTTTCCAAGCAACTCGAATTAGAGGAAGAGCGGCTTGCGGCTGCCAAGCCAAGTGCAGGAGTGCACATGGTTGCTAGTTCCCCACACGGGGGAAAGAAACGTAAAGATCGTTCGAAGTCTTCTAATGAACGTAATAAGCAACCTGAGTCTACCAAGGAACCCAAACATAAGGGTGGGCACAAGAAATGGCACAAGAAGAAAGAATTGAAAAGGATCAAGTGCTTCATGTGCAACAAGCTCGGTCACTATGCTCGTTTGTGTACGAGTGGAAGTGACGAGGTAACTTGTAATACTAGTTACATATGTGTTTCTAGTCCACTATTTCTTGTGGAATCTAATCCATTTTTGGATAATTGATTCAGGTGCCACCGACCACATAGCAAAGGACAGACGGTCCTTCGTGGAGTATCACCGGATACCCCAAGGAATAAAGTGGATCAATGTAGGAAACAACACACGTGTTGAAGTGAAAGGCGTTGGGACTCGCAAGCTAGTCTTGGACAACGGCCGCACTTTCCTACTTCATGATGTTCTCTTCATTCCATATATTCAAAGGAATATTATAACTGTGGTCAATTTAATGGGTCTTGGTTATAGCTGGTTCCTTCATGATTGTAATATGGACCTATTTTGTAATAATAATTCCTTTATTGGTTCTGGGTTATGTATTTAAAGGATTCATTGTAATAAGTACAATGTATGATTTCTCATTTCCTTGTGACAAATTCTTTGACTAATGAGTCTAATATAATTTGTTGGCACACAAGGCTTGGTCATATTGGACCAACGCGTATGGATAGATTTACCAAACGTGGCCTTCTATCCAATGTTTCAAAGGTTGAAATGTCGACCTGTGAACATTGCCTTGTGGGGAAATCTTGTCGCAAGCCGTTTGGAACCGGCACAAGGGCCGAGGTTCCATCACAGCTTATCCATTCGGACATATGTGGTCCGATGAATGTCTAGACAAGACGTGGAAAGTCCTATTTCATCACTTTTATTGATGATTTCACCCGATTCGGACATATCTATTTTGATATCCCACAAAAGTAAAGCTTTGGCTTGCTTTAAAAACTATATGAGTTTAGTGGTGAATCAATTAGATCGCAAAATTAAGATCTTGCGAACCGATAGGGGCAGTGAATATCAATCAACAAGTTTTAAGGAACTTTGTGATGACAAAGGCATAGTACATCAGGTAACTATGCCTTATACTCCTCAACAAAACGGTGTTGCATAAAGGAGAAATAGGATTTTTAATGGAAATGGTCCGTTCAATAATGGCTCAAGCTAACTTGCCAATCACCTTTTGGGGTGATGCATTATTGACGGCCGTTTTTCATTTTAAACCGCGTACCCTCGAAATCAGTTAGCTCTACTCCTTATGAGTTGTGGAACCAAAGGTCTCCTGACTTAAACATTTTTGAAACCTTGAGTTTGTGCATTCAACGCACATATTTCCTCCCATAAGTATGGAAAACTTGGGCCAAGGGGAAGGAAATGTATCTTTATACGATACGCAGAAAACTCCAAAGGTTATGTTTTTTGTTAGTCAAGAAGACAATGGTGGGCTAATTGAGTTTGAGTCGAGGGATGTCACTTTCTTGGAAAACGAGTTTCCAAGACAGGGCGAGATAAGTCAGGACTTATCTCTATTTGAGATTTATGATCAAGAAGGATTACCTCATTCGAGTGGGAGAATTCTTGGTGAAAACAAAAATACTTTTCAACCTTCACCAATGGATTATACGAATGACGATTATCCTATTCCATACGGGAATAATGATCCAAGTGGGAGCAATTCTAACGACATTTCAAGTGGGAGTGATATTAGAATTGATCTAAATTCAAGTCAACAAGGACTTGAAGAACCTCAAATATGCCGTATCATGCCCTGCAAAAGACAAATGGATGGAAGCGATGAAGGAGGAATTGAAATCCATGAAAGTTAACCAAGTCTGGGACTTAGTTAACTTACCCAGAGGACGTAGAGCAATTGGGAACAAATGGGTTCTCAAGATCAAGCATAAGGCTAATGGCTCTATAAGATAGATATAAAGCTCGCCTTGTCGCGAAAGGTTTTACGCAACAGGAAGGGATAGACTACGAAGAGACATTCTCACCTGTTGTGCGTTTTACCTCGATTCGCATGATTCTGGCAATGGTAGCTTGCTTAGACCTCAAACTACATCAGATGGATGTAAAGAATGCCTTTCTCAATGGAGAATTGGACGAGGAGATCTATATGGAACAACCAACAGGGTTGGTAAAAGAAGGAAACGAACATAAGGTTTGTAAACTTCGTAAGTCCATATATAGTCTTAAATAATCCTCGAGGCAATGGTATGTACGATTTCAAGAAGTTGTCTTATCAAATGGATTTTCCATGCTTGATGAAGATAACTGCATATATATCAAGAGGATTTAAAAGCAAGCATGTTATTATGTCTCTATATGTAGATGACATTTTAATAACCAGAAATGACAAGGGCTTTGTGATGGATATCAAGGCTTGACTTTCATCAGTTTTGAGATGAAAGACTTGGGGAAGCCACATATATCCTTGGAATTTAGATTTCAAGGAATCGTTCAAAGAAACTTCTTTCTCCTTCACAAGAGACTTATATAAAGAAGGTTCTAGAACGGTTTAATATGTAGGACGGCAAGTCCAATTGATACTCCTATAAGCAGATGCGATAATTTATATCTGAAATCATGTCCAAAGAACCAAAAGGAAAAGGAAATTATGGAAAAAGTTCCATATTCCAGTACAGTTGATAGTCTTATGTACGCTATGATGCATACAAGACCGGACATCTGTTTTTGCCGTTGGAATGGTAAATCGTTACCAATCCAACCCAGGGCAAGGACACTGGAAAGCGGTTAAGAGGATAATGCAGTATCTTAAAGGAACTGCAGATTTGCAAAAGAATATGATAAAACCAAGAAGGTAGACATAAGGTACATATCTACGCATGAGATGATAGAGGATCAGCTTACGAAAGCGATCCCCAGAAATGTGTTTTATAAACACTTATCATCCCAAGGATTGCGTAAGAGCTGAGTTGTACCAATATATATTCCCATGTCTGAGAAAGATCAAATTTAATAAAAGAATAAGTTCTTTTTCAAACATTGCATATGAATTTCTTAAAGAAATGTTTGTGTACATTTTTGAAATCTCAGCTGAATTGTGTGTATGTCGGACAGATTAAGGTTGGCTCTCTCACATGAGCAACCACCTTATCTTATCAGATGGATAAGATAGAGATGAGACTAGTTTAAAGTCAAAATCATTAGACGAATAATTTAGAGTCATGACTTTAACAAAGATAGTCGAATGAAAGATCTGCATCATATGGATGCTTACAAAAGATCTGAGATCTGTATCACAAAGATAAAAAGATCTCATTGGATTTTTTAATCCTATCTGTCTTATGCAGGATGAGAGTCCGGGAATATTTCCTGAGTAGTAAGGGGACTCAAAAGATAGGCACTGTGGTGTCTGATCTTTCATCCGTACAACATCATTAAGACATACTCTCCCTGGGAAAGGAGTGATGTTGTAATACGTGTTCATACCACGTATGCATTTCGACCACTGAGTTAGTAGCAATAGTGTTTGCTATTATGTGAGACTCAAAGGCCATATGGGTCTTAACTCTTACCCTCAAGGACTCCAATTGGTTCCTTTAGATTTGACGAGATGATCGCTATCTTAGCGTGTTGCTAATGGGCTATGGTAATTCGGCTCGGCGGGGCACGTTAGAAAAGCGAATCAAGTCAAGATCAAAAGGTTCGCAAGAAGAGGAAGATTGATTTCATATTCACATTTGGACTTTAAATGATTCAAAGCTGGCCAGCCAATTGTAATCCAGATGGGATTCAATTGTTGAATATAAAGTATAAGAAATGTGAAGAAATAATCTAGGGTAAAGCATGCGTTGAACTACTCAACTTTGCACCTTCGAGGTCGTTGTGTATCTCTAACAAGTGCACAACTACAGACTCTACGCGCATGACGGTCGCACGGTCTATTTCTCGGTATGATAGATGAAAGAACTAAGAGAAAGACGTTCTCTTACAATCCCCTCAAGTGTGAGTGGGAGATGTTGGATATGGAAGACGTTTGTACACCCTTGTGGGGGATGTACGAGGGAATACGGACCTCGAACATCGCGTACACGAAGTCGTGTGCAAAGGGAATCTGTTCCCTTGCGGAGAGGATCTCTGGATGAGTAGGAAAGTCGCATTATATATGCATAAGTGCATGCGACATATGGCTAATAAAGGGGGAATATCTTAAGCTTATATTGTACCATGCATATGGTACAACTTAAGCTTATAATGTGCCATGTATCATGGTACACCTTAGTTAAATTGTTCCAAAGGAACAATTTACCCTAAAATAACTACCTTGGGGGCTATAAATAAGACCCAAGGGTAAGCCATTTCTTACACTTTTTGCATGGCATTCTTGCATGCATTTTCATCCTAGCGAAGCTCTGCCGAAATGCTTCCTCTCTTTCTTTATCCAAGTTCTTAATCTAAAGTAGAGATTTAGATTGTGGATTTAGTAGCCTTACTCCGTTCGTGAGAAGACTCGATCCGTCGTGGCGAATCCGAAGGCGAAGTTCGTAGACTACCGTGCCGCATACGCAAGCGTAAGTCTAAACTTCATATTATCGATCCTAACTCTGTTTTGGCAGGATCCATCATCCTTTACCTTTTCAGTTCCCTCGTGACTTACTTGAAGAGTGTGCCATATTTGTCGCGTTGGGAGACTCGATTGAACTTATTTCCTGTTACAGCGCAAAATAGTGCATTCATTGCCTTTGCATTAAGATTTGCACACTTCTTGTCGTCGGCTGACCACTACCCAAATTCAACTTCGGTGGGTGCGATGTACGGGACTTTAGTGATGGTACATGCCTCGATGTCTAATGACTCCAGGTGAGTCTTCATTCGGATCGTCTAGCTAGCATAGTTCGTTCCGTTGAGCAGTGGTGGTCGCATGGTATTGAGTCCTTCAGAGTGGAAAGATGTTGACGCCATCACCTTTAAAGCCTCGCTCTGGTACCAAGTGTTGAATCCTGTGGATGGCAAACAACACTAGAAGGGGGGTTGAATAGTGTTGTATAAAATAAACTTTCTCGTTCTTGATAGATTAGCACAATTCAAAGCCTTCTAATGTTACCTAAGAAACCAAGTAGAGTGATCTACGCTTGGTTCTTAATCAACTCAATAAATCTTCAAAATCAAATCAGAGATAAAAATATTCTGGTAGTCGACTCCCTATGAACAATAGTCGACTCCCAGAGGGAAATTAAGCACAGCTCAGTTAAATACTTAATGAAGATATATAAGATTGCACAGACATACAGATGAAAAAACTGATCATTGCTGTATATTATAAATGAATTACAAGAATAATAATCAACAAACAAATGAACAAAGAATTATGATAATAACAAAGTAAATGAGAATTGATTGCAGAGATAAATAATCAAACACAGATAAGCAAACGCGGACACAAGGATTTTTATCATGGTTCCCCACAACTTGGATACGTCCAGTCTCCGACCAATCCGGTACGAGATTTCCACTATCCTAACTTCACTCGTTAGGATTTCCAACAACCTAGCCTTAACCAGGATTTTCAACTGCAACACCTAGACTTGTCTAGAGTTTCCAACAACAACACCCTTACAACAAAGGGTAAACACAAAGAGAAAAACGATATCCAATTCACCACAATTGTTTAATGGAGATTGGATTTACACCCAAATTCTATAGCCAATAGTAATAGACAATTATGTGTATTAGTGGCTTGATAGAATAAGATTCTAGATCACACAAAGATACGAATGAAATCTTTGTGATCTAAATCAAATATTTTTCAAAATCCTTTTAAATAAAAATCAGAGAATAAGTAATATGGATTTTGAAAACAAATAGCCAAATAAAAAATTCGATCTTTAGACAATAATATCTCAAAGGAATTACAAGATCAAGAATAAAAACAGATTTGGCTAAGAGAGAATGAGAGCTGACAATTTGAGAACGCTTGGAACTTTTGCCCAAGAGAATTTTGATTTCAAGAGTTGTTGTATTTTCTCAAAGAAATAGTCCTCTATTTATAGGTGAAAATGATGAATTCAAAATTCAAATTCGTTTGACTTTTGCCCTAAAAATCATGGGAATAATAAAGTAGAGATATGTCAAAAGTCAAGTCAAAACGTCGAATTTCGACAGCTGGTAGTCGACTCCCTGGCATTGGTAGTCGACTCCCACTATGTTTCAGGAGAAACTAATTCTCAGCTGGTAGTCGACTCCCACTCCTTGGTAGTCGACTCCCAGAGGAGTTTCTTCTGAGACACGTCTAGTAAAACATGTAGTTAGCTCCAGGGTGTAATGGAGTTTCACAACGAAAAAGCAAATCGACTAGCAAAAGCTCTCAATAACTTTGAAAGTGATTTAAAAGGTATTTTAAAATGTTTAGCTTCGAAATCATTTGTGTGTGTGTGTGTGTTGTCTATACGTTTGGCTTTAACATAATCCTAAGAAGGACACAACTCACACACTGTAGACTAAGACACGTCTTCGGAAGCTTGATCAACTGATGATGATGTAGATGTGAGCTTCTCTTGAGCTTCTGTTCCATTTGAGCTTTGAGCTTCATCATTGATCTAGCAACATTCTTCCTTGTCTTTGAGTGTAAATTGCGATTTTCTGGAGTAGGCATAAAGCTTTTCATTTGTCGCACAACCTGCACACTTAGTCGTAGTGTAGTTAGTACACTAAGCTTCATTTGGTATGCTCATCATCAAAATCACTTGGGGTGGAATTCAATTTCCATCAATATCATCATGTTTCCTCTCTTCATTTGATTTATCATATATTGTTTTTAAGAAAGGATATTGAGATTTCATTACTTTCATGAGTTTTCGGATTGGTTTTAAGAGATTTGTATTATAAATGATTTATTTTTTGATATTTATTTTATGATGAGTATGTGTTAGAGTATAGGTCATATGGTGAGTTGTGCATATCCCCTTGCTTTTTATCTCACTGTACATTTTTGGACCAGGACAGACGACTGTCTTTCCTTCGATAGTCGACCGCCCTACTCTATCTTCCCTGTCAGCAGACTGTATCTTTCGACCAGGCGACTGATGATGATTTTAAAGTCGACTGTTGGATTAACAGGCGACTGCATGTTGGTCATCAGGCGACTGCATTTTGGTCATCAGGCTCCTGTCAATTTTGTCAGTAGTCTCTGTTTTATCATCAATTTTATTGGTCTCAGCCAGTCGACTGATGAGTATAATACAGTCGACTGTTTCACGGACAGGCGACTGTAAGTTATCCAACAGTCGACTGTCTGTCAACCTAAGCTCATCTCTTATCACTTCAACCAGTCGACTGAATATTGTTCATCAGTCGACTGTCTCCTATCGTGACGGTTCGTTCATTTGATCTGAGCCATCGATTCTTCGATCCAACGGCCCAGATTCATTTGCCCCTTCGTTATATGAACGAGAAACTTCATTTCGATCGAATGTTTTCTCTCTCCTACGATTGAAAAACCCTTCGTCTTCCCCGACTCGAACCCTCAGTCGATCGCTCCACCGGTATTTTCCGTCGTCTTGCTTTGTCGATTACATCTCTCTGTACTTCGTCGACTGTCTATCTTTCGTCTCGATTTAGGTTTGCCTCCTCTCGTGTTTCTTTCGTGCATTTCTTTTCAAATCATCGTTTGATTGTGCAATGGCTCCCAAAACCAAGAACAAGGGAAAACTGTTGTTCCTAAGCGCCCTAGGGTCCCCAAGCCTACCATTACCAAAAACAAACAACCCTACAAGGCCCGCACCAAGAAAGAAGATTCTCCTTCTCGCTCCACTTCGTAGGGTTACTCTCCTTCGTTTGCGTCTTCTTCATCTGATGCCGAGCCCCTCGTCAAGCGTCTGCGCAAGCCCGTTGGTGTTCGCACCAATGAGCCTTGTGTTGCAGCTTCTCCTTCACACTCTGTGTCGAGTTCTGCTAAAGAAATCACTGTCATGCCACCCTCTGATCATCTCATCCCATTTGTCGTGACGATCTTTGTTTGGTAAAATTCCACTCTCTCCTCGGAATCAAGCTTCTTCGAGAGCATTTCATTGTTTATCCCGCTTTCACCGCTGAGAGATTATCAGTTATCCTTTCCGCTACTCATTTGGCTGACCACTTTTGCTTCTCTCAGAGTGAATCTTCTCGTGCTTATCCATTTTTGGTTAAGCTTTTCTATGCTAACCACATTTGCGGTGAGTATTCGACCACTGGGGTTATTGACACTGTCATCCAGGGTACCCACACTCGCATTGATCCTACTCTTTTAGGGACAATTCTTAGGATTCCCTCCACTAGATCCCTTCCTGCAAACATTTCCATTTCTGATGTCAGCGAGCTTGATCAGTCTGTCATCCGGGACATGTTCCGTGAGATACCCTCTGCTCTTTCTTCCGGTGTTCGGTCATCCATGTTCTCGGCGAGAGGTTGGGCTGTTCACCTTGTGGTGAAGTCCAACATCCTGCCGAAGTATAGATCTTTAGACCAGCCTTTCCAGGAGATCCTTAAGTGTATGTACGTGATCTTTTTTGGCATGTCGGTAAACTGGGCCGGTGTCCTCCTTGATAGGATGGACAAGGTTGAGTTTACTCCTCCTCCTCTCACATTCCTTACGGTGGTCTTCTTACACTCGTCTTTCAGCCTATGCCTTTTGGTCCTCTTCTCGATACTTATGCAAAGTCGAAGTCCCCTTCAGCTCTGCAGTCTGCATCTAAGAAGAGGCAATCCACTTCTGCTCCGTCTAGTTCCACTGTTCCTCCTGCTGACCAGCCATCTTCCTCTGCTCCTTCCTCACATGAAATTCTGTTTGGGATGGTCTCTGGTCTTCATGAGTTGGCCTTCTTGTCATTCTAGCATCAAGGTATGCCCTTCCCTGATCACCTCAGACGTTTTGTTCCACCCCAGCCTCGATAGCCTCCACCTCCTATAATCACTGAGATTATTTTCCCCCAGGTGTATGTAACGAATGGTTTTTCATGTATTTGGATTATCTATATTATATATATGTTTTGGAGGATTTTCTCCTCTTGTGTGGTTTCCGTCTCCGTAGCTTTCGTTTTCGTTCGTTTCGTTGTGATTTTCTTGCTTCTTCCTTAGATCGTTGAGTTTTGGACTAAGTCACTCGTGACGAGCTTCATATCGCTCATATCTTAGGGATAGGTTGATCTTAGAAGCCGTAGGAATCTTCCCGAAGCTTCGCGCTTCAAATCGGCACTTTTCGTGCACCTTAGTTGGTTCAAGAAGGGGAACCAACCGACTAGATTGAGATCTAGTCGGTCGGTAACTCTTCTCAAACCGACTAGTTCATTGAATCAATTATACAGGAGTTACTGTTTACTCTTAGTCGGTCTAAGAACAACCACCGACCGACTAGATGTGAAACTAGTCGGTCAGAACTTGCTCTCAGACCGACTAGTTCCTTTGATAAATTTCACCTAAGTTACTGTTTATCGTTAGTCGGTCTAAGAACGTTTTTCGACCGACTAGGTTGCAAACTAGTCGGTTAGCCATTGTTCTTTAACCGACTAATTCATTGACCATTTTGACGACCTGAGTTACTGTTTGGAGTTAGTCGGTCACAGTTGGTCGACCGACCGACTAGTTCTCAAACTAGTCGGTCAACAACTCTTCTTTGACCGACTAATCGCTGTCGTAAACCTAGGGTTTGCCCAGCCACCGGCTTGTTTCTTATTTAAACCACCCTTCGTTTCTTTTCTTTCTTTCTCATCTCTTTGCCGTTTTCCCTCCCCCTTGGAGCTCTGATCTTCCCCAACACTCCCCAAGCCATTCCTTCATCCCCGGAGCCCCTCTCCCTCTCCATTTAGGCTGGCCACCATGATTTAGGCCGCCTCCAACCCCCAAACCCCCTCAAAACCCCATTTCTCCAGATTTTCACCCCATTTCCAGATCTGAGCCGTGGGTCCCCGGATCATTTCTTCCGTCGCCGTGCTTGCTCGGCATCGTTCTTCCGCTAACGATACGGTAATAACTCGATCCTATAATATTCTCCTAACCCATTTGTGTTTTGTAAAACCCTAATAAAACTAGGTTGGATGTTGTTCTAATATTGCTTTGCCATGGCAGCGATCTCACCCCCGTAGCTAACATTTTGTGACATGCCTTCGTGATCGTCATCCTCGGTGCTAGGCAAGTGAAACTTGCCACTTAGGGTTTTAGGCCATGTTCTAGGCCATTTACTTGTTTTAGCGTAAAAGAGACTAGGCAGTGAAAGGATAGCTGCCTAGACGCCTTGATCTAGCTTGACAACGAAGCTAGATCCGTCACCTTCATCATGCTCGTATGTCATGTTTGATTTCAATTAACGGTACGCGAATATCTGTTCATGTCATTGCATACTTGCTTGTTCATCGTGTTTGTGTAGCACACGCTACTTTAAAATGTAAGCTGCGGCGAGTAGGATTTTGACTCCTACATCGTGACTTGAGGCTAGGTGCACCCCTATGCCAAATACACTTCCTGGCTCGTGATCCAGAAGCGAGCTAGTGTGTTGCTAATCCCAACGCTCGATACACGTGGAGGGGTAGGGTTAAACGGTCGCTTGAGCTTAGGAGTTGGCCCGATCAGCCACTCTAGCCAAAAGACGGAAACTCTGAGCACAAAGTGAAAATCGTGATAAGTGATTCGTGATAAGTGATTCGTGAATTAGTGATTTGGTAGCTTTGGCTACATCGTGCTGCTTGTCCCTTCTTGTCCTTTTTAACTGTTGCATCATACTTAAATGTCATGTCATTGCATCCTACTTGAACTGTTAGGTTGTTAGTTTACTTTCAATTTCCTTGCTCAAGTCTTTCAGACTTGCTGACATGTGCCCCTCTCTCTTTTGGGTGACACATGTTAGATCCTGAGCCAGAGTTCGTTGGTGAGGACGTGGTGTTTGCTGACGCTGAGTCAGAGCCTGCGTTTGTGGAGGAGTACGTGGACACTGGGGACCAGTCCTAGTGTCTTCGTCGAGCTTTCCCTTTTGTTTTAGTCTGCTGTAGTTGTCGGTGCGCAGCACCAATACTTTGTTATGTTGTCTTTTTGTTGGCCATGTTTTGGGCCTTTAGACTCTTTCCTTTAGCCTGGTGGCTTTTCTGGATGTTGAATATTATTGTGGACAAATTCTGAGATTGGTTAACTTTTATCAGTCCCCCTTACCATGTTATTATTATTGTTGTTCCGTTTGCACTTACAGTGACCTGCTTATGTTTTATTGACGCTTATCAGGCGTGTGGCTTCACATCTCCACGTCTGTACGGACCTTCTCACGTCTCGCCTCCATAGCTTTGGGAAGCGGGGCGTGACAGTGTAGCTGCTACTCAGGGTGTTGCTGCTGCTCCTCCTCCTCCAGAGGATGTTCCCGTCGACCCAGAGACAGCTTCCTCCTCTGCTGCACCTAGAGACACTCACTCTTAGATTTTTTTTCGTTTGAGAGTTTTTTAGTGTTATATGTATGATGATCATTTTGTGTAGTGATGGTACACGAATGTTATATTTTGTTCGTTTTGATGCACATAGTGATGTGCATGCTTTTTGTACCCTTGTGATCATATATATATATATATATATATATATCTCTCTCTCTCTCTCTCTCTCTCTCTCTCTCTCTCTCTCTCTCTCTCTCTCTTACAATTGGAGATGGCTGTGATTCCTGTTACTGGAGATGAGGGTGATCCTGGCGGCGACATTGGAGATACTATGGCTAAGAGGACTGGGAACAAGGGCTCTGCGATTTCTAGGGATGGAGCACTGGGTAATAGTGGTTGCGATGACGGCTGGGAGGTGGTTAACAGGCGACGGAACAAAGGGATCCACGAATCGAGATTGGGGGCAGTGGGAAAACTCCTTGGGTACGACTGGGCACTGGCTCGTCCAAGGATCTGGGGAGGCTGGACCCTAGAGGTAAAGTCTCCAACCCTATGCATTTTCGCAGGAAGGATAACTTGGGTGCCCATAAGGTGTTTGACAGAAAGCCAAAGAGGCCGAATGTTGATCTTAAAATCACTACTTCGGGAATTAAGCAGTCCTAGGCTGAGGTCTGCTCTAACATTAGAAGCTATGATCTGGATGTTGGCATGTCCTATGTTGCTCCCCTCACCAAAAGATGATGGCACAGTAATGGCTTTGGCTGCGAAGTCGGCTTTGGCTAGAGGGGCCGAGCAGTGGAAATTCACCCTTGTCGGGTATGTGATGGGCGATTTCCCTTTCTATGGGCAGATCTATGCATGGGTTGACATGCTTTGGAATGTCAAGAAGGGTTTGAAAATCTATAGTCGCGAAAATGGTTTCTTTTGTTTCAAGTTTGAGGATGAGGGTGATTGTGAGAGGATTTTGCATGGAGGTCCGTGGATGTTTGACGGTAGACTCGTGATTCTACAGCGATGGAGTTCAACACTCAAGTTAGAAAGAGATATTCTCTTATATGTCCCAGTCTGTGTCCAGCTGCAAGGGATCCCATTGGGTATGTGGACCCTGGAAATTCTCAACTGCATTGCATCTGTTATTGGAATTCCTATTTGTCTAGACAAACTAACTGCCAAGAAGGAAAGGCTTTCATATGCCAGATGTTTGGTGGAAATCCATGCTACAAAGACTATCCCTAAAGAAGTATTGGTCGGTACTGAGGATGGGCCTACATTATCTATTGGAGTAAAGATAGAAGGCGAACCCCCAAGATGTGCGAAGTGTGTATGTTTTGGCCATTCAGACAATCAATGCCCTGATGCAACAGAGCCCCCTTCAATCCATGTCATAGGCAGTGATGCTAATGCTGGGCATGTTGAGGATTCTACTGTTGGTAGCAAAAATATGGACATAGGAGCTGGGGTTAACGCTATGGATGCTGCCCCTGGAGCAAATTTGGGCCTATGTGCGGCTATTAGCAATGGTACTAAAATTGGGGAGGCAGTAGTAGGGGATACCACAATACTGGAGGTCCTGTTATCCTCTACAGATGGAAGAGTTAGCATGAGTTCTCAGCAGGGCGATGAGGTTACTCAGCCTCTGTGCAATGATATGGTGCTCTCTTTACAATCGAGAGGGGAGAGACCAGTTGATGGAGGGAGAGAAGGGCCAGGCAATTCATTAAAGGGATTGCTGAGTCCTAGTGCTGTAGGTCCAAGAGGGGTTATAAGAGAGGAGAAGCAAACAATCCCAATGTTGAGTAATGGAAGTCCTGGCATCTACATGGATGGTGAGAGCAATCAGTGTGCTCTTTCTAAGGAGCTGGGGGCTGTTAAGGAGGGGTCCAAAAATAATATGCAGGCTAGTGCGAGGGAAGCAAACTCACAGGGCTATGGCCAGGATACTGTGATACTACCCAACCTGCTGCAAAGGCCGCAGCCGTCCCTTATTGAAGATCCCACGGCCTCTGAAATAGATCGTGTCCCAGAGAAGATTGCAATAGATAACCCAGAGTGGGATATGGAGATGGAAGTTCAGCTTCAGAATTTAGCAGCAACTAAGCCCCCTAGGAAGAAGACTGAAGTTGCTTCATTGTCTAGCTCCAGGAAGAGTGTTCGTCTGCAGGAGAGTGGACAAGGAAGAAAACCAGGCATTGATTAATGACAGTCCTATTTTGGAATACCATTGGTCTAAATAACTCTTTGAGGAGGAGAGACTTGCGTTATATTTTAAATAAAATTAACCCATATGATTTTGGTGGAAACTATGCTGAGGTGTTTTGCTAAAGCAGAGAAGCTTGTGATTCCTAGAGATTGGGAGTCCTATAACAACTTCGAGTTGGCCAAAGGAGGGCGTATTATTATGGCCTTTAACCTGTCAATTTGGAGGACGGGCCCTATTTCAAGCTTTAGCCAGCATGTATCCGTGAAGTGTAACAATATTGGGGGCTTCAATTGCGTGATCACATGAGTATATGCTTGTAATTCCTTGGCGGAGAGGAAGGACATGTGGCAAAGTCTGAAGGCTAATTTCCTTAAATTGAGTTGTGTACCTTGGATGGTAGGGGGATTTCAATAGTGTGTTGTACACGCGGGATAAGATTGGTGGAAGGAGGCTTGATGAGAGCATGGTCCGGGATTTCAATGAGTGTGTTAGTAATTGCTTTTTGTGTGAACTGAAAAGTACAGGTAACACTTTTAGTTGGTGTAACCATCGTGTTGGGGGTGAGCGTATTAGTTCGAGGCTTGATAGGGTCTTTGGTAATGCGGAATGGACTAATAAGCTCCCGGCTTCATATCTTGTTTATTTGGATGCATTAACAAGTTATCACTCTCCCTTGGCGGTATATCTACACGATGAGGTACCCCCGATCCTAAACCATTCAAATTTTTTAACTACTGGTCCTTCTGCACAGGATTCCAAGAAATTCTCTCTACATATTGTGCGGAAGTGAAAGAGGGGACACCAATGTTTTGGCTTATGCAAAAGCTCAGGGATCTTAAGATTTTACTTAGAGGCTGGGCAAAGACCAATTAGGCTGATAAGATGGTGGAGAAGTGTAGGGCCAAACTTGAGGAAGTCAGAAACAATCCATCCATTCATACTGATATCTCTCTTCAAGAGAATGAATCCCGCCTTATTAAAGAATTGACTCATGCATTGAAGCTGGAAGAGGACATGTTCAGACAAAAAAGCAGGCAGGACTGGCTCAGCCTTGGTGACAGGAATACTAAGTTCTTCTTTAATGCAATGAAGGAAAGATATGGTCGCAACAATCTGCATCATTTGGTTGACGTAGATGGGATGCAAAACAGGGTGTATGATGAGCTGAAGGTTGAAGCCCCTTTGTATTTCAAGAAGCTATACAATCAAAGCCATTATGAGACTTCCTTTGCTAAGCTTGTCCCTACGCGTATTTTGACTAGTGAATCAGCTACATGGCTTGCCAGAAGGGTCTCAGACGAGGAGATTAAGGTTGCAGTTTTTCAGATTGGAGCAGACAAGGCACCGGGTCCCGATGGATATAATGGTCTATTTTTCCAGCAAAATTGGGGACTTATTGGCAAAGAGGTAACTATTGCTATTAAGTCTTTCTTCAGATCAGTATCCCTCCTTAAGCAATTTAACCATATTTTTCTCACGTTGGTGCCAAAGAATTCTAATGCATCAGGTTTGGGTGACTATAGGCCGATTGCCTGTTGTAATGTCCTCTATAAGTTCATCAGTAAAATTATATGCAACAGGATTAAGGCCGTGGTGCATGAACTGATATCTCCCAATCAAGCCGCTTTTCTGAAGGGTAGACTACTTTCAGATTGCACACTTATTGCCCATGAGCAAATCAAAGACTTCAGAAATCCTATGGGGGGGAGAGCTTGTTTGAAGCTAGATCTACGGAAGGCGTTTGATAGTGTAAACCGTGACTTTATCTACTACTTCATGCAGCAACTTGGGTTTCCATGCACATTTATCTCCTGGATCAAAGAATGTATTAGTACTCCCACATTCTCAGTAATGGTTAATGGGGCTCCATGCGGATATTTTGGAAGTAACAGAGGGCTTCGCCAAGGTGATCCACTTTCACCTTACCTATTCGTTATTGTTATGGAACCATTTTCTATTCTTGTAGAAAGAGCCATCATCTCTCGCAAAATTCACCCCATGAGGAGGCCTGGAGCTATCTCTCACCTACAGTTTGCAGATGATCTCCTGGTTTTCTGCTGATCGGTCCATATTTTACACCTTTTTTCGGCATGTTTTCACACCATTTCGATTGCTCATATTGCGATTTTCACGAGTATTCGACGATATTGCGTTACTTTTCACTATTTCTTATTTTTGTCGGATTTCAAGAAATATGGAGTGATCGGGAGCAAAAATGAGCTTAAGGGACTTGCACCCACTCCGGAGCGTCACCCAAGGCTCTTTTGAGGGCTATTCGGCGATGGGAGACGGGTGGAAGAAGAAGAAACTCTGTAGGAGCGACGAGGAGGAGAAACGGAGAAGATTGGGCATTTACAGCATGCCACTCGGTCGAGTGGATCACTCACTCGGCCGAGCAAGGAGACCACTCGGCCGACCAGACCGGACACGCTCCAACTGAAGGAATTGGGCGTGCACTCGGCCGAGGGATGATATCCCACTCGGCCGAGTAAGAAGATCGCATCGCCCGAGTGGCATGAGAAATCCACCATCAAAAGAGGCCGACTTACTGGAAATGTACAGGCTTTTGACGGTTCCGACTCGGCCGAATACCGAATGCCTCTCGACCGAGTGAGTAAAGCCACTCGGCCGAGTCACCTCCGAAGACAGACCCCCAAGACCCCCGACTTACTGGAATTTTACAGGGTCTATCACTCAGCCGAGTAAAGAAGCCCACTCAACCGAGTAGAGAAGTCCACTCGGCCGAGTGACGTCGAGGACATGCAGCGCCCAGATTTTCAGACGATCGTTCACTCTTTTGAAATCTGCTATCATTTCAACAATCAAAGTATTTTTCTCATATTTTTTATGGATAGTAGACTTTATGAAGATTCCAACGCCGCCAAGAAGGTGCAAATCGAAGGTCGGATGAAATCTGGGGAATTTCTGCAAGTTGATGCTGCAGTGCTAGAATTTCCACTCGGCCGGGTCACATGTTCCACTCGGCCGAGTACGGCCTGGGCCCAGATTTTAAGTTGCTGTTTGGGCTGTTTTTGGGCACGAATTTGAGGGGTTTTTAGGGTTTTTTGCTAGGGTTTTGGGAGACTATATAAGGGGTTAGTAGCCACCATTAGAGGGGGTTCCCAATATGATTTCTTAAGTTCCCAATATGATTTCTTAAGTTCCCAATATGTTTTCTTAGATTTTATTTTAGAGGTTAGGCCATGCCCTAGGCCCCCTCTTGGATCTAAAAGCTTGTATTTTGGATTGAAGATCTTCATCAAGCTAAGTATTTTGTTCTTATTGTTTGAATCTTTGTTTTGATATCTTCATATATGCAAGCAATGTTTTTTATCGATTTCGCTATCGTTATTGCTATGCTTGAGTAGATTTGATGTTCTAGGGCACGGGGATGAACCCTATGGATCTAATTTCAGATTTGTGATGAATGAATCACTAAATTGCTAGAATTGCTAGGAGGTTAGGTTGTGATCGATTTATTACGGATAGCTAGGGATTTCCATCGATTGGGGTTTGCAAGAGATTGGATTCTAATCGATGGGAAGGCCTAGATATTCGATTTAGGTTTATAATCGAGATTCTCTAAACTTGGTTTGCAAGAGATTGGACCAAAACTAGGATTTTTATTATAAATCTATACCCATATTCGTTTGCAAGAGATTGGACGAATACGAACTATCACAACCTAGATCGTAACTCGAGTTTGCACGAGAGTGGGCTCGAGGGGCGATTGAACGATGATGCCAATCCTAATGCCGTGGCTTAGGCTAGGGTTTGCAAGAGATTGGGCCCTAGACTAGGTTGCAATAGACCGGCAATAGCGCGAGAGCGTGAGCTTGGTTCTCTATTCAGTTACGACTAGTTCACCTCAACACAAGTCTAGTAATAATGAGATTCACTATTTATAATGATGTATGACGATCCGTAGTGGTAATTCCCTAGCCCTAGACACTTTTATTATATTGTATTTGAATCGATATTTGACCGACTTCTTTATCACCGACACCGACATCCACCACCATTTCCATTATATCATTCCATTACCATCTCCACCAATAAAACATTCGTAGTCGAGCCAACCTAGGATAGATTAGAGCCAACACCACTTCCTCATGTTCGATACCCGCTTGCCACTTGACCATGCGCTTGCGGTAAAACTACAATCGTTCTCCGGGTGTATATCCGGGGCCCGACCAAGTTTTTGGCGCCGTTGCCGGGGATTTATCTCAGTGCATTTGCGCCATACTAGGTTGTGCTCTTGGGTTACATTTTGGAGCGATCAAGTTTTTGGCGCCGTTGCCGGGGATTTATCTTTGTGCATTTGCGCCATACTAGGTTGTGCTTTTGGGTTACATTTTGGAGCGACCAAGTTTTTGGCACCGTTGCCGGGGATTTATCTCCGTGCATTTGCACCATACTAGGTTGTGCTCTTGTGTTACATTTTGGGGCCGATCAAGTTTTTGGCGCCGTTGCCGGGGAGGTGTTTCCCGTTGGGTGCCAATTTGTCACATTTAGGTTGATTAGGCTACGAAAAAAATTTAAAAGAAATTTTCACCCTCCGCCACCATTACTACCATTTTTATATTCTTTTATGCCACTAATATTTTTCTCCAGGTATTTATCTTTGCTTATCAGGTGTTATGGATGGTATTATGTGGACCGCAGATTTTGAGGAGGAAGCATTTCAGAACTTATTGGAGGGCCTCTTGGAGTCATTGAGGTTCACCGGTTCAGAGAGCATTACATCAGGTGATGCATTTGATCTACGATTTGCAGATTTTGTTATGAACTATGTTTCAGCTGCAGGAACAATTGAGGAGGACATCCATGTCAGTCTTGAGGGGGATAGATTAAATTTTTGGATTGCTCGCGGGCATTCCCCTCCACATGATGCATCCCCACAAGTTGACACACATGAGCAACCAGCATCACCATTCCAGAGAGAGCCTACATTGATAGTTCACGAG
The DNA here is from genome assembly GCA_030789695.1 of Scilla litardierei. NCBI lineage: Eukaryota > Viridiplantae > Streptophyta > Magnoliopsida > Asparagales > Asparagaceae > Scilla > Scilla litardierei. Next base: position 396,575,431 of record CM061142.1, read on the forward strand.
GAGGCATCACATGCGGAGCTAGAGCATTACATTACTGAGGTAGCACTTTGGGACGATGGCAGCTTCATTCAGATAAATCCAGAGTCTTGCCCACCTGCAGTTGAGCTTCCGCAGCCACCTCTACCTTCCACTGAGGCTGTGATCATATGGACCACATATTTTTATGCGTATCTGGATGAGATTCTTGGACGGCAAGCTGAGGACATTGATGCTTCCACCTCTGAGGAGACAACGGTACCAGGCACAGATGCAGCCACTTCTGATGAGAGAACTGTGATGAGACACTCGGGACGTGTTGCTGCAGAGCCGAGTTGCACCGTCATCACTCCCCTACCCACAGATACAGCCAGTCCATACGATGAGTTGATGGATGGAGATGATTCAGAAGGAGAAGACATTGAGGTTATTTACCTCATGGAGCCGAAGCATGCTTTTGAGGAGGCATCACACACGGAGCCAGAGTTTATGGCCGAGGAGGTCGTGCATCGGGACGAGGACATAGCCATTCATAAGGATCCCAAGCACTACCCTCCTCCATTTGAGCTTCCGCTGTCACCTCATCCTTCCATTGACGCCGAGGACTATCCCACAGAGCTTATAGTTCCCTTTCAGGGAGATCTCTTCACCCCCTCATCTCATATATTTGATTCTCCTCCCGTGTATGATGTTTTTCGTGATTCAGATTTTGACGACTCATCGTGCCTTTTGCAGGATACACATACATATGAACAAAAGGTGCAATGGGATGTATACGAGGAGGAGAGCGAGGAGTTAGCACCCATGGACGCATATGAACATGAACAAGAGGTGCGCTTGGATGAGTCTGACGATGATGAGGAGCATCTTGATGAGGTCCACACCTACGATCTAGATTTACCTGAGCAGCATAGAGAAGACACCATGGAGACAGCTATCATGGCACGTGAGGATATTGGATTATTTCCAGGGAAGTATTGTTCACCATTATTTATTCCATATATTTCTATAAACGATCCTCTTTGGGATACTTTTATTACAAGGGTGAATTTTTTGCAGTGAACTGATGCATCCTATTCTCTGCAGGGTACAGGTGGAGTCCTTGTGGGAATGCTGGAGGATGCATTGCTGGAGTTCGTTGGTGTTCATGGACGCATGCACCTGGCAGAGCCACAGAAGGAGCAGTTGGAGCAGTTGCCTGCACCAGCAACGATACTGGATCCACCTTTTTCTATAGGTGATATCAATCCAGTAGTGTAGAAATTTTTATGCTTTAAATAAACACGAATCCTCTCGACAGCGAGAGGACCGTATAGATTGGCTTGAATAAATATCACCTCATATGACAGCAACAAAAATTTTTACACCCCAAACCCATTATATATATTAACTGCCCTCTCCATATTTTGATGTGTCACATCCTTTTGCTCACCACATTCGAGCATTTCTTTCAAGTGAAACCTTACTTTCTTATTCGTTTGACTTGATCACGCTTTGCAAAGCCATGACATTTTTGGTCAAGTCAGTTGAATAGGATTGTTTGGTTTAGCTTGGGGGAAAGCGCTCTCATGCATCATTACATGTGCATGTAGTTGCATTAGGATTTCATGCCATTCATGTCATCATTTTTCATTCACCTCCCTTATTATTATCGTTGTTCCTCATATTATTCCATTATGATCACATTGAGTACAATGTGAAGTTTAAGCTTGGGGAGTGCATTTTCATGCCATTTCGATGCATTAGTTGCATTTTTTCTCTATTTTTAGGGGTTTTTAAAATTTTCAAATTTTTGCATCATCTTTTTGAATTTTCCATCTTATTTTCCTTTTATGTGTGTTCATGCATCATGTTGTGTGCTTGTTTTTCTTTTCTTTCCTCTCTTTTATTTTTTATTTTTCTTCATTTTCCTTTTCCTTTCTTCCGCTAGATGAATTTCGTATGATGATATCTCTTATTGCTTTAGCGACCATCACGATGCTTATTATTCCTTGCCATGCTACTTAGAGTATTTCATAGTCCTACTATCCATGTGCTTACTTATATATTCTTTTGATGATTCCTCTATATGAATGCATGATATTAATTGAAGCTGAATGTATGGATTAGTGTTTGGTATGCTTTTGTTGGAAGTGCTCCAAGATTCACGCATCAATTGTATAACGGAAGCATCTGCCTTATTATCTTATTCACCTTCTGTTGCATGCTTGATATGAAAGTACTCTTTACGGCTTGACTTCGCTTTTTATTGAGATGATTGAGAATATCCATGCTTACATATGAGTTTTAGTTGAAGTATTATTTTATTGAACCGTTCGTGCACATCTTAGAGTGAACCGAGTGTTACATTATTTCCTTCTCCACATATATCTTTTTATTCTCTACATGTCACTTGAGTTCACCTCCTAAAGCTACTTATATCGCATCTATTTTCCAAAAATCCCCACAAAAGAAAAAGTTAGCTCCAAAAAGTCCAAAAAGCCAAAAAGGAACTAAAAGCCAAAAATACAAATCATTTAGCTCCTACAAAAATCCAAAAAGAAAAATGAGAAACAAAGAGTTCAAAAAGAATTAAAAAGAAAAAAATATATTTCTCTATCTCATTATTGGAGCCACAAAAATACTTGGGAAGACCAAGGCAAAAATCACATTTTCCATTATTATATTCCTTTGGATGCGATGCATCAAGCTAAGCTTGGGGGGGTGAATTCATTTGACCATATGAGTGAGTATGACATTAGAGTGGAGACGTGCATGAATGGAAATATTCGATAATGCTTAGACTTTGCAAAATATATTAGACATGGAGATTTTTCATGATTTGAAATAAATATGTGAATGCCATGACTCTTATTCTATTCTCTATTGCATGCTTGGTGTGTATCTTATATGCTTCATTTATAACTTTTGATTGAAAAGTGCATCGCCATCATTTGTATATTAAATTCTATGAAATGCGTGATGTGGATATGAATTGATTGTATGAACTTAGAGAGTCCCTTTTGTTGTTCTTAAAAGCTTGCAAGTATCATGTCTAAGTAAGATATGAAATCCTTATAGCATGTGATTCGTATTTTCCAAGTTATCATGATGTGTAGCTTATGGCTTGAGATCTGAGAGAATAATCTAGCGACCCCTTCCACCTCGTGTTCTTTCTTTTTCTTTCATTTCATTTCCTTTGTTTTCATGTCCCGAGTTCGTCTCTTTACTTATCTTCCTCGAGGACGAGTAAGAGGCAAGCTTGGGGGATTTTGATCGGTCCATATTTTACACCTTTTTTCTGCATGTTTTCACACCATTTCGATTGCTCATATTGCGATTTTCATGAGTATTCGACGATATTGCGTTATTTTTCACTATTTCTTGTTTTTGTCGGATTTCAGGAAATATGGAGCGATCTGGAGCAAAAATGAGCTTAAGGGACTTGCACCCACTCCGGAGCGTCACCCAAGGCTCTTTTGAGGGCTATTCGGTGATGGGAGACGGGCGGAAGAAGAAGAAACTCCGTAAGAGCGACGACGAGGAGAAACGGAGAAGATTGGGCATTTACAGCATGCCACTCAGCCGAGTGGAGCACTCACTCGGCCGATCAAGAAGACCACTCGGCCGACCAGACCGGACACGCTCCAACTGAAGGAATTGGGCGTGCACTCGACCGAGGGATGATATCCCACTCGGTCGAGTAAGAAGATCACATCGAATCCACCATCAAAAGAGGCCGACTTACTGGAAATGTACATGCTTTTGACGGTTCCGACTCGGCCGAGTACCGAATGCCTCTCGACCGAGTGAGTAAAGCCACTCGGCCGAGTCACCTCCGAAGACAGACCCCCAAGACCTCCGACTTATTGGAATTTTATAAGGTCTGTCACTCGGCCGAGTAGAGAAGCCCACTCGACCGAGTAGAGAAGTCCACTCGGCCGAGTGACGCCGAGGACACGCAGCGCCCAGATTTTCAGATGATCCTTCACTCTTTTGAAATCTTCTATCATTCTAGCAATCAAAGTATTTTTCTCATATTTTTTATGGATAGTATACTTCATGATGATTCCAACGCAGCCAAGAACGTGCAAATCGGAGGTCGGATGAAATCTGGGGAATTTCTGCAAGTTGATGCTGCAGTGCTGGAATTTCCACTCGGCTGGGTCACATGTTCCACTCGGCCGAGTGCAGCCTGGGCCCAGATTTTAAGTTGCGGTTTGGGCTGTTTTGGGCATGAATTTGAGGGGTTTTCTAGGGGTTTTTGCTAGGGTTTTGGGAGACTATATAAGGGGTTAGTAGCCACCATTAGAGGGGGTTCCCAATATGATTTCTTAAGTTCCCAATATGATTTCTTAAGTTCCCAATATGTTTTCTTAGATTTTATTTTAGAGGTTAGGCCATGCCCTAGGCCCCCTCTTGGATCTAAAAGCTTGTATTTTGGATTGAAGATCATCATCAAGCTAAGTATTTTGTTCTTATTGTTTGAATCTTTGTTTTGATATCTTCATATATGCAAGCAATGTTTTTTATCGATTTCTCTATCGTTATTGCTATGCTTGAGTAGATTTGATGTTCTAGGGCACGGGGATGAACCCTATGGATCTAATTTCAGATTTGTGATGAATGAATTACTAAATTGCTAGAATTGCTAGGAGGTTAGGTTGTGATCGATTTATTACGGATAGCTAGGGATTTCCATCGATTGGGGTTTGCAAGAGATTGGATTCTAATCGATGGGAAGGCCTAGATATTCGATTTAGGTTTATAATCGAGATTCTCTAAACTTGGTTTGCAAGAGATTGGACCAAAACTAGGATTTTTATTATAAATATATACCCATATTCGTTTGCAAGAGATTGGACGAATACGAACTATCACAACCTAGATCGTAACTCGAGTTTGCACGAGAGTGGGCTTGAGGGGCGATTGAACGATGATGTCGATCCTAATGCTAGTGGCTTAGGCTAGGGTTTGCAAGAGATTGGGCCCTACACTAGGTTGCAATAGACCGGCAATAGCGCGAGATCATGAGCTTGGTTCTCTATTCAGTTGCGACTAGTTCACCTCAACACAAGTCTAGTAATATTGAGATTCACTAGATTAATCCGGCATGGGCTACATGAGCCCCAAGTAGTCGCAAATTCTCGTCTCGTTATGTTAGAAGGTGCTAAATCAATAGGTGCCGGAGTAGCTACAATTGCTTCAGCGGGAGCAGCTGTCAGTATTGGAAACGTCTGTAATAAACTACGGCTTTGTTTGATCGACAACTTGCTAGTCGACAGAAGGATTTTCAAACTCGGAATTACGAGATAAAGAGCGCATCATTGACCCCCGAGTTGCAGAGAACAATCCGAACTGAGGCAATTTTTCCGGATTCGCTCCGCCTTACAGCCTTGCTTCCCAATAATGATGTATGACAATCCGTAGTGGGAATTCCCTAGCCCTAGACACTTTTATTATATTGTATTTGAATCGATATTTGACCGACTTCCTTATCACCGACACCGACATCCACCACCATTTCCATTATATCATTCCATTATCATCTCCACCAATAAAACATTCGTAGTCGAGCCAACCTAGGATAGATTGGAGCCAACACCACCTCCTCGTGTTCGATACCCTCTTGCCACTTGACCGTGCGCTTGCGGTAAAACTACAATCGTTCTCCGGGTGTATATCCGGGGCCCGACCAAGTTTTTGGCGCCGTTACCGGGGATTTATCTTCGTGCATTTGCTCCATACTACGTTGTGCTCTTGGGTTACATTTTGGAGCGATCATCTGCCGTGCAAATAGATCCTCTTTTCTGGGCATCAAATCACTACTCCAAGAGTTTACCAAATATACTGGTCTGCAGGTTAACTGGGATAAGAGTGCGTGATTATTTAGCAAGGGGGCAAAACATAAAGATGATCTGGTGGATTTGCTGGGTGTCAAAATAGCTACCACGATCACTACGTATCTGGGACTGCCTCTATCTTTGAAATACCCAACTTTCGCAAATTATAAAAAGTTGGTTGATAAGTGCAAGAAGAAGCTGAGTGGATGGACATCTAGTGCCTTGTCTATATCTGGGCGTATCGAGCTTGTTAGATCGGTTATTTACGGAATGATAGCATTCTGGATGCAAGTCTTCCACATCCCTGCTAGTGTTCTGAGAACTATCACGAGGGCCTATAGGCGTTTCATTTTCGGAAACTCTAAAGCTTGGGCTTGGGAGGATATTTGCAAACCGAAATCTGAAGGGGGTGTGGGTATTAGAATGTTGGAGGAGCTGAATGTAGTAGTAGGTGTACGGATTTTATGGAGGTATTTGAATACAGAGAGCATTTGGGCTACACACATGCAGAAGAAATATGGAGGACATGTGGGCTTCTATGCGGCCAATGGGGTTGGTGGCCAATCTAGGACTTGGAGGAGGCTCCTCAACTACCGGCAAGTGTCAATGAAGCTGATCAAGAGGGCAGTTAGAGACGGGCGGGGGACTCTATTCTGGCATGATTTCGGGATTACCGATGGCCCACTCTCTGACCGGTTCGCAATGACTGCAGGTGCAGAGAACTACACTGTGGCGAATTATTGGGGAAGCCAGGGGTGGAGCTTGGATCCAGCTCTTGACCATATTCGGCCTCTTCTGCAGAATATTGTCCTTCGGCCTGGAGTATATTACTGGTCTTGGATTCCGAGTGAGAATTTCAGATTCAAACAAGCTTGGGAGGTAATCCGTAGAAAATCTGAACCCTTTTTTCAGAAACTAATTTGGTATCCGCATCACGTACCCAAAATGACGCTGACCCTTTTAAGAGCTTTGAAGGGTAAATTACTAACCAAGGAAAAGTATTGCCAATGGAACTTAAATGCTTCTTCTGCTTGTTTAATGTGCGATGGAAATTTGGAGGAGAATGTTGATCATTTATTCTTCGACAGTAGCTATTCTAGATATATTTTATGCAGAGGTTTGCTGAAACTAAAAGTCCCAGTACTGACACATCCTTCACTTTCAGAGGTTGGGAAGTCTATACTTTCGAAATTTGGGGGCAAGGGATGTTTGAGTTTGTTGGAAAAAACTTGCCTAGCGTCCATGGTTTGGCACATCTGGAGGGAAAGGAATAAAAGTGTTTTTGATAATGAAAAGAGATGTAAGACTATACTATTTGAGGAGATCGCAGCTGACATCCGTGTGGCGATGTACAACCAAGAACCCACAACAGAAGACGAATCCGAGGCATATGGAAATTGGGGTTTCAAAGATAATGGCTAGATGTTGGAGATTCTGTATAATTTTTGTATTCTTTTTGGTCTGAGTGTGGTTGGAGGTTCTCATAGTTGGGAGTGACGGCGCATGTGCCCTATCCTCTCTCTACTGATTTGTCCCAATCATGCAAAGACGGTTGTATTTGTGTACATACATCAATAAAATTCTCACACTAATCTTTCAAAAAAAATTAAAAATAAATATATATGGGGTTAATGGACCAGCGCTGACAGCGCTGGAAATTTTTCCAGCGCTGTCCGTGTTTTGGTTGACCAAAAACTATGTTTTTTAAATTTTTTTGGCAGTAGTTAGATATACTTGTTGGGAAGCTCCCTACAAAATTTCAGTTCGATCCGACACGTTTATCTAACTACTGCAAAAAATTTTGCGGGGAGCTTCCTAACAAGTTTATCTAACTACTGCAAAAAATATTTTTAGGTCACCCAAAATGCGGACAGCACTGGAAAAATTTTCAGCGCTGTCAGCTCTTCTCCATTTTTCATATATATATAATACATTTGAGAGCATAATTTGAATTTTGTCCCAGTCATAAGTCCAGTCGTATGCTGAGTAGGACAAACAAAAGTTTGAAAATTTCAATTTGAAATTTGTATTTCAAAAAGTCTGCCCAAATTTGTAATTGAAATTTGAAAACTGGGGGATCATCATGCGTCTTCCCAAATTTGATCCGTCTTCTCTCTCTCTCTCTCTCTCTCTCTCTCTCTCTCTCTCTCTCTCTCTCTCTCTCTCTCTCTCTCTCTCTCTCTCTCTCTCATTGGGCCGCTCCAAACCTGGGTGATCTCTCTCTCTCTCTCTCTCTCTCTCTCTCTCTCTCTCTCTCTCTCTCTCTCTCTCTCTCTCTCTCTCTTCTGAAGCGAAGAAGAAGAGGAAGACGAGGAAGGGAAGAAGAAGAGGGTAAAAGTTTGAAGCCTTCCAGCCTTTTCCCTCTGCCATTGACGCGTGAAATCAAAGCTTTCCAGCCCTCTCAACCTCACTTGCCATCTCCAAAGGCTGCCAACCTCCAACGGCTGTCGAATTTAACGATCTCCAAAATAGTTTGAGAGGGCTAGATCGTCAAATGCAACACCATCTCTAAGGGTAAAATCCCTAATAAATATCTCAACTTTATGGATTATGACTGATGGATTTTAGGTATTATGACTGAATTCGTTGCTCATCTTTTTGTGGTCTTTTAGGGATTATGACTGATGGATTGGGCAACTGTCTAAGGTGAAGGAAGGGAAGATGGCAAAGTTTAGCCTTGGAGGTGCCAAGCTGAAGGTTGGGTATCAAATTCTTGGGGTGCAGAATATCCCGAGCCAGTTTAATGAGTTTGTGCTGGGTCTCAGAATTTTTTTGGTTTTGTGTGCTTGAGATTATAATAAAAAAACGATTAATTGTTTAATTTGACCTTTTTTGTCGAGATCGATTGCGGTTGGGGAGTCGAACGAGGTCCCCACTTTGGGAAAGGATGATGATCTTATAATCCTCAGCGTTTGGGTAAGAAAATTTCTTTGAGTCTCTGCAGAAAATTATAATCTTTTTAGAAATGCAATGATGCTATGCCTGCATATATTCAGTTTTTATCATGCTTTTTGATACAATGTGCTTGCTACATGAGATTGTTTACAGAGAACGCAAAATGGGAGAGAAATAATGATAACTTGGGAACAACACTTTTGTGGTTAGTGGGCATCTTTTTTGCCTTCTATTTTGGGATAACGTAAACTAAGAAATTTGTTCTCCATAATTCATCTTAATGCATGTCTGTCGCGGGCCTTTTTATAGATATAGTGGAAAGTACCATATGTCACGCCCCGCTTCCCAAAACTACGGAGGCAAAGCTTGACTAAGGTCCGCTTGGGCCGGAGCTGTTAGGCTCGGACCCAATAAGCGTCTGTGAGGTACCAAAGATAGAATCAAACAGGTTCTTGCATATATAAAAATTCGTAACAACAGAAAGTACTGAAAGGAAGTGCATTCATTTTATTCCATCAAGATATCCAGAAGTACAAGAGTCTAACAAAGGAAGTGATGCCCATCATGGCAACACGCAGAAAGTAAACTACTGCTGCAATCACCCAACCTAAGCAGAAAAGTAAATAGTGCTACTCACCCGAACTCGAAAGCAGGAAAAACTCTGAACTACAACGGTGAGGGACCTCTAGGACTGGTCCTCGTCAGGTACGAACTCCGGATCGACGTCCTCTGGCTACATGTACTCAGGAATGTCCGGCTCATCCAAGTACTCTGGCTCAACACCTGACGTACAGCACCCAAGAGAAAAGGAACTGTACGTCAGGTAAAGTCTACAAGAAAGGGTGAGAGACTCTACTGCAAGTGTAAGGTAATTTAAGAGCAACATTTTACTGGTTGATTAACATGTTATTGTTTTGACATGACAGTTATACTATGCAAGAAGTAAAACAGTGCAGGAAAGTAAAACATGACAGGCAGTAGCCGTAGCGTGTGCTACCAGCTACGGGACTAAACTAGACGGGACAGAACAAGACAAGAAGTACCGTGTGTTTCACGAAGGTTCACGCCTTTTGGTCTGTACCGTGGGAACGCTCAACCCAAGTACACTGGGCAAGACAAGACAAGAAGTGTGTCACTAAGGTTCACGCCTTTCGGTCTGTACAGAGGGAACGCTCAACCTAGTACATGGGACAAGACAAGACAAGAAGTGTGTCACTAAGGTTCACGCCTTTCAGTCTGTACCGAGTGAACGCTCAACCTAGTGCACGGGACAAGACAAGACAAGAAGTGTGTCACTAAGGTTCACGCATTTCTGTCTGTAACGAGGGAACGCTCAACCTAGTACACGGGACAAGACGAGATAAGAAGTGTGTCACTAAGGTTCACGCCTTTCAATCTGTACCAAGGGAACGCTCAACCTACTGCACAACTCGAGACAAGACAAGACTGAGGGTGACAAGTGAGATTCACGTCTTTCGGTTTGTGGGTGGCCAAACCCGCCAAGTCGAGGGAATGCTCAACCTTCCTCCACCCAAAGTGCTCAAGACAAGACAACCAGAGATCACCCTCGCATGAAGGGTACCTGAAACGCCCGTAGGCTTTTGTGACATGACATGACAGAGTTGAGGAGTTGTTCATTCTGGGGTGTCCACACGCACGCACACATAGAATAACCCTAAGGTGTCAGTTGTTGGTGTGCTTAGACTTCTTCGTCAAGTCTAAGCTGTCAAGGGAGAGGTCCTAGACCCTGTCATTTCACATCCGGTTCTCTTTAAATGTACTCTAACATTCTAAGAAGGAGATGGCCTAAACATGGCCGAAAGAGTACAAGTGTAAACACTTGCCTGCTGTGGCAAGAGCGTCGTCTGTCCGGGTCGTCTCGTCGAAGCGTCGCGTCGGCAATGGTCCGTCTGAAACAGGACACGGCGATGTCAGATTGTGCTTTTCGTCAATCCTATTATGGTTTGTTTCTAAATTGATCGTGGCTAACCTATCAGTTTTCATATCAAGTCCAGAAGTTCCACCTATTCGACGATTCTATCCTATGTGCATAGTCAAATCAGTCCAATCGTCGATTTTAGATTCCACAACAGTTCAAAAGGGCATAAAATTAAATTTAGTGATTAGTTGCCGATTTTAGTTAGGTTTTCAATGACGTAATGTGTGGGTTACTATGAGCGAGGGAACCAACCTAGTATGACGATCGCGTAGGAAAACGGCGTCAGATTCTGGAACTGCAATGGATCGTGTCGCTTCTAGTTCCTCGACTGTGGGTAGCGCAGCGAAGAGGGTGATCGTCGGGGTCCAGACGGTAGCAACGAGACGTACACAATTTATCTGTGCCATCAGATTTAATACGTCAGGCTAAAGGACCCACCTCTATTGTACTGTTAATCTAACTTGTTTAACTATTTACATATTCCTTATACATTAATACCTATTGAACCAATGTACAGTTATTAACAACACTTACATTATACTAATAATGTCATATTACTTACAGTGGTAAATATATAAAGTGGTAAAACTAACATATGGATTTAACAACTAATATATACTAACCTAAGCATTTTTAACAGAATTAATATATATACTTGTTGGATCTGGATCCTAGCCTAGAGGGGGGGTGAATAGGCTAATAAAAAATTCTCGTGCAACCCACGAGAAATCACACGCAGTTAAAAGCACAACCAGAGTAATGAAAAGCAGACACAGAGTACACAGCAGATTTACCCTGGTTCGGTCGTCCCAACGACCTACTCCAGCCCCCAAAGCTAATACTAGATTGAATAGTGCAATAGGTACAAAGTCACAAGTTAGAGCACGCTCAGAGCACCCTCTACGTCTCTACACTCGCCGGACTCTCAGTACCCCACACACAGTGTTTCCTCTCACTATCAATCCTAGCAAAGCTTTCTACCAGCTAGTCCCAAACTAGCTGGGTCCCACTTGTCTAGTCCCAACTAGGCAAGTCCCTAAATAGTCCCAGAAAAAAGGTAAAAGTTTCCCCTACAGAGAACGTTACACTAAGACACAAATAAAAGAGTTTAAGAGTTTAGAAATGCTCAGTTTGTGTCCGTGTAGGCGTCTCTGTCAATCAGCACGTCGTCAGCTCCACTCTGACGCAAACGGTGTCTCAATCTGACTCCTGGATTGCAAGATACACACTGGTCTGTGTATAAAGAAATTCAGTTCAATCCTTTATAATCTGTCGGTCTGTGCGCGTAGCAGCTCCTTAAAAATAGCAGTCGGTGCGTGTAGCAATTCAGTTCAATCTGAATATTTCAGCGGGCTGTACGCAGAGCAATCCCCAATAATTTTTCCCCGCCACGTCAGCTTCGCAGCGTTCGTCTTTGATTCGAATCTCGCGGGGACGTTGATCTCAGCCGTCCGTTTAATTTCCTTGAGTCTCAATCTCACGGCTCCTCTTCGTCCACGTCTGCACGTCGATACTTCGCTTCGCTTTCAACCTCGCATGTGAGGGATGATCTCGGCCGTTGCTGCGTGATCGTGCGGATCTTGTTTCGTCTGAGGCATGCAAGTGTTTCTTCGCTTCGAACAGCAGCAGGCGGCGTTGATGGCTTGGCAACGGCGACAGCGACGGTGTTGTGACGACGGCGATGCAGCAACGCTCGGTGACAAGCTCGAGGGTGACGGCGACCTCGTGATGATGAAGAAAGCAGCAGCGACGTTGACGGTGGATGACGACGACGGCGTGTTCTTCGTGCAGCGGCGAGCAGCGTCGTTCTCTCGTTTCAGCGGTGGCGATGGCGTACAGCAGCGGCGGCGGCGGCGCTTCGTCTTCTCCGAAGACAGCGGCGTGTTCTTCTGTGGGACAGCTGCGATGGCAGCTTTGTCTCCGACGTGCAGCGCTGTGGGTCTCCGGGCAGCAGGGCTTCTAGGCAACGGCGAGGCTTCGAAGGCTTTGCTCCGACGTCGTGGGCTTCTTCGAGATGGTGATGGCGACCTCCGGCGATGCTTCACACAACGGCAGTGGCGATCAGATCTTGAGGACGACGACTGGGTGGCAATCGGCTCTCCTCCGACGTGCGATCTCTCACAGCGAGCAGCTCTCCGACGTGGGGACGTCGGCAACGATGTCGAGCTCTCTGAGCGACTCCACGGCAACGATATCGAGCGGTGGATCCTTTGGCTTCGTCGACTTCTTCGCAGGCGGTAAGCTCCTTCGATGGCGGCTTCGTTTGCAGCAACAGCAGACGTGCTTCCACAGTCAGCAGCGGCTCCTTCGTGATTAGCTTGACGTCGGCGGCAACTTGTGTAATGGCGGTGATGGCATGGATCAGCGGAAACTTGGCATTCTCCGATGGTGGCTTGGATGTAGCGACAGGCTCCTACGGTGCTCAAGGATGAAGACCTTCTTGATGTTATGGCCTCTCGGAAACAATTTTTATTCTTTGATTGTCGATGTAGCCCCTCTGGAATTAAGTTCAGCTCTTGGGCAGAGCTTTTCTGATATTTCAACCCATTTTCTCCTCCAATAAATCCACGAAAAATACCTAAGAGCCCCAGAAAAATCCCAAAAAATTCTGGAAAATCCCCAAGACCCCCAAGAGTACCTGAAAAATATGAGAAGGAGAAATTAGTCCATTTGATAAGAAAATAAATATAATGACGATTAAGAAACACAATATTGACTTCCAATAAGCTATATAAATTATCCACATGCTCAAATAATTACCCAAAAAATGGCAATATGATCAAAATAATGGCAGGAGCATATGAAAAATAATAAGAAGCCAATAAGAACGATAAAATCCGTATTTTGTGCCAAGAATGAGAATAAGCTCTAAAATCGACATAAAGCGAAAATATACCCAAAAAGAGCACAATTAAGCCAAATCTTTAGCACAAAATGGGTGTAGTTAGGGGGGAAAATATGCAATTTATATCCCGAATCACACCCCCTAACTAGCTTTTTGCTAGTCCCTAGCAAAATATGCGAAAAATTCGGATTAAATTGAAAAACTTGCACCAAAACCTCGATATCATCATGGCATACTCCAAAATGGGATTTCCAAATGATTTCAAAGCCAATATACCAAATATATGAAATTAGACAACAAATGATACTCCCCTCAATCCAATTCAAAGAAAAGTGAGGAAATAAGCCACGTATCACACGTATCGGGATATCACGATGTCAAAATTTCCAATTTTCATGAAAGTGGCCAAAACAAACGAAAAAATTTCATCTAAGTTGTGGGAGATGAGATTGCATCACTCATGTGGCTTATTATTTCATTTTTTTTTTCTTTTTCTTATCTTTTTCTCTTTTTTTGTATGTTTTTGGATTTTGTATGTTTATGTTTTGCATTCACGCGATAACGCCATGAAATACAAACACGACCACATTTACATACACGCGATGACGCTATATATGCAAATGGATGGAATGATCTCCTAAATCTCATCTTTGGCGTCCTCCCCAATGTTTCGTGGGGCACCGGCTACTCGATTTGATTAGAAAGAAACATTCACTTATACTAACTATCTTTTTCATTCCAACACAAATTAGCAACTCATCTACCCACTTCTAAGAAGAAAACAAAACATGCACAAGATGGCCAAATCCAATCCAATTAAAAACCACACTGTTCATCCCAACAAATGCAATCACTTACACCAAACTTTTTCCAAATTGTTTCAAAGAGGTATCACGACGTATAAAATAGTTCATACATGGTATATTAACATATGAATCCAAAATGGAAAAGAAATGAAACATGCCAATCCAACATCGAGAAGTTGATACCAAAATGATAATCCGAAAAATTGCATGGCATTAAGCATATAGGGACTAAGCAAAGCTAATGGCGTAGGAACGAGAAGGCCAAAATATAATATGCAATGAAATTCAATGGGTGATGGAGAAAAAAGGAGGTATCTCAAAAAAAAATTTAGGTCAAAATTCTAACTATCCTAAAGATTCTAACACTCTCCCCCCAACTTAAAATAAGCATTGTCCTCAATGATGGAAGAGTACTAGATCTTGGCAAAAGATCCTAGAAAAGAAAAGAAATGCATACGAAAGCAAAATGCAAAAGCAAACTAACTTTTAATTTTATTTATTTACACTACATGGAAAGAACACAACGTGGCAAATGGCGGATCCAAAATGTGTAACGGTGGTGGCAACTGCTCGATCATATCCTTTTGCTCCTCCGCCAGCTGCTTTGGAGCTAGGCCACCACCGGCCTCCTTGGATTCCAGCAATGCAACTCCAAGCATCTCCTTTGGATAATATGGATCACGTGGGAGACGAGCTGCATCAATCCAAGTCATGTCCTCATGCCCTGCAAAAGCATTCCAAAACGGGTCATCAAAACAAATAAAAGAATTTAAATGCAATGGACGACAATCTGAAGCAAAAATATGTGGAAGTGCAAATTGGTTTTCAGAAATGCAAGGCATGAGATGGTGGAAACTTCCCTGAAATGCGGTGCTAGATGTGGCATGATGCACGGCCTCAGGAGGAGGTGGAAGTGGCTGCAGAGGGAAAACTGGAGTAAGAGGGAGCTCGGGCTCAATATATACCATCTCGTAATCCCCGTCGCTATCATCCTCCTCGATATCCATATCAACATCAACGATCTCTGCGACACTCCCCACATCTGATAACTGCTCCTCACAAACCTCCTCGATGACTGGCAAGTGCGCATCCTGAGGCGAGGGAAGTGACATCTGTGATAGGACTGGAGGTAGACACGTCTCGGGCAAATCCAAGCACGCATCATCCTCGCCATCCCAGAAATAGCTCATCTCAGTCGTCCTCCCAAAATACTCAACCGCCTCGACCTGTGAAGCTAACTCTGAAGTGGCCTGTGGCTCAGGCTCCATGGTGTACTCGATCTGCTCTCGGCCATCATGCACATCCACTTCATCATCAACCTCAAAATGAAAATGCATCGTGTCACCGTCATGGTCGACACGCACTCCATCATCTATCTCATCCGACTCAACAATATATAATCTGTCAATATCATCTACCTGGCTCTCATGCAACACATCCTCCTGCTCTGCTCTGTATCCCATGGGGTCGCAAGAAAAAGAGCCCAAAGGTGGCTCCTCAAGCTGACATTGGGCCTGCAGCTCTGCATCCTGAAATGGAAACTGGGACTGGCCATCATCCTCATATCCAAGTGACGGCTCTCCAAATGGCTCAGTCTGCTCCCACTCTGCAAGGTCTCTCAGGTACAACCAAGAATCCTCGGTCGAATAATCAAAGAACTCTCCACCGCAGCTCATCTGCACCAAATCTCGCCCAGATGGCGATAACCCTGTGTAGAAGATCTGCAGAAGATGATCCTCATGAAAGCTCTGGTGTGGGCATGCAAGCACCAAATCAGTGAACCTCTGCCAAGCCTGATGGTAGGCCTCCCACTCAGCCTGGATAAAGCTCGCTACATGCTCCATGGCCTGCCGCCCATGTACCTGCTCCAAAAAGATATGCAAAAATACCCGGAGAAATTCAGCCTGAAATGATAACCAGGCAAAATGTGAGTCCAGAGACAATGAATCAAACCAAAGTCTAGCATCATCCTGTAAAGAATCGGGAAAGAATCTAAAATATATGCAATCATCATCGATATTCCCACCAAGACATGAATGCATCCAATCTTCAAAATTTTTAATATGTAAGTGAGGGTTCTCCCACTCCGTGCCATGGAAATATGGCGGAAGTGGGATATCATCCAAATCAAAGTCCGAAAAATCCGAAGAAGATGCCATTCTGTTGTTTAAAAAAAATTTCAAGAAAAATGAAAATAAACAACCAAAAAGACTCAATAAGTGGAAAATAAATAAATAGAAAGACACACACTAAGAGATAGAAGTATCACACTAAAAATTTCGAAATCAATCAAAAAATGCTACTAACAGAAACCGTTGTCCCCGGCAACGGCGCCAATTGGTTGACTCGGAAAACGCGCACGGATGCACGCCTTCCGCTCCCAAGCGTAGGAGCGTCAATGCAATATATAAATTACCGGTGAGTACCGGGTCGGATCACAGGGACAATTCGTTCTACTTTCACAAAATCTGGGTGATAACGAAAAATAAAGTGTTTTACAACTAACTCAATTATGGTGGAAATGTCGGAAAAAGTGTGGTGAAATGAAAAATCTAACCTAAGTGGCTAGGGTTAGAGAGCCAAAGGTGGAGTTTAGGATAGCTAGGAGAGAGAGCATGGGTTGTGGGTTCATTAAAATTGGCGTTAATCAAGTCCTAATTACCGCATAAAACACAATCGGTCATCCGGCTAAGGAAGCCCAATCGGAATATTTAGCTTTCATGAACACGTAATTTTGCAAGAGGGATGAACAAATTATCACGACACTAATCAAATTAAGTATGTGGATTTTCTCAAATTGCCCTCTCGGGACTTAACCAATAAAATTTGTGTCATAATAATCATCCAACATTCACATTCAAAATTTGGCAATAGGAAATTAGGGCAAGAAATTAACATCCAACACAATGAATCACAACCCAAGCACAATAGGACTACTCAATCATACTAAACAAGATGATATCATAGACAAATTCATCCAATGTTCATTACAAAATGAGAGATACAAAAATACAAAATGGGAGAGGAAAGATTTCACCAAGGTTTCCCCAAACGAGCCCTAGCCTCCTCCAATTTGCTCCTCCACCAAGCTTTTCCACCCCCCAATGGCTTCCAAGCCCTAGCCCAAGCCTTGGGGAGGAAGAGCACTCCCCAAGCCCTAAAAATCGCCCAAACAGCAAGCTGGAATCCAAAAAAATCCAAGTCCCCTCCAAAAAAACGCAACAGCAGGCCAATTAATGGGAATCGGGCTTGCGGGCTTGGGGGGGCCGGCGCCCGCAGCCCGCCCCCGCATCCGTTTGCGCGCGCTGCTTTTTTTTTATTTTAAATTTTTTTTTATATTAAAGCGCGCGCCTGCAGCTTGGGAGCGGGGCCCGCTCGAAATAATCGAGCGGGCCGCCCGCTCGCGAGAGCGGGCGAAGCCCGCTCGATTTTTTCGAGCGGGCCAGCGGCCCGCTCAAAACGTTTTAAAAAAAACTTTTTTTTTATTTACCGCATCACGGCCCAGCGGCGGTGGCGCCACGTGGCGCCCTCTGGTTGCGCCACGTGGCGCCCAATGGAAAAACCCCTTTTCTGATATTTCAACCCATTTTCTCCTCCAATAAATCCACGAAAAATACCTAATAGCCCCAGAAAAATCCCAAAAAATTCTGGAAAATCCCCAAGACCCCCAAGAGTACCTGAAAAATATGAGAAGGAGAAATTAGTCCATTTGATAAGAAAATAAATATAATGACGATTAAGAAACACAATATTGACTTCCAATAAGCTATATAAATTATCCACATGCTCAAATAATTACCAAAAAATGGCAATATGATCAAAATAATGGCAGGAGCATATGAAAAATAATAAGAAGCCAATAAGAACGATAAAATCCGTATTTTGTGCCAAGAATGAGAATAAGCTCTAAAATCGACATAAAGCGAAAATATACCCAAAAAGAGCACAATTAAGCCAAATCTTTAGCACAAAATGAGTGTAGTTAGGGGGGAAAATATGCAATTTATATCCCTAATCAGTTGGTAGACGTGGAGAATTAAAGGGGAAATTTGTTAGAGGAGTTGTTGGGATAGAAATCAAGTTAGTTATAAAATTAACAGCTTAAGATTATCAAAAAAATTTGATTTAATAATCTAAAAACTAACAGCATGATGGCATCTAAAGTTTAGGAGGAGATGCGAAGTGGGAGAGAGAGTTTAGAGATAGTGGAGGGTTAGTTAGAATTTCCTAGGATATTATTAATGGGTATAAAAGAAATTTAATATGTGATCATGTTTTAATAACGTACAGAATTTTTAACATTCAAATTTAGTTTAAAAGTTTTAGAATTTATTATTTAAAGTTAGTTTAAAAAAGATAAGTTCCTCCTTTTGAAAACAACCTGCAGCACTTGAGGTTATTATGGAGTTAATGGTGTGGGTTAAAATATAATATTAAGTTTGTTTTAAGAATGAAACGCACAAAACCATTCGAAAAGTATAATAAAATGTTTTTTTTAAAATAAAAATGTGTTAAACAGAAAGATCTACATACATCCAAAAATTAAAAGGAAAATACTGGGGTGATTGCGCCTATGAGAGGAACGTGAAAACGAGGTTCGGTCGCGCGTTTGAGCTACGGAAGGCAGTAATAAAAATCAAATGCACAAAACGCACACAAAACACAGCTACGCGCAAAAATACAAACGGTCGGAAAGCGGCCGTTACATTCTACCCACCTTAGAAATGATTCCGCCCTCGGAATCACTATAATAATAATAATATCTATAAACACTTCTGCTTACAACTCCCATATTCCACATAATGATCTATAATCCTATAACTTCGAACATCGTTCCTCAAATAATCCATCATAACCCGTCTCTCCACTGGCTAATGCTACAACTAGAATCACACCCTAGCACTTAACTATAAATCCACATTATCGTCTACCAGTCATCAATCATCTCGCCCCCAACACATTCTCCATCATATTTTCTCATAAATTTATCCTCCATAATCAATGAACCATCAAACTACATCTATCCTTATCCCAATCATCTAATCTCTTAATCATATAAAATCCTTCTTCCTAACTATCCATTCATCTCAACATGTCGTGTTACTTCCAATGTCTTCTCACCCCAACCTATAGTCAAATCTTGATGCTTTAAATGCTCTACTCATTCTCATGATCACCCTAACTCATACTATCCCGTCCTAGCTACTCCTATCTATCACTCGTCCAAGTTTCAGATTGATTAAGTACTCAGCTCCCTGTATATAATTTCATCCAACTAAAATTCTCCATTGAGTCCATCACACATTGGTATTATAAATAATTCTTGGACACATCATTCTTTTCATCCAAAGAAATCTAATCTAATATCATTGTGTTCAAAATCAACTAATCACCGATACAACATATCTCATCTCACTCTGAGCCTACCTACAAACATAACCCTATAACAAAATAGCTAGTACTAACAACATCATAATAATACAAAAAATAACACTCCCAAAGAGGGAAGGAAAGAAAGGAAGTTTAAGGCCTATGACATATTTTAAAACATTGGGAAAAACGTGTGGAGTCGTGGTATTGGATGAGGGAAGAGAGGTGGGTTGTGATCTTTGTAGGCTAATCCCAAAACATTAAAGGTTTGATTTGAAAGGAAACAAAAAGTTTTGAAACATACATAAGCAGCCAAAAATAGGCTAAACTATAATATGAAAGACTGAAACTATGGAGTTACCTGCAATGACGCCATCCACTGCTGTCATGACATATGCTCCATGGACAACAGCTCCTCTCTGGGCAGGGGCAGGCGCTCTACTTTGTAGTGGGGCTGGTGCTCCACCCTCCACATGGTGATACCTCGGGCAATCTCTAGTGACGTGTGTGGCAGCTCCACACGCCAGACACAAACCCAGCCTCTTCCTGTAATCGTTCTGACGATGTCCCAGATTGCCACAGAAAAGACATCGCTCTCTGGCCTGGCTCTGTGCAGGTGCTCCCGGCCTCTTGAAAGGCACTGACTGAACTGGTCCCACTATAGACTTAGCAGAAGGCTTATGCTCCTCCATTGGTCGCTTTCCTCCATCATCAGAAGGATCAAGTTGACGTGACATGATCTCATGATTCCTGGCGGCATTCAGCACAGCTCCCATGGTCGAAAAGTCTGTCGAGGACAGGGAAGCCTGAATCTTCGGACGTAGTCCCTGACGAAACCGATCAGCTTGGTTCTCTTCCTTCTTCACCAAATGTGAGGCAAATTGACTGAGCATCTCGAACTCTACCTCGTACTCATCAACCGTCATGTCTCCCTGCTTCAGATTCACAAAACAGGTCAGAAGCTCCCTCTTAGAAGCCTTAGGGAAATACTTCTATCAGAACATGGACTTGAAAGTCTTCCACTCCACTGGCTTCTGCAGACACCTCTCCTCGATGCGCCACCAGTTCCTAGCATTCTCAGCTAGCTACATCTTCGCTATCTCAACTCTGGTATCCTCAGGAATCTTTACAGCTACCAGCTTCTCTTCTGTGCTCTGGATCCACTCATCAGCACCTAATGGTACTTCCTTCCCAAAAAATGTCTTCGGCTGAAGCTCATTGAACTGCTTCACTCCAGGAGCCGCTCTCAGGGCAGGTGGCAGCGGTGGAGCCTGGACGGCTCGGACAGCCTGATGGGACTGCTGAACTAATTGAGGCTGAACGTCCAGCATCGCCCTCATGAGGCCCAGAAACTGACAGAATTCACCACCCTGATCTCCTGAAACTCCATCCGTTGAGCTCCCGGCTTGGGTATTACGTCTTCATGCCATCCTATTGACAAGGAAGACCCAAATTAGACTCGTACACGATAAGTGGATAATAAAATGAATGCGAGTAACACTATTGCTACGAACTTTTATAATTACAAGACCTGTATGGGCCACCACTAAAACCTGTCACGCCCCGCTTCTCAAAACTACGGAGGCGAAGCGTGACTAAGGTCCGCTTGGGCCGGAGCTGTGAGGCTCTGACCTAATAAGCGTCTGTGAGGTACCAAAGATAGAAACAAACAGGCTCTGACCTAATAAGCGTCTGTGAGGTACCAAAGATAGAAACAAACAGGTTCTTGCATATATAAAAACTCGTAACAACAGAAAGTATTGAAAAGGAAGTGCATTCATTTTACTCCATCAAGATATTCAAAAGTACAAGAGTCTAACAAAGGAAGTGATGTCCAGCATGGAAACGTGCAGAAAGTAAACTACTGGTGCAAGCACCCAACCTAAGTAGAAAAGTAAACGGTGCTACTCACCCGAACTCGAAAGCAGGAAAAACTTTGAACTGCAACGGTAAGGGACCTCTAGGACTGGTCCTCGTCAGGTACGTACTCCGGATCGACGTCCTCTGGCTACATGTACTCAGGAATGTCGAGCTCATCCACGTACTCTGGCTCAACACCTGACGTACAGCACCCAAGAGAAAAGGAACTGTACGTCAGGTAAAGTCTACAAGAAAGGGTGAGAGACTCTACTGCAAGTGTAAGGTAATTTAAGAGCAACGTTTTACTGGTTGATTAACATGTTGTTGTTTTGACATGACAGTTATACTATGCAAGAAGTAAAACAGTGCAGAAAAGTAAAACGTGACAGGCAGTAGCTGTAGCGTGTGCTACCAGCAACGGAACTAAACTAGACGGGACAAAACAAGACAAGAAGTACGGTGTGTTTCACGAAGGTTCACGCCTTTCGGTCTGTACCGAGGGAACGCTCAACCCAAGTACACGGGGCAAGACAAGACAAGAAGTGTGTCACTAAGGTTCACGCCTTTCGGTCTATACCAAGGGAACGCTCAACCTAGTGCACGGGACAAGACAAGACAAGAAGTGTGTCGCTAAGGTTCACGCCTTTCGGTCTGTACCGTGGGAACGGTCAACCTAGTACACGGGACAAGACAAGACAAGAAGTGTGTCACTAAGGTTACGCATTTCGTTCTGTACCGAGGGAACGCTTAACCTAGTACACGGGACAAGACGAGACAAGAAGTGTGGCACTAAGCTTCACGCCTTTCGGTCTGTACCGAGGGAACGCTCAACCTAGTGCACAACTCAAGACAAGACAAGACTGAGGGTGACAAGTGAGATTCATGCCTTTTGGTTTGTGGGTGGCCAAACCCACCAAGCCGAGGGAACGCTCAAACTTCCTCCACCCAAAGTGCTCAAGACAATACAACCAGAGATCACCCTCGCATGGAGGGCACCTGAAACACCCGTAGGCTTTTGTGACATTACATGACAGAGTTGAGGAGTTGTTCATTCTAGGATGTCCACACGCATGCACACATATAATAACACTAAGGTGGCAGAGAATGGCGAACGGCTGCAGACGGCGACCGGGGTGACGGCGACCGGCTCGGAGCCACACGTGCAGGCAGCAGGGCAGCGGAAAGCGGGTTTTCTGATGGCGGGGGTCCTCAGGCGATGGATCACGAGTGTCGAGATGCCTGTGTGCTGTCGGTAGAGACGACGACGAACGGCTGAAGGGAGGTAACCGGAGAGGGGTCGCGGGACGTCGACAGGGCAATGATGCGATGCCTGGGCACGATCTGGGTTGCAGGTGGTTTTGGGTTGAGGAGATGGGTTGCACGTGACCTAGAGATGAGAGACTCAGGGTTCTGTTCTTTGTAGATGGGGAGGGTACTGCGTGGCTAGGAGAAAAAGAGCAGGGTTTCTGGGGATTTCGTACGGCATCTGTAGGGGGAGAGTGCCTAGGTTTGTTTAGGTTTAAAAAAATTATGAGCTAGGTACATGGGAGCCCAGAGAGAATTGTTTGAGTTTACAAACAGTGAGGCCCTGGGGATAAAGTATAGGGTATAAGTTGTTGTGGGGTGAGGGTTCACGTAGGGAGTGAGGGTTGGTAGACGTGGAGAATCAAAGGGGAAATCTGTTAGAGGAGTTGTTGGGATAGAAATCAAGTTAGTTATAAAATTAACAGCTTAAGATTATCAAAAAAATTTGATTTAATAATCTAAAAACTAACAGCATGATGGCATCTAAAGTTTAGGAGGAGATACGAAGTGGGAGAGAGAGTCTAGAGATAGTGGAGGGTTAGTTAGAATTTCCTAGGATATTATTAATGGGTATAAAAGAAAATTAATATTTGATCATGTTTTAATAACGTAGAGAATTTTTAACATTCAAATTTAGTTTAAAAGTTTTAGAATTTATTATTTAAAGTTAGTTTAAAAAAGATAAGTTCCTCCTTTTGAAAACAACCTGCAACTCTTGAGGTTATTAGGGAGTTATGGTGTGGGTTAAAATATAATATTAAGTTTGTTTTAAGAATGAAAGGCACAGAACCATTCGAAAAGTATAATAAAATGTTTTTTTAAAATAAAAATGTGTTAAACAGAAAGATCTACAGACATCCAAAAATTAAAAGGAAAATACCGGGGTGATCGCGCCTATGAGAGGATCGTGAAAACGAGGTTCGGTCGCACGTTTGAGCTACGGAAGGCAGTAATAAAAATCAAATGCACAAAACGCACACGAAACACAGCTACGCGCTAAAATACGAACGGTCGGAAAGCGGGCGTTACATTCTACCCACCTTAGAAATGATTCCGCCCTCGGAATCACTATACTAATAATAATAATATCTATAAACACTTCTGCCTACAACTCCCATATTCCACATAATGATCTATAATCCTATAACTTCGAACATCGTTCCTCAAATAATCCATCATAACCAGTCTCTCCACTAGCTAATGCTACAACTAGAATCACACCCTAGCACTTAACTATAAATCCACATTATCGTCTACCATTCATCAATCATCTCGCCCCCGACACATTCTCCATCATATTTTCTCATAAATTTATCCTCCATAATCAATGAACCATCAAACTACATCTATCCTTATCCCTATCATCTAATCTCCTAATCATATAAAATCCGTCTTCCTAACTATCCATTC
Source organism: Scilla litardierei (assembly GCA_030789695.1). Taxonomy (NCBI): domain Eukaryota; kingdom Viridiplantae; phylum Streptophyta; class Magnoliopsida; order Asparagales; family Asparagaceae; genus Scilla; species Scilla litardierei. The sequence continues at coordinate 396,599,659 of CM061142.1, forward strand.
ATCTCAACATGTCGTGTTACTTCCAATGTCTTCTCACCCCAACCTGTAGTCAAATCTTGATGCTTTAAATGCTCTACTCATTCTCATGATCACCCTAACTCATACTATCCCGTCCTAGCTACTCCTATCTATCACTCGTCCAAGTTTCAGATTGATTAAGTACTCAGCTCCCTGTATATAATTTCATCCAACTAAAATTCTCCATTGAGTCCATCACACATTGGTATTATAAATAATTCTTGGACACATCATTCTTTTCATCCAAAGAAATCTAATCTAATATCATTGTGTTCAAAATCAACTAATCACCGATACAACATATCTCATCTCACTCTGAGCCTACCCGCAAACATAACCCTATAACAAAATAGCTAGTACTAACAACATCATAACAATACAAAAAATAACACTCCCAAAGAGGGAAGGAAAGAAAGGAAGTTTAAGGCCTATGACATATTTTAAAACATTGGGAAAAACGTGTGGAGTCGTGGTATTGGATGAGGGAAGAGAGGTGGGTTGTGATCTTTGTAGACTAATCCCAAAACATTAAAGGTTTGATTTGAAAGGAAACAAAAAGTTTTGAAACATACATAAGCAGCCAAAATAGGCTAAACTATAATATGAAAGACTGAAACTATGGAGTTACCTGCAATGACGCCATCCACTGCTGTCATGACATATGCTCCATGGACAACAACTCCTCTCTGGGCAGGGGCAGGCGCTCTACTTTGTAGTGGGGCTGGTGCTCCACCCTCCACATGGCGATACCTCGGGCAATCTCTAGTGACGTGTGTGGCAGCTCCACACGCCAGACACAAACCCAGCCTCTTCCTGCAATCGTTCTGACGATGTCCCAGATTGCCACAGAAAAGACATCGCTCTCTGGCCTGGCTCTGTGCAGGTGCTCCCGGCCTCTTGAAAGGCACTGACTGAACTGGTCCCACTATAGACTTAGCAGAAGGCTTATGCTCCTCCATCGGTCGCTTTCCTCCATCATCAGAAGGATCAAGTTGACGTGACATGATCTCATGATTCCTGGCGGCATTCAGCACAGCTCCCATGGTCGAAAAGTCTGTCGAGGACAAGGAAGCCTGAATCTTCGGACGTAGTCCCTGACGAAACCGATCAGCTTGGTTCTCTTCCTTCTTCACCAAATGTGAGGCAAATCGACTGATCATCTCGAACTCTACCTCATACTCATCAACCGTCATGTCTCCCTGCTTCAGATTCACAAAACAGGTCAGAAGCTCCCTCTTAGAAGCCTTAGGGAAATACTTCTATCAGAACATGGACTTGAAAGTCTTCCACTCCACTGGCTTCTGTAGACACCTCTCCTCGATGCGCCACCAGTTCCTAGCATTCTCAGCTAGCTACATCTTCGTTATCTCAACTCTGGTATCCTCAGGAATCTTTACAGCTACCAGCTTCTCTTCTGTGCTCTGGATCCACTCATCAGCACCTAATGGTACTTCCTTCCCAAAAAATGTCTTCGGCTGAAGCTCATTGAACTGCTTCACTCCAGGAGCCGCTCTCAGGGCAGGTGGCAGCGGTGGAGCCTGGACGGCTCGGACAGCCTGATGGGACTGCTGAACTAATTGAGGCTGAACGTCTAGCATCACCCTCATGAGGCCCAGAAACTGACAGAATTCACCACCCTGATCTCCCGAAACTCCATCCGTTGAGCTCCCGGCTCGGGTATTACGTCTTCATGCCATCCTATTGACAAGGAAGACCCAAATTAGACTCGTACACGATAAGTGGATAATAAAATGAATGCGAGTAACACTATTGCTACGAACTTTTATAATTACAAGACCTGTATGGGCCACCACTAAAATCTGTCACGCCCCGCTTCTCAAAACTACGGAGGCGAAGCGTGACTAAGGTCCGCTTGGGCCGGAGCTGTGAGGCTCTGACCTAATAACACTACAAGGAAGTAGAACAGTTTTAGCGGTTTAAAATTTTGTTTGTGGCGGGTCGGAACCGTCATAAACGAAGGTGCAAGCGGTTCTTTCAACCGCCACAAAATAGGGGGTGAGAAACACCTTTTGTAGCGGTTTAAACCCGCTTTAAAGAAACCGCATGCAACCACTATTCATAGCGGTTCCGACCCGCTAAAACAGCATATCTAGCGGGCAAGGGTGAACTCGGATTACACCGATTATGGCGGTTCTTAACCGCCGAAAACATTACGATTAGTGGTGGTTCGAAACCGCCACAACATTAATAAATCATTCTTAAAACATTAACCGCAAAAAGACATTTGTGGCGGTTCTAAACCGATAGAGATGCTTTTAGTTTTGGCGGTTCGAAACCGTCACAACAAAAATAAATTATATTTAAAAAAATTAATATCGAAAACAATTTATAGCGGCTGTTAACCGCTACAAATATTTCGTCCTGGTTTTTAATTTCAGTTTTATACTGCGTAAAACTCACCATTTGTGACAGTTTCGAACCGTCACTAACCAATATAATTTATAAAAAAAATAAAAACATCAAAACGTGAATTTAATAATTTAAAAAATGAAACATAACATGGATTTACAATAATAATTCATACCAAAACGAAAGTCTTTACAACGCAATAAACCACATGATAGTTTTTAATACAAAAAATCTTTCCAACATCATCAAAATAAACTAAGGCCTGGATGGCGAAGGGAAGAGGTTCCGATACTGCGGATCTTCATGTAACTTCTGCAGCTGTTCTTGAGTATAGTTTTGGGTCAAGAAGAAGCTCAAAAGAGACGTACACTGAGTAAGCTGAGATGTACATTGATCAAGCCGAGACCTACATTGCTCAAGCTCCTGTTTCTGACTATCGAACTCCTCCCGTGTCACTAGATTCGAATGGCTTGATGAAGCGTCAGACGCGAAGGAAGGAGATGGGACAAATCTTCTATGTATCCCGAAGATCCGGGATTGAGACCCATTAGATCCAAATCCAAACACCCGTCCTGGGTGATCTTCACCTAGAACACGAGCGACAGCATCATTTCTTCCTTGCCTCTCCACACCCTCCTGTTGTGACTCTACTCGAATGCTCTCCTGTAAAATAAAATAAAAAATGAGACATGAGATTATATAATTGAGAATGTTGTGACTAAACAAACCATACAAACCATACAACGAAAAACTGACTTCAAAGGAACCAAAAAAGTTTCAGAATTTTTTTTCCAGACCTTCATTTTTGGCACCCCCCGGGCTTTACCATACAAATTCGCAACCCTACAATCGGGGGTTCTGAGTCGATCATATTATTGGTTAAAGATATCTTAGTAAGTTGCCCAAGATATATAGGAAACATTTCATAACATTAGAGTTCTAAATGAACTTATTTTCTCTACTTTGTTGCATGGACAAGTCAACAGAGAGGTGACATGACATACAGCGTCGCTTAAGCAAATTCTAAGCAATATATGGAAAAGTATAAGTATCACACCCGATACACATGTCTGGCACAACATGGCTCTACTGTGAAGTGTCTGTCCTACCTAGTTTTGCAGACAAATAAAAAATAAAAAATTGCATGCATGTTCAAGTATTAATGCAGTAATGATGAATAATCTTCTAACAATTGGTCAAAGTTTAAAATCATTTCCAATGTACTGGTAAGTCGCATATTTTTTGTTCAAGAAAAAGGAAAATTGAACTTCTTATGCATTGGGGGTATGGGGCCTTAAGAGGATCTGATTATGGACATAGACAGGTAAAGCATAAGGTAGGCCCACACCCAAAATTTAGGATTTTCCTCCCAAAATTTTAACTCCCCCACAAGTTTAGTATTTTCCCACTAAAATTAAATTAAGGACTACTTATCAAAATTAGAAAAGAAGACTTAACAATGCCAGAAAATGAGGAAATGGAAATATATTGTAGCAATTTGATGTGAACTAAAATTCTATAATTGTATTTCTGGAAATATCAGGAGACTGCGATCTACCAGACTTAGAAGCCAAGTAGGAAATTTCACTGCATGTATATTTCTATCTAAGTCTAAATTGGCAAAATGAAGAAATAATAACAAAGATATCAATATTCCAATAGTATCATGTGATAATATGGTACTGCATGTATTATTTACCAAGCAATGCAAATCTCTAACCACTTGCCATCACACGGTGGGTCTACATATGATCTGTCATACTTGATTTACACTCGTTTGATAATATGGGTTATCTTTTGGCATAGTGCCCTAGCCAAAATTTCACTTCAATAGTTCACACATCTTGTTTCACCCAGCAGTTGATAGAATGGGCTAGGTCATGCCATTTGGATGCCCGCGTTATGCACTTATTGACAACTAATGAGCTCCTGAAAACAAAAGTTGGTCGTTGGGCAATTTTGTATGTCACCTTTATTCGAATGACCAGTGCTTGCTGTTCTTTTTATCACCGAAACATTTGTTACGGTAATCCATGTTATTATCAATAAGTTGGCTATTAATGTGATCTATTGGCTGTGGATTCTTAGTGGGGCTAGGACAATTTGCTGTTCTTCCTGCTTGATCTGATCGGATGATTTTTTTATTAGCGGGTCGTAACCGCTAAAAACATAAGATTAGTGGCGGTTTTAGAAACCGCTGCTAATTTAACCGCTACAAATCACCCTTTCTGTTGTAGTGTAAGCGTCTGTGAGGTACCAAAGATAGAAACAAACAGGCTCTGACCTAATAAGCGTCTGTGAGGTACCAAAGATAGAAACAAACAGGTTCTTGCATATATAAAAACTCGTAACAACAGAAAGTACTGAAAAGGAAGTGCATTCATTTTACTCCATCAAGATATCCAAAAGTACAAGAGTCTAACAAAGGAAGTGATGTCCAGCAAGGCAACGTGCAGAAAGTAAACTACTGGTGCAAGCACCCAACCTAAGTAGAAAAGTAAACGGTGCTACTCACCCGAACTCGAAAGCAGGAAAAACTTTGAACTGCAACGGTGAGGGACCTCTAGGACTGGTCCTCGTCAGGTACGTACTCCGGATCGACGTCCTCTGGCTACATGTACTCAGGAATGTCGGGCTCATCCACGTACTCTGGCTCAACACCTGACGTACAGCACCCAAGAGAAAAGGAACTGTACGTCAGGTAAAGTCTACAAGAAAGGGTGAGAGACTCTACAGCAAGTGTAAGGTAATTTAAGAGCAACGTTTTACTGGTTGATTAACATGTTGTTGTTTTGACATGACAGTTATACTATGCAAGAAGTAAAATAGTGCAGAAAAGTAAAACGTGACAGGCAGTAGCTGTAGCGTGTGCTACCAGCAACGGAACTAAACTAGACGGGACAAAACAAGACAAGAAGTACCGTGTGTTTCACGAAGGTTCACGCCTTTCGGTCTGTACCGAGGGAACGCTCAACCCAAGTACACGGGGCAAGACAAGACAAGAAGTGTGTCACTAAGGTTCACGCCTTTCGGTCTGTACCAAGGGAACGCTCAACCTAGTGCACGGGACAAGACAAGACAAGAAGTGTGTCACTAAGGTTCACGCCTTTCGGTCTGTACCGTGGGAACGGTCAACCTAGTACACGGGACAAGACAAGACAAGAAGTGTGTCACTAAGGTTACGCATTTCGTTCTGTACCGAGGGAACGCTTAACCTAGTACACGGGACAAGACGAGACAAGAAGTGTGGCACTAAGCTTCACGCCTTTCGGTCTGTACCGAGGGAACGCTCAACCTAGTGCACAACTCAAGACAAGACAAGACTGAGGGTGACAAGTGAGATTCATGCCTTTTGGTTTGTGGGTGGCCAAACCCACCAAGCCGAGGGAACGCTCAAACTTCCTCCACCCAAAGTGCTCAAGACAATACAACCAGAGATCACCCTCGCATGGAGGGCACCTGAAACACCCGTAGGCTTTTGTGACATGACATGACAGAGTTGAGGAGTTGTTCATTCTAGGATGTCCACACGCATGCACACATAGAATAACCCTAAGGTGTCAGCGAATGGCGAACGGCTGCAGACGGCGACCGGGGTGACGGCGACCGGCTCGGAGCCACATGTGCAGGCAGCAGGGCAGCGGAAAGCGGGTTTTCTGATGGCGGGGGTCCTCATGCGATGGATCACGAGCGTCGAGATGCCTGTGTGTTGTCGGTAGAGACGACGACGAACGGCTGAGGGGAGGTAACCGGAGAGGGGTCGCGGGACGTCGACAGGGCAATGATGCGATGCCTGGGCACGATCTGGGTTGCAGGTGGTTTTGGGTTGAGGAGATGGGTTGCACGTGACCTAGAGATGAGAGACTCAGAGTTCTGTTCTTTGTAGATGGGGAGGGTACTGCGTGGCTAGGAGAAAAAGAGCAGGGTTTCTGGGGATTTCGTACGGCATCTGTAGGGGGAGAGTGCCTAGGTTTGTTTAGGTTTAAAAAAATTATGAGCTAGGTACATGGGAGCCCAGAGAGAATTGTTTGAGTTTACAAACAGTGAGGCCCTGGAGATAAAGTATATGGTATAAGTTGTTGTGGGGTGAGGGTTCACGTAGGGAGTGAGGGTTGGTAGACGTGGAGAATCAAAGGGGAAATCTGTTAGAGGAGTTGTTGGGATAGAAATCAAGTTAGTTATAAAATTAACAGCTTAAGATTATCAAAAAAATTTGATTTAATAATCTAAAAACTAACAGCATGATGGCATCTAAAGTTTAGGAGGAGATACGAAGTGGGGGAGAGAGTTTAGATATAGTGGAGGGTTAGTTAGGATTTCCTAAGATATTATTAATGGGTATAAAAGAAAATTAATATTTGATCATGTTTTAATAACGTACAGAATTTTTAACATTCAAATTTAGTTTAAAAGTTTTAGAATTTATTATTTAAAGTTAGTTTAAAAAAGATAAGTTCCTCCTTTTGAAAACAACCTGCAGCACTTGAGGTTATTAGGGAGTTAATGGTGTAGGTTAAAATATAATATTAAGTTTGTTTTAAGAATGAAACGCACAGAACCATTCGAAAAGTATAATAAAATGTTTTTATAGATAAAAATGTGTTAAGCGGAAAGATCTACAGACATCCAAAAATTAAAAGGAAAATACTGGGGTGATCGCGCCTACGAGAGGATTGTGTAAATGGGGTTCGGTTGCGCGTTTGAGCTACATAAGGCAGTAATAAAAATCAAATGCACAAAACGCACACGAAACACAGCTACGCGCTAAAATACTAATGGTCGAAAAGCGGCCGTTACACCATAGCCTTGGAGGTGCCAAGCTTTCCAGCCTTTTGTTTTTTGTTTCTGTTTTTGATGTGAAGGTTATATTGAGCTTGGTGAACAATTACACCAACTTTGGAGGGAAGAAGCAGTATGTTGTCGGTGCAAGGAATCAAGGACAGATCATTGGATCTGATGATGAGTTCTTCATAAACACTGTTGTCAAATGATACTACAAGAATCATGTTAATGGAATTCTTTGATATTCTTTTATTTTTGGGACTACAAGGTAGTCCTATGGATCAAGCGATCGATCTATCCTCTAATTTCATATTTGGATCCTAATCTTTGTTATTGTGATTGATTTGATTAAGGTGATGGTGCTATTGTTTCAAGCGCTGCAAGCCTATGGAATCTTGGTTGATGCGGTTTGCCCAGGGAAAAACTCCAGAGATTGTATCAAAACTACGTATAATATTGCATTTTCTATTTTCTATGAAAAATTTGCTCCATTTTCATAGTCGATGAAGGAGTAGCTACTTGGAGCTTGGTTGAAGTTCATTGTTGAATTTTGTTTGGGATATGATAAGGAAAAAGTAATTGCTCATATTTGCTCATATTTGGTCTGTGAGGTTGTAGTCTGTTTTCATATTTAGTACGTTGAGGTGTTGATTTTTTTAACTGCACCACATCACTTTTGGTCATTATATCCCAACAATAAGCAATATATATCCCACAACTTCACAGGTTTTCTTCTTCCAATGAGCTTAGAGTTGATGCACAATAAATCTCATTAGAAGGAGAAAAGACTCTGGTTAGCTTAGAGTTGGTGTTGCACTTTCTCTGATCCTGCTAATTGGCTTTCTTTGTCTCTTTTACATGTTACCATCCAATCACCACCAAGATTACATCCATGCACGGGGAGAGAAAAGTTCATGCAGTTTTGGCTTTAGAACATTAACACATTCCCGGTGACATTAAAATAGACTAAAATACTCTACATTCTTTTGTTTTTTTTGTGGCTAAAAAATAATTATCTAGATTATTTTTTATTAATGTTTGAATATTGAATATACATACATGCCCATTCATCACTCTTGGTTGTGATATTGGGATCTCAGGATCACATCAAGAAAATATTTTTCTCGAGGTTTCCTAATTTTTATAAAAACAGCACTTAAAAGGTGGGAATTTGATTTTGCTAATGTTTTAACAAATTAAGTGATTTTAGGTGGTTTAGATGTTCATTTTGGGTGATTAGATCTTAATATTATACCAGCATATATAGTGTGATGTTTTATTTATCTAGGTTGTTTATCAATACATTTTTGAGATTTCTTGATTATGGTTAGAAAATTTTAATAAAAAATTAGAAATTGTTTACTCTAGTACTCCATTTGTTTATAATTTATGAAGATATATGATGAAGTCGAAGAATATAATTTTTTAATTTGTTGCCAATATCAATCAAGTGCTGTTTTGGAATAGATTTCTATGATATTGCTTAGAAATATTTCATGCATCATCATCATCATCATTATAACTGAGGTGTTTTGCAATGACTTGGTAATCCAACCCAATCTTATTTCAGCATGAATATTTTGTCCTGGACAATCATGGTCTCCATTTAGTACAACATGGCTACAATGTTAGTTTCTAATTTCTGTTTTTTAATTTAAATCTATTAGTCAGAATATGGAACATTTTCTTTATCTTTGCAGTGTGAGGGTGTCTAATGAACTTGGAGCTGGGCATCCAAGGATTGCAAAGTTCTCAGTTCTTATGATTTTTATAACTACATTTGTGATAAGCCTTATTCTCTCTTTAACTCTGGAAATTACAAGAAAGCAATATCATACTGCATTTACAACCAGCCACGATGTCAAAGACATTATGTATACGCTAACTCCATTGCTTGCAGTATCAATTGTTATAAACAATGTTCAACCTGTTCTTTCTGGTATGTAGTTCTCATTTCTTATATATAATTTTAAATACTTTAGGATGAGTCTATATAAGGTATATGACGATATATTTGTATGAAATAGCAATTAACTAATCTGTTGTTATTTGGATAAAGATATGAAATTTGGTGCATATAGATTTACTGAATGAGAAAAAATGTGTGTGTGTGTGTGTGTGTGTGTGTGTGTGTGTGTGTGTGTGCATCCATGCATGTGTGCAGGAGGGGTTGATGCTATATAAGGAGATTTCTTTGGTGGAAATAGAATTTCAAGTCATCTAGGAAATATCTCAACTTATGAAGGTCTAAAATAAGTTTTTCTCTGTATATTTTGATGATATTTTTCGAAGAAATAGTTTGACAAATACTTCTTCAAATTATTTTGGAGCAGCAACTTTTATCTTGCATAACCATTTCCTTCAGTATTAAAACCATAGCGAAAAACTTATTATCATGGGTTGAAATCTCCTATGATGATTTTAAACATCCCTTAATCATTATAGTTTAGAGTCAATTTTGATTTTAAGAGTATGTAAATAGGCTCCCTTTCAATAGTCATATTAGATATTTTGTTAGATGGGAGAAAAGTATTCAAAAGTTCATATGGGATTATGTTAAAAGGTGAATAAGATTCACAAAATACATCTACTTTCAAAGAACAAGCACAAAACATGCAAATAGAAGGGGGTCAATTTTTTATGTATCCGTTCCCGGGTAGCTAGGAAGAGAATGAAGTGAGAAATGGATAAAAAGATAAGTTTAATATGATTTTAGTTAACATCTAATTATAAAATAAGAGGTTTTGGGGGTAGGATTACACAATTTAAGAAGTGGGTAAAGAGACAATTTAGTAAATATTTTTAGCATATAATTTAAAATAAAGGGTAGCATGATTTCTATATTAGCCTTTCTAGAATGCTAGGAGAAAAAGGAGGGGGTGTTATTTACTTTTAAGAGCACTATATGTGCATATAGATTGATAGATATAAAATGAGAAATATGGTTGAAGCAGAAACTTTTATGGATGCGCTTGATGCGCATGTAATATATTCAAGTAAGCGATCACCTTATATAAATATGCTTGGTATACTAGAAGATAATGAAATGCATGTTTACATATTTTCATCAGGTCTCATAATTTTGCCTTTTTATGAACCTTCTCCAGTTGATTTTTTGTCCTTCATTTAACCGGAAGTTTAAGGTGGATTTCATTCTTCTTGCGGGTTACTTGAAACTTCTAGCTGAATTGGTTCAGGCATATCCACGATCTATGTTAAACATTCATCCTTCGCTTCTTCCTGCTTTTGGAGGCAAGGGATTTTATGGTCTGAAGGTTCATAAAGCTGTCATTGCATCTGGTGCACGGTGAGAAGCCAATCTAAATTCTGTGCAGGATAGTATAGGTTGATAAAACCGTTTCAGTCTCTTTCTTGAATGACATATGTTAGGAAATAAGGAAATTGGTTGTGATCTCTTACATACAACCGTATAGCTTCATTTAGTTTAGATTTAAAATGCATGGAGTCTTTAACTGGAAGTTCTCATATGATAAAACTCTATAAACTTGCTAGAATTAGAATATCCAACAAATCAACTTGGAAACAAACTTCGATAAATGCTTAAGATTAACAATAAACCACTAGCTGTAAAAACTTTGAAGTAAACGATATGTGATCTATTTGGACTTTGGAAAGTTTGTTTTCTAATGATAAACCTATTAATGGCATAGCATGTTGCATTTATAGCTTTTGCCAAAAAGTTGTGGGTAGGCTATGTTAATTAAGCATGACACTAGCTATCTCTTAGAGAGAGATATTCTTCACTCCACCACTTTTTTGTCTGTTATAGCTGAATATGTCGACCGAAGACTATTGAATTATATGCAGGTTATCTTCATGTTGTAGAGAAAGAAAAGGAAACACATAAGAAATTTAAGATGAAAATTGTGAAATTCCAGGCTTCTTGGCTCGTGCATGACTTATGTTACTTCCGCACTTCATCTAGACAATGAAATATCTTGACAAGCATCAATGATGATTTATGTGAACAGTTTTGGTGGACTATAATATGAAGAATATGAATTTTATTATGGGTTACATTTTTATTATCTACAGACTTGGAGTATTCCTTTTTTGAGTCTTATGACCAGCATTACATAAATTTTGGCATACTTTCGTCACGTTCAGTATCTACATTTTTGTTAAACCCAAATACCTCTGATTTGCCTCAAATGGATTCAATTTACACACCTTGAATCAGGCTCTCTATCTAAGTTTTCTTCCACATTAAAGAAAATTTCTCATGTCTTGAAAGCTGAGTCTATTTCACACCTCCAGCTGATGCTTTCAAATTGCAGAACACCCCCTTACACAAAGCATATGTTAGTTTCTTTTAAAATAAGAAATGACAGTATCCCTGACCGAACAAATCAAGCTGCAAGTGCATGGACAAAACTGCTGATTTGATTATTTAATTGCATTGTTATAAAATTTGATGCAGTAACATACACTTAAAATAATTCGAAACCGGCCAACTTAGCTAATCATGCTATTTTTTTTCAATAAAGAAGTAGGTTAGAAATGTGAGAGGACTAGGATAAAAACAGAATTTGTCTCAAAATCAACAAGGAATAGCTTCATATATATACTGATCCTGTTGTGATTAATTTACAAGTTTATGAAGAATATTTATTTGTTGTTCACCAAACCAATGCACTGTGCCCTTTCCCTTAGGTCCATTTGGGCCCCACACCATGAGCTGGAAGGATCATTATGTTTCATCACCATGAGATGAGTTTCAAAATATTTGGTTCAAATTTCACGAAGAGAAATAATTAGCATGGGGGGTTTCAAGAAGAGAAATGTATTGCATTCCTATAAATACATGGTTCTATTGCTTACATGTTACAGGAATCCAATTGCATTAATGTTACAGGTTACAGGTTATTGGAATTAGATGTTATAGGTTCTTGCCATAAAATGCCAGGCTTACATATGTGGATTTATGGAATGCAATAAAATTCATGTAAGTCTTGCTTAAATTGTTCAGTCATTTGCATGTTGGATGTTCTGATTATATAATGAAGATTGTAATGACAGTTTTGGTTATTTTGATAAGGAATGGGAGCCAGTTCTTTGTGGATGGTGAGCCATTCTATGTGAATGGGTGGAACTTATGGTGGCCTATGGATCAGGCTGTGGATGAGTTCAGCAGGCCAAGGGTGAGGGCAATGTTCCAGTCTTATACAAAGATGGGCCTCACTGTCTACATGACTTGGGCTTTCAATGATGGTCTCCCCTGGCCAGTTTAATGAGAGGGTCTTTCAGGTTTTTTTAGATTCAGATCCCCTTTGCTTTGATCGTGTCCTACATCATTGTGCTTTTATTTCTTTTATTGGTGTTATCAGTTATCAGATCACATCGGTCTAACAAAATATTTATGACTTCAACATTTCTGCAGATGATACTATGGAATGAGTTTTTTCACTTGTCGATTTATGGAGAACTTTAGCCTGCAGCGTAAGTTTTGATAGTATAAAAGATTTCAGTGTTTGTGGCAGTGTTACTTAACTCCAAGTAATCGGTTCAAATTTTTTAGGTTCATATTTTTGGTGCATTCCCAATTTGGATCACCAGCATTCCCAATTTGGATCACCAAAAAATGGCAACCAAGATCCAGAGGAAGAGCAAAATTGGCTAATTGATTCAATATGCTATTTCTTTTAGACTTCTTTGCAGTCTTTTGAGAGGTACACATTGCCTTTTTGAACTTTAATTGTGTTAATTAGAGTTGTGATCATGCTTTTTTAGTTAAGTGTTTCTTTCTATTGATAAGATCAAGTGTGCTTAGGATAATTAAACACCAAACGGGTGAGCATATTTGAGGGACATATATTGAACGTTTGGCATCTACATACCAATTTTCTTTATTTTTATTATTTTTGATGAAACAATGATTTTTTTGACTAATGAAATCAGCAATATCATATTGTAGACTTTATTACAATATCAAATCAGCAATATGCACAAATTTCATATGTCCCATGTCTATAAACCTACTTGCTGATTTTTGAATTTTTGAACATGCACTGATTTCATATGTCCCAACTTTTGAATTTTTGAATTTTTGAAGCAATCAGAAAGAATTCAAATATGAAGTGCAGTATGCACTGATTTCATATGTCCCAAGTCTATAAATCAGTGCATATTGAAGCAATATGAATCAGAAAGAATTCAAATTTTGGGACATATTTTTGAAGCAGAAAAAAATTCATTTGTCCCAATTTTTGAAGCAATATGAAGCAATCAGCAATATGCACTAATTTCATGTCCCAATTTTTGAATTTTTGAATTTTTGAATTTTTGAATTTTTGAATTCTTAGCTTGCCGATTTCATATGTCATATTGTCATATTCTTAGCTCGCTGATTTCATAATGTAGCTTGCAATTTCATGGGCTTATCTGCTTTAGTGTTTTTTCTGTTGATGATTCGTGATTATGCTCAGAAACAACACTAATTCATGTTAATGGTTTAATTAACCATTTTTTGACTATGCTCTCTCTTATTACAAAATGCGTATTACAAAATGGTTGAAGCAAGCTCAGAAACATTAACCATTTTGAAGCAGTCACAAAATGTTGATGGCCATTCACAAAAGACAGAACACATTTTCTGAGATGTGATTCAATCACAAAATGCTTAATGTTTTTGAGCTGACTTCAATTACAAAATGCTTCCAGTCACAAAATGGTTAATAAGACAGAGCACAGTCACATCAATAATTTCTATTAATGGTTAAATTAACGGGACCGCTGGAATTATGTTCAAATTTAGTTTAATTTTAGGGGTTCATTTAAACATTTTTATTTAGTGCCAATTTTAATGCTCATAAATTGGGGAATTATGTTGTATTTTTCAGATATAGTGCTTTAATTTTATGGAGATATGATCCACAAGATTCTTACTTGATTATGAACTTTCCTTTTTTGGAGGAAGGTTAAATACAGTATGTGCATGAATTTCATTTAATGGTGTGATTTTTGAACCAAGATTATCTCTGTTGCTACTGGTTTCGAAGAAATCTATTTGTTTTCTTTTTGAAATATTCTTTCCCTTTGTTTGAATATTTGATTAAGTGTAAATTTGTAACACTTTGCCATTTTCCATGTAGCCAGCATTTGTATCTTTTCTTTGTTACTGAACTGTCTGTACCATAGAATAAAGCCGGTGGTATGTCAATGATATAGTATATTATGAGGATATTAGGAGGGATGAAGATGGGTGAGCCGGTGGGAAGAGATTGACTGAGAGAGGATGATAGAAGGAAGTAACATTTTTAATGAGGTTAAATACATCAGCAGAAGAGTCCAAGCAAAAGGGTTGTGCCGTCTTTTTGATTTTTATTTCCTTCAATTTGTCATTTGGGAAGTTACGACGATCTAAACTTTGTGGATTTTAGTGTCCATATTTTGAGTTGGTTTTTGCTTCATTTGCAGGTTTATAGGGAGAATTTGTGAATTTTATTTGCGTTGTTGCACTTTCGCCTGCGAGACCCCTCGAGCCATTGGATTTCTTCATTTGGACAGTTGAGGTAGATAGTCGATCAGTGAGTGCTTATTTTTTATAAATTATAACACTCCAGTAAGTTTCCCATTCAAAATTGAAGTTTGACAATTGTTTTGTTCTTGGATTCATGGTTATTAACATCATTATTTGATTTCGATGACTTTGTTTTATTTTTTTAACATGATGAGCAGATAGATGAGTATGTGCAGTGGGACATCATAAACTGTAGATCACTGAGGCATCCAAAAATGGCAAGGTTTAAAGTGGTAAGTCTAATTTTTGCTTGGTTTCATGATATTCTGTCTGAATATCGAAGAAATTTTTTGTTTTTAAATGTTTTGCGATTGTGCTCTGTCTTATTATTAAGACTATTATTATTATTAAGTAATTATTGTTGCTTACAATTATTGAAAGGCGCTGGCCATTCTCATCTTTAGTTTTTAAGGGCGTTATTTTTTTTCATTGCTTTTAGAATTTGCACGTTATCCTACTAATTTATGCTAATAACTCCCTTCAATATTAGGATGAATAAGAGCAGGATGCGAAAATTGTGAGTGCTTTCTCTGCTGTTAGTGAGAACCCTCTGGTTGCTGATTAAGAGGGGGATGATATTGATGGTTTCGATGGGTTCTATGAGACTCAGAGTGTGTATGATGGCAATGGGGGTAAAAATTGAAGTTTTCCCTTAATTTGACGAGAATAGCTGACTGTTTTTTATTTTGTCATTTGTCTATGTTAATTATTTTTTTGTTTTTTGATTTGAACACGAGGCTATATAAGCATAATTAATATGGTGTTGCATTATGAGCCGTTGAACAGAATTTTTAATGAAAACATACGATTATTTTGATATGGCAACTGACTTATTTTATGAAGGATTCACACCATTCACATGTGATGTGTCGCCCATGGTTTGATTTGGGGAGATAATTTTTTGGGTAGTTGATGCTATTCCATGATCTAGTAGATTCTTTGAGAAACTCAGACACTTAATACTTCATATGTTATGATAAAATCATGTTAGGGTTGAATTTCTGCTGATATTTGTTGGCATTAGTGGCACTATAGAAGGAGAGTTCTGTTTGAGGAATCAGAAGTGTTTTTGAGCAGATTTAGTAGTAATGTTGAACATAATGTTGTTCAATATAATGTTCAACATTCGGGATCTGGAATTCTGGTTCGTATGCAGAAATGCTGCTTTGGTTTCAGATCTGTTTTACTGCCTAAAATGACGGGGATTTCTGAATTGATTGTGGAATATCTGCTTGGGAGATTTTTGGAAAGCCCTTCCTAAATCTGTTGCTAAATTGAAGGGATGTTGGGTTGAAATAGAAAGAGAATATCTCGCAGATTTGTTGGTTGGAAAGATTGATTGCTGCAGATCTTTTTATTGTTGCTATTTCCAGAAGATTTGAAAGAATCATTTCCTATCTTGGTTCAGTTAATTGTGGGTGAGCTGGAGATATATTTGGAAGCTATTATCTCTCGTTATTATTATTGATTTGGTTAGAAATAATCTCGCTCGGTTGGAAAGAATCATTATTGTTGCAATTGAAGATCTGTTGGAGATATAATTGGAAGTTGCTATCTCTCGGGATTTGTTATTGAATTTGTTAGAGAGATTTTCACCCGCAAATATTGGTTGGAAGATCTTGTTGAAGATATTGTGGACCCACTTGCCCGAAGTGATTCCTTAATTTGTGAGCTGTCGATTCTGCACAGGATTCAGCGAGCGACCTTCCTTATTTACTCCGTGATTGAGGGGGGGAGCGATGTATTGAACGGGAGTGCGTTTTTTGCGGCTAGGGACTGCTTTTAAAAAAGACGATTGAAGAACTCCGGGAGGAGGCCGACGGCTACGCACGTAGGATCAAGGGAGTTGATCTAGTCGGTTATGCAAGGGGAGCTTGCGGGCAAGGGGAGCTTGCCGAGAATACTCCATCGGTTGGTAGAGACCACCCATCACGGTTTGTATTGAGGGGGAGGTTGTTCCTCCTAATAGAATCGCGATAATTAGTGATTGTACTCATTGATTATTTTAGTGGAGTATTCTGATTTTCTGGGCGTGGCCCCGCAGATGTAGGTGTGCGCACCGAACTGCGTTACCAAGTCTTGAGTATCTCTGATTGGTTTGTGTTGTTCTTTTGGCTTTATTGTTTATTACTGCGTACTGAATTCCACAAATCTTTTTCATCACCTTCATGCTACTTGAAATAAAAAAGACGGAATAATCTGTTATATAGTTGATGGATTTTTTTACAGATCGTGGAATGGATCGAAAGAGTTGGTTATGGAGAATGAAATCATGGGAGAAGAGCCCAAGAGAGACTGAGAACTCGGGACCAGTTTCTTCTCTTTTTGAGAGATTCTCCGAAGATCAGGTAATTTTAAAAAAATTAGACAATCCATTGAATTTAATTTGAAGAATGAAGTGTTTACGATCCAATGCAGATACTTGAGGGATCAGCATTTTATTTTCAATTTTCACTTCTATATGATAAAAATAAAAAAATATTCAGCTTGAAAAGGGATTGAAGAATATTAAAAGTGTTAATTTACAATAACACAACACACTTGCATTTGGGTTTGTTTGTTTTGCTGTAAATGATTTGAAAAGAAAAATCAAATTTTGGAGAGAATAAAAATTTCTATTAATCAGATACAAATTAGTGAAATCTTCCGTAAAACAAAATAATTGAAAAATAATTACAACATACATGATTGATAAAAATAATTGGTCTAGAAGTATGAATTACCTCAAATCCTAAGAGGGGTTTTATTTATTGAATTAACAGTAAAGCTTAGAAGCTGCAAGCTTGCATCTTTCTCCATATTTAGAAAATGAGATTAAAATAGAGAACTAGCATTGATGTGAAATTCTTTAGCATTTTAAAACATTACCAATCTTCAAGTTTAAATAATTTTTATAGGGTATGAGTCATAACGTATGAAGAATAATGGAATTCAAAGCTTTGAATTTGAGTACAATGTGCAAACTATTTTTTCCTCCGGTATATCAATAACTAAATTGCACTTGCAACAAAAAAATAACTAAGATACCAGTCTGATCTTTCTATTAAAATGATATAACTATGTGATAAAAAATGCTGGAAAAATGGATTAAACAAATCAATCAAATGTAGCTTACGATTTTAATAGCTTATAAAGCATAACCATATATATATATATATATATATATATATATATATATATATATATATATATATATATAGTGATCTTCCATTGCGAAAAAGGGGCTTTTCGCACCGTGCGAAAAGAATTTTTTTTTTTTTTGAAATTTTTTTTTTCAAAAATTCTTTTTTTTGATGTTTAATCCATACAAATATATACCCCAGGGAAAATAATGGGTGAACCCGTTGGGCATTAGAGCACCCATCCACCCGTTACAAATTTAACGGTCTCAAAACGTGCGAATTTGATGAAATGCCTTGATCGAAGGCCAAATGACATTATTTCTCAACGATTATTTTTTGAGGGGGGTATAACAACATATAATGAGGGTGGAAAAAAGAATTTTTGAAAAAAAAAATTTCAAAAAAAAACTAAAAACATTTTCGCACGGTGCGAAATGTTTGCATTTGAAAATTTTCCTATATATATATATATATATATATATATATATATATATATATATATATATATATATATATATATATATATATATATATATATATATATATCCTCCTCCCCCTCTCTAAATAGAAAGCCATAAATGTATAATAGAGCTAAATTTAGCTATTTATACGTTTCAATTGACTGGAGCTAACAAAAAATTGATAGTCAACGATGTTTCCTACTTCTTTTCCACTATTATGGAAGTAAATATAACAGTTTCAACATACAATGAATGAATGGACAAAAATCTACAAAATCTGAAAGCATAACATAATGATCAACAACAAAAACACACACATTACTGAAGTATATTCAAGTAAGTATAACAGTTTCAACATACAACGAAAGAAAATCTACAAAATCCGAAAGCATACCATAATGATCAATAACAAAAACACACACATTACTGAAGTATATTCAAGCATGATTAAATCCCAAATAACTTATTAATGATGAAACAATATAATTACGATGATTAGACAATTAATTACCTGAAGGGTAAATGGAGACTTTTATGGCTAAGCCCAATAAGCATTCTCCCTGTAACAAAATGATCCATATTAAAAACTTGAAAGATCCCAGTCTTGCACGCAATCTGCTTCTCTAATTCTTGGTTCTCCTCACCCAACCCCAATAAAAATTTTGTGTCATCTTTATCTCACACACTCTCTTGCCTTTTGTCAAGGAAAAATGGCAATGAGATATCAATGAGAAAAGAGAAACCCAAAAGCAATGAAATTTCAAAGAGCACTCTCCACTTGATATTTCAATGATATAACAATTACCCACAATCCAACTTCAAGAGCCCAACTTCTTCTTCTTCTTCTTTGACTTTCTTGGTTCTTGGGGCCTATTTGGGGAAAACAGAGGTGAAGGGGAGGTTTGGTTGGGGTTTTAAAAATGTTTGATAAACTCACTCAATTTATTGGGATGAAATGTTTGATAAACTCACTCAGTTTAAAGGGATGAGTTAAGTTGGTCAGTAGTAGTAATAATGAGCATGTGTGACTTTAAAAAATAATATTATGTTTCGGGTCTGCACTTTGTCTCAATGAGCATGTGATGGGTGTCAAGGGGAGGAGTTGAAGTTGAAGGAGATGGTCCTGTTTATTATGTTCTGCTGAAAGAAAAAAGGGAAATGCCAAAGTTCAATGCTTCCACACTGACATTTTCCTCTTTTCTCATTCATTAGCTATTAGCAAAAATGATCATCATTGCTTTCTGTTCTCAACACAATGTACATGTAATCATGCATTGTACATGGGTTGCCTCCCTTAACCTTCCTTTTCCCTTGAATTTTTCATGTTTCTATGGATGTATATATAGTTTATTTGTATATAGAAGGTATATTTGATATACATAGAAGGACATATTGCCTTCATCTCACTTCACCAAATATGCATCACGAATGGTTGTGTGCTCAGAGATCATTTAGTCTGACAAGCAGTTTGGGGTGGGGGCATAAGTGAATGCAAGGCGGTCCAACTCACCATTGCCATATATAGCATAGAGTGTTTAAGAACTGAGACCATGCATGCTCTCCATGAAGCTCATCCAGACTATCCGAATTTATGAGTCCAGCAACTGTCTGCAAAGAAACTCTCAATACTTGCAAAATGATATAAAGAATCCTTTTTTTCTTGGTAGGGATTATGGGGGTTCCTATTTACTGCATTATAATACAATTTTGTTTCCAAAACTTGGGTTTTTGTGTATTCTATCCCAAAACTTGGATATAGCACTCCAGAAATAGGGTTTCAATCATTTTAAGTTGCAAGAAAAAACTCTAGAAATGAACATATGCAAAGTATGCTGTATTTTATTCCTTACAGTTTTTTCTATAATAAATTTGTTTAAGCGCTAACTGACATAATTTATCTGCAGTCAAGCTTCCAGTCTAGAGATTAAGATGGCTATGTTGTGGTGCACACGTGGAGCTAAACAACTCCTTCCAAAGTCACATGCATAAGCATGTGATGATTTCCTTCTGCATATCATATGCATTAGTGCTTCTGTAGTGCTTTATTCAACCTGCCTTGGGCTGTTACGCCGATCTGCACATATCATAACAACGATTTCCCTAATTTATGATCTGGGGAATTTTACAAATTGATTGTGCCTTTTTCGATCGGGTTAGTCCGAATAGTTTTGAGGCACAATCCAGATGTTAGGGACTTAGGGACTGTTTGTTCTACATGGTGCTTGCCAGTGCTTTCGCTCATGGTGCATATTTGATGTATCCTAATTTTTCTAAATTTTGTACATTATTTTTTTATTTTTGGAAAAAGATTACTTTTATTAAGTTTTTAGAACTTTGATATGCATTTGAAGTTGAGTGTACTTCAATGTAGATGGCAAGGTTCCCTCAATCACGAATGCCTCTGGAAAAATCCACTAGCATGGAGGTTTGTTCACTTTGAGTTTATCCTGACTATATTTCTGCAAAAGCTTTGTTATTTTATTCAGTTGCTTTCTAACATTCAATGTATTGTCTTTGTGATCATGCAAAATATGGCAAATATGGATGTAAATCTTTCAACTTTAATATAGTTTTCGGCCCTCTGTTACTCAAGGTTGGTTTAAACTTTCAATTTCCAGTTCATGTGTTTTCCAAATTCATCATATGTTTATTGAATACTGCACCCTCTTAAAGTGAAGTATATCAAAATTTTGTGATTTAGAAGCTGAAATTGTTGCATAATCTCCTTGAGTTATGGCAAATAGGATCTATTGGAATTAAATGTTCATATGTAGAACTAGAGATGAAAGTGTTATTTCTCTATGCATCCTTATCTTTCTTCTACCCAATTGTTGCCCCCTTCGTTCTCCATGTTTTGATGATTATTTCTTCTACTGTTTTCAGAATTGTACCCCATGCATTATTCATTTTACAATGTTCTTTCTTCACAATGACAATATAATCGTCTATTTGGCTCCATTGTTTCTCTCAGTAGGAAGTACATCATTGTTTCGGTTTGGGTTTCTTAGTTACACACCTTCAAAGAAAAATGGTACCTTTTTTCTTTCTCAACTACTGGAACTAGAATGTTTGTTGTAACATTTTTCTTTCTCAACTACTGAAACTAGAATGTTTGTTCTCTCTACTCTATTCTATTTGTTTCTCATCGAATATAATGCTTCGACACCCGAGGCATTTGTTTACGGTGACTGAACAATGATTTGCACATGAAATGCTGAGATGTTCTTGCATTCAAGTGATCTGTACCAAGTACTTTCAACTGAGTTTGCTGCTGAGTATACAATTTGTCGTGATGCCTAGCTTCTTTTTAGTCAAATTAGAGACTTGAGTACCATTTCATGCATATTCTCAGTGTTTATCAGCTTTGGTAATTTAGATATAATTTATTGAAGAATTGTTTGTTTTGAAAATCCAATAGTAATATGTATCATCTTTCGCATGACAGGTATCCTAACAGAGTTGCCAAGATTTTGGCTTCGGATGGAATTCGTATGAACATCAAGTGCTGGTTTTCCATTGGATTGTTGATTCCATTGATGCTCCTGATATATAGACTATCTTTCATTTGGATTTGTTTAGATTGACATTCAAATATTGAATGTGGATAAAAACAGCAAGATCAATTTTGAATGTCCAGAGTAACCATAAAAATTCTTTGAATTTGCAGCACAAATTGCCTTCTGTTCAAGGAAATGCATTCTGCTATGCAGTTAATTTGTTGTTATTGCAAGTTTGTTTATTGAATTAACCTGTTTCTTTACCCCCAAAAAGTTAATTTTTATCCCATTAATATAGTTTTTTCCACTTTAGTTGATTGGCTAAAGATCCATTGCCTCTCTATCCTTCAACATGAATCCTACTCATAATTTTGATAACTTTTGTATTTCTTTTTTTGGTTGTAGCTAAACACAAACATTGATGTTTCGCTCTTTTAAAAAGTATATTGTTAACTTTGAACATTTCTTATTTCTCATAAACTGTGAATTGGTTCATTTGCCCATTTCTGCAGTAAATGGTGGATGGGAAGGGGGAGAGAATGGATATGAGAGTTTCATCAACTAGGTTCTTTGGAGAACTCAAATCTATGATGATATATAACTATTTTATTTAGATTTATGGATGAATAAGTAAAACGACATCTTTAAGGTCATTTATGTTTGGTAAGACCAGTATCTATATACTTTTGGTCATTTCTTTAACATGTGCATTGTCGATTATATATATAAAGATCACCTAAGTTTGATTTAGGACCATAAATATACACAGGCCTATATCTTTACCGGTCTAAAATATCAGGTAAGCTTTCAAAGAATTTGAACTCATCAGTATTGTTATGTAATGAGAATTATTAGAGCTTATAAAGTACCAAGGTGGTAAATATGACAATAAAAAATCTATTTAATGCAAATTATTTAAATAATTACTAAATTTGAAAAAAATCGCAAAAATCGACCAACTTCAAGCCATATTAGCGTTTGTACCAAAACCTGGTCGCGAATTATATTTTATCAAATTCAAATCCTGGGATTGAAATCCATGTTTATCTCAAACACAAAAATACAAAACCATTGGGTTACAACCACACGTTTTTGTTTTCAGCCATGCTGGTTCGTGGGACCATGGGTTAATAACTTTGGTGAGCATACATATTATACATAACAAGGATTTTTTTTGAATGGATTTGCTGATTATGACAAACAAGTATATATGAATACTGTTGAGAATGAATCTTAAAATATTAATGGTAGGAATTAAAGTTCCCACTTTTTTGGGTGAAACCCATAGGATTTTGGGATGGAAATGATACGAAATCATGGGGTTAGGAAAGAAGAGAGAAAGTGTGGAAATACATTTTATTTGGGGCTGTATTTTAATTTTTATGCTAAAATTAGGTCAGGGTTCAAGCCTAATGATAGTTGGACTCTCATTAATTGAAGAATTAAAAAACAATTAAATGAGCACGGTCAAAAATTCTGATCATTGAGCCACATTACTCGAGTATTGATGACCATGGTCCAAGTATCACCACTCATCTACTTCACGCTTAAATAGAACTTTCCTCTCCCTTTTAAATGTATATTGGTTAAGCTCCATGCGAAAACCCTCAATTTGTAATTCCTTCAAAACTGCTAATGGCGAGTTTCATGCATTGATGATGAATCCTAAATGAGATATGGTGTATTTTTACTTAAGTGCGATTATCTATTATACAATTGAGTATAATAGAGTACTTTTTCTATCTTCCATCCACCTTAAGCGAATTCACCACCCGTGCCCTACCGGCACGGTTACAACCAAAATTTTTGGGATGCGCTAATTTTTCTGCGAGGAATTAAATTTCTTGCTATGGTCTGGGTGCCCGCGAAAATTTTTTATGCTAATTTGTTGTTTAGCGCCAAAGGCGCCGCGAATTTTTTACGTCGCATTTGCTGTTCCGTGTCAAAGGTGTCCGCGCCCGTGAAATTTTTTACGCTAATTTGTTGTTCCGTGCCTAATGCGTCTGCTAAATTTTTTATGCAGAATTTGTTGTTCTACACCGAATTTGTTGTTCCGCGTCGAAGGCGTTCGTGCTACTAAATATTTTTATGCTAATTTATTATTCCGCGCAATTTTGGATATGGAAATAAGTTTTTGGGGGACAAAGATTTTGCGGGAGAAAATCGTAAATCAACTGTGCCCGCGGTCACGGGTTATGACTGTGTGTGTGTGTGTGTGTGTGCGTGCGTGTGTGTGCGTGCGCAAAAAATGTACCTAAGAATGTGCGCAGGTAGAATTACCTGCGCACGCCCCCTCTGTTCGGTGTTTTTAAGTATTTTTTTTGAATTTTTTTCTGAAGTAGCTAGATATACTTGTTATGAAGCTCCTCACAAAATTTCAGGTCAATCCAACACCGTTTGGGCCTCCGTTCATCGATTTTAAAAACGTTGACTGTCCAAATTCTGGATAGTTTTGCGCAACATTTTTGAAATCGATGAACGGAGGCTCAAACGGTGTTGGATTCAACTGAAATTTTGTGGGGAGATTCATAACAATTATATCTACCTACTGCACAAAAAATTCAAAAAAATACTTGGAAACCCCGAACAGAGGGGATGTTCGCTGGTATCTCTGCCTGCGCACGTGCGCAGGCACATTTGCCCCTTTATATATATATATGATCTTGGAGTTTCTTAGTTCAGTTTCACACATTCTATAAATTGTGATCATATCTGTGTGAATTCTGTGATATTGTCTCCATTTATGCTATATTCAATGTTTGATGTGATTTGAGACGATATTCTTTTTCTTCGTGTATCTCAATGTTGATATTGGACTCCCATTCCTCTAATCACCGAAGTTTATAATGTGGTTTTATGAGTTTTTTTGTTTTATATATCTCGAGACTCTTGTATTTGTTGTTAGTTCTTATTTAGCACGATTGTTGTTGTTATTTTACTCCTGCCTTTTGGATAATGCCATAGGGGGAGAGAAATAAACAGACAGACTCATAATTGAATGTGCTTACTAAAGTCTAATAACACTTGAATCTAATATTGAAGTTGCCTTAGATTCAGGAGGAGTAAGATATAATGAACATTTAATAGATTCATTTAATTCATGCATATCTTACTCATTTGCTTCATTTGATATATAAATGCTCTAATATTTATTGACTAACTTGATTGACATCTATGCAGGGGGAGTAAGTTTTCTTTAAGCACAATTATTTATCTTTTTGTTTATGTTTGTTAGTCATCCTCTAAAGGGGGAGAATGTTGAGTATTGGACTTCTCTCTACTTGGTGTTAATGATGAGCAAACATAAATACTTGTGACTAATCCCCTATTTGCAGTTAATCCATTGCCAAAGCTTGTCATGATGATCTATTTGCAATGGATGACACTCACAGATCATTGAAAGCAAATAAAGTGATTTGGATGATCGTAGATGGTGATTGAAGCTCCTAGAAGACTTCAAGCTCATACGTTGGAAAGAAGAGAGAGTTCGTCAAATGTAATTTCCCTCTTTCTCTTCTATTATGTAGCTTAGAAGTAGAACTTTGTTGGATCACACACACATCTTCATTTCAGTTTTAGGATATCATTAGATCAACCTTCCTTAGACTCCAATTCATTTCTATCTAGATTGTGCATGTCATGTTTATAACAGTCGACTGCTGAACAATTTACAGTCGCCTGTCTCAAAAAAAGTCGACTGTGTTTTGTTCTACGGTCGCCTGTTATGCACAAACTTTTTCAGTCTAGTTTTTGGGCTTCTTAGATTTACCTCTCATGGGCGACTTATGAACGATTCACATGCGCCTGTCCAAGTGACAATCGACTGTGTTTTGTTAATCAGTCGTCTGTCTATCTTTAGCCCAAACTCTATTTCTCTGTTTAATCTGGCCAGTCGATTATTATTGATTTTATAGTCGATTGTCCAATAGAACAGTCGACTGTCAATGCTACAACAGTCGTCTGTCTTTGAGCCTATTTGATGACTCAACTCTCTGGAAAATCTCAGGGTTTTGACAGTCGTCTATAGAAGGAATTACAGTCGCCTGTTTAGTTTAACAGTCGACTGTCTTATCTTCATCATTCGTCTGTCAGGTTCTCCCAGACTTTTCTCATATTTTCTCAACTTACCCAGCTTACAGCCAGTCGCCTGTAGTAGGATTTACATTCGCATGTTAGTTCACCAGTCGACTGTCTATGCCTCATCAGTCGACTGTCCACGTGGTAGGTTACCGTTATGAATTCTCACCTACCCTCTGTCACTGTGCAGCAGTCGACTGTGAATTATTCAACAGTCGACTGTCGCGGGCACAGATTCTATCCGTTGAGTTTTTTCTCATGGATTTAAAAGGGGTTTTTTGGTGATTCAGTTTGAAGGGTTTGAGAAACCTATAAAAGGAGCCTCTACTGTTCCATTGAGAGGTTACTTAGTCACTTACTCATTCATTCAAGCTTTCATTCTCAAGATCAAATCTCTCAAATCCTAAAGCCCTAGAATTCCTATCTTCAATCTCTTGATCTCCAACCTAGAACCAAAGAGAAATCTTCTAGGCATTTGGTGCAGTCAAGAGAAAGGGCTTTCCTCTCTTCCAAGAGAGTCTTTCAACACACAACACACTTCTCCTTCAAGTTCTACTTCAAGGCATAGGTGATTGTAAGTGTTGCCTAATTTCATATTTCATAACTTTTGTTATTTGATTTACTCTCGGTTTGTGAGAGTGGTTTGCTTGCTCCCAAGTTGTGGGAGTCAAGGTCAATCGATTGTATTTCGATTTCACTTGTAGGGTTGCTACAAGTGGGTTTTAAGGAAACCTCAAGTTAGGGTTCTAACTTGAGTATCCGGTTGTTAACCGGGTGGAAGGGACGTAGGATTACCAGGAACAAGCCGGGAAGTGACTTGGGTAATCCGAACCCTTGAAACATCCTTGCATTTGCATTTGTTTCATTTTGGGTTTATTTCTATTCCGCACTATTTGTTGGTTAGGAATTTAATTTGGTGTAACTATCTTTTTAAATTACATAAACACTATTCAACCCCCCTTCTAGTGTTTTCCTCATAGCCAGGGACCTTACAAAGATCCCTAGGGGTTGTATAGAGGATGTGATCATCCAAGTGGACACATTCTTTTACCTCGGGGACTTCATAATACTAGATATTGTGGGACCCCAATGTAGAAACTCTACCCCCATCATCGTAGGATGACCTTTCTTAGCCACTAGTGGTGCATTGATCGATTGTAGAAGTGGCAATGTGAAGATCACCTTTGGTAACATGTCATTGGATTTAAATATTTTAATGCATGTAAGTTATCAAAGGAGGGGGAGGAGGTTGAAGAGGTGTGCATGATAGATATTGTTATGGTAGCTGTGAGCATGTTTTTGATTCTGGGCCCATTGTCTTTTAGGTTTTATTGATGGCCATGTTAACACTGCCCCCAGCACTTTTGATTGTGACTTGTGGACCTCCATCGTTGCTCATTTTATGGAATATATTGACGATCTTCAATTTGTGTAGGAGATGGAGCCATTGCCACATGCGGGGACTAGCACCTATTGGATACCAACATTTACTCAATTTCTTATGGATCTGCCATCTCAAGAACCAATTGAAACAGTACTCTCCATACTTGAGCACCATGATGACACCTATGATCCATTTCAGGGAGATTCCTATCACAACACCCCCTTCTACTCTGAGTTTAAAAGTTCTAATCTTTTTGACTATTATGACTGTCACTTTTATGACTCATAAATTCTATTTGATTCTTGTTGGCAGGATAAATTTATCGAAGGAGAATTACAACGACATGCCACCAACAGAGTTCATCTCTTGGAGCCAGTAAGGGTGAAACGCAAAGAAGGGGAGCTTCGTGTTGTGACGACGATTCTGGCTGTAGTGGAGGAGCACTGCTGGCGAATGAATGGAAAGAATCAATGGAACAAATTCATCCACCAAAGGAAATCCACAATCATCCATTTGAAATGAAACGGTATGCTCTCTCAATGTCTCTCCCTAGTAGTAGTTAGACATATGCATAAAATTTTTCTTAACTCTCATTGTTTCTGCATTTTCAAATTGTGTTCCTCTATCTCCAAGTTTTGTTCTACTACCCTCCAAACATTGAGGACAATGCTCATTTTAAGTTAGGGGGTGGTGTAGAGTTTTGTTGGAACCTTTTGTTAACATCACCTTTTATGCATAAACACACAAATTCTTTTTCCAATTTTGCTTATATATTTATAGATATGCATTGAATAAATGAGGAAGTTGTTTCTTTTTCACCAATAAACATTTATATAGCCCTTTGTATTGATTATTCCCTAGACTTTGTTTGAACACCCATATTCATTGAGTTTATCATAGATTAATAAAGAATGCTACACCCATGCATGGAACTACAATCTGTCATAACTTTTATGAATTTAGTACATATATCAATTGTAGCATCATGAAACTATTGTTTGGTGTTAAGTAATTGCATGTCATGAATGTGCTTATGAAGTGGTAATCATGTGAATTAGGTTCTAAACTAATAGGATGATTGGCCAAGCACAGACATAAGCCTGTCATTAGTGAGTGACTGAGAATTCTGCTCACACGTGTCTCACATAAAAAAGAGAGTGAATAAAATGTAACATTCTTCCAACTTTCATTTGGTAGCCGAGTCCTCATGGCTTAAGAAGCATTGAGGATTCACGTCAAAAATGGAGTATGTGCCTAATACCCTAAGACCGTCTGGCCTAGGAGCTATTAACCTAAAGCTCGCTAAATGAATCTATTTCAGCTTAAATTAAAAAATGAAAAAAATGATGAATTATGAGAATAAGATTGGATATGTGCTAAGTAGATTCAATCTCATGAGCTTATGATGAGTTAAGTGTTGTGATGGCCCAATCTTAGAAGATTTATAACCTAAGACAATTGATTACCCAAGCAGTTAAACAATTGCATGGCATGCACTTGTATGATATTAAATATGTTTGGATTGAGATAACATTATGAATTTTTGCACTATTTCATGAAAATCCATGATATTCGTTGAGCTTTGTTAGGAGATGTTGTTCTTAACTATGCTTTATAAATAGAATATGGTGTGTATGCTATATTTTTGGAATGTTCGCTCACTTTGATAGGGGCTAGCAAAGAACTAGTTGTGGTGTGTGATTACGAGTGAATATTGCATATTATACCCCTTAACCAACATATTTTGTGCATAGATCGTATTCATTTTAGCTCCAATATGTTCATACTGTTGACATCGTTAGAATTTAGAGCATATTCTTTATTTATGTGGAAAGTACTATTTCTATTGCTTGTTTATGATTTCTCATATTTTTCAGTTGAAGAGGGAAACCTTACAAGTCCAATGAAAATTTTTACGGATTTTTAGGAGCTCCGAGCAACCCTCTAGAATCCTAGAAAGCAACAGCTCAGTAGGATCAGATGGAAAAATCGCATGATACGTCAGACGTCTGAAGCAGACCTCCCAGGCATCCGATGCAATATTCAGATTGAAGTGCTTTGTGGAGGCATCCATATGCATGTTTCCCATCCTCTAGCCCTAGGCTTAACAGATGTGGGAAAGCAGAAGAAGAAGAAGAAGAAGAAAAGCCATAAAATCACATTTTAAGAAAAAAGCCTATGGAAAATTAAAACCATAGTAGGATCTATACTATCTAAGGAAAAGATCGAACCTATTTCATATAGATAGATCTAAAATATTTGCCACTAAAATAAACAACATTCCTTATGTATTGGCCGTCGCAAAAACAATCTCCTTTGGGCAACGTCCCGAAGCAATTGCAATGCCTCGCCTTAGAGCTGACCGCTTGCCCAAGAAAGTTTCACCTTAGCTAAATCCTTGCCACAAGTTTTGGATTAAATCCGAACTCTCTTCAATTTATGCTAGAACCTAAAAGGGAATAAAGAGGAAAAGGAGGAAAAATATTTGGTCATCTTTTAATCAATGTTTGCTCCAATAATTTAGGAAGATCTCCTTTGATTAAGGCTTGGTGTAAGTCTTAGGAGGAAGAGGGGCTCCCTATTTATAGGGAGAGCTTAGCCTTCAGCGGAGTATCACATTTAATGTGGTACTAAAAAATAGAATCCTAATTAACTCAAGTTTCTTCCCTTTCAAGACTAAATTTTGAGCAATTAATTTTTCCTCTCTGTTAAGTCTAAGAATAAACTGATATATCATTTTTGAAAAGCATTAAACAGAGATCGCATAGAAACAAATGAAGCTAAAATCCAAGGTCGTTTGACCCCTCAAACGAAGCCTCAAAACCCACAAAATTCAGCCACAAGAACAGTCTCGTACTGTTCAGTCTGTGGGGCCTGGAGTGGGCCACGCTACAGTCCGGATGGGGCATCCCAAGGGGCACACCCATTAGCTGGGCACCCGACCCAAGCTCCTGACCCGCTTGGGCACTGGCCTGGCCAATACTTGGGTTGGGCCTAAGCACAGTCTGGTTGTTGGCTTGGGCCAGAGGCCTAGTAACTGCACTGGGTTCAAGCCTAGCACCCAAATTTGGGCATCCTGGCTCAGGTTTTTGGCCCAAGTCGAGCTTGGGTTAGCCCGAGTGGCACTCGGCTAGCCCGAGCCCATGCTGAGGCCAATACAGATGGGTTCAGGACATTCTCGGACCTGGTTTGAGCATTTTCTATGCTTTTAAAGGCTAGATTTTCATGTCACATCATATGTGACCGAAATCCTCTTCGCAACACATTGTGACAATATAAATTACTATGAATCAAATGCATTTTCCTCTTATTACTTGGATGAGTATCTCAGCTTGTGTAAGACGCTAAAGCCTGACCTTACTATAGGTGTGACACATAGCCCCTGACGAAAGTGATCACGAGCAACAGTTGACGTCCCTGGTTCGGTATCATCATTACGTGGTCTTCCCCTTGACATAAACATTGTCAGGATTACACTTGGCTACGTCAATGCTGAATTTCACAGTTTTGATCCCTTCGTCAATACTATGTCGCTTCTAAGCCTAGGGGATG
The DNA here is from genome assembly GCA_030789695.1 of Scilla litardierei. NCBI lineage: Eukaryota > Viridiplantae > Streptophyta > Magnoliopsida > Asparagales > Asparagaceae > Scilla > Scilla litardierei. Next base: position 396,630,462 of record CM061142.1, read on the forward strand.
AATATTTGTCAACCTTTATTTGCTTTGCGGTCAGATCAGTATAATTTGGTATTAGATTGTCTTTGTTGGATCATATCCAACACACCTCGACCAAGGATTTTCGCTAAGAACCAAAATGATTTTGCGACATTAACTCCCGACAATGGGAGAGACGAATTCCATCTTGGCCACTACTCCCCTCGTATGCTTCAAATGCCACCTAACCAGAAACCTTTCGACAGGCCCTGCCTCAAAGCTAGGTTATAGATTAAAGTGATATTGTTCACGCACAGGTTCGTACAATGGCCTCAAGTTGAAAGGCCAGCTTGCCCATCATCACTTGAGAACTGCCATTGACAGTTTAGTTTTTGCTATCCATGTGGCAATTTTCATTGGGTCGTTTAGTGAACTTATTCTTTAATAGGCACATGTGTCTCGTCTCTGATTTCACTAAATCAAACGATCATGAGATCATTGCCACCAACACTTGGTAAAGACAGATGACACAATAGTCTATCTAATGCATTGATGACTACGAACAGCTTTAGACTTATGCTCCTGACAGTCAACACATTTCACATAATCGTGATCCCCATCTCGATATATGTTTGACCTCGCTTAAGTCTCTAGACTTTGTCTAAGAATTTAATGTAGACACATATATTTAAATATACTCAGATAAATTTTGAACAATATGTTCCAATTACAAAATAATTGGCCTTGAGGGCTTACATTTACAAACACAGCCATTTGGAAAGAAAGTTCTAGATGATTGAATAGTCGATGACACAGAAAACAGAGAGTTGAAGAAAATCATGCGCCATGCCACCCAACGTCTGAAGCTCACAATCCAGACATCTGTGTCAAGCCCCAGACTTCTAGCAAGAAGGCATCAAATGACTGATCGCTGCCACTTCAAGCATGTCACCAAGTGGAACCAGTGACGTCTGACAACTTAACGTCAGATGTCTGGTTGAGATGATTTGTAAGTGATGATCTCCAAGCAATCAGACGTCTGGTTAGCCAACACAAGACATCTGGTGAGAGGCTGAAAGCACATTCTGGAGCAAAATTCGACCCGAACCCATTTCAATCGAGCTTTGAGCTGAACGACTGATGGTCATTGATTTAAGATTGGATGCACGATATTGATTGAGGGTTGAGCGCATATATATAAATGATTATAATTAGGGCTAAGCATCAAACTTTCGTTCATCTTTGTATTAGTTTGCAGGTTTAGCTTAGAGCTTTGGGAAAGGTGTAGCTGAGCAAGAAGATTAGGGCTGAGGATCAAGCTTCTTTGGTGAAAGAATTTGAACTTTATCTCTTGATTTTATCTATTAGTTTCAATCTTTGTAATGAACTTTTTGGCATTATGGAAGTTAGTATTTTTAATATTATGAGTGGCTAACTTTATTGTGAGTGTATTGTGATGTAATTAGGGATTATCACTCTATACTTTCATTCATCTCAATACTATTGAATGTTTATTTCATTGATTGATGGGTTATTTATGTTTATATTGCAATGCATTACCCGTGAGGGGTTCGATGAGGATGGTGTGGCACAAGGCACTTCCTACGTGTAATCACATTACTCGTGAGAGGTCCCAATAGAATGACGTGCCGTGAGGCGTTGTCTATGTGTGTTTGCATCACCTGTTGAGGGATTCGAGAATAAGATGGCGCGAGGCATTCTCTATATGTATAAGACCCGTCGAGGGGCCCTAGAATGAATAGGGTGATGTACTGCTAGGCATTATCTAGCAATTAGGATATAGAACCCATTGATCCAATGAATATTTGGGTATAATTGTGCTTAATTCCACTAGGGAATCATTCGATGATGTTGCTCAAGATTCGCATCATTGAGTTATCTGAATGAATGGAATTCATGGTAGGGCATAACCCTAATGAAATCAAAACACACCCCCCCTTCTCCTGTTGCATCACCCACACTTCTCCTAGCATATCTTAATTTAATTTTGATATTTAAACTCTCCAATAATCATTTCACCCTCGAAGGGTGGTTTGTATTGAATTGAAATATTTCCAAACCTCATTTTGAATTGTGAATTTGCAGATGAGATTTGTTCATGTGGATGCGATACTCGACTTACTGGAGTTATTATTTCTTGACCTACTGCACTTGGGAGTGCAACATTTTGAGGCAAGCATTAAGTAACGGAGTGAATAATATACTATCAAAATTATCTATGTTTTTAGTGTATATCCATTTGAATATATGATTCATAAACTGATCATATATAACTATTTCCAAATTTGCTTACATAAACTTAGACATCGACCAGACTTGGATATTTTGGATATCTAGTTACACCCCCGCGAATAACTCAACTTCTTTGAGGATTTAGCAACTGGAGACTTATTGATGCACATAGAACATATAAATGTTGAGATCAAGAGAAAAAAGGTAGATTGAATAAGATATGGATGAAATGATTAGAAGGGATATGAAAACTTTCGGTTTGACGGAAGAGAAAACGTTATATCGTAAGATGTGAACAAATGAGTATCCAACATTGCATTCTGACACGATTATGATCCGACATTCTTGTTCTGAGTTAGTTAAGCAAACCATAAATTTTAGGATGAAGGCAAAAGACGAGGAGATGGAGGAGACTCCAAATGGAATATAAAGGTCATTCTTATCCAAAATATTCCATCATTAAATGCAAATTGACTGTTATTTTATTGAGTGAAGTAGATTGACTTTGTATTAAAGTTTAAGTGAGCTCTGGTGTTCACCCTAGTGATTGAATCACCCGACTGTCTCGGTGGAGCCCCGGGTTCGAATCCTTTCCATAAGCCATGTTTTCTGCTTTCCGATGGATTTAAAAAAATTTAAGTGTTTTAAACAGATGTTGACAGGTATTTGTATTAGGATTACGTCTTATACATAGGATAAGATCATCTCTATTGTACACTATCCTTGCACGCTCTTCCCTCCACTATAAATAAAGAGCTGAGGACTCCTCCCCAGATTGATGATTCACAACACGTTATCAGTACAAGTCTCTAAATAAATTTCCACAAAAACTGATCGTTGTGAAAGCGAAGGAAAGGTGGTAGATCCATGCGCGCGGCTTCGTCTACTACAAATGGGTGTCGTCATCCACGTGTAGGCTTCGTCAACCGCCGCTAGATCTGGAGGACGGATCTAGAGGTACTATTCTTGAAAATGTAATTTTTAATCATGATCATAATTCATTTATCCATCGATCTCACAAAATCTGAGTTTTTTATTGGGCTAATTATATAAAACGATGATTTTAATCGTCGATTCCTTTTTTCGTATCATTAAAACCCCCATTTTAGGGTTGATTTACATGAAATTGTTTAATATGTTTCAAAAGAGAATAAATGTCAGAAATCGACCCCCCTCCTACGGCTCTGCTGTTGGCATTGCCGTTGGCCACCGTGGGTCGCCCCACGCCTGCCCTGCAAGCGGTGTCATTGCAACCGCCCCAAAGGCGTTCCCCCCACCTTATGGCGGGGCAGTCCCCGAGTCCCCCGCCTCACGACGGGGATGTCCCGGCGTCTCTGCCTCATGGCAGGGTTGATACACGCCCCCCGACTCTCGGCGGGGCTACTCCCCGACCCTGCCTCATGGCGGGGTTGCCTCCTAACCTGCCCATGGCAGAGAAACCCCCTTCCCCCCTCTTACAATAGGCGCTGACGGGGGCGACGACGGCAACCCCTAGCCGCCGCCCCTTCCCTTCTCTCGCAGATTGTTTAGGCCAAAGGCCCACACACAACGAAAAAAATTATAGCTTATGCCTGAAGCCCACAGCTTCATTGCGGGCCTCAGGCCCGCAACAAAAAATATGTGTGGCACGGCCCTGAAGCCCACAGCCACACTGCGGGCTTTGTGCCAGCAGTTCGAATAAACTGAAAAAACAGAAAGAAAGAAAAATGTATTAAAAATGAAAAGGGGATGTGGTTATAAATATGAATACATAGGCTTTCGTGGGCCTAAAAATTACAGAAAATTTGTGTATAATGGGGGGATAAAATGGGACCATATGGGGATATTTGGTGACTTGTCGGCATTATTTGGGGGAAATAAAAGGGAAAACTATTTCCATTTACATGAAGAACAAATATATTGGGCATCATTCAAATGTATTTGAACTATCCCAAATAGCACAACATATTGCATAATATGATACCATTTTTAGGATCATACTTATATGTGTTGCATCACATTCTATGGTTCATCATTCGGATAAACTTTGCTTGGTTGTATTAACTTAATAATTAAAAAGATCATGTGACCACTCTGCCGCTAGTCACCTAGCCTAATGGTGTATGAAGTTGCCTGGTGGTCCAATAATTATTAAGTATTTAAATTGTTTTGTTTATCCTTCTGCGAATCTGTGATGCTTGTGATGTCTGTGATACCTTTGATGAAAATGTTTAATGAACACAAATTTTTGCTTGGATGGCTAATTGTGGTTTTGGATCAGCTGTTTAGTCCCGCATTTTATTTTTCCTGCATTCTTTTTCTTTTTGAGAGAAATTGTAGTGAGCAAATTATGTAATGTCCAAGACAGATGACTACTTTTCATGTAGACGGAGGCCACTCTTGAAGATAAATAATTTATAAATGGGACCCACAGAGTTTTCAAAGTTGTAATTGTAAGGATCGTCATACCCTTGCAATACTAACAACACACACTAGAGGGGGGGTGAATGGTGTAATGGCAATAAAATTGTTCACTTAAAATTAAACTTGCAAATGCGGAATTATAAATGCAAGAGAAATTAAAAGACACAATTAAACCAAACGCAAACACAAGATTTTACCATGGTTACCCAAACTTGGGTACGTCCAGCCACACCAATATTCACTATATTCCCACACAGAGAAGTGAATACAAATATCACAAGGAGATACCCCACAAAGAGGATTTATGCCCTACACAAGGACCCAACCAACTCTACACGAGGATCAAGACTCCCACACAGAGAATTACTAACTCCCACTCAAAGAATTAGGGTTAGCCCTACACTAGGACACTAAACTCCCATAAAGAGAGTTACTCCCACAAAGAGAGTTATTCCCACTAAGAGAATATCCTAGTCCCATAAAGAGACACACTCCCACAAAGAGAGAAAGACTAATTCCCACCAAGAGAATTAGTGATACAATTTCACCAAGTAAAATAAATACTCTTACCTATGCCTTGAGATGCTTACTCATGAATGGATGCAAGGCATGGAAGAGGATCTCCAAGTGTTGAGATATGCTTGAGAGCACTTGAATGATTTCCCTTGAGCTGGACTTCAATGCATGAAGAAGAAATGAATGCTCAAAAGAGGGAAATGAGGGAGCTTGAGAGTTGCTTATAGATCTCTTGAGAATTTCAATATCATCAAGAAGTATAAGAGATGGCGGCACACTCATATATATATAGGAACCATATATCAAAACTCAAGAAAAAAACCAAAGAATCAATTCAGCAACGGCTAGAAACTGGGCGAAAACGACAAGAACAGTCTACTGTTGATCAAAAGACAGTTGACTGATCAACGGCTAGAAAATATACAACAGATATAATCTGAGCCAGGACAGTCGACTGATGAAGTCGATACAGTCGACTGTAAACAGGACATGCGCCTGTTAATCCTTCAGCAGACGACTGTTGCAGGGGATGTAATGAAACAGAGAGCTGCACTCTTTCTCCAGATAAGCACACAGGCGACTGATGTCAATAATACAGTCGACTGTCTATTAGTCAGGCGACTATAGAACCTTAATCAGTCGTCTGATGCACAAGATGGAGAGCAGACAGAGAGATGCAGAGATAGCACTTACACTACTTAGGTGACTGATGAGCAATCGACATGCGACTGTAAATATACAGGCGACTGTGAACTGACTAGTAGTCGACTGTGTGTAAAGCTCAAGTTTGAGTCAATTGAAATGTTGACTTGAGCTGTGCATATCAGGCGACTGTAGAAGGATCTATATGCGACTGGAAATCACCCAGTAGACTTGTTTCCCTCAACAGGAGACTAATGGAAAGCCAGAGACTCCAAATGAGTCTTTGGACAAAGTGAACCTATTAGGTTGGATTCTAAGATAATCCTAAGGCTCACTAAGATGGTTAAATGCATATGCATGAATAGTAAACTATCTAACAAGGCATTACATTAACCTAGACTCAAAAGAGAGAGAAAGCAATAAAGTAAATATTACATGAATTAAATTGCTTTCCTTAGAGTCTAAGTCTTCAATCTTGATGCCTTGATAGCTCTCCATCATCTCCAAGCTTTGGCACTCCTTGAGTCCAATGCTTTGGACCTTCTCTACTTGATGTCCATCCTTACACCAAGTGATTAGTCTCCAAGAAAGATATTCTAGGAATGAAACTGAGAGACTAAAACATGAGAGTCATTAGCAACAACATAATGTTATGATCATCATCAAAATAAGATTGGTATGAAACACCAATACTCAACAGTAATTTCTTTTTTTGCCTTCATTTGTGTAATATGGACTGTAATATGGACTTTGAACACTTTTATTTATGTGGGACTGGCCGATCCACGCAATTAGCTTATTCATTTAAAAATTGCATCTGCATGACAATGTTTGATGTTTTATTAATGCATGCAAATTTGTGCTCTGCAAGATAAAATGGCAAAAAGCGCAAGTGTCAATTTCGAAGTGCTGGATGCATCATGCAAGAATTATTTGAGCTGGCAACTTGATGTTAAGTTCCACATGCGGGCTAAGTCCCTCATTGCTATTATGACAAAAGATGAAATGGCGACTGACATTGAAAAGGCACATGCCATTATTTATATTTTCGCCATGTGGACAAGATCCTAAAAGCTGAATACCTTACGGTCGAAGATCCACCTAAGTTGTGGACTGCTCTTGAGGAAAAACATAAACATCAGAAAGATGTTATACTTCCAACGGCAAGATATGAGGTAGGACTTTAAGTCCATAGCTGAGTACAACTTAGCTCTTTTTAGTATCACATCATGTCTGAAGTTGTGTGGTGAAAAAGTCATAGAAGATCGCATGCTGGAAAAGACGTACACGTCTTTCCACGAGAAAGATGAGATACTGATGCAGCAATACCGTGAACGAAAGTTCACCAAGCATTCTGAGCTGCTTTCATGTTTACTCATGGCTGAACAACACAGAAAGCTTCTCCTCGCCACTCACAACATGAGCCCCCTGGCACTGCCCCCTCCCAGAAGCTCACAATGCATCTTCTTCTAAAAGAAGAAAGATAATAAAAGAAAAGAAAGACTAAGCAAGGGGATAGAACAAGAAGGCCAGAGGCCACGTCCACTAGCGAAGAAATGAAGGGAGTCAGAAGTTCACCTAGCGCAGAAACGACAACAATAGAAATGATGCACCCCACCCAAGAGGGAATGGGAAGACTATTGCCATAGCTGTGGCATGAAAGGCCACTGGTCTAGAGTGTGCAGAACTCCGCATCATCTTCAGGATCTATATAAAGAGAACAAGAAAAAGAAAGCTGAAACAAACATGTTGGTCACAAATGCTCCAGTCAAGTTCACAGCTGACGACTTCAAAAGTGATGACATGCTAGATTAGTCATTTATTTATCTTTTAGAAATTGTTATGAGAGCAATTTGAATATTCTGAATTTGTTTCGAATAAAATTTGTTTATGTTTCTGAAAAGTAAATGTGCTGATTCATCCTTCAATAGATGAACTGCTCTCATAACTTCTTAGTAGACAATAAATAAACACATGCGATCCTTCAATACAAATGCTATTTTCAAAGCATATGAAAGCCTAATAAATATAATATCATGGCCATATTGAAGGTTCTGGAAACGCAACACTGTTCCTACCAAATGACACAGAAATAAAAATAAAGGATGCACTATTCTCTTCGAATTCCAATGGAAACTTTCTAAGTTTCAAGGACATCCGTTTAAACGGATTCCATCTGGAAACAACAAAAGAAAACAAAAAAGAAATTCTATATGTAATGTCTCAAGAAAAGGAGTAAAATCCATACGTGAACGTTTTGAGAGCCTTTCATCAGGCCTCTACCATACAAAGATTCGAAAAGAGGAAGCTAATTTAACGGAGCATATGAAGTGCCCGACATCAGCCAAGTTTTTACTTTGGCATCATAGACTTGGCTACCCTGGATCAGTGATGATGCACCACATCTTATCTCAATCCTTTGGGCATGACTCGAAGAACCAGAAGATTCTTCAGAAGGGAGAATTCCCTTGCATCCATTGCTATAAGGAAAAACTAATTACAAGGCCATCTCTATTAAAAATTGACAAAGAATCACCACGCTTCCTTAAAAGAATATAAGGAGATATATATGGACAGATCCACCCCCAAGTGGGCTATTTCGATACTTTATGGTACTGATATATGTATACTTAAAATATTCGTATGTGTGTCTATTATCGACCCGTAACCTAGCTTTTCCAAAGTTATTGGCACAAATAATAATATTGCGGGCACATTTTCTAAACAATCAAATAAAGAAAAAATGTCTGGTTAATGTAGGAGAATTTACATCCCGGCCATTTCAAGAGTACTGCCTAGCAACGGAAATTGAAATTGAACATCGAGTGTCGCATGTTCATACCTAAAACGGATTGGCAGAGTCACTGATAAAAAGACTCCAATGGATTGCACGTCCATTGTTAATGAAATCCCAGTAGCCGGTGGATGCATGGGGACATGCAATTTGCATGCTGCATCGTTAATAAAAATAAGACCCTCTAGAGGTCAGAGTCTCTCTCCAATGCAACTTGCATATGGAATACCACCGAACATATCTCACTTGAGAATCTTCGGTTGCGCAGTTGATGTCCCCATTGCACCACCACAAAGGAAAAAATGGGTCCTCAACGTCGTCTAGGTATTTATGTAGGGTTTGACTCACCCTCAATTTTAAGATACCTAGACACCCCAAATGGGTAACACATTTAAGGCACGTCTTGAAGACTGTGAATTTGATGAGACGAGTTTCCCCAAAATGGGCCCAGATACTGAAAAATCTGAAGCGAATCAAATTATATCGTGGGATACAAAAACTATGACCCACCATAATCTGGTAACGAAACAATGTGAAGGTGAGATCCTGAAGATCCTCCACATATAGAACACTATTCACCAGTTACCGGGCTCATTTACTGACAACTAGAAGATTGTCAGATCAGACAACCCTACTGCAAATACTCCAGCTAGGATTGACATCCCCGCGAATGGATGCAATCCACCAGCAGCAGAAGTGGCTGTCCCTCAACGGAAAAGAGGCAGACCATTAGGTCCAAGAACAGGAATCCAAGAAAGAAAAAAGAAAAAGAAAAAACTCCTGGAGACCTTGAGATAATACTACCACCGGATAATGAGCTCATATCCACACCCTCACCCTTCCCGAAATCCACTGCAGAGGAAATGCCGGGAAAAACTGAAATAAAAGTAAATGTTGTACGTACTTGGGAGGTGTTGGACAGAAAGAACATAATTATCGACAATATATTCACGTATCATATTGCCACATACATCGCAAAAGCAATGATATTTATACAATATCATTCCATACTCCGTTGCTAAAATGCAAACGTAGAGATTGGCCAAATATGGAATGAGGTAATAAAAGATGAGCTGGACTCGCTTATGAAACGTGAAGTGTTCGGATCTGAAGTCCAGACACCAAAAGGTGTTAAACCTGTGGGTAAAATAAGTATTGCACACATAAGAAAAAATAAGTACAAAATCGTATGATATAAGGTACAACTTATAGCTCAAGGATATTTTCACTGAAACTGGAGAATAAACAAATTAAAATGAGCATGACTCATATATAAATGATGCATCAGATTCCCTAAGTTATCCAATGCGAATACCTTACGATTCGGCAAAGGAAATTTTGGATATGCTTTTATTGGATGTTGTGACGGCATACACTTATGGATATCTTGATAAAGATAAATTCCACATTTCCTTACATGCCTGAATAGACTTCGGTACGTCTATTCTATTGAAGAAGAATGTGGTATAACAGACTTAGTTAATTCCTTGTACAAAAAGGATTCAACAATAATAAAGTCTGCCCTTGCATCTTTATAATAGCACAGGGAAAATGATTCGTCATAATAACAGTCTACGTAGACGATCTGAACCTCATTGGATCTCCCGAAGAGATCATTGAGATATCTGTAAGCCTAACAAAAGAATTTGAAATGAAAGACCTAGGTAAAACGAAATTCTGCCTTGGCTTACAGATTGAACATTTAAAGGACGGAATCCTATTACACCAAACCACATATACAAAGAAAATGTTGCAAAGATTTCATATGGACAAATGTCATCCACTTAGTACATCTATGGTAGTACGATCTCTGAATGCACATAAAGACCCATTCCGATAGTTGGAAGAAGGGAATGATATACTTGGTCTAGAAGTCCCTTATCTGAGTGCTATTGGAGCACTTCTATATCTGGCCAACTGCACACGTCCCGATATAGAGTTCGCAGTTAATTTACTAGCCAGATACAGTGCAACGCCAACACAGCGCCACTAGATCGGGGTTAAGCACCTTTGCGCTACCTCAAAGGGTCAACAGATTTGGGACTCTTTTACAAAAGCGGATTATCCTCCACACTTGTTGGTTATGCTGATGCAGGTTACAGGTCTGATCCCCACAATGCAAAGTCACATACATGGTACATATTTACCTATGGTGGGACAGCCATTTCATGGAGATCTGTCAGCAGGGGACGTCGACATCATCTAATCAATCAGAGATCATCGCCATCCTTGGAGCAAGCAGAGAATGTGTCTGGCTACGGTCAGTTGTAAATCACATCCTGGTGACGACCGGATTGAAGACTAGGAACCTTGAACCTAGTACTATGTTCGAGGACAACGCTGCTTGCATCGCTAAGTTACAATATGGCTACATCAAAGGCGACAGAACAAAACATATTTCTCCTAAATTCTTCTGGACGCATGAGCTACAAAGAGATGGCGAGATCGACGTCAGACAATTACAATCATGTGACAACCTGGCAGACTTGTGCACTAAATCTCTTCCTACTGCTACCTTTTGTACAGAAAATTGGTATGAGGCACCTAAGAGATCTGAAAGGCTGAACGCTTGCACAGATCAGGGGGAGTTAGAGAGCGTTTGTAATCTTTTTCCTTAACTATGATTTTTCACACATGGTTTTCCATACCCAAAGGTTTTAACCAGGCAAACCTCGTCAACTCAGGATCCTGAAGTATCCACCGCATGTGAGACTCCTATAACACTCAGAATCCTGAAGTATTCATGAGCAGAGTCCACATCTATGTCTGGATAAGTGGGAGTATTGTAAACGGATGTTGACGAGTATTTGTATTAGGATTACGTCTTATACATGGGATACGATCGTATATATGTATACTATCCTTGTACGCTCTTCTCTCCACTACAAATAAAGAGCTCGGGACTCCTCCCCAGATTCATGATTCACAACATTACGTTAACTTTGCCGTTTCTTTTTAAGTCAGCCCTTTTCTATTGTTAGGTAGTTAGTTAACTTATTCATTTTGGAATTTTTCCGAAGACAGGACGAAGTAAATTAATTTTTTAATAAAAAAATTAAATCAATTTGGTCCGGACAAATTAATGATGGTCCCGCATCCATCATCCAATAAATTGCAACCCATTTTCGTTCTTATTTTATTTCGCCGGCCGTCGTTTTGGACTCGCCCGAATCTAACGGGCCATGGATTGGCCAGTCGGTTCATTCTGACAAAAATTTGCAAAAACGTGGTAGACTACAGGGGTTTTAATGAACAGTAGCCCACACACTTTAAGTAACGTATGTAAATTCACCAAAGACATGGTTTCTTCTGCAAAATAGTTCAATCCGTTTACTGTACTTATTAATGTACAGAAAAACAAGTCACTCTCCCTCTCGCTCCGAGCCCTCCAGTTTGCTCGATCAACGGTCGTCCCCTCAAGCGTCAAAACCCTGGCGATTTTAGCGCAATGGCGCCGAAGGAGCTCGATTTTACATCCAAGAAACCCTAGCGATCTTCCGACCTTTGAACACATCAGGTTTTACGTAAGTCTTTGATTCATTATGAAACCGTGAATATTTTTCTCTCTCGGTGGAATGAAACCGTTAATATTGTTTTAAGTCCTTTTAAAAAAAATTGATGCATTTATCATTTGTTTTTAAGGAATTATCACAGTTCTGTTTTCTAAGAGCCCTGATATCAGTTAGCTACTTTGTCTTTGCTCGATCTATTTGAGATCCCTTTCTTTTCCCTAATTAGTTTTATGTCAACAATTGAAGTGCATGCATTAATGCTAGATAAAGTGAGTGAATAATTGCTTAAATGAATAATTGGCTGATAGAATTTGAATGTGTAAATGTACCGAATCTGATTATACTTCTGCATTCGGTTTGAACTCAAATATTTACCATCAAACCGAAATTGGATGTCAATTATCAAAAGTTGGATTTGGTTCCAGTTTATTTCCCCTCTAGTCCGAGAGTTTATTTCTTACATTTACATCAGTTGGGAATTCTCTGATTTATTGAATGTAATTGATCTGAAAGGAACTAGAATTATCAACCGAAGTTCTGCAATTCTTTTTGCAATTTATCAAGTTATATGAATTTCTGGGAGCTGTGCAGAAAGATTTTGGATGAGTTAAATATCATCTGAAAGATAAGCTTATTCACTTATAAAATGAGCCCAAGTTTTGCGGAAAATGGACATTGGATGGAGCAGTTATGGGTCGAGCAAATCACAAGTACCATTCAGGAGATGCACAAAATTGTGGGTTAGAGTTTGGAGTGGCTGAACTCTGTTGAAATGGTGAGTATTTGATCCACGAAAGCATACATGTAGCGAAAGCCATTCAAGCAAAACTGAATTTCATACAAGGCGTAAACAAACATGCTAACTTCCTTTAAATCCTAGGAATACTACATGGAGATTTTGGAATATGACTTTAGCTATGCTAAATGTTGAAAGATGACCATATTGGTAATCCCACATATTTGGGATAAATGTTTTGTTATTGTTGTTCATGGATCATTGAATAGGTTCTTCAATTCGGGAGTGGTCAAGTGGCCTGTAAAACTTCTGGATTATGGCATCATTACAAATGAGTAAGTGATTGAAGTCCTAGGAAATTTTTGAGAGTAAGCTTTAGCTTGGGTCTGATGATGACCAATTGATCAAATAGAACCTATTATTGTTTTATTTTCGCTGATGTAACTGAACCAAAGGCATAGAGGACATGCCTCCAAAGCAAGTAAACTACCAAAAGTTTGCTAGCCGAAGTCCCAGATGTACTTTTCAGACAAGACAATATGAGTAGTAAGAGAAACCTATGGAGGGATAGTTTTTTTTAAAGGAAGTGTAACAGTTGGCATGAAGGTCCAAGTTGAAGTCCTTTATGTCTAGGGTATTTAGATCAACTTAAGAGTGAAACAATTCAAAGTTGCCAAATATGTAAAGTCTACTAATGATATGTTCGTCCTTTCCAAAAGAAAGACTTTTTGTGAGTTTTATGTATACAAATGGGGTCAAACTATATACAATAGGACATGAATATGAATGAGAGGAGGATTTATAACTTTTTAAGCAAATATCGTAGCGTGGTCTTGAACCTACGACTTTCCATTTCCTAACCCATCCCTTTAAGTTGTCTATGGGTCAAAAAATGGCAAGTAAAAATCCAGTTAGAGCCCAATGGTCAAAAGCCTCTCAAATGGTGAAAAATGACAAGTAAAAATCCTCCCGTTAGAGCCCAATGGCTGGTTCTTTGTCGACTAACGTTCATGTTCTAATTGACTAGACATGAGCTAGTCGACTAGTCCATACTCTAGTTGATTAGGCCAATCAGGTATTGGAAGCTATTTGTGCTATGTTATTTCTAGTCAACTAGTGTTACTGGATTAGTCGACTAGAGTTCTTTTTCTAGTCAACTAATCATAGTACTCTAGTCGACTAGATTTGATAAATTGACACGCCTAAATTTTCAGATTTGCAAGTTGACTATTAAACTAGTTGACTAGTTAGCTGAAAACATGGAATTTGGGCACTAAAACTTAGGAAATAATTTTTTAAATAATTTTAAAACATTTATAATATGTTCCTAAGTGTGTGTGAGCTTCAACAAAGACTTTAACATTCTATCAAAGATAAAAATGAAAATTACATCAAAAACTACATTGATCTTGAAGCACTTTGATGTAGTCACTTGATTATATGCTGTCTTGATTCTTAAGAAGCTTGATGGTCTTTGTTGACTCTACCATCTGTGATTGTCATCATATTTTAAACCTACATTCATGAGATCATTAGTACCTAATATGTTTGTTCATCATCAAAATTTTCATGGGACAACTCAATATTCAACTACAGTTGTGTTTCATATCCTTTTCCCTTTACTATAGTGGATTCGATACCGTTTTATGCCATTTGGTCCTTGTTTGGAACCCCCCGTTTCCGGTTACCATTACATGTTTTGTTATTTGTGCAGGTCATATAATGTACCAGTGAAAGCAGAATAGAACTAACAGTAATTTTTATAAATAAAATAACTTTATTCATCCTTCAAGAGGGTACAAAAGTAATACTGAAAAAGACTACCAGTCTTTCATTTAAATAATAAAGGTAACAACTAAACAAAATGTAAACTCTCCTTACTATCCTCGTCTCAAAAATCAACACATTCCACTGGAAATTCAGACGCCTCAAAAGCTAGAGCCTCCTCGTACAATGGTTCACTTCTTGTTGAGAAAACATTTAAAAAGGATGAAGTAGACAATATTTACAGTAAACCACAATTATAACTTTCATGCAACTTTAGTCTTAAACAAACCAATAACACTAAGCACTAGACTATGTCTATCTAACATTTATTTTTTTATTATACTCATAATATAAAGGGAAAGAGCGAGCTAAAGAACCACCTTGGGATTCACAGACGAGCTCACATGTGCCCTAAATTTCATTGGTCCAAGATATCATTAGAGGACCTAGTCAAGTCATTACAATTCCGTCAATAAGCATAGTTTTCGACACTCTTTCTATCTTTAATTATGAGTGCTCAGAAACCCATGTCATTCTACCTATTTTAGTGTCTTTTTCAGTTGCTCACTAGTTCTATACTTCCTAAACTATGTAAAAAGAATAGTGCACAAAACTGAAGTGTCTATATCATTAATTCCAATGTATCAATATTCCACAAAACAATAAATCCATATGCACAATTCTAATTACATATTTATCCTCTAACTGTAACAATCCAATCAATCGATTTCTATCAATCTCTAAAGTAAGAAAAACTCTACACATTCCACTACAAGGCATTTATGAAACAGTCAAGACATTTAAATAATTAAAAACTGAAATTAAATTATTGATAAAAGTATTTGATAATTGTAGGATCAGAGTCATATCATTAGGCATCCACATTTGGTTCTAGGGTATACCTAGCTCGAGGGAAAGTCCCATAAAATTCTCAGAACATGAACAATTAAAGATATCGTGCTGCACTTAAAATCAAACAAGAATTATTACAAAGTGCTACAGTAACTTTCCGAACCGAAATCCATAGAAAAGAACCACCTCACAGCAGAAACTATTCACTCAATGAAACAACAGCCGGCCTGAATTTTCAGAAGCACAACCATCAGTACATCTAAAAAACAAAGGAACCACAACAATCCAACAGGTTATTGGGGGAAAGCCCTTCGGTCGCCAACTTTAGCATGAGAAAAACCCAAACCAAATACGAGCTGTGGCATAAGATGCCGCCTTGCCCGGGGATGCCTTATCTAACATTAGGGAAGAAATTTCTTTCACATGATTTCGAATCATCATCTACTATCAAAACCCCAATTCCGCAACAAAAACAAAGCATAAAAGAATATAGTTGCAGTTTAAAGTAAAGAAGGCCTACCAATTACGTAGAAGTCAAGCCAAAAGAACCCCACGAAAACCAGAAAGCAATCGAATATCAGAAAGCAATCGAAAACCAATCGAACTCAATCAGAAACTTTGAGGAAGAAGAAATCAATTTTTCGTATGAAGAAAACCCTAGAAATGTGCATCATTTAAATAGAAGAGGAAACACGTAAATAGAGAGAGAGAGAGAGAGAGAGAGAGAGAGAGAGAGAGAGAGAGTTCTTATCATATGAGATCTTCTTGCAGCGCGTTGGAGATTAGGGCTAGGGTTTTCGAAAAAATCCTATTGGGTCGTGCTATCGCTGCATCGGTCGTCGCGATAGAGAAAACGAGACTCGGTTCGGGGGTAAGAGTGGTAACGGGTGAGATGAGAGAGTTAATGGTTTAGTGCGTTTTGTGGGGTTTTTAAATATATAACGAAGTTAAGGGCGTAAGGAAGTGGGCCGGTCAAAATAGTTGGGTTGTGGGCCTTATTTAAAAGAAATGAGTCATTACATCCTCCCCCATACAATAAATTCCGTCCTCGGAGTTGGAATAGTTAAAGCTTCTCAAAGAGATATGGGTATCGCTCCTTCATCTCTTCTTTTCGTTCCCATGTAGACTCGCTTGGCGCATTACGATGCCACAATACCTTCACCAAATTGACAGTTTTATTGCTCAGATTCTTTTGCTGTCGATCAATAATTTCCACTGACTACTGCTCGTATGTCAGGTTAGAACGCACTGAAATCTCTGAATGGTTCAACATGTGCGTTGGATCTCCTATATATTCGCGTAGCTAAGATATATGGAACACATTATGCACACCTTCTAAGGATGAAGGCAATGTAATCTTGTATGCCACTTCTCTCACTGCTCAAGCACATTAAACAGTCCAATGTAGCGTGTGCTAATCTTTCCTCATCGGCCAAACCGAATAAGTCGTCGATTTGGCGAAATCTTCAGAAAAACATTGTCTCTTGGCTGAAACTCTAGATGTCTTCGTTTTGAATCTGCTCAGTGCCAACTGCAATCTCTCTCTGATCATTCGTACCATGTCGACTGCCTCTACTATCATCTCAGGTCCCATCAATTCTCAATCTCCAACGTCGTCCCAGCTCAAGGGTGACCGACACTTCTTTTCATATAAATCTGTAAATGTCGCCATCTCGATACTCGCCTGATGACTATTATTATATGCAAAGTTCACGAGGTGCAAGTGATCTTTCCACGACCCCTTGAAATCTAACATGCATGTTCGCAACATGTCCTCTAAGATCTGGATGGTACGCTCTGACTGTCCACTTATCTGGGGATGATAAGCGATACTGAATTTGAGATAGGTGCCACGATTCTTTTGTAAGCTCTTCTAGAAATGCCACTTGAACCGGGTATCTTTGTTTGAAACTATGTTCACAGGTACTCCGTACAGTCTCACGATTTTCTCCACGTGACTCTTGGCAAGAACCTCCGTAGACTGTCCAACTCTGAAAAGAATGAAGTGTGTAAACTTCGTCAATCGATCCACAATTAGCCAAATGATGTTGGTCTGCTTCTTGCTCCCGAGTAAGCCAGTCACGAAGTCCATCATGATATGCCGTCATTTTCACTCTGGAATAGGCAGTGGCTGTAATAGTCCTGCAACTCGTTGGTGCTCAGCCTTCACCAGCTGACACACTAAACACTTGACCACGCTCCAATCAACACTCCTCTTCATTCCGTGCCACTAATAATATTTCTTCAGATCCTGACACATCTTAGTTCTGTCAGGATGAATGGAATATGACGAACTATAAGTTTCCTTCAACTGCTCCTATCTAACATCTCCATAAGGCACATACAGTCTAGTGCCAAATCTCAAAGATCTGTCTGCATGTATCGTGAACTCTGGTCGCTGTCCAGCCATCACCAACTCTCTGATCTTCTGTAGATTGGTATCTCATGTCTGCACAGCCTAAATATTGTCTACCAAGGTGGACTGTATCTGAAGATCCATCATTGTAGAAGTCAGCCATGATAGTATCACATTAATCTCCATCTCTCGTAACTCCCGCTGGAGTCTCCACTTGGTTGTAAGGGTAAGCACCGCTGTAAGTCGACTCAGTGCATCGGGTACAACATTGACCTTTCCTGGATGCTATTGAAGATCAATGTTGTAATCTGCCATCAACTTAATCCATCGCATCTGCCGAATGTTAAGGTCATTCTAGTCGAAGATGTACTTTAAGCTCTTATGATCCGTGAATATCTTCACACGCTCTCCGAGTAAGAAATGCATCCAAATCTTCTATGCGAAAATGATGGCCGCTAACTCCAAGTCATGGGTATGGTAATTTTGCTCATGATTCTTCAGGTGCCTTGATGCATAGACTACCATACGTCCATGCTGATGCAGTACACATCCGAGACCCTTGTCGGATGCGTCACATAAAACCTCAAATCCTCTCGTTCGGTCTGGAACAATAAGCATTGGCGTTGTAGTCAATCTCTTCTTCAGCTTCTGAAACGCCTCGTCTCAAGACTTAGACCAAACGTAGACCACATCTTTCTGTGTCAATCAAGTTATAAGTTGTGCAATCTTCGAAAAGTCCTGAATGAACCTCCTATAATAACTAGCCAAATCCAGAAAAGTCTGAATCTCAGACACTGTCTTAGGAGCTGGCCACTTCTGAATGGCAGCTACCTTATCTGGATTCACGGAAGTCCCTTCTCCTGATACCACATGGCCTAGAAACCACACCTTATTCATCCAGAATTCACACTTGCTATATTTAGCGTACAACTGGTGTCGTCTCAGAGTCTCTAGAACCATCCTCAAGTGTGATGTATGCTCCTAGTCGCTCTTCAAGTATATTAGGATGTCGTTAAGGTAAACCACCACGAACTTATTCAGGTACTCGTACGTCACTTGATTTATAAGATTCATGAACACAGTTGGCGCATTGGTCAAGCCAAATGGCATAATCAAGAATTCGTATTGTCCATATCTGGTGCTGAACGCTGTTTTGTGAATGTCTTACCGCTTGACCCTTAGCTGATTATATCCGCTCCTCAAGACCAATTTCGAAAAGGTACACGATCTCCCAAGCTGGTCAAACAAATCGTTGATGCGTAGTAGATGGTACTTATTCTTCACCGTCACTTTATTCAATTCTCTGCAGCTCATGCACATCCTCATGGAACCATCTTTCTTCTTCACCAATAATATCAGAGTACTCCATGATGATGTGCTGGGTTGAATCCAACCTTTCTGCAACAGATCGTCCAACTGAATCCGAACTCATCTTGCTTAGATGGTGTCATCCGATAAGGAGTCATAGAGTAAGGTTGGGCTCCTGGCATTAGCTCAATCGCAAACTCCACAGTGCGGTCAGGAGGTAATCATGTAAGATCATCTGGAAACACATCAAGAAACACGTCTAGAAACTCCCGTACAACCTCTGGCTTCTCTGGTATAGCATCCATAGAAGTAAGCACCGTATCTGTAAATCTAGATCTGTACTCCATTGGTCCTACATATCGGCTTCCACTGATGAACTCGAACCTCGGGTTGTTTGGAAACTCAAATACCACTCTCATGCATCCGCAATCAATTGTGGCATGAAAAGTTCCTAGCCAATCCATCCTGCATACTTCGTTGAAACTTGATATATCAATTACTAGAAAGTCGACGTAACGCTCTCGACTGCAAATAACTACAGAGCAGTCTGGATATTTGCTAGTCGTTTGCAACACACCGCTGCTCGTCTTGACATCCCAACCAGAAGTGAGGGGAGAAACATGAATATCGTGTTGGTTGACAAATTGAGATGCCATGAAATAATGTGAAGCACCGGAATCAAAAAGCGTAAGGACGGGTTTGCTAGCTACTAACACGATACTTACGATCGCGAAAAATATGTCTAAGTATGTATCATACAATATAACAAATTGTAAGGAAAAATGGTAAATTCGTACCTGTAATGACCTAACCTATAGGCTCGGCCTCTGCTGTCATAGTGAACGTCTGGCGCTTAGGGGTGTAGCCTGTGGTTGTGCCTGCTGAAATCCCTTCCGCTGTGGTGTGGGTCCACGATGAGTGTTCTCTGCTGAAGCTGGAGCTGGTGCAGCTGTCGGTGCTAGAGCCGTTGGTCTCTGTCCAGTCTCTGGCAACATTGTCATCTGCTCCGCAAATCAAGTTCCTGTTCAAAAGATATTGGCACTCGGACCTGACGTGCCCTGGCTTGTTGCAATAGTGACAGAAAGTCTGTTGTCGATGCTGCTGTGACTGCTGTGGATGTAGTGGGGTCGGCCTCTTGGTAGATGTCTGCTGTACCGGTCGGGTTGGAAGGTGGAGGTGGTCGCCTCTGACGAGAATTCACTTGTCTTTCTAGCTCTGCCTTCCGCTGCACGTATTCATAATCCCGAGCTGCAGAGAGTACTTCAGTGTGAGTCTTTAGCTTCAACCCCACTAGTTGTTTTTAAATTTCAATGTTCAAGCCTTCTTGGAAACACCGAGTTCTGTCCAATGGGTCGGACACCATGTTCTTCGCAAACCGACAAAAACAACTTGTTAGTAGATTACATATTTTTATAGATAAACTTTGCAAGTTGCATACACACCAGCGAAGTCTGGAAAATTCAGCGTTATACTGTTCCACATTCATGGAGTTTTGTCTCAGATTCATGAATTGGGCATGCAGTGCCCTCTTTGCCACTGTAGAAAAATATTGAGCATTGAAGTTCTCCTTGAATGTGCTCCATGAAATTGTTGTTCCGAACGATCCTCTTCTAAATCCCACAATGCTCTACCTGAACCAATTGTAGTTTTGCCATGTCTATCCACAAATCTGGCACGATCTTTGTCGCTTTGAGCATGTCAGCAGTGCAACACAACCATTCTGCTGCTGCAAGAGAGTCCTCTGTTCCTTTGAAAACCGGTGGTCGCAGTGACCGGAATTGCTGTACTCTGCCTTCACGCCTGGGCTCGGGCTCCCTCTACAGTGATCTGATCATCTCTCTTAAGGTCCGGTCTGATATCTGTATTGTCGCCGCAGGATGCTTATTATTGTGTTGTCATCATCACCATTGTCGACGATGTCATTAAGCTGGTTGTCAAAGTTGTGATTGCTTCAATGGCCATTGTCGAAGTTCTCATAAAGGATGTGGTTGGCGATGTTAACATCATTCACAGTCCCAGATCCACTCCCATCACCTTGATCTCTTGTCAGAATCTCATTGATGACAGTCGGATTGCGCCCAGTGGTGCGTATACGGCGGTTAAATGCTTTCGACATTCTGTATTCCAAAGAAGGATGTCAGTTTAATTGTTCATTTATGAGTATTTCCAGTTTGCTCGATACAGTTCACGATGTGTTTTGCAGGGACCTGCATGGGCCACCACTTGTAACACCATGTTTCTGGGTACAATTACATTTTTCGTTATTTGTGCAGGTCCTATAATATACCAGTGAAAGCAGAATAGAACAAACAAAATTTTTTATAAATAAAATAACTTTATTCATCCTTCAAGAGGATACAAAAGTAATACTGAAAAGAACTACTAGTCTTTCATTTAAATAATAAAGGTAACAACTAAACAAAACATAAACTCTCCTTACTATCATCGTCTCAAAATCCAGCACACTCCACTGGAAATTCAGACTTCTCAAAAGCTGGAGCCTCCTTGTATAATGGTTCACTTTCTGTTCAGAAAACATTTAAAAATGATGAAGTAGACGATATTTACAATAAAGCACAATTATAACTTTCATGCAACCATAGTCCTAAACAAGCCAATAATACCAAGCAATAGACTGTATCTGTCTAACATTTTTTATTATACCCATAATGTAAATGGAAAGAGCGAGCTAAAGAACCACATCAGGATTCACTGGCGAGCTCACATATGCTCTAAATTTCATTGGTCCAAGATATCATTAGAGGACCCAATCAAGTCATTACAATTCCGTTAATAAGCTTAGTCTCTGTCACTCTATCTATCTTTAATTATGAGGTCCCCAAAACGCCCTGTCATTCCACCTATTTCAATGTCTTTTTAGTTGCTTATTATTTCTTTAATTCCTAAATTATGTAAACAGAAAAGTGCACAAAACTAAAGTGTCTATATCATTAATTCCAATGTATCAATATTCCACAAAACCATAACTTCATATGCACAATTCTAATTACATAATTTATCATCTAACTGTAACAATCCTATCAATCAATTTCTATCAATATTTAAAGTAAGGAAAACCCTACACATTCCACTACAAGGCATTTATGAAACAGTCAAAGATTTTTTAATAATTAAAAACTGAAATTAAATCATTGATAATTTGATAACTATAGGATCAGATTTATATCATTAGGCATCCACGTTTGGTTTTAGGGTCTACCTAGCTCGAGGGAAAGTCCCATAAAATTTTGAGAACATCAACAGTTAAAGATGTCGGGCTGCACTTAAATCAAATAAGAATTATAACCAAATGCTACAGTAACTTTCTGAACCGAAATCCATAGAAAAGAACCATCTCACAGTAGAAACTATTCACCCAACAAAACAACAGCCGACAAGAATTTTCAGAAGCACAAATGTCAGCACATCTCAAAAAACAAAGGAACCGCAAAAATTCGACAGGTTGTCGGAGGGAGAAAAGCCCTTGGACGGCCAACCCTATCACCAGAAAAACCCAAATCAAATAGGAGCTACGGTGTAAGATGCCTCCTTGCTTGAGGATGTGTCACGCCCCGCTTCCCTAAAATGGAGGCGAGACGTGAAAAGGTCCGCACGAGAGTGGAGCTGTGAAGCCCCAAACCCGATAAGCGTCAATAAAACATAAGCAGGTCTCTGTAACCACAAACGGAACAACAATAATAACACAAGGAGAGACAGAAATAAAATCTCAAATCTCAGAAATTGTCCAACATTAAAGTTAAGTTCAACATCCAAAAAAACCACCAGGCTAAAAGAAAGAGTCTAAAGGCCTAACACACGGCCAACACAACAAACACTAACAAAGTATGGGTGCTACGCACCGATAATTAAAAGCAGTCTAAAGCAAAAGGGAAAGCTATACGAGGACACTAAGACTGATCTCCACTGTCCACGAAGTCCTCGATCAACGCGGGCTCTGACTCGGCGTCAGCAAACACCACGTCCTCAGCGACAAACTCAGGCTCGGGATCTAACATGTGTCACCCAAAAGAGAAAAGGGGCACATGTCAGCAAGTCGAAAGACTTGTGCAAGGAAACTGAAAGAAAGGTAAACTAACAACCTAGTAGTTAAAGTATGGTGCATGGCATGGCAAGTATCGTATGGAAATAACAAGTGAAGTACAAATAGCAAGTAACAAGTGGTTGGTGTGACATGTATAGTCAAGTAACAAGTACAAGGGCTCACACACACACATGTGAGCGCCCTATTGCCCGCAGGCTGTATTCAAGTACAAGGGATCACTCACACACAGGCGAGTGCCCTATTGCCCGCAGGCTGTATTGAGCTCGTTTTCTGGACCACGAGCCAGATTTGTAATTGGCCTAGGGTTGTGCCCGCAAAACGGGTGCCTAGCCGGAACAAGTAGCACTAGTATGTAGCGATGCTACGCAATCACGATGAGTGTTCAAGCATGCAATGACATGAGCAGATATTCGCGTACCGTTAATTGAAATTAAACATGACAGGCAAAATGCAATGACATGAACAGATATTCGCGTACCGTTAATTTAAATTAAACATGGCAGTTAAAGATGCATGGATGACATGAACAGTTAATACGCGTACCGTTAAGTGAAATTAAACGTGACATACAAGCATGATGAAGGTGACGGACCAAGCTTCGTTGTCAAGCTAGGTCAATGGCGTCTAGACAGCTATCCTTTCAATGTCTAGTCTCTTTTACGCTAAAGCAAGGTAATGGCCTAAGACATGGCCCAAATCAAGAGATGCAAGTTTCACTTGCCTAGCTCCGAGGATGACGATCAACGAGGCCGTCACACAAATGCTAACTACGGCGATGAGATCGCTGCCAAGGCAAACAACATTAGAACAACATCCAACCTAGTTTTATTTGGGTTTCACAAAACCACAAATGGGATATGAGGATATTAAGAGATCGAGTTATTACCGTATCGGAAGCGGAAGAACGATGCCGAGCAAGCACGACAACGGAAGAAACGATCTGGGGAACCTAGGGTTCAGATCTGGAATGGATGGGGAAAATATGGAGAAATGGGGTTTTGGGGATTTTTGGGGGTTGGAGATGATCTAGGGCATGGTGGTTGGTCAAAATGGAGAGGGGGAGAGGCTCTTGATGAAGGAGGAGGGCTAGGGTTAGATGGATGATGATTTGGGGAAGAAGGAGGCTCATGAGAAATGAAAGAAGAAAAGGAAAACGTTTGGGGGGTTTAAATAGGAAGTGCTGGCGGCTGCCCAGAAATTAGGGTTTCGACACTGATTAGTCGGTCAAAGAGCAACCACTGACCGACTAGTTTGGGAACTAGTCGGTTGGTTGACCAACGCAGACGGACTAAGTCCAAACAGTAACTCCTGTACAAAAATAGGATTTAGATTTAGTCGGTCAAAGAACAACTACTGACCGACTAGTTTCGAATCTAGCCGGTCGATGAACGTTCTTAGACCGACTAAGAATGAATAGTACTTGGTATCAAAAATGATCATAGAGCTAGTCGGTTAAAGAACGATTGCTGACCGACTAGTTTGCAACCTAGTCGGTCGACCAATGTTCTTAGACCGACTAACGATAAACAGTAACTCCTGAGAAATTAACAAAGCCAACTATTCGGTCCATGAATGTTTGCCGACCGACTAAATCGTCATCTAGTCGGTCGGTTCCCCTTCTTGTACCGGCTAACGTGCACAGAAAGTTCTGAAATGGAGCGCGAAGCTCCGGGATCGATTCCTAAGACTCCTAGGCTTGATCTAACAATAAGATATGACCGATATGAAGCCCGTCACGAATGACTTACTCCAAAATCGACGATTCTAAGGAAGAAGCTAGAAAATCACGACGAAACGATCGAAAATGAAAGCTACGGAGACGAAAACCACACATGAGGAGAAAATCCACCAAAACATATAATATAATATAATAAATCCAGATACATGAAAATCAGTCGTTACAGGATGCCTTATCTAACATTAGGAAAGAAATCCATTTCACATGATTTCGAATCATCACCGCCTATCAAAAACCCTAATTTCAGCAAAAAAGCATAAAAGAATATAGTTGCAGTTTAGAGTAAAGAAGGTCTATCGATTTTGTAGAAGTCAAGCCGAAAGAACCACATGAAAACCGGAAGCAATCAGAAACCAATCGAACTCAATCAGAAACTTTGAGGAAGAAGAAATCAATTTTTCGTATGAAGAAAACCCTAGAACTGTGCATCATTTAAATAGAAGAGGAAACACGTAAATAGAAGAGAGAGAGTTCTTACGGATGGGATCTTCCCAAATATTTGCGGCGAGTTGGAGATTAGGGCTAGGGATTTCGAAAAAACCTTATCAGGTTGCGCTGTCGTTGCGTCGTCGCCAAGAGAGAGAAAGCGAGGCTCGGGTCGGGGGTGAGAGTGGTAACGGGTGAGATGAGAGAGTTAATGGTTTAGTGCGTTCTGTGGGGGTTTTAAATATATAATGAAGTTAATTGCTTACGGAAGTGGGCCGGTAAAAAGAGTTGGGGCCTTATTTAAAAGAAATGAGTCATTATATCCTTCCACCTTACAATAAATTCCGTCCTCGGAATTGGAATAATTAAAGCTTCTCAAATAGAAGGGGTAGCACTTCTTCATATCTTCTTCTCGTTTCCATGTAGACTCGACTGATTCCACAATACCTTCACCAAATTGACAGTTTTGTTCCTCAGATTCTTCTGATGTCGATCAATATTTATACTGGCTGCTGCTCGTATGTCAGGTTTGAGTGCACTGAAATCTCCGAATGGTCCAACATTTGCGATGGATCTCCCACGTATTTGCGTAGCTGAGATAAATGGAACACAACATGCACTCCTTCTAAGGATGGAACCAGTGCATTCTTGTATGACACTTCTCACACTCGCTCAAGCACATTTAACGGTCCAATGTAGCACGTCCTAAGCTTTCCTCGTCGGCCAAAACTAATTAGTACACGGTTTGGCAAAATTTTCGAAAAACCTTGTCTCCTAACTGAAGTATAGATGTCTTCGTTTCGAATCTACTCAGTGCTTATATCTGTCTTGTATCAACTGCAATCTCTCTCTGATCGTCCGTACCATGTCGACTGCCTCTACTATCATCTCAGGTCCCATCAATTCTTTATCTCCAACGTCGTCCCAGCTCAAGGGTGACTGTCACTCCCTTCCATATAAAGCCGCAAATATCGTCATCATGATACTTGCTTGATGACTATTATTATATGCAAATTTCATTAGGTGCATGTGTTCTTCCCACGACCCCTTTGAAATCTAACATGCATGCTGGTAATATGTCCTCTAAGATCTGAATGGTATCCTTTGATTGCCCATCTGTCTGGGGATGATAAGCGGTAATGAACTTGAGATGAATACCAAGATTCTTCTGTAAGCTCTTCCAGAAATGCCACTTGAACCGGGTATCACTGGCTGAAACTATGCTCACAGGTACTTCGTGCAGACTCACGATTTCATCCATGTATCTCTAGGCAAGAACCTCCGTGATTGTCCAACTCTAAAAGGGGTGAAGTGTGCAGACTTCGTCAATCGATCCACAATTACCTAAATGACGTCGTTCTGCTTCTTGTTTCGGGGTAAGCCAGTTACGAAATCCATCGTGATATGCTGTCATTACCACTCTGGAATAGGCAGTGGCTTTAATAGTCCTGCAAGTGCTTAGCCTTCATCTGCTGACACACTAAACACTTGGCCACGCTCCGATCAATGCTCTTCATTCTGTGCCACTAATAATGTTGCTTTAGATTCTCATATTAGTTTTGTAATGGAATAGGACGAACTATAAGGTTCCTTCAACAGCTCCTCTCTAACATCTCCATAAGGCACGCAAAGTCTATTGCCAAATCTCAAAGATCCGTCTGTATGTATCGTGAACTCTGGTCGCTGTCCAGCCATCACAAACTCTCTGAACTTCTGTAGCTTGGAATCGCCTGTCTGCGTAGCCTTGATCCTGTCTACCAAGGTGGACTGTATCTGAAGATCCATCATTGTAGAAGTCAGCCATGGTAGTATCCCATCAATCTCCATCTTATGTAACTCATGCTGGAGTCTCCACTTAATCGTAATGGTAAGCATCGCTGGAAGTTGACTCCGTACATCGGGTACAACATTGACCTTTTCTGGATGGTACTGAAGATCAATGTTGTAATCTGCTATCAACTCAATCTGTCGCCTCTGTTGCATGTTAATGTCCTTTCGGTCGAAGATGTACTTTAAGCTCTTAAGGTCCGCAAATATCTTCACATGCTCTCCAAGTAAGAAATGCATCCACATCTTCAATGCGAAAATGACGGCCGCTAACTCCAAGTCATGTGTATGGTAGTTCTGCTCATGATTCTTCAATTGACTCGATGCATATGCTACCACATGTTCATGCTGATGCAGTCACATCTGAGACCCTTGCCGGACGCGTCACAGAAAACTTCAAATCCTCCCGTTCGGTCTGGAACAATAAGCACTGGCGCCATAGTTAATCTCTTCTTCAGCTCCTCCTGAAACGCATTGTCACAAGACTTAGACCAAACATAGACCACATTTTCCGTGTAAATCGGATCATGTGTTCTACAATCTTCGAAAGATTGAACAACCTATAATAACCAGCCAAACCCAGAAAACCCCGAATCTCAGACAATATCTTAGGAGCTGGCCACTTTTGAATGGCAGCTAGATTCTCTGGATCTACGTAAATCCCTTCTCCTGATACCACATGGCCTAGAAACCACACCTTGTTCATTTAGAATTCGCACTTGCTATACTTAGCATATAGCTGGTGTCGTCTCAGGGTCTTTAGAACCATCCTCAAGTATGATGTATGTTCCTGGTCGCTTTTCGAGTATATCAGGATGTCGTCAAGGTAAACCACCACTAACTTACCCAGGTATTTGTACAACACTTGATTTATATTATTCATGAACACCGTTGGCACATTGGTCACCCTAAACAGCATAACCAAGAATTCGTACTGTCAGTATCTGGTGCTGAACCATGTCTTGTGAATGTCCTCCCGATTGACCCGAATTTGATGATATCTGCTCCTCAAGACCAATTTCGAAAAGATACACGATCTCCCAAACTGGTCAAACAAATCGTCGATGCGTGGTATATGGTAATTATTTTTTACCGTCTCTTTATTCAATTCCATGTAGTCCACGCACATCCTCCTGAAACCATATATCTTCTTCACCAACAATATCGGAGCACTCCATGATGTGCTGGGTCGAATCCAACTTTTCTGCAACACATCGTCCAACTGGATCCGGACCTCATCTAGCTCAGATGGTGCCATCCGATAAGGAGTCATAGAGTATGGTTGGGCTCCTGGCACTAGCTCAATCGCAAACTCCACAATGCGATCAGGAGGTAATCCTGTAAGATCATCTAGAAACACGTCTAGAAACACGACTAGAAAACTCTCGTACAACCTCTGGCTTCTCTGGTATAGCATCCATAGAAGTAAGCACAATATCTGTAAATCTAGTTCTATACTCCACTGGTTATACATATTGGCTTTTGCTGATGAACTCGAAACTCGGGTGGTTCGGAATCTCGAACACCACTCTCCTGCATCCGTAATCAATTTTGGCGTGAAAAGTTCCTAGCCAGTCCAGCCCGAAAACGGCGGCATAGAGCTCTTGACCGCAAATAACTACGGGATAGTCTGAATATCTGCTAGTCGTCTGCAACACACAGCTGCTCGTATTGACATCCCAACCAGAAGTGAGGAGCGAAATAGGAACAGCTTGTTGGTTGACAAATGTTACACAATGAAACAATGTGAAGCGCCCGAATCAAAAAGCTTAAGGGAGGGGTTGCTAGCTACTAACACGATACATACGGTCGCGAAAACTATGTCTAAGTATATATCATACAATATAACAAATTGTAAGGAAAAATGGTAAATTCGTACATGCAATGACCTGGCCTGTACTCTCGGCCTCCTCTGCTGTCATAGTGAACGTCTGACGCTTAGGGGGTGGAGCTTGTGGTCGTGCCTACTGAAATCCTTTCTGCTACGGTGGGGGTCCACACTGAGTGTTTCCCGCTGGAGCTGTTGCTGATGCAGTTGTCGGTGTTAGAGCCACTCGTATCTGTCCCGTCTCAGGGCAGTCTCTGTTAACATGGTCATCTGCTCCGTAAATCAGGCACTGATTCAAAAGATATCGACACTTGGACATGACGTGCCATGGCTTGTTGCAATAGTGACAGACAGTCTGCTGTCGACACTACTGTGGCTGCTGTGGATGTGGTGGGGCCGACCTTTTAATAGATGTCTGTTGTACCGGTCGGGGCACCGATCGGTTGGAAGGTGGAGGCGGTCGCCTCTGGCGAGTATTCACTTGTCTTTCTAGCTCTGCCTTCCGCTGTACGTATTCATAAGCCCGAGCTGGAGAGTGTACTTTGGTGTGTGTCTTCAACTTCAACCCCACTAGTTTTTGAATTTTAATGCTCAAGCCTTCTTGGAAACATTGAGCTCTGTCCAATGGGTCCGACACTATGTTCCTCGCAAACCTGCAAAAACAACTTGTTAGTAGATTACATATTTTTATAGACCAACATTGCAAGTTGCATACCCATCTGCTGAGTTTGGAAAATTCAGTGATATACTGTTCCACATTCATGGAGTATTGTCTCAGATTCATTAATTGAGTCTGCAGTGCATTCTTTGCCTCTGGAGAAAACATAGAACATTGAAGTTCTCCTTGAATGTGCTCTATGAAATTGGTTGTTCCAAACGATCCCCTTTTGAATCCCACCATGCTCTAGGGTCCTGAACCAATTGTAGTTTTGCCATGTCTACCCACGAATCTGGCACGATCTCTGCTGCTTTGAGCATGTCAGCAGTGCACCACATCCATTCTGCTGCTGCAAGAGCGTCCTCTATTCCTTTGAAAACCTGTGGTCGCAGTGACCGGAATTGATGTACTCTGCCTTCACGCCTGGGCTCGGGTTCCCTCTGTAGTGATCTGATCATCTCTCTTAAGTTCTGGTTTGATATCTGTATCGTCGCTGTTGGCTGCTCATTATTGTTGTTGCTATCTTCTCCATTATCGACGTTGTCATTAAGCTGTGCGTCGACGTCGTGATTGCTTCCATGACCATTGTCGACATTCTCGTGAGGGATGTGGTTGGCGATGTTGACATCGTTCAGAGTCCCAATCCACTCCCATCACCTTGATCTCGTGTCAGATTTTCATTGATGACGGTTGGATTGCTCCAAGCGGTGCGTATACGACCGTTAAATGCTTTCGACATTCTGTATCTCAAAGAAGGATGTCAGTTCAATTGTTCATTTATAAGTATTTTCTGTTTGCTCTATACAGTTCACGAGGTGTTTTGCGGGGACTTGCATGGGCCACCATTTGTAACGCCCTGTTTCCAGGTACAATTACATTTTCGTTATTTGTGCAGGTTCTACAAGTACCAGTGAAAGCACAATAGGACTAATAGGAATTTTTATAAATGAAATAACTTTATTCATCCTTCAAGAGGGCACACAATTACTACTGAAAAGAACTACTAGTCTTTCATTTAAATAATAACGGTAATAACTAAACAAAACGTACACTCTCCTTACTATTCTCGTCTCAAAATTTAGCACACTCCATTGGAAATTCAGACTCCTCAAAAGCTAGAGCCTCCTTGTATAACATTTAAAAAGGATGAAGTAGACGATATTTACAATAAATTACAATTATAACTTTCATGCAACCGTAGTCCTAAACAAGCCAACAACACTAAGCACTAGACTGTATTTATCTAACATTTATTTTTTTATTATACTCATAATGTAAAGGGAAAGAGCGAGCTAAAGAACCACCCTGGGATTCACAGGCGAGCTCACATGTGCCCTAAATATCATTGGTCCAAGATATCATTAGATGACCTAGTCAAGTCATTACAACTCCATTAATGAGTGTAGTCTCTGCCACTCTTTCTATATTTGATTATGAGTTCCCTAAAACCCCCATGTCATTCTATCTATTTCAATGTCTTTTTAGTTGCTCACTAGTTCTTTCTTCCTAAACTTTATAAAAAGAATAGTGCACAAAGCTGAAGTGTCCATAGCATTAATTCTAATGTACAATAACTTCATATGCACAATTCTAATTACATAATTTATCCTCTAACTATAACAATCCTATCAATCGATTTCTATCAATGTCTGAAGTAAGGAAAGCCCTACACATTCTATTACAAGGCATTTATGAAACAGTCAATACTTTTAAATAATTTAAAACTTGAAATTAAATCATTGATAAAAGTATTTGATAACTATATGATCAGATCATATCATTAGGCATCCATGTTTGGTTCTAGGGTCTATCTAGCTCGATGGAAAGTCCCATAAAATTCTGACAACATGAACAGTTAAAAGATGTCGGGCTGCACTTAAAATCAAACAAGAATTATTACAAAGTGCTACAGTTACTTTCTGAACCGAAATCCATGGAAAAGAACCAACTCACAGTAGAAACTATTCACCCAACAAAACAACAGCCGACATTTTAGAAGCACAACCGTCAGCATATCTCAAAAAACAAAGGAACCGCAACGATTCGACAAGAGGAGGAAAAAGCCCTTCGGTGGCCAACCCTAGCACCCGAAAAACCCAAATCAAATACGAGCTGCGGCATAAGATGCCACCTTACCCGGGGATGCCTTATCTAACATCAGGGGAAAAAAATACATTTCACTTGATATCAAATCATCATCTCCTATCAAAAACCCTAATTTCTGCAACAAAAACAAAGCATAAAAGAATATAGTTATAGTTTAGAGTAAAGAAGGTCTACCGATTACATAAAATTCAAGCCGAAAGAACCCCACGAAAACCGGAAGCAATTGGAAACCAATCGAACTCAATCGAAAACTTTGAGGACGAAGAAATCAAATTTTCGTATGCAGAAAACCCTAGAATTGTGCATCATTTAAATAGAAGAGGAAACACGTAAATAGAAGATAGAGTTCTTATCGGATGAGATCTACCCAAAGATTTGTGGTACATTGGAGATTAAGGCTAGGGTTTTTCGAAAAAAAGCCTATCGGGTCACACTGTCGCTGCGTCGTCGCTGCGAGAGAGAAAACGAGGCCCGGGTCGGGGGTGAGAGTGGTAACAGGTGAGATGAGCGAGTTCAGGGTTTAGTGCGTTTTGTGGGGTTTTAAAAATATAATGAAGTTAAGGGCTTAAGGAAGTGGGCCGGTGAAAATAGTTGGGTTGTAGGCCTTATTTAAAAGAAATTAGTTATTACATTGTTATTTGTTATGGGGTGATAATGCTTCACGTCCTTCCTCCCACTACTGTTTTCTGCTTAGTTTATTTCGTCATTGCTCATTTTGAATTGTATACTCTCTATCCCATAACTTATCTATGGTTACGTCCGATTTCCCACGGATGACATCAATGATGACGTAATGGTCAAATGTATCTAGATAGGCTGGACATGCATTGTTTCTACTTATCTTGTAGGCAACACACCATAGTCAGCAATATCGTTAGTGAGCTGAATTTGGGATAGGGTCCTAGCTTCAACTCATTCGATCTTCGATGTTCAGATTAAAACATGAAAGATGAAACATATAATCTCGAAAGTAAAGAGAGAATGAGAAGAATAAAATGAGCTCACATCTTCCTAAATTACAATGTTATATATATAAGATTGTGAATATAATTTTAGGAACTTCACTGAAGGAGGCCACATGCGAGGTAAGCCATTGAGCCTTCTTATATAAGATTTGTAGACATCCTTTGGGGGTGGTATAGCACCACTATCCAAAAATCACTAAAGTAGGGAATATAGTTCAAAATGTCAACCAAAGAAGATACCTAATTATTAAAAACTATATTATTATGCGCTTTCCAAATAACCCATACAAAAACCATCATCACCATATCCCAAAGAAGTCGTATATGACGTTTAATATACTTATATCTCCATGTATGCCACTAACAAAAAGAAGGGAAGTTGGTTTCCTTCTAAAAGAAAAACGAGAGTTAAAGAAATCCCATATAGTAAAAAGAGTTGGACATTTAATAAACAAGTGAGAGCATGATTCTCTATGAGAAGTACAAAAAACAAAAGGAGAAAGAATACTAATATTTTTCTTTTCTACATTATCTACAATAAGAAGTTTATTATGAACTATAAGCCAAACTAAAATTTTAACCTTGAGTGGAGTAATATTCTTCCAGATCACCTGGCTCCATTCATAATAAATACCATTATTATTTAAAAAATTTATAGAAAGAATTAACAGAGAATTGCCCGTTAGAGGACCACATCCAATTGAACGTTTCATTCTCTGGTGCCTTCTATAATAAAATGCTGAGAAAAAACATATAATTTATGAAATAAGGTTGTGAATTATAACAGATAAATTTCTGTTTGTTATTTTTTTGTTGCGTTAAAACTTTGAAGAGTAACAGACAGCATGCACACAGAGTCTGATTAGTAAGACAATTGAACATCATGCTGATTGCCAAAATTAATTCTTGTTTTCCTGATTTTTGATATATAATTGTCTGTACTTCTTTTGTGTTTGTGCTAACTTTTATTGCTTCATTTCAGGTGGTAACGCGATCATTACAAGTGGGCTTAAGATTCATCAATTTTCTGTAGTATTGGTACATCCCTCACTTGCTCATATATCATCCAATGAAACATATATTCAAGAAAATTTATATGAAACATAGTTCGAAAACAAAATGAAATGGAATTAACTTGTGTGTATATATTTACTGACTTTGCATCTTTCCATGCCATTACCAAAGAAGAGTGTTCAACCGCTTGACTTCTACTCCGACACGGCAAAATTTGTGTGTAAAATCAACTTTTATGTGTAGAAATTTACTAGGCAAGAACATATCTCATATGGGTCAAAGCTTACAGATTTGACTGACAATGAGTCAATTTGTATCCTGTCTGTTTGGAGGGTCTTCGATGTCCGCATTTTCTCTTTCTGATGGCGAACCTACACGAAATTAGGGCTAACTGGTCTATAGGGTTGCAACAAAAGTATGGTCGGTAACATCCTTAAGGTGACCGTTGGTAACACGGAGACTAGAGAGGCGTCCAGTAGAATTTTGACAAATAAGGGAAGGCTACACGTTGGGCAAAATATTGAAAAGTCTGAGAGAAGTTGCAAACACGATGATATTAAAAAAAACTTAATTGATGGGATCAAAAGAATAAAATAAATGTTAACAATTTCTTTAATAACTTGTTAGAGGAAAAGATTAGGATAGCCAATTAACTAAATTTTTATAGATAGCTTGTCTATCTTCATTTGGATCTAAAGTTAAGGAAAGAACTCCGTAAATATATAGTGTTTACAGATTTGTGAATGTGAATACATGTATCATAATAATTTTGCCGTCCCAAACTTTTAGGTCTGGCAGAGCAGATGGCTTTGGTAGCTGATATTTTCTTTTTATTTGACACCCATTTGCTCTATTCTCATTCTTTCAGTGTTTCTGCTGTTGGTGTAAGCTCTGCGGAAGTGTAACGTCTAAAATCAGCGCTTGTGAGGAGTAGGGGGCTTAACTTTTAACTTCAGCATCATCATAGAGTTGACAAAATGGATAACTTATTGGGTGGTAGTCCAGATCTTTATTACACTGCTAAAGCTCCTTCTAATGTGGAGAAACCTTGGCAAACCATTGTCTACATATGGGACATGGACGAGACACTTATATTGCTGAAATCACTGTTGGATGGGACGTATGCACATGCATTTAATGGTTTGAAGGACCCAAGTAAGGGGATAGAAATCGGAAAATATTGGGAAAGTCACATTCTTCAAGTTTGTGACAAGTATTTCTTCTATGGGCAAGTAAGTTTTGCATGATTTTCTTAATATTCAACACATGAATTTCTGCCTTTATATAGGCTTTCTTCGGTGGCCAGGCAATTACGAGATGTTATTGTATATTGTCATGCCTGAAAATGGCTGGTCCATAATCATGACTAGAAGAATGGAGTGCTTGTTGCAGTGCATTTTTGTCTGCTGTCATACTACTCAAAATTGTCTATCTAAATGCCTTAATTTTCTGGATCTAACTGTTATGAACTTTGTTCATGTCCATTTTAATTGTTTCATATACCAAGCCATTAGTTGCCTGTGGCACAAGCCAGAGCCAAATTTATTGGCAACTTTTGCTTTAGGTAGTTTTTAGTCTGGCCCATAGTTACTGGATGCTATGTATCTGTTGGATTTATTTCCAGGAAAAACTGCGTCCACCGTTGACACCACACCATACGAAAGGAAGAAACGGGTACATTTGTTTGTTTCCAGAACTCATAGGACACAACACGTGTAGTAATCATGACATTTTTCTATGCTTTCCTGTACTTCTCAATTTGTATCGGAAACTCATGTGACTACGCCGTTTTGCTCTATGGGATATTATTTTAAAATACTTGTTAGGTGTTATCATTTGCCATTGATAAGGGAAAAGCTTTATAAGAACAGTTTATATGAAGATGTTGAAAATTTTTGAAACAATGAGATTTAGAAAATATTAATTAAAGAAGAGCTTGTAGTGAGAACATATGTAATTGGCATGTTAAGAATTATATTAAATCACAATTACGGTCAATAATTTTTCCTTGTT
Source organism: Scilla litardierei (assembly GCA_030789695.1). NCBI lineage: Eukaryota > Viridiplantae > Streptophyta > Magnoliopsida > Asparagales > Asparagaceae > Scilla > Scilla litardierei. Next base: position 396,666,194 of record CM061142.1, read on the forward strand.
TTTGATGTTTTCAAGTTAGAGGAATAACTCTTTCTGTATTAAAAAATTGATTTGGGTTTGTTTTTTTGGAACTACTTTTGGAGTTTCAAAGATTACCCCTTCAATCATCAACTTTTGTGTTTCTAAAATTACACAAGCAAAATTTTAGGTATTGAGTATTAATAATACATGTGATTCTTTCCATGGATTAAGGTTTCGGCCGAAACCATTAGGTTTCGGCCGTTTCGGATCGGTCTCGGAGGGGACTGGTCCGAAACCCCATCCGTTTCTCGGTATCGGCCGAAACCAGCCGATTTCGGCCGATACCGATGAGCTTTAGCACAAAAAAATAAGAAGAGCCAAAAAAATAGAAGAAAAGGAAGAGGAAGAAGACGAAAAAAGAGGGGTTCATATCATTCAAAAATAAATTCAAAAAAAAAAGAAAACGCAGAAGAAGCCGGAGAAGAGACATGCGTACCTGGTCGATCGCCGTCGCCGCCCTCCCACCGCCAGCACGCCGCTCTCCCGCCACCTTCGGAAGCATGAGCCGCCATCACCCGTCGCCGCCTGAGAGCTCGCCCGCCTCCCGTCGCCGCCTCCCGCCTCGCACTCGTTGCCCTCCACTCGCTGCTGAAATATTTGGGGGGAGAGAGAGAGCAAAGAAATAATTAGGGGAGGGCTCAGGGCAGTAGATATTTTAGGTTGCAAACTTGTAAATAAGTGTTATATGCACAAAGTAAAACGGTGGTGCGCAAAGAAACTCCACTTATTTTCTTTATTACAAACTTGTAAATAAGCTGTATGTGTGCAGAGCAAAATGGTGGTGTGCACAGCAACACTCCACTTGCTTTTTTTGTAATAGCAAACTTGTAAATAAGATGTATGTGCACAGAGTAAAACGGTGGTGCGCAAAGCAATTCTTCACCTCAAGTATATGTTTCCAGTATTTAAAATATAAAAATATATATACAAAAATTTATAAATACATATTATTAACACAAATTTGACAAGTATTTGATAGTATATGATTTATACTTTAGTTTTTTTAAGTATTTGATAGTATTTGATATGTTTTAAGTATTTTAAAGTTAAAACTACCGATACCGAAACGGGCGATACCGATACCGATACCGATACCTAAATTTTGGGAGGAGCGATACCGAGACCGAAACCGAGACCTAAAACCTTGATTCTTTCTAAAATGACAACAATCATTTGGCTTTGCAAAGTAGCACCCCACTACGTTTATTTTATAAGCTTTCCGTGCGATCATCTGTATGGTTTACATCAGCGGTTTATTCGCTAAGGCTTCTATACGGTGTTTATACCAGCTTTAGGTTCCAGGATTAACTTTTGATGTCGACTCTCTATACCTTGAATTAACTGTTTAGCTATGTTAGTGTTTAGCTATGTTAGCAACACGTTCTGCAATTTTGGCCCATTAGTGGTGTTTTCGTAATTTTCGGTTTTCTTGGGACGTTTTCGTAATTTTTAGTTTTATGGTTATTTTTATAATTTGGTTATTTTCAGTTTAGTATTTATAAAGGGCTCGGAAGAGCTTAGAAGGGACGTCGAATATCGCGTTGAATCTTGATAGAACGGAGACTCTTTTCTGGGAGGTTGCGGCTTCGTCTCGAATAGAAGCTTGGGAGAGCAGTCCACCTCTCGAACATGGCCAAAGTAGAGCGAGTTTCTCTTGAAATAACTCAACTATCTTTTGTATCTCCTTATTTTCAGCCTATTATTAATTAAAATTCCATCTTCCCCCAAAACCCCTCTTTAACCCTAAAAGTCCATCTTTTCCACTAAAAATCCACCCTTTTACCAAAAATCCTAACTTTCTACATTAAAACTCTAGTAGATCCTATCAACTTGATATCAGAGCTCTATAATCCATGGCGGCGGCGTCGTCAAGAAAGATCGGAGTGTTGGAGGAGGAATTTGATCGCAAAGTGGACGAAGTGATAAAGTTTATTGAAGAAAGCTTTCAAAGTTTAGATTAGAGATGAAGCAAATCTATGAGGAGACGTGCCACAAAATTGATATGATTTTCCACACTCTAAAGGAGACCACGAGGCCGGATCTTAAGAAAAACAAGGTCAACGACGAGGATCATCTTAAGGATTAAGTGGCGGGGGCGACATCCCCCTAGATTGTCGCCAAGGCTGCAGGCAGTCCCTGCAAGCTTGCATGACCTGCAGGCCCAGGTTGCAGCCCTGTAGGCCCAGGTTGCAGCCCTGCAGGCCCTCCAGGGCCAAGTCACAGGCCTGCAAGCTTTGCAGGGCCCGCCCACTGTACTGCTGGGCCCGCCATGGACCGTCGACACTTTTACGGGACCCCATGGCCCATGGGTTATAGATAGACGATAACCCAAGCACGTGTGTTTCTGTATTAGGCGAGGACTTTCAGTTGGGCTATGTGATCACCATGACGTCTACCTGGGCATCGATGGGGGCGGTGGAGACCAATTCTATCCTGTTGACCTATTAGAACTCTGGCAACTTACTTGGAGCAGCATCGCTCATGAATTTCATCCACCACCTTGAGGACAAGTTAGATTTTCAGGGAGAGTAATGATGTGTTCTGTTATTTTGGACCATTAGGGGCGTTTTCATAACTTTTAATTTTCTAGGGGATTTTTCGTAATTTTTAGTTTTAGGGTTATTTTTGTAAGTTGGTTATTTTTAGTTTAGTATTTATATGGTGCTTAGTGGATATTAGAAGAGCGTCGAATATCGTATTGAATCTTGAGAGAAAGAAGGCTCTTTTGTGGGGAGGTTAAGGCTTGGCCTCGAATAAAAGCTTGGGAGAACAGTTCACCTCTCGAATGTGGCCAATGGAGAGTGTATTCCTCTCAAAAGAACACAATTATTCTTTGTATCTCTTTATTTTCAGCTGATTATTAATAAACATTCCATCTCCCCCCAAATCCCTCTCTTTAATGCTAAAAATCCCTCTCCACTAGAAATCCCACCTTTTCGCCAAAATCCCTAACTTTCTATATCAAAACACTGGCAGATCCTATCAGTTAGATCTTATGTTTTATTCCAAAAGGCATTATTAACTATAAAGCAAAAGTTGTTAATTATATGGATGGATATGCAAGATTCTAGACTCAAAATAGATGTGCACTAATTATGAAAAGAAAAAAATGACAGGCGTTAACATCCTATGTTAGAAGAACTGTAATTTAAAATATGATGCAAGCACACAAAATGAGACAAAAGATAATATGCAATTACCAATAACAAATAACTAATCTGTAACGGTCCCAAAATATTACAATATTTTTTCTTGTAAATATGATGTATTTTTAGTTCAAACTATTTTAAAATAATTATTAGTTTGTTTATGGATTTTTAATTTTTTTTGGAATTTATTTATATTTATTTAGTTAAAATCCATTAACCCGTTTATTATTACTCGTTAAATTAAATTAAATTTTACAGAATTGGGTTTAAAGATGGTTATGCCGTGTTTTTATTTAGATCTAATAAGTTTGTAATTTAAATATTGATTTTTAATCCTTTTACTCAATTGAATTTGGGTAGAATTTTATTTTAAGGCAAAATTTTCCTCTTTTAGAAACTGATTTTAAGGATTCTTATGTTATTTTTAAATTTAGTAGTTAGTAATTTTAAAATTAATTTTGAAATCCTTTTAGTCAATTGAATTTTGGTAGAATTTTATTTTTTGTTTTTATAAGTTGATGTTAAATTGTTATGCTATGTTTAGATTTTGTAAACTAGTAAATAAAAGTGATTTTTTTACTTTTCATGAAATATTGTAGTATATTAGATTAATAGAAAGATTGGAACTTTTATAGGATTTTAAATCAAGATCTTGTATAACTTATGGTTAATTGAAAATATTGGATTTGATAATATGGGATTTTTTTATTTTATTCATATGGTAACCATTCTAGCATTATTCCTATAACATGATAAATGATGTTAAAGCAATGTGATGGATAAAAATAATACTCGGTTTAGAAATAATATATGCCGCTTTTAACTCACAAAATGTTAAACATGAAAAAACATAGGATAGCCACCTGACATGCGGGGTATCGGGAAACTCATTATCACATAGGGTGCGGGAGCGACAAGGGTCTCCTGCCAACCATACTTAGTTATACTTACACGTACAGAAAGTATTTATTGATGGACACCACGATCCACATTTATAGCCCGAATGATAACTGTGAGAGATTATGACCCAAGATTTGCATTTCCAACCTGAAATCATGGAAAAGTTGACCAATAAATGTAGATTGGCGTTGCACCATACGGAAAGATTATTGGTCCATATTGATCGCTATTCCGAGTGGACGGAATATTCAAATTGCATATCGTATTCTTGGACTTGAGTTACACGTTAGGCTAGTGATTTAGTATTATAATTGACACCTATTAGTGACATCACGCTATACTTGGCGCTATTGTTTAGATACACACAGTTTATCACTATACGTATCAATTTGCATAGAAAAGATTAGTTGATTTCACTATTTGATATTGATTATGATACACAGTTTATCACTATACGTATCAATTTGCTGCACATATTAATTATCCTTATTGTTTTTCATGTATTTGCCTTTATATGTTTTGAAAAAAGATTTAAATTGCTTGTTTTTGGAAACCTACCGAGTTACGACATTTCTTTTATTGGATGTCGCTCAGGTTCAGAGAACGGATACGTGTACCTTGAGGCTGACAATTTTGAATAGGTTGACAAAAAGGAACCTGTGTTCGATACGTGTACCTTGAGGCTGACCCCCTTGAATAGGTTGACGAAGAGAAACATGTTCCTAGAGGTTTAGACTTAGCTAGCCATATATCTATATTGCTAAAATTATGATCTCTTTTTTGTCTAAAACATACTGCTAAAAATTATAGTTTATAATGTAACAATGATAGTTATAGGTTCGATTAATTTGCATAGAAAAGATTGAGTTTAAGAAAAATGTGTTTCCTTGCGATACTTATAACTAGAAATTCTGTAGAAATTTTTATATGTGTGAGGATCTCTCTATAAGTTTAATTTTGACATATATGAAGCGAAGGATGTATACATAACATATCTGTCACACACATTACAAGAAACCTATGACTATACATTTACATATTTCCCTTATTTTTTGGCGCCATATATTCTGTGTTCTTGACATTCGACACTGTCGTCTCCTGCTCAAACTTCAAAAACACCCCTACATCTTAACCTTAATCTAGTCACCTTTTGCATAAGCATAAATGGAATATTTCAATTTGTCTTTGGAGATTATTATTTGTTACACGCTACTGATGTTTCTTTTATTGTTTACATTTCACAGATTGAGAACTACAATGAACCTTTTCTCAGTGCTTTAAAGGAATATGATGATAACAAGGACCTGACAGATTATGATTTCAACAATGATGGTTTTGCATATCCCTATGATGATGCCAACAAGAGAAAACTTGCATATAGACACCGTGCCATTGCAGAGAAGTATACAAAGGTGCTGATAGAAGTCACATTTTTCCATGTCTGGTTTGGTTTTTGTAAGTTGTGCCTTTCTAACATGAGTTGGTTCATGTCTGGTTGTTTTTTTATGTTATAATTGCATTTGTATAGTTCTAGTGATTTGTGTACTGCAAGACATCATTAGCAAACAATTTTGGCTAACCTACATTCCCCAGATTCATTTTTTGTTAAGAAAATGAATGCTAGTATTCTGCTAGTTGGTACAAGAGGTAAAATGAAATTGTTAGGAATAAACTCTCTTGTCCTATTCCAAGGGCAATAGCCCGATATATATAGAGTACATGGAATGGTAAATAAGCACAAAAGACCCTATACAAAGGGAGTATATACATATACATCTAACACCCCCCCTCAAACTCATGGTGGATCAACAACACTGAGTTTGGAAAGATAAAAACTGTGCTGTGCTCTAGTCTGGGCCTTTGTGAAGAAATCCGCGAGCTGATACTCAGAAGGCACATACTGTAGAGCAATAACCTTATCACGTACCTGTGAACGCGTAAAAGAGGCGTCCACACCAATGTGCTTGGTGAGCTCATGCTTCACCGGGTCGCGAGCAATGCTGATGGCACCTGTACTATCAGACAACAAAGGAGTAGGTGTGGAAATAGAGACGCCAAAATCCTCTAGTAACCAACGTAGCCAAATAATCTCTGCTGTCAACAAGGCCATAGCACGCAACTCAGCCTCTGCACTCGATCGAGAAACCGCCTGCTGCTTCTTGGTCTTCCAAGTGATGAGAGAGCCACCCAGGAAGACGCAATAGGCAGATAGAGACCGACGATCAGAAGGATCACTGGCCCAAGTCGCATCAGAGTAAGCATGGAGCTGTAAAGGGCCAGAGCGTGGAAAGAATAATCGACGGTAGCTGGTCCCGCACAGGTAACACAGGACACGAAGAAGGTGGCTGTAGTGAAGCTGAGTAGGTGCAGAAATAAACTGGCTCAAGACGTGCACGGAATATGAAATATCCGGTCGAGTGATCCCAAGATAGACTAGACTGCCAACAAGATGACGATAACGAGTGGTGTCTGTAAGAGGCTCACCGTTAGTAGAGCTAAGATCTACATTCAGCTCCATCGGTGTATCAGCGGTACGCTGATCAACAAGAGAAGCCCGATCAAGAAGACCCTGAATATACTTCTCCTGAGAGAGATAGAAGCCATCAGGTGTGGAGGAAAACTCAATCCCCAGAAAGTAACGAAGAGGGCCAAGATCCGTCATAAGAAACTGCTCGCTCAGCCGTGCTTTCACAAAAGCAATATACTGGGGATCATCTCCAGTGATAATCATATCATCCACATACAAAAGGAGAAGCGTCCGACCACGAGATGAAGTATGAACAAAAAGAGCAGGATCATGATCACTCGCAATAAAACCAGCAGCAGTGACGACAGAAGAGAACCGCTGAAACCAAGCACGGGGAGCCTGCCGAAGACCATATAGAGAGCGACGAAGGCGACAAACCATGCCCTCGGGGACAGAATAACCAGGTGGTGGTCGCATATAAACCTCCTCATCAAGAACACCATTGAGAAAAGCATTCTTGACATCAAGCTGGGAAATAGTCCATGAACGAACATCAGCAACAGTAATAAGACTGCGAACAGTAGTCATATGAGCAACAAGAGCAAATGTCTCCTCAAAATCTATCCCATGCTCCTGCTGAAAACCTCGCGCTACAAGACGAGCCTTGTAGCGCTCCAAAGTACCATCAGATCTGGTCTTGACCTTGTAAACCCACTTGCACGTGATAGGACGAACACGGGCAGGCAGGGGTACAAGGTCCCACGTACCAGTACGCTCAAGCGCAGCAATCTCCTCTGCCATAGCATGCTGCCACTCCTGGTGAGCAGCGGCATCTCGATAAGAGGTCGGCTCGGCAAGAATAGCACCCAGAGAAGTAAACCGACCAGGAGGGCGTAGTGACTCACGATCACGAAGGTGGTAACGAGGAGGGTCACTGGAGGAAGAGGGCAACTCAGGAGGGTCACTGGTGATGGAGGGCATCTCATGAGAAGGCACTGCAGGAAGATCCTCGACTCGCTGACGACGAGTATAGTGAAGAGGAAAGGGAGAAACATGTCCTGGGGTAGGTGCAGAGGTGACTGGAGGCACATGGGGCATTGGTGGTGGATTTGAGGGCACAGGTGATAGAGGTATGGGTGGTGGAATGGTGGATAGTGGACTATCAGGAAAAGTGAGAAACAAAAGAGGCTCAACAATAGAAGCCAGACTGGAAGATGAAGAAGGACGATGGAAGAAGGGACGCGACTCATCAAAAGTCACATCACGAGAAATCCGCATCCGTCGAGCTACATGATCCCAATACCGATATCCCTTGTGCACAGCACTATATCCAAGAAAAACATACTCAGCAGACTGGGCTGTCAACTTGGTGTGCTCACGAGGGGCCAACAAGACATATCAGACACAACCAAAAAGACGAAGCTCAGGATAGGACGGCAGATCTGGAGGTGGTGTAGGAAGGCGCTCAAGTGGAATCGCACCCTGAAGAGGAGAGGATGGCTGCATGTTGCTGAGATATGTAGCAGTAGATACAGCCTCAACCCAAAACTGAGGGAGAACAGAGGAAGCAATCATAAGGGCACGAGCAGTCTCAAGTAAATGACGATGCTTGCGCTCACCAACGCCATTCTGGGCATGAGCACCAGGACAGGAAAACTGTGAGAGAGTGCCCTGAGTATCAAAAAAAGCACGAAGGTGCCGAGATAAGTATTCTCCAGCAGAGTCAGCACGAAGAACCCGAATGGGAGTGCTATACTGTGTACGGATCATGGTAGCAAAAGATTTATAAATAGACAAAACCTCAGTACGAGAGGACATAAAGTATATCCAAGTATAGCGAGAAAAATCATCTATAAATATAATATAGTAGCGATGACCCCCTTTTGAAACGAAGGGGGCCAGACCCCATACATCTGAGTGAACAAGATCAAAAGGACTCTGAGAGACAGACTCACTCGTAGGATAAGGTAGCTGTAACTGTTTGCCTAGTTTACAGCCCATACAGTCTAAAGACATATCACCAGAGACAGACCCTAATAAACTTCTACGAACCAAAGAAGAAAGACGCGAACCACAGAGATGTCCTAAGCGATGATGCCACTGGGCAAACGAAACGGTAGACGATGCAGCAGAGGCGGAGGCAATAGTCGGGATGGGAGGACTGGCAGAGGCAGCGGAAGGAAGATGAAGCCAGTCAAGCTCCCAAAGACGTGGAGAATCACGCCTGCGGGGGCCAGAACCAACTAGAGTGCCCGTGCGACGATCCTGGATAGAACAAGAGTCAGAATCAAGAATAACACGACGGCCATGATCAGTAAGTTGGCCTGCCGACATAAGCTGCATGGTGAGTTTTGGAACGAGGGACACAGCAGGGACATGAAAAGTGGGACTAGAAAGTGTGCCTAGCCCTGTAACTGAAAGTGGGATGCCATCTGCAGTGAGAACTGTGACAGAGCGGGAGGGAGTACTAATGAAATGTAAAGTGGTAGGGTCCGGAGTCATATGAAATGAAGCACCAGAGTCAAGGATCCGAGGAGATGTACCTGAGGTGGTGGAAGATGGTGTCGCAGTACCTGGAGGCTGACTGGAAGAAGAAGCAGAGCCTGATGCCCCAAAAGCAGACATCCGACGAAATAACGTGAGAAGCTCCTGCTCAGTATCAGAAGGGGTAGTCCTCCTCTGAGATGTGAAACCCCCAGTGTCAGTCTCCTTCTTTTTGGCAGCAGCCTGATCCCTCCGCTTCTTGTGACACTGCGCCTCCACATGTCTGTCTCGGTGGCAGTAGGTGCAGCATCTGGTGTCACCTCGCATGGGTGCTGTAGCAGAAGGCAGATCTGGTGTGCTAGGAGCAGAAGAAGCTGGAGCACGGGTAGCCAAAACAGAAGCAGAAGGTGCCAAAAGACCAGCAGTACGAAGACGAGTCTCCTCAGTACGAATAGCAGCAAGAACCTCCAAGAACGTCACGCGTGGGTGACGGGCAAGCAGCTGGGCACGTATCTGCTCGAACTCAGGCCGTAGTCGGATCAAAAAGTCATAGACCCGACGAAGCTGCAGGTGGGAGTGCTGGTGCTGGCAACACTGGCAGATACGACAGATCGCTGGTCCCAAAGAGTCGAGCTGACGCCAGATAGAAGATATCTGTGCATAGAACTCATCGACCGTGGCATCACCCTGCTGAAGAGCCTGCTCCTGTCTGACGACAGCAAGGTAGAGGGAGTCACCGGTAGGCTCATAGTGAGAGCGAAGATGATCCCACATCAGCTGAGACGTCGCCAAACTCATAATGTCGCCAGTCAGGGACACATCAATGCTAGCGATGAGGATGTTGGCGGCACGAGCATCGTCATCACACCACCACCGATAGAGAACATCCTGAGAGGAATAAGCAGCAACAGCAGTCGCATACGCATCGGTTGCCGCCTTCTTGGCGGTGTCATCAGCAGTGGAGGGGAGTGGTGTCTCGCTGGGAAACACCGGTCGTGGTGGGCAAGGGCGATCGCCGGTGAGAAGGTCCCAAAGGCGCTGACCGCGCATATGGAGACGAATGTGTGGTATCCACTCCTTATAATTAAGGCCATCAAAAATCAACGAACACCGAGGGATAGCAACATGATGATGATGAAGAGGGAGATCCGTAGGAGACGCCATATGAAGAGGTAGATCCGTAGGAGGCGGAGGTCAGATTGCGGAAGACGGCCGACGACAGCGGCACAGAGGGCACCGGCAGCGGCAGGCGGCGCGACTCGCGGCAGGAAGGCGGCGCGACTCGCGGCAGGCAGGCGGCGCGACTTGCGGGCGCAACTTGCGGCTGACAGGGGCGCGACAGTCGGCGGTGGGAGACGCGAGGCGCTTGGGCAATCACACGCGGCAGACACTACATCAGCAGCAGACGGCTGACAGGCGCTTGCGGCAGACGACACGCGGATCCGCAGGAGAGGAGTCAGGCGGAGGAGAGGGCAAGCGACGTGGGAGAGGAGGCGCGGCGCGCGGCACAGACGGCGCGGGAGTCAGGCGGAGGCGCGCGGCGCGGCGCGGCGCGGCGCGGGCAAGCGTATCCCTCCGCAGCGCGGGCAGGCGGAGGCGGCACGAGGCGGACGGCTAGGGTTAAATTTTTTTTTCTTTGGATTTTGCGGGGGAGAGAAAAAGACGGCTAGGGTTTAGGTTAAACCTAGCTCTGATACCATGTTAGGAATAAACTCTCTTGTCCTATTCCAAGGGCAATAGCCCGATATATATAGAGTACAGGGAATGGTAAATAAGCACAAAAGACCCTATACAAAGGGAGTATATACATATACATCTAACAGAAATAAAGGACACTAGACACATTTTTGGACTGTAGAAGTCGTTTAAATATTAACCTGTATTGACTGTCTTTAGTGCTTTGTTTGTTATTTGGCATATGTCAAAAGTATGGTATGGAATATATATGTGTATAGTACAATCTACTACAATCTACATATATCATAAACCAGATGCAACTTCGGCAATGAAAGATGTGAACATTAAATGTTTGGATAAACAGACATTTGAGTATTTTTCATTAATCAATAATAATAGATGGCCAAAAATTCTGTGTGTATATATGTGTGAAAAAGGACTATGAGATGGCTGCTCATTTAGAGCTGCCCACTCACATGCAGGTGGAGCATGCCCCTTTGTGATGGGGTCACATAGGGCAGCCCCACCCCATGTGTGATAGGGTAGCTCATTTACTAAATGAGTGCCAGCTCACAAACATTGCTCCTTGTAGATATATATATATATATAAGAATAATAGATGTATATGGTCAGTACATGTAATTTTCTATGCTGCCAGCATAAATTCTTGTGGTTATTGTTATTAACTGAAAATCAATTGAACTTGAGTACATTTGAGTATCGATCGGATCGGTTTTTGGAGACTTGAATTTGTAACCATCAATTGAGGTTACAAGCTGTGGTTTGTTTGATTTTTGGTGTATTAGGGGTTTAGTATGTGTATATCACAGAATAATCAATAAATAAAAATAATCAAGAACCATATGGATTTATGCTGTATTGTAGGAAATTTCTTACGCTGACAGCACATCTATATTATTCTCACATATATTTATGGTTAATATGATTGTGACTTGATAGCTCATTTGCTAAATGAGCTGTCTTTTCACATAGGGTATGATCGGCCCATGTGATCTCACCGGTTTCAAGGGGAGGGTCCCACCCCATATAATATGGATGTAAGTTGTTATGGTCCGATATGGCCAAATGACCTAGTAACCGACCCGATACTCGGTTGATGATTTTCCTCAACCGAAAGACCGAGTCTCACGTGTCCGTTGAGAGAATCTCATATCGGTTGAGAAAATCACGGGGGCATGTGAGAACATGAGAGAGAAATAAATATTGTTTGGGGATTCCGGATATGACTGAAAGCTGAATGCTAATGTGAGAGAGAGAAAGAAATATTGTTTGGTGATTTCGGATATGACTGAAAGTCGAATGCTTTTTAATACTTTAGAAGAGAAACCCTCTTTTCTATTTATAGGGCCATCGCCATATCCTCCATCCCACAAATACTCCCGTGATTTCTTCAACCGACCGGAGATTCTCTCAATGGACACGAAAGACTTGGTCTTTCGGTTGAGGAAAATCCTCAACCGAGTATCGAGTCGGTTACCATGTCATTTGGCCATATCAGGCCATAACAACTTACATCTTCCACTTGGTCTGAAATGGCCAAGTGCATTCCGGTCATACTCCCACTATCCGTGAGATATAGCATATGATGTAATTTCACATACTCCAAATATCCGTGAGATATAATACATGATGTAATTTGAGACATGCACATTTTATTCACCGAGTCAATCATTATTCATGATTGCCTCCTTTCATTATTCATGAAAGTTTCCTTGACTTAGATATTTTTAAGTCACATCAAACCAACATGTTTGATGAATGTACTTGCTGGAATACTCTTCGTCAAGGGATCATCAATCATATTACTTGTTGGAATATAAGTCACATTGACTTCTTTCCTTTCCACCATATCATATATATAATGATATTGTATTTCAATATGTCTTCCTTTGGAACTGTTTGCACCACTGTGGATCAAGCTGATGGCTGCTTGATTGTCATAGTACATCTCAATTGGTCCATCCACCAAATTGAGATCCAAGTCCAATAGGAACCGTCTGATCTAGACCACGTAAAAAGCCGCCATACTATATGCTATATACGCAGCTTCTTGTGTGTATATCGTTACACAACCATGTTTCTTGCTACCCCAAGAAACAACTGCACCACCAAAGATGAACACATATCCTGCAGTTGACTTCATATCATCTTTGTGTCCTTCGAAATATGCGTCGGAATAACCAAGAACCTCAAGCGAATCTGGTTGATAAACTAACTTGTGGTACACCGTATCCTTTATATATTTCATAATCCTCTTAATAGCTTTCCAATGAGCTGGACCAGGATTACTTTGATATCTACTAACCAGACTAACTGGGTACGCCAAGTCGGTCTAGTACACAACATTGCATACATCAACTTCCAATAACCCGAGCATATGGAACATCTAGCCGTTTTGTCCATCTCCAGGACATTCTTCTTTGCTTAACGGCTTCCCCATAATCAAAGGTGTAGGGGCCGGATTGGAATTGTACATTCCAAATCTCCCCGATATTGTATGCAAATACTTTTCTTGGTTTAAACTTAACGTTCTAGACTTCCGATCTCTAAGGAGCTGTATTCCAAGAACATAGTATGCATCACTCATGTCCTTTATCTCAAATTCACTACAAAGTGCTAATTTAATTTTCTTCAGCACCTCAATGCCATTTCCAGCGATCAAAAATATCATCCACATACATGGATAAATATAGTAAAATTGCTCACACTTTTCAAGACATAAAACTGCTCCCACTTTTCAAGACATATACACAGTTATCCAATTTGTTTGCAATGAAACCAAGTTGGATAATAGTGTTGTGAAATTTGAGATACCATTGTCTATATGATTGTTTTAAATCATACAAAGATTTCTCAATTTATAAACTTTGTCTTCGTGTCCCTCAACCTGAAATCCCTCAGGTTGTCCATATATGTAACTTCCTTCAACTCTCCATTGAGGAATGCAGTTTTGACATCCATTTGGTAGAGTTTCAAGTCAAGATGCGCAACGATCGCTAGGATTATCCTTATGGATGCAAACTTAGCCACCAGAGAATAAGTCTCCTGATAATCAATCCCTACTTTCTGAGTAAATCCCTTTGCAACTAATCGGGTCTTGAATGTAGCAATAGACCCATCAACTCGATATTTCTTCTTTAACATCCACTTACATCCTATGTACTTCCTCTCTTCTGGTAAGTCACATAGCTCACATACATTGTTTCTCTCTGTTGAGTCAAGCTCCCTCCTCATGGCCTTAAGCCATAGATCTGACTCAGATGATTTCATTGCATCTGTATAATTCAAGGGATCGACTAGCTCATCTATATCAATATCCACAGAGAAACAAGATGGTTCACATGAATATAGATAATAACCATTCACCCATGTAGGTGTTGTTTTGGGTCTTTTGTTGCCACTAAGGGTTGCAGGCTGGACAGGTTCAACTGGTTGATTTGTCATAGGTATATTCTCATTTACAGGTTCATTTTCCATACCTGGATGTTGTACATCATCTACTATATCCAAGTCATCATTCGGAACATCATCTAAGTCCAGCAAAGGTGACACATTTCTTGGACGTGTTCCTTTTCTTCTAGATTCTCTAGAAAAGTAGCATATCTCCTTTCAATGACTCCTTTATTTTCATGAAAGAACATGTGTCCTTTAGATTTTCAGAATATCCTATGAAGATGCATCTTACGATTTTGAGATGCAGCTTATCTCTAATCTGATATGGAAGGAGAACATGTACGCAACCCCATTTTCAAATGACTTAAATTGGGTTTGCGTCCATTCCATATCTCATACGGTGTTGTCTCGACTGATTTTGTGGGAATTCTGTTCAGAACATAATTTGCAGTCAATATTGCTTCTCCCTAAAAATCTTTAGAGAGACCAGAATGTGATAACATACATCTCACTGCATTCATTAATGTTCTCGTCTTTCTTTCAGCCACACTATTCTGTTGTGGCGTATAAGACATAGTTGTATGCTTATTTATACCGTATTGGCTACAGTATTCATCAAATTCCTTTGAGTTGAAATCCTCACCTCTATCAGTTCTTAACACCTTTATATTCATTCCAAGTTTTCTTTCTACTTATCTTTTAAAACTTTCAAAGGCTTTCGACTTTCTACTTAAAAGATACACGAAAGTATACTTGGAATAATCATCTATAAAGATTATGAAATATTCCTTATTCTCACATGTCTTTATGCTCAAAGGCCCACAACTATCAGAATGAACTAATTCCAACAATTCATTTGCCCTTTGACCTTCCGAGAATGATTTCATGTTCATCTTCCCGGTTAAACAATGTTCACAGGGTAATGTCCGGTAATAAATCCATTTTGATTAACTGGTCCATCTTATTGTTACTAGGATGATCTAATCTCATATGCCAAAGATCATAATCAGACAAAAGACACGAGGAGTAATTCAAATCACAATCTTTATTTCCAATATCAGATTTTACAACGAGAAGACAGAATAAATCATGACCGGGCACAAACTTGCCCATAGAAAACACTTTCTTGTATTTCCCAATAGAGACCCTATTGTTGTAAAATCTCACTTCAAGACCCTTCTTCAGCAAAGCCGAAACAGCGACGAGATTACGTCTATGCCAGTTGCATAAAACACATCTTTGAGGATCATGATGTTGTCCCTAAGATCCAATATGTATGAACCAATACCATCTACATCCAGATAGTTATTGTTCCCCATGTATATCCGTTGGTCTCCATTTTTCAGTTCCTCGAAGTCGACAATTCCTTCATTCGTCTTTGCTATGTGTCGGGTTGCACTCGAGTCAATCCACCAGCCTTCAGCATCTATTGTTGCAGCGTTGCATTTAGTGACGCCAATGAACTCTCGCTTTCTGGATCCTCCTTGTTCTGGTTGTTTAAAGTTGCCATTATTCCTTGCCTAAGGACATTTGGCCATAAAGTGACCATACTTCCTGCAGATGTAGCAAGATCCAGGAGGTCCTTTCGTCCTGCGAGCTGATGGCTGACCAGATCCCTTGAAGGCGGGCTTCACAGGTCCAAGACGCTGGTTCCCTTGTGCCTTCCGGTATTGAGCAGCATTCACCTCTTCCTCTTGCACAAGGTTGACGTCCGAGCCCTTCCTCCTAGCTAGAAGATCTTGTTCCATTGCTAGCTGAGCTGGCAAGTCAGTGACACGCTTAACGGTTCCATTTAGCCTAAGCGTAGTGGCATCCATATCAAGCGACGACGACAGACTATTCAGAATAGTTACCACATGAAGTTCCTCCGTTCCTGCGGTAGCTAGGTCCTTAGCCATGCCAATCATTTTGTTCACGTGTCGATGACACTGTCACCTTCTTGCATACACATGAATTATACCTATGTAACATGAGTTGTATGTTCATGTCAGGTGTGATGTCGTACTTCTCCTTAATAGTCTGCCACATGTCTTTGACAGTACTACAATTTTCGAACACTTTTATTAGGCTATCGTCCATGAACATAAGCATGCGATAGTCCACAGGTCTAGCTCTCTCTTCTGAGTATCAGTGTGTTTTCAGGGAGAGTAGGAGCAGTGGATTCAATGACAATATCTAAATTGTCATGGATAAGTCCGTATTTAATTTTCCGGTGCCACATGTCATAGTTGGAACCGTTCAGGTGTTCTATCTTGGCCAGTTCAGAAGCAATCAGTTTGCTTGCCATTTGTTCGTTACTATTTGGTGAGATAAATTGGTTCAGGTATAAGGTGCCAAAAATAGATGTGATCAAATTAACTAAAAATTAATGTTTAATAAACCAGCCAAAAAATCCAATTTTAATTTTGATAATAGATACAAATTTTATTAGGTTATATATGCAAAAAATAACTATGGTTACAAATAAATCTCTAACCTTTTTAATTAATGTGTGAAACAAAATTTTATTAGGTTTAAGTTGTAAGGGGCATCTAACTATGTAAAAATAATAGTAAAAATATATAAATTGAGGAACCTGGAGAAGTGGGCCATGTGGATAACCGTTTTGCGTGCGCCTCGAAAAAGTTGAAACAACTTTCGTGTGCGTGGAAAACTGTGCTGCAAATTCGACGAAATTGATGGAAGACTGCTGCGAGGGGGTGGGGCTGCGATGCTCTATGCGTCAGATGATTGCTCTGTGCCTGGGGGCCCGTGCGCTCTGCCCTTCAGGAAGAAGAAAATGATGATGCTGACGCGATCTGCTGCTTCACGTGAAGTGACACATTTGGACTTGGTAAAGCAAATGAGTGGGTCCTGCTGGAATGCTACGGGAGAGCAAATTAGTGGCTTGTATTTCAAAAAAAACAAAGCAGAAGCTTGATTTGCACTAAAAAATATGTGAAGCCGTGGGTCTGGGGTTCTTAGTGGAAAAAATTTCAATATATGGATCGGATTTATTGATCAAAATTTAAGAAAATGGGTTCATATTTTTTATCAATAATTTAAAAAGGAAGATGTGCTGGCTTTGGGAAGGAGGCGAAGAGGTGCTGGGTTTGATTTCTGCTCGGTTGGAGGACACCCTGGAGCACGTGGATCAGTGAGAGAGAGGAGGCATCGCTCTTGTCGCTGATGAAGCGTCAGCATGGAAAGGCTGCGGCTAGTGATCTACGCGCATTGATCGACGCGTGGATCGAATTCGGTGACGCGGTGATCGTTGAAGGAAAAAGACACGTGCTGCTGGACCAAAAAAAATTAAGAAATTGTTGGACGCCCTCAGATCGATATGAGTCGTTGTGATACCAATGTGAGGACATGAGAGATAGAGAAATATTGTTTGGTGATTCCAAATATGACTGAAAGCTGAATTCTTTTTAATACTTTAGAACAGAAACCCTCTTTTCTATTTATAGGGCCACCGCCATATCCTCCATCCCACAACCACCCCCATGGTTTCCTCAACCGACCCGAGATTCTCTCAAGGACATGTGAGACTCGGTCTTTCGGTTGAGGAAAAATCCTCAACCGAGTATCGGGTCGGTTACCAGGTCATTTGGCTATATCAGGCCATAACAACTTACATTGATATCAGAGGCCAAACAGCTCGTTTAGTTAATAACTTGCCAGCTCATACTCATAGTACCAATACACGCGTGTGTGTGTGAATTAATGAAAAACTGGTGCCCGATCAAAAATAACTAGGTGCACTGACGCGACACGTTCCGATTGGTTGAGGAAAAAGTAAAAGTAACTACAACCCATGTACTTGTTTTTTCTCGACCAACGAGAACACGTCACATTAGTGCATCTAATCATTTTTATAAGGCACAATCCGTTTTTCGTTAATCACATACATACATATATACATACAAACAATCAGTGGTGGAAATTTTCTATGCTGTAGTACATATACATGAGTTTTGTAGCTTTTTTCAAGGTTTGATGATTTGAGAGTGACCTACACATTAAAATCCTAACACTAAAAATCTAGTGAAACCAAGCCTACTTATCCTCGAATGGATCGTTAGAAAAAGTTCTATAGTTAAATTGTTGAATTTGTAACAATCCGATCGAGGATTAGATAGGTTTGGGTTCCCTTTTTTTTGATATGTTAGTGGTTTAATATGTATAGATCATTCCCAAATCATCAAACCTTCATCAAACCTTCATCAAAACATCCAAAACCCCATTAGTGTGTGTTGCAACACAAGAAATATCCTGCGATAGCAGCACGTAGACATTATTATCACATACATAAAAATAAAAACAAGAAAAGTCAATAATGTTAAAACTAAAATTAAACTATCATTAATCAAATAATAGTCACGATCCATTGAAGATGACAAACCATGAAGAATATAGATATGAGCGAACATTTAGAATGAGGTAAAATAGTCCCTGTGAAATTTAGAAACAAACATTGCACAAGTCACGATGCTACTGGTTATGCTATTTCTTTCAATTTCAAGTACTACTCAATGGAGTATTATACATTTGAATAGTATTTGTTTGAGTGGATATAATTGAGAAAAATGTGGTGTATTTTGACAACTATTTGAGATTTATGTACGTGCATATGGAATTTAAGAAATTCTGGAATTTAAGAAAGTCTGGAATTTAAGAAAGTCTGGAATTTAAGAAATTCATCCAGTATGCGAATACTATGAGTTTTCACTAATAAAGATCCTGCGTACTTAGGCATCTACACAGTGCCTGCCATCAACTACCCCACATCTAGCTGAATATTATTACTATGATAGTTCTTTAAAATGGCATGCAAAGGTGAGATATTTATCTACACCGAGGAGGTCTAAGCAATATTGCAGTGCTGTATGATTCTATCATATAAAATCCTGACAAAATTTGTATGGTCTGAATATTCAGAAGAAATAAAAGAAATAAAGAAAAAGGTCAAAAATCTGGTGCACAAGTTTCTTGTCAGATTTTTATGGGTTGGACGTGCAATAGAGAGCAATGAGTTTCAACTATGAGGAGTTAAAAATGTCATAGTTAAAGGAGCGGCGAGGAGGTGCACCTAAATGAATGTGGATCAACTGCGTTAAAAGAAGGCATGCGTCTATGATATTTCTTATGTATTGCTCCTTGTATATTTTAATGGGGAAAATGGACATGTAGTGAGCAGAATACTTTGGGATTGAGGCCTTTGTTGTGTTTATTATTGTTGTCATTTACCATTGATTTCTAATTTGGACCTCTAGCACAGTAAAACATGATTGCACCAAATAGATATGAGCAGTTAGTGAATTAGATGCTGATCTCGGATAATACTTGGTTCTGTCACAAGATGAGATCTTAATTTTTGTTTGGGTAGAAAGACTTGGTACATTTTACATTACCATGAAACTTGAAATCATGAATTTTTTATTGAAAATTTGCATACAATCAGCAGCTTTGAACCCACGTCTTTTTCCATTACAAATGATTGCTCATCCATTCAACAAGTGACCCTTATGATGTGAAGTTGGAAAACATAGAGTGCATTTAGAAATATATGAATTACATGGGGAGAAAATACATTGGTTCCAGCCAAGTGAAGTGTATTCTTGATTTTTAGCATGTATTAAAGCAGAGAAACCCGAGAATTGACTTTTAAGGATTGCAGTACAATCTCGCATCCTGGTTCTAGCTTACAATTTCTTCCCGCCATGTCTATTTGTCATTTGAATCCTCTAAATCCTCACAATATAGATACGATTGGTGTTGGACTAGTTAGACCACTAACTAGGTCAAAACTTTGATTTTGATGATGCCAAAAAAGTGTCATGGCTACTAATATGTGTATTAAGTGTGTTTCAGGTCAACGAATCAAAACGAGGTTAAATTGACATATTAGAGTCATTAGTGGACTAGACACTGTGACTAGTTGATTAGCCAGCTCTTTGAAAATTGTGAAGTCGGCATTAATCGAATAGTGCTTTGGAGCTAGTCGACATATAGCCAATTAGTCGACATATAGCCAATTAGTCGACTAGCTTCCAAGGCCTAGTCGACTAATCCGTACAGGTTGGCCTGACTGGCTTGGTCAAATGCGTATTTTTGTGATTTTTGGATGGGTTTAAGAGTTTTTGTAATGACCCATATTTTGGGAACTTATTTGACATAAATTTATGCATTTAATTTTTCTAAATTCATGTTTGAAAATCATTTCTTTTTCTCCCCCATTTATTCTCTTTCTTTTTGCTATAAAACCTAAGCTCTCGGGCTAAGCCCATGACCCAAACTAATCTATTTCTTTCTTTCTTTAAACTCTTTTCCCTAAAGATGGAGAAGCCCAGCCCATTTCCTCCATTCTTTTCCTCTCTTTACATCTCCGACCATTTATCAGCATAAGCCCAACTACAACCTCTTATTATTATTTTCTTTATGTTGGGCCCAGTCAACACTCCATTTCCCTCTTTCTAATTTATTCACACACAGACCAGGAGCCTCGGCCCACACACCACTCTAATTTGAGAAAGACATGAGCCAAGCACAATCTTTTTGAACGGC
The DNA here is from genome assembly GCA_030789695.1 of Scilla litardierei. Taxonomy (NCBI): domain Eukaryota; kingdom Viridiplantae; phylum Streptophyta; class Magnoliopsida; order Asparagales; family Asparagaceae; genus Scilla; species Scilla litardierei. The sequence goes on from CM061142.1 coordinate 396,686,852, forward strand.
CGGGCCTTAGGGCTCCCTCCGCTGTTCCTTTCCCCGTGCACAAGGGACGCAGCAGCCGCATCGATTCAAACCCAACAACGTCGCTATCCTTTTCCAAGCGAAGATCGATCAGGTCGCCGCTCATCACGCCCTCTTCTAAATTGCAGAAACCCCTCTGGCAGGTAGACTGTAGAATTTTCATGAGATGTCGAATCTGTTCCCAAAGTAAAATTATATTGTTACTTTACAATCTTTTGTTTAAGATGTTAAATTCTTATGTTTATGATATAAATAATTGTCTCAGGTATCTCTACCAGCTTCAATTAAATCGTTGCATTAAATGGTTGCGTAAATATTTACTTTTGGACATGGACCCGATTGTTTGACATGTGTACACTTGATATTGACAACCCACGACATCAACCCAACAATTAGAATGACATATACTTAGATCATTGTCTAAGGGGCGTGAATGTGATTTCAGATAATGTATTCGGATTACCACTCTCCTGTGGAAGTGGGGCATGTTACAAAAGCAATCAATTTTCCTATTTCTTCCTGAATGAGGGGTCATTTACAATTTTCCTCTTCCTTTTATGGAAAGAGGGTTCAAATGCAATTTTTCCTCATTCTTATGGAATGAGGGTTACAATATTCAATTGTCCACTATTTACACTAATAGTGGGTTTACAGAACCTTTTAATGAACATCACTCCCTTGGACATGAGTCACGGCCTAGAATAATTAGTTAAACTTTAACAACAATTAAAGACATTCATAACTTGTAGCATTGCCAGTTCAGTAGATCATTTCTCTTGTTCAGAGATATTGTAACTGTTTTGGTTTAGAATAAACTGTTAAGCTAGGTTTAGATGAAATCTGCCTTCTAATTCTGTTATATATTTTCTCCTCAGGCTTAGTAGGAGATTTTACAGCCTTTGTTCATTCACCAAGTTTCTAAGACTGATCGCATAGGTATGGCTTTAAATTCGGTATTATTTTCTACTTTGTCGTATTCTGTTTTCACTGGTACTGAGCAGTGTCTGCATAATAGTTGTAAATTGTGATGGCATCCGAAAACGGGTTCTTACAAGTGGTGGCCCATGCAAGTCCGCACTGACCACATCGTGAACAATAAAGGTCAAGTTGAATGTACCATAAATCATACTCGTACTTATTTGTGGTATTTTGATTAACAGAATGACGAATGCATATAAACGTCATGCACGTCCTACTGCGAACAACTCCATCGTTTTAATGAAAACGTGACGAGGAATGTAGGCAATGGAAGTAGATCCGGTACCATCAACGACAATACTGACAACGTCGTTAAAAATATTACGGACAATACCATCGTCAGCAACGATGTCGACAACAACGCCGACCACAATCTCCACGAAAACGTCTGCAACGACAATGACAACAACCACGACATCGATGACCAGCTTAATGACTACGTGAACAACGAGAATGCTGACAACAACATCGACACCGATCTTAATGATCCTGTCAACAATGGCAATGGCAAACATCATCACGTCGACAACGAAAATAATGGGAACAATAATATTGAGCGACAATCAGCGACGATCTAGATTTCAGATCAGACTTTACTAGAGATGGTTAGCGCTTTACTAAGGGAGCCTGAACATAGACTAGAAGGTGGAGTACAACAATTCAAATCACTGCGTCCACCAGTTTTCAAAGGAACAGGGGGACCTCTCGCAACAGAAGAATGAATACGTCGCGCAGCTGCCATGCTAAAAGCGGCACAGATCGCGCCAGATTCATGGGGTGGACATGGTTGGTTGAAGGCGTCATGTCGTGGTGGGATTCAGAGGAAGAGCGCTTGACTCAGTCGATTTTATGGAACACCTTCCAGGAGAAATTTAATGTTCTGTATTTCTCCCCAGAGGCGAAGATGGCACTGTAGGCCCAATTCATGAGTCTGAAGTAAGGTTCCATGAATGTGGAACAGTACAATGCTGAATTTTCTAGACTCAGCAAGTTCGTGAAGAATGTGGTGACCGATCCATTGGATAGAGCTCAACGTTTTCAAGAAGGTTTGAACATCGAGATTCAAAAACAACTAGTGGGACAAAACCTGAAGACTCACACCGAGGTACTTTCTGCAACTCGAGATTATGAGTATGTGTAGCAGAAGGAAGAGCTAGAATAATATATACTGCCCCTCCAACGCAACAAGAATCACTAGTAGCTACAGGAGAACAGAACCGACGTCCTCCAACAAATGCTCGTCCTAGTGAACAGAAAAAGCCTGCTTTACAGACGTCGCAAACCACATAATTCAAGAAGAACGGGACTCCAACGAATACTCAACGATCCATAGTGTGCCACTATTGTCAACGACCTGGGCACGTGAATGACTACCGTTGCTACAACAAGCTGTGTCTGATTTGTGCCGCGTCTGAGCACTCTATCGTAGATTGTCCTAAGAAGAATGAGAATGCAACTGCCAGAGTAAGTCAACAAGATCAGCATCTACCACCCAACCTTAGAGATGCCATACTTACACCTTGACGGCAACGGAGACGGATGCTCCTCGTGCTTAGAAGACATTATCAACTATCTTAGATTATGCTTTATTATTGCATTTATTGTTAGTATCTTGCATATTGGAAATTCCAAGGACGGAATTTATTATTAGGGGCGAGGATGTAATGACCCATATTCTGGGAACTTATTTGACATAAATTTTTGCATTTAATTTTTTCTAAATTCATGTTTGAAAATCATTTCTTTTTCTCCTCCATCTATTCTCTTTCTTTTTGTTATAAAACCTAAGCTCTCGGGTTAAGCCCATAACCCAAACTAATCTATTTCTTTCTTTCTTTAAACTCTTTTCCCCAAATCTGGAGAAGCCCAGGCCCATTTCCTCCATTCTTTTCCTCTACTTACATCCCCACCATTTATCAGCATAAGCCCAAATACAACCTCTTTTTATTATTTTCTATATGTTGGCCCAGCCAACACTCCCTTTCCCTCTTTCTAATTTATTCACACAAAGCCCAGGAGCCTCGGCCCACAGACCAGTTTAATTTAAGAAAAGCATGAGCCGAGCACAATCTTTTTGAATGGCAGGGCCTTAGGGCTCCCTCCGCTGTTCCTTTCCCCATGCGCAAGGGACACAACAGCTGCGTCGATTCAAACCCAATAACGTCGCTCTCCTTTTCCAAGCGAAGCCCGATCAGGTTGCCGCTCAACGCGCCCTCTTCGAAAACCCTAAACCTCAACAATTTGAGCTGACATCCCAATCTTTGAGTTCTAAAACCCCAGCCGTCGTTCAAATAAGATCCGATCAGATCTTCTCCGTGGATTTCAGGATTTGAGATTGATTCGAATCGTTTCACGCGTTTTTTCTTTTCTATATAAATATCTGATGGTTTTCTAGGGTTTTGATACGAAATCATCTTCTTCCTCCTCTAAATTTCTGAACTTTGATTTGGGATTCTCTGAGTTCTTTCGTGGTTGGATTTCGAGGCTTTTTGATCCTTCGATTTCTCCGTTTGAGGTAGATTACTACTACTCCAACTTCTAGTTTATGTTGTAATTGTTTTTGAAATTATTTGTGATATGATGATTGAGACTCTGATGAGAGGAATTCACTCGAGGATTCAAGTTTTCCGGCAACTGCTCTAGGTTTTGCAGCGACCATTGCCGCTGCCCCTTCTCTCTTCATTTTGGTTGGCTTTTGGCTGTAGTCAGCTGTCGGGGTGTACGAGTTCCATCGCTGTCAAGAACCCTCGACGGGCGAAGCTTGCTTCTGTTGGTTTTGGCTGATTTTTGCGTGCGTGGCTTTGTCCTAGTTTGCCCATGCGTGTGTTCCTAGAGACTCGCCTGTTGCTTTAGTTTCTCCTCTGGACTTTTGGGACTTGCATGTTGCTTTGGTTTCTCCTCTGGCCTTACCTTGGGTTCCATGAACTTGTTTACTGATGTACTCTCGACTTGGGCTTTATGGTTTGGATCTGAACGCCTATTACTATTCCTAATTCTAAATTGCAGAAAACCCCTCTAGCAGGTAGACTACAGAATTTCCATGCCGAATCTGATTCTAAAGTAAAATTATATTCTTACTTTACAATCTTTTGTTTAAGATATTAAATTCTTGTGTTTATGATTATAAATAATTGTCTCAGGTTTCTTTACCAGCTTCAATTAAATTGTTGCATCAAATGGTTGCGTAAATATTTACTTTTGGATATGGACCCGATTGTTTGACATGTGTACACTTGAGATTGACAACTCAGGACATCAACCCAACAATTAGAATGACATGCTTAAATCACTGTCTAAGGGGCATGAATATGATTACGGATAATGTATTCGGTTTACCACTCTCCTGATGGAAGTGGGGCATGTTACAAACACAATCAATTTTCCTCTTTCTTCCCGAATGAGGGGTCATTTACAATTTTTCTCTTCCTTTTATGGAACGAGGGTTCAAATGCAATTTTTCCTCATTCCTATGGAATGAGGGTTACAATATTCAATTGTCCACTATTCACACTAATAGTGGAGTTACAGAACCTTTTAGTGAACATCACTCCCTTGGACATGAGTCATGGCCTAGAATGGTTAGTTAAACTTTAACCAACAATTAAAGACATTCATAACTTGTAGCATTGCCAGTTCATTAGATCATTTCTCTTGTTCAGAGATATTGTAAATGTTTTCGGTTAGAATAAACTGTTAAACTTGGTTTAGATGAAATCTACTTAGCATTGCCAGTTCATTAGATCATTTCTCTTGTTCAGAGATATTGTAAATGTTTTCGGTTAGAATAAACTGTTAAACTTGGTTTAGATGAAATCTACTTTCTAATTCTGTTATATATTTTCTCCTCAGGCTTAGTAGGAAATTTTACAGCATTTGTTCGTGCACCAAGTTTCTAAGACTGATCATATAGGTATGACTTTAAATTCGGTATTATTTTCTGCTTTGTCCTATTCTGTTTTCACTGGTACTCAACAATGTCTGCATAAATAATTGTAAATTGTGATGGCATCCGAAAATGGGTCGTTACAGTTTTAGTTCAACATGAAGTTACTCCTTGAAGACTTGCGAATAAATAGAACAACTTAAGAGATCGTAGGGGAGAAGAACTCAAGTCAAATACAAACTCAATAATTCATGTGCGATCTCAAGAGTTCATATGCAAGAAATTTCTCTTAGAGTTCATGTTGGCTACAAATGTTCATGAGCAATTGGAACTTCTTCAAACGTCAATGATTGACCACAAGAGTTCATATGCAAAACAAACATTAGAGTTAATATGCAACAAAAAGTTTAGTAATACTAGAGTTTGTGTTCAAAGCGACTTGTGTTTGAAAATCCTATATATACCCCCATGCACATGGCCAAAACCAGCAAGAGAAAAAAATATTCAAAAAGAGAGCATCTCTTCCAAGTCTGCCAAAGCTTCATTGCTCCATCAAACCTTGCAAGCCACAACTTCATCTTCTATCAAATGATCTAAAGCTTCATCAAAGGGAAGGAACTCTACGGACGCCGCTGAAAAGTGCACAACTTTCTCTACAGAGCTCAGATATACGAACCATTTTCGTCAAGATGATCTTAACTTCATGCTCTATGCTACTGTGATATTTATCTGATTCTAATATCTGTATTTATCAGTTTGCATTGCAGTATTTTTACGTGTGTTGTACTATTGTATAGCTTCATTTAGAGGCTATCATTGAGCATTATTTTCTAAACTGGTTTTTGTAAACGGTTAGATCACCACACGTAAGTGTGATCATGTGCTGTAACGGTTTGGTCACCATCTGTAAGTGTGATCGGGTTCTTTTTTGGATTCAAAGAAGGGTTAAATCCGCTGGGGTTAGGTCGGAGAGTAGGCGGAGAGCCAGCTCCGTTAAAAATATATGATTTAAGTGCACTCTGATTTATCCTGCTGCTTTATTTTTCTATTTGTGCCATACACATTATTCACCCCATCTAGTGTGTTTTTCAATAGGTATCAGAGCATGATTCTTTTTAGACTCAATGTCTAGAATCTCGATCCTCACTATGGCACATAGTCCAAATACATCAACCAAAATCACAAATAATTTATACGTGCTGATGAAAATTTTTGATTCCTTGATTTCTCCTTTTGCAGGTACTGTGAATTCATTAAATACGGGGGGTGATGAAGAGATTGAGGTACTTATGTGAAAATTCAGAAAATTCTTTATCAACAACAAAATAAAATTTGGCATCTTATGGGACGATAAGCAAAAAGATCATGATGAAGAAGATGATACCATACCGCATGTTTCGCAATAAAAAGGGGCACATGAAAACTAATTGCCCAATTCTGAAGACCAAAGGAAAGAGAAAAAAAGTTGATGGAAGTAAGAAGAAATCTAGAAGAGGGAGCTAGCTACATAAGGAGATACCGATGCTGAGGAGCTTCAGAGAATGATGCGATGGAGAACAATGGAACATGCTTCATGGCGGAAATCGACGAGGTAAATTCTAAATCCATATTTTGCAAAGTTAGAAATGGTATTCATTTTGGTGAAGGCTTTTTTAATATGGAAGAAGCATGTGAATATTAGTAGAAATCTTTTATGAAATGGCTCTTGAGTATATTAAGCTTAAAAGACTTCGTGTAACTTTAGAAGACTAACTTGCCACTGCTAATCTTGAAAAACAAGAGTTGTTTATTAAGGAAAAGAATTAACAGAGATTATCGATAACATTGATAAAGCTGAATTAGAGACTAGGACTTTAGAACCAAAAGAGTCTAATAAAAAAATAGCTCGGTTAGAACTTAAAAATTCTAATTTGGCTAACGACTTAAATGAGAAAGTTAGCAACTTAGGTTCTAAAGGTCTTGTGGTTAAAATTTTAAATCAAAAAGTTTCTAGTTATGAAGAAAAAATTGAACAACTCGAAAAAGAAAATTCTAATTTAATAAAGGGAAGAATATTGCTAGTGAAATTGAAATGAGCGAAAAAGAGAACCATTATGAGATTAGTATTAAAAATTAAAGAAGAAAATCTAGATCTTAACAACACTATAAATTTTTTTACTAGTAGTCAAAAGGTTTTCAATGATATGTTAGATGAGCTAAATAATCACTCTAGCAAGCATGGCCTAGGTTTTAAAAAGAAACAATTACCTACGAAACCTAGGAAATCATGTAAAAGAGATTTGCTAGACATATAAGCTCTCCATCTAGCATGCATGATGAGAACTTGTCTTTTCCTAATCATAAACACTTTAACATTACTTGTTTTATTGTATTAAGAAGGGACATGTCATTCATGGTTGCTTGCTCGTATTTATCCTGAGAATTTTATATGGATTCCTAAATGTCAAATAAAGCAAAGTAAATCATCCATTAACACTTTTGGATCCAAAACATGGATACCAAAAAAGCATCTTCTTTTGCAAGTGCATCATCGAGATTCGGGTGATAGCATATGTCGTTTTGGCAAAAAATCGGCGTTGATTTGGGCAAATGAAGGTATAGAGGGTGCTTTTGATTCATTTTTTAGTTCTTTACCTTCATTATCTTTCATGAAATAGTAGTTCTGTCGGAAGTTTTTATTGGATCATGACATTAGGACACTTCATCTATTTGCATGCTCATTTATATGAGAGTGATATCATCGTTTGGATACTTATACATGTATGCCACTGATGTAGTTGAAATATTGATAAGCTTTTGGTATGAAATTTGTTAGAAATCTTAGAAACATTAAAAGTAATTTTGATGATGTTATTTTTGGTTGAAGAATCCCCATACTCGAATTGTGCATGATTGATTGTTCATATATATATATATCATTTTAGCATGCCTAATTGTTTAATTTTTTTTAAGTTGATATAGTCATATAATTATGAGAAATTGTTGGATGATGTTAGGGCTCTAAAACATTAAAATCTTTTTGATTATCTTTATATATATATATATCATTTTAGCAGCTAGTCTCAGCTTCGATTCCCTGCATCAGCATGGCGTTTATTTTTTGAGGGACCCGGTGAGACATCACGTCGGCATCACTGATCCGGTCGGCATCTCAGATCCAGTCGGCGAGTCATCAGATTCCGGTCGGCATCTCTGATCCGGTCGGCACTCAGATCCGGTCGGTGAGGCATCAAAGATCCGGCGAGGCATCATGTCGGCATCCAGATTCGGTCGGCGAGGCAGATCCGGCCAACGGCGGCGAGGCACTCATCGGCTGCGGTCGACGAGGGTTTCAGGCTTCGCCATCTGCAGATCTCAGATCCGGTCGACGTCGGCAATCTAATCCGGTCAGCGACAGTTTTCAGGCCACGCCGGGGGTCCCCGATCCGGTCAGAAATCACCACGCCGAGGGTCCCCGACGTCGGCATTCTCTAATCCGGATCTGCAGTTTCTAATCTCTGATCCGGTCGGAATCACAGTTTCGGTGAGCAACAGTTTTCAGGCCACATCCCCGATCCGACCATCTGCTCCGGCGGCAGGATTCTCCTTCGGCGGCTAGCGGCACCGGCCTGTGAGGGGTTCTGCTTCAGCGACGTTCGAGGGCTGCAGTGCTGATCCCGGGCTTTTCGGCAGCTCTACCTCTGGGAAGTCCGTCATGGCTACTCGGGGTCAGGTTGCTTCTCGGGGTCAGCCTCCAGATCTTGCTTCGGGGTTTTCCCCCCTCCGTCATGCTATGGGTAGAGCTGATCCTTCATGTATCAACGCAGGCAACCCATATCATCGGTGTTCGTCGTACTGTCATCAAAGGATTAGAAATGCTACCACTAAAACAGTACCTACTACTGATGTTAATCAAATTGATAAAACTATTGGCAAACCATCTGCTCATTTGAGGGTGGCAACATCGGGGCGTGAAGCATGGAGTTCCTTCTTTTTTGTTAGACGTTCAGTTGAGCACCATAGAAAATGTGAATACGTTCCACCCCGAGAGATCCCAACTGGTAAGGCTATCCCTTGGATCCCTAAAGAAGCGGTATCAGCTAATGTTGCAAAATGGAGTCGCACTCTTGCTGGTTATGTTGTGGGAGACAAACCATTTTACTCGCATCTCCGAGCATGTGTACAACGGTTGTGGCGGCCTAAAGGAAAGCTTTAGGTTCCCTCCAGGGATAATGGTTTTTTCTTCTTTGAATTTGAGTTAAAAGAAGATTGCAGCAGAGTTCTCCAAGAAGGGCCTTGGATGTTTGATAAAAGGGTGATAGTACTGCGACGTTGGACGCCACAACTAACAATGGATAGAGATCTTTTGTCCTCAATTCCAGTATGGGTGAGATTCCCTGATCTTCCATTGAAATTTTGGTCTACAGAATGCATTAGTATTATTGCTAGCTCTGTAGGTAAGCCTTTATTTGTGGATAAGGCTACGGCTTCTGGAGAACGGTACTCTTATGCTAGATGTTTTGTGGAAGTTGAGGCAAAGACAAAATTACCTAGCACCATTGAGATTGCGGTGGAGGAGGGAAATACGATCATTCGAATGGAGTACGAAAACTTGCCCACAAATTGTTCAACGTGTGAATGTTTCGGACATTCCTTTGCCCAGTGTCCCTTTAAGAAGGTTTGGGTGGAGAAAACTAAACCATCTTCAAATGTGGATGGTAATGTGTTGGTTCCTGAAGCCACATCAGGAGATCATTCAGCAACAGGTGAAGGTCAAATAGCTACAAAGAACCCAATAGATGCTGAGTACACTGTAGCAGTTGTTTCTGATATAGTTCCTTGTAATTTTGAGTATGGTGGTCCGTCTTCTGTACGTCCTACGGAGAATGTCCGTATAGATGGCCCTGACAATGTTGGTAATGAAGATGAGGCTGATGAAAACTACGAGGATGAGTGGATGGAGGAGTTTGATGGGGATGCTACTATGGAGAATCAGGACTGGGAGGAGGAAATGCGCCACCTTGCATCATCATTGAAGTCGATTAAAAAGAAAAATATAGATCTCCCTCGACGGAAAAGTTTAAGAATTCCTAGGAATTCTAAATATTAGGACTCAAATGCTGAGTTGAGCAGTTGGATAATTTATGATTGTTTTCTTTAGAGTTTTTATGTTTTGGAGCCTTCTGTAATCCAATATTGTTATGGATGAGTTATATGAATAAAGTTGTTAACCCTTCAAATATATATATATATATATATATATATCATTTTAGCATGCCTAATTGTTTAATTTTTTTAACTTGATATAGTCATATAATTATGAGAAATTGTTGGATGATGTTTGGGCTCTAAAACATTAAACTCTTTTTGATTATTTTTACATATATATGTATATATATTATTATTATTATTATATTTTTCGGATGACTTGAGTAGTATGAATTGAATATATAGATGCTTTCGTGTGTCACTATTCTGAGACAACACCATAGTAAAAGAAAAAGAAAAACAAAGAGAAATATTGGAAAAACAGCCAAAGAAAAGAAAAAGAAAGTGAAAAGTAGAACGAAAATATGAAAATCTTTTTTGATACCAGCGATTAGTAACCGTATTACGGGGTGTGTTGAGCAATGCGCATGATTGTGGTAGATGAAGTAACTATTTAGCGCATTTTAACTCTAAAGAACCCGATATTTAATATCATGGTATCCTATGTTGGTTGTCTCCCTACATTATGCTTGATAGTCTATTCCAAAGAGATAAATATAGAAAATTTGTTTAAGACAATTTATGGGTTCGATTTTTTGGTCCACTAAGCATGTACTGATAATGCAAGTAAGTAATTTGATAATATCTCAATTTTCTTTACTTGTTTGCTATCATAAAAAAGGAAGAGATTGTTGGACTAGGTAGCCTACTGACTAGGTCAAAACTTTGATTTTTATGATGCCAAACAATTATCATGGCTACTAATATATGTATTAAGTATGTTTCAGGTCAAAACGAAGCTAAACGAGGTTAAATTGACATATTGGAGCATTAGTCAACTAGACACTATAATTAGTCGACTGGCCAACTCTCTTGAAATTGTGCGGTCGGCATTAGTCGACTAGTTCTTTGAAGCTAGTCGGCTAATATCCAATTAGTCGAATAGCTTCCAATGCCTAGTCAACTAATCCGTATAGGTTGGCCTCACTGACTTGGTCAAACGTGCAATTTTCTGATTTTTGGATGTGTTTAAGAGTTTTAGTTCAATATGAAGTTTACTCCTTGAAGACTTGCGAATAAAGAGAACAACTTATGAAATCATGGGGGAGAAAAACTCAAGTCAAATACAAACTCAAGAATTCATGTGCTATCTTAAGAGTTCATGTGCAAGAAAATTTCTCATAGAGTTCATGTTGGCTACAAAAGTTCATAAGTAATTGATACTTCTTCAAGAGTCAAAGATTGACCACAAGAGTTCATATGCAAAACAAACTCTAGAGTTAATTTGCAACAAAAAGTTAAATAATACTAGAGTTTGTGTTCAAAGGGACTTGTGTTTGAACATCCTATATATACCCCCCATGCACATGGCCAAAAGAAGCAAGCGAAAAAAATCAAAAGAGAGCATCTCCCAAGTCGGCCAAATCTTCATTACTCCATTAAACCTTGTAAGCCACAATTTCATCTTCCACAAAAGGATCTAAAGCTTCATCAAAGAGAAGGAGTTCTGAACTCCTTCTATGGACGATGCTAAAAAGTGCTTAACTTTCTCTACAAAGCTTAGATGTAGGAATCGTTTTTGCCAGGATGATCACAACTTCACACTCTGCATTTTGGTGATATTTAATTGATTTTAATCTCTGTATTATATCAGTTTGCAGGATTTTTAGCGTGAGTTGTACTATTGAATATTTTCATTCAGGGGCTATCATTAAGCGTTATTTTCTGAATTGATTTTTTGTAAACTGTTAGATCACTTTCACCCGTTAGTGTGATCAGGTGCTGTAACGGGTTAGTCACCATCCGTAAGTGTGATCAGGTGTTGTAACGGTTTGGTCACCATCCGTAAGTATGATCAGGTTCTTTTTGTGAATTTAAAAAGGATTAAATCCTTTGGGGTGAAGTCGGAGAGTAGGCGGGGAGCCAGCTGCGTTAAAAATATGTGATCTGTGTGCAGTCTGATTTATTCTACTGCTTTATTTTTTATTTGTGCCATACACCATATTCAACCCCCTTATGGTGTTTTTCAATTGGCATCTTTCATTACAATTAACAGCTGTGATGGGGTGTGTTGGGGTCTGTGCGGGAATAAAAAAGTGAGCTTCCTGTTAATCCATTTTTGTTCTTCATGCTGCTAAGATGAGGGGATCAAAATTCCACCTCAACTGCCTAGTTCCTTATTAACCTTGACATTTTACTTGATATCAAATAATTTTTTATTGCTATTATGTTGAAAATTAATTATCATGGATGCCTTGACATTTTACTTGATATCAAATAATTTTTTATTGCTATTATGTTGAAAATTAATTCTCATGGATGAATTCCATAATGTAGCATTGAATGAATCAGTCCATGCTTCATTATTTAACACATGAAGTGAATGGAAAGAAGCTCATTACGAGCATCGGTTTTGGGATAAAGGGTATTACCGTTAATTTATACAAGTTGTAATGCTTTGAGATGCAGTGTGGAGCTGAAGGCTACTAAACCCATGTAGAGATTAACATGATCCATGTGACGGTGTCCCAAAATTTCTGTATAAAGGCTTTGTTGTTATTGATTTCTTTTCTTACTAGTGGATAGACATGTTTTGCACAATTAAATATGGCACTACACTCATTCTAAGAAACATGGCACATATATTAATGTGAAAATCCTGTTAAGGGACCACCCCTAATCTATATTATTACCATAACATGTGACAATATGGTTTTTGCGGCCGTCACCATGCCACCAGCACAGAAGTCAAAATCCAACCAATTTCCAGGACTTGTTCAATAAAGGAAGAAATATGTAATGTACTATGTAGGTTCAGGAAAAAAAACTTAAACCCACTGATACAAGGAATTTACGTTACAAAAATTCTTTTCATAAATGTGTGGATTCATCACAATGTGTGCATTTGGACAGTAAAACAGTGACATATGTCAAGGTTTATATCATATAATGCAAAACACTCCATACCTTATGGAGAAATGGATAAAGAATTACTTTCTACTAATGAATCAACATATGCCAAAGTGAATTTCAAGCTACTGTTTGTTTATAAGTGCTTCTTATATACTTAAAATATATAAATTTGTAAGTATATCTATCCTGCCTTTTTATGTACATGTCAATCAATAAGTTGTATTTGTACCATTTACACGCTGTTGCAGCTCCCTCCTACAAAACTTGTCACATTTACTTTAATTGTGCATTCATCACCATGCCAAAAAGTCTAGTTAAAAATATATTAAGTTGATATATGATGTCAGAAAAGTAGAAGTTATATTTTTGCTAAACAGTTGTACAATAGAGCTTTAAACATTAGGCATATTACATTCAGCTTTGCATTATGTCTTATTTTTCTGGTCTGAGCACATAGGTCTAGATGGAAATTTTAGATGTAATGCAATTGTCACAATATGCGAATGAGGTGTCCATTATTGAGGCATAATATCATATCTGCCACTATATATACCTTCTATTCAAACATTATAACCCCTGGAACAATCTTGTCGTTCAATCCACTTTGAGCAAACCAGTCAATGGTCAAGAAGCATCTCTTCTAAAATTCATATTTGTCACTTCTGCTTGAGACAGCTGCAATATCCTTTTTTAACCACAGAACTTATTTGAGGTGTGACCATGATGAGTAATTTGTATTTCACTCACTACAGGGTATGCAAGATGTACTTGATCAAGAATTGATGAATTATTGGGACGATCTCTACAATCTGACAGACAGGTTCACAGATGGATGGCTTTCCTCAGGTACGGTATTGCCATAATAATGCATATGTTGGTTTCTGTTCGAATATTACTAGTTTAAATATTTTCACCAAGGTTTTGAATATAGGATATTTTATCGGATGTGGTTTTTCGTATAAAATGTGTCACATCCAGTTTACCAAAATCGTAATGAAACTGAAACAAGGCTAGCCCTCAATGTATTTAAGTCTACAAGAGATGGACTCGGCTTAAATATGCCAAGCGTTTATGTTGACTTACAGATTCTTTTGTTTCTAATTAGTAGCGAGCAACTACAATAATGTCATATACGGTCTATAAATCAACCATGAAGATAGCAAGGAATGATAAGAAGGGAACATAAAAGGTTATGACGAGATATAAGGAAGACAATAATATAGATCTAAGACGAATATGAAAAGGGGAAGAAAGCTCACTTGCTGAGTTTGTGATGTGATCCACGAGAAATAAAGAGGAAATTAGGAGGTTTGTAAAAGTTTTGGAAAAAGATGAGATTTTTATTGGGTTTTGAATAAAAGTGACAAGAAGATGATATCGATTCGAGATGAGGCTGCTTTCATAGCTTTAGATTTGAGAGCAAAGCTTAACTCTCCAAAGGGTTCTATGGACTTCTAGATGATTTTCTTCACAAAACTCAACATGCTCATGTAACCATAGCCATCATGTAATTATAATACATGTTTTCCTTAGAATTACAAAAATTACAAAACAAAATTGATCGAGGCACAAAATTATGGAAACACCCCTGGTTGTGGCCGCAATCCTTGCCGCATCACTATTTCATCCTTAAAGAACCACAGTGTCCTCAAGGCGGTGTTGTGAAATTCACAAAGCATGCTACTTCAAATGGAAGTGCTCGTCCCCTCTCGGCTCTTCCTTCTTAACTGTCTTGCTTTCTTCATACTCAACGATCAACATTTGGATATCACAATCACGACAATGATGTCCAAGTCCAAACCTCTCATCTTATTGAAAGCATAAACCCTTAATGTGTCTATCCTGGAACTCCGTTTTTGTGAGATGCTTGAGCATGTTGTTTGGTGGAAGCTCGCTGTTTTTCTCTTGGTTGGACTAGATCCCTTATGACAGAGCCTTCTTCTCTCATGCTGATACTTGGCTACAAAAAGTGGATCCACCCCAGGCCTCCTTGGCCTGTTGCTCCTCTGTGAGCCGATGTTCTATCATCTAGTCATGCTCCATTATGTCTAGTAACCCACTCGGTCTTTGTATGCGAAGCTCATCACGTATGTTTGCTTTGAGCCCTTTTATGAAGCTCCATTCCAAAAATTCCTCTGACAATCCCCACAGGCGGCCTGAAAGCATCTCAAAATTCTTTATGTACTTCCTGACGGTACTCTCATGCCTGAGGGCAAAAAGCTGCTTATATAGGTCACCCCTTGGGTGTCACGAAATCATGAAGCTCCATTCCAAAAACTCCTCTGATAATCCCTGCATGCAGCCTGAAAACATCTCAAATTTCTTTATGTACTTCCTGACGGTACTTTCCTGTATGAGGGCAAAAAGCTGCTAATATAGGTCACCCCTTCGGTGTCACAAAATCTGTGAAGGTAGTCCTTACATTCCTCCCATGAACGCATATGTCGCCTCTATTCTCTCCATCTATGCCAGGATTAGGCTTCACCCTCCAAACATATTCCAACTGCCTTCAGTTTCTCTGCTTCCATAAGGCGAGTCATCGCAACGTACCTCTCCGTCTAGTAGATTCACAAGTATACGCTCCTTCAAATATCTGCAGCTTTAATTTCTTGACTTAGCTATTGGTGTTGAAAATCCCCCGTGCTCCTCTCCCCAAAACTGACTGTAGTGTAGCTGCCTTTACAAGCCTCGTGGTGCATTTCCCCAACTGCCATCTCTAAATCGATCTCTCTTTGATATCTTCGTTCTCCCAACTGCCATCTCCCCAATCAGATTATCCATCGTTGACGTATCCTGACCCGTGCAAAATGGTGCATATGCTCCCAAGTATAGGAGGTCAAGAAATAATAACCCAGTGAGTCGGGTATCGCATCCACATGGAAAATGGTCCTCTGTAAAATCACAACCTTAAATTTAGCCAGGGTGAGATGCGAGCCACATTTTGAAGGTGAAACGATAGTTGGAGAATTTGAGTATCAAAATTAAACTAAATTGTGCTGGGGAAGTGTGTTAGAGATAATATGATAAGGGTATGTGTGTGTTGTGACTTCATTGTGTTATGCCCTACTATGCATTACATTCTCGATGTTGCGACTTTTGGGCTAACAACATCAGATAACTCAATCCCTTATCCATGCCAAGGTACGTGGATAGGAAGATATAGCAATCAAGCATGATAACATTCACATGTAATCATATGGACTATGGATTCTATATCATAATTGCTAGATAGTAACTTGCGGCACTCCACCCTAAGTATGTCTAGGGCCACTCGACAGGTCTTATGCATGTAGAGAATGACTCACGGCACCTCATTCTTAGATCCCTCGATGGGTAATGTAGGTGCACATAGATAACGCCTCACGGCGCATCATACTCTTTGGGACCACTCACGGGTAATGCTATAACCAAGGTTTTAGGTCTCGGTTTCGGTCTCGGTATCGCTCTTCCCAAAATTTAGGTTTCGGTATCGGTATCGTCCGTTTCGGTGGTTTCGGACGGTGGTTTCGTTTCATCGGTATCGGTAATTTCAGATACTTAAAACTCTATTAAATACTATCAAATATTATCAAATATTAGCACAAATACTTTTTTACTAGTTACACATTTTGTTAAAAGTATTATGCTAAATATATTACATTTTTTTGATCAACAGGATTGAAAATAAATGAGAATGGCAAGCTTTTGAATAAATGGAAGGGTTTGGTGGCTGAAAATGATAACTTTGTAAATAAATGGAAAACCTTTAGTGGCTGAATGTCAAGCTTGTAATTAAATGGAAAGCCTTTAGTGGCCATGAGGTACGTCCATCTCTTCGTTTCTTCTTCTTTTTTGGATTTTGGTGATGTTTCCTCCTCCTCTTTCTTCTTATTTTCATTTTTTTAAGTTTCAGTCGGTATCGGACAAGTTTCGGCCGGTATTGGCCAATACGGCCGAAACCCCGGCCGATACGGCCGAAACCCCGGCCGATACGGCCGAAACCCCGGCCGATACCGACGAAACCCCGGCCGATATGGCCGAAACGGCCGAAACCGAGAACTGACGTGTGGTTTCGGACCGGTCCCCTCCGAAACCGATCCGAAACGGCCGAAACCGGTCGGTTTCGGCCGAAACCTAAAACTATGGCTATAACATATAGAAGATGCCTCGCGGCATTCCATCCTCATCGAACCACTTGACGAATAATGCATTACAATACAAACATAGATAACCCTAATCCAATGATTTAAGCATTAAATACAAAATGATTAAATGAAAGCAGAGGGAATAATGCCTAAATTCATCTTGTTATCGTTTTAAATTTGTAAACCGCAAGCGTACGACATCGTCGTGGCGCTTTATGGGTGGTCCGCAGGGAGTCGGATTGATGGAGTACTAGCTCGATATAGGGTATGTTGTTAGCTACGCTAATCGGATGAGGAGGACATGGATTTTACGAGGATAGACAAAGATAATGATATGAAAGTGCGTAAAACAACACTAACAAAGAAATGATGATCAAAATAGATAACCACAATTATGAACATCAAAAACTAATAAAACAATATCAATAACAATAAGAAAAATGGGATAGAAAACTCATCTTCTTGATTCGCAAAGAGGGTTGTCAATCTTCATTACAAACCAAGAGAAAGTACTCAAGATCCCATCTAAAATCTAATCCTACTCCTAAAATACAATCAATGAAGAAGATGAAGAAACGAGCCCAAGGAATCAGCCCTCCAAAAATGACGGTGCCCCCAGCTTTTATACAAACCCTAAGATTCAATCAGGTCGCAGCACACCCCTTTCTAAACGACCGTGTGGTTGAAACCACACGGCCATGTTATTCTCATCATCTCTCGCACTTGGTTGGCTTTCATTCGACACTGCCGTTTGGAAAATCCAAATGGCCGCGTTGTCTTCATAATTTGCTTGATGTTGCCGCTGTAATGAAGAAATGACACGGCCGTATGGATTGAATCCATACCGCCGTGTAATGGCTTTGGCGCTCCGCTAGTAAGATGAATGAAACGGCCGTATGAAAAGGAGTCCATGCGGCCATTTCAGGGCTTCGGTGCTTCTTTTGGACATGAAGCTGGACTTCTTCTTCTCAATCTCGCCTTCTCTCACACAGCCGTACGAGGCATTTCATACGATCGTGTGAGGGGATTTGCTGCTCACAAGTTTCCATGCTCACATGCTTTCCTTCTCCATTTATTCTCCAAGCTCAATGCTCTATCTGAGCTCCATGCTATCATCTAAAGCTACAACTCTCATCTCCAGCTATCATTGTAGCTCCAACTCTCATCTCAATGCTTCATCTATCATCACATGCTTCATCTAAGCTCTAAAATGCTCCACCAAGCTCCAAAATGCTCCATTATGCTCCATCTCCATGAAATTCAACTCCATGCCTCGATCCTCGCTCCATAGGCCTATAATCTCACTCTTTAGCTCCAAAACTCTCTAATTTCACTTGAAAAGCACCAGAGAGACCAAAAGCGTAAAATGGAACAGAAAGTGGTAAAAACATTACAGAAAACGAGGTGAAGTGGAGTGAAACGTGGGTGAAACGAGAGTGAAAAGAACGTGGAAAACAAATATGAAAACTACTTATCAAAATCCCTAAAGGTAAACTTGTCCTCGTCCTCGAGGAAGACAAAGAAAGAGTAAAAAGTGTGGTATGCAGTCAGGCATGCAAATGCTGATAAGAGTTTCGAGAAATTTATAAAATCGAGCATATATACGTGGACAAATAAGAATTTCAAATTCATGGAAATCTAAAACGACAACTCTTCTTTATCGATAAGAATATAACCATAGGACATGATTTTTAGGTCGAATCGTCAAACAGTATACGATGTCATGATCTAGCTCAAAACCTAGGATATTTCCTCTAACCCATCCTTAGGTAAAAATCAAATGTATCTAAGCTATGCAATGATCGAGAAAAAGATAAATATGAGATAACAGGTTATTGGTCCATCGAAGAAGTGGCTCTCGCAACACCTCAACTTTTCATGATTCGTGAAATCAACAATCTTATTAATGCATCCGAATCTTTTTCTTTCTTTCATTCTCTCTTTTTTTCTTTATTTTTTTCATTTGGATTCTAATTGGTTCGTGTAAGGAGCGTTAGGCCGATGACTCGCAGGTCAGACGACCTTAGGGCATCAGGCCAAGGACCCCTCAACCTACTAGCTCGAACCAATTATTATTCGTATTCTCATGCACTCCCCCAAGCTAAACCTTTTAACGCGAGGCCCCGACGGTTTCTATCGTGGGGATCCGATTAATCAGTTTCGCTGGGAGAACATTGCATGTTTTATTCTTTTTCTTATATATACACACAATTTTTTTGAGTTGAAAAGCATGAATATACAAAGTGATGTCAATTCTCAATACTCGCTAATATGTTATCCAAGTCTTGATGGGTTATAAACCTTTAAACTCAACTATTAATTCAAAGGCAACTGCATAACGTGGATCCCTAAGAGACTTAGGTCGGTTTTGAGTACTTTTATTCTAGAGAGTATGAGAATAATCATAACGAGCATATTAAATGGGACCTGAGACTAAAAACATGTCCTAGTCTTATATTCAAAAAGATATCGAAGAAATCGAGTGTAAAGATAGAGAATGAAACCATATTTGATAACCACCCATATGTAGCTCGATTTCAGAAATTTCTCAAATGATGTATATACATATGATGCGTGAATAATGCAAAATGCATGATGTGATGCAAGTATTTTTGGATTTTTGTTTTTGTTGTATGCATGAAGAAACAGGAAACGTGATGCATGGAAATGGAATAAAAAGAAAAATAAAAGAAAATGGAACATGATGCATGGAAATAAAGGCAAAAAGAAAAGGAAACACGCTATAAACATATGGATGAAAACACGAAGGTGGAGCTGGATAAAGAAAACCAGAAATAAGAAGTAAAAGTGAAACGTTTCTCCCCCAAGCTGAAATATGCAGTGTCCTCAATGCGTTATAGTCAATGAAGTGTGAGTGCAAAGAAAAGTGTAGGGAAGGAAGTGAACAGGTGAAGGTCTCTCCCGAGCTAGCGTGGTGCTAGGGGGCATGCTCTGTGGGTGCAGTGGAAGGTGGAGGAGAACTAGAAGTGCTAGCCTCAGGTGAGGGTGGTGGTGGGAAACTGTGTCGATGGATGTCGGAGACGTAAGATATGATCTTGTTTTGTTTCTCCTGAAAGGCATCCAAACGGCCATGGAAACCTCGAGCCATCCCCTCGAGAATAAAGAGACGTGTGTGATCGTCGAGAGGGGGAGGGCCAGATGGTCCAGAGCCGTCAGTAAGAAGTGGAATTTGTGTGGCAATGGGCTTCTCGATGATCACGTGTATGGTGGTGTGTGGGGGTGGAGGTGGATGGCTGATGCTGGGGTCAAGCTGGGGCTACGCAGGGATATGACAGACATGATCAGGTGGAAATGTCCACTGCGTAGTCCCCGTGATCCGTGTGCGCAAAGGGCTTGGCAAGACGATGTAGGGTGCACACTCTGGCTCATAAAGCCATGTGATCCGATCTCTCAAGTTCACATTAATCATATGCATGTGTGTAAGAATTGAGAGATCCAAAGAGGTAGGGTTAGTAATATGGTCAATGCTGTCGTCCATCTCAAGGGAGACATGAGACTCACATACTACAATGGTAATGAGACCGCCACAACAAATCTTGCCAATGGAGGATGTGTCGGTTCTCATGAGCCTATGTGCTAACCATGAGCCAACAGGAAAAACCTACGTGGCACAGTGATGCCGGTGGGCTGAATAACCGTAGGCTGTCATGGCCCTAAAAATTGGAGCTCAAATCGAGTCACCGTCCCAGTCTCTTCCATGCAGAACATGGTGCTCGCTAGAATATGATGGGTAAGGCGTAAGGATGTGTGAATGATGGAAGACGCATTTTCCGCGGAGCGACGGAAGACTCTCAACCCAGTGATTAAATCTGAAAACCGGGAGGCATCAAAGGAAGAATGGTGCGAGCTACTGCTGGGGGGTAATGGCATCTGCCGTGGCGACATGCCAATGGAAAATAGAGTTCAGGTCATCAAAAGAGAGGGTATAATCAGTGTCCATAACCCTGAACTCTATACTCTAACCCTCGATCTTTAGGGAGCTGAGAAACTCAAGGGGGGTCTCTGATAGATAGAGGATCTAAAACCGAGGAAATCGTTCCACCCTAGATTGGTGAATATACATCTAACACCATCGTCGGCTTATAAAGTATCGAGATCAGGAATGCTCGCGAACTTCGTGGTATGGTCCGCCGAGAGAGGGTGGCGAAGCGATCCCTCTGAGCATCTGAGGCAAATGTGATCCCCAGGGTATCAATCTGTGGTATGGTCACAGGGGAGGAGATGGTGGTGGTGCAGATGAGGAAGGTCTTTCGGATGTGCGCTAGAGTGTAAACCTCCCTAATTGGGAGTCGTGGGGTGGTGGGCGTGGGCGTTTCATGCGAGGTGGCATGGTGTGAAGTGGGGTGTGTGAGTGTGTAAGTGAAGGTATGTGTGTGACAGTCAGTGTTCTAAATATTGGATATCGATCGCGTACCGGTCTAGGAAATTTGATATCGGATTGCGGATATCAGAGATATATCGGGGATATTGACTAAATATCGGAGGGTCATATCAGATGCTTAAAATGTATCTAAGAAGATATAAACTATACTAACTCAAATAAAAGTATGTTTTGGTTATACTTCTCTCGTTAAATAAATATGAATATAATAAGATCATCACGTATCAATGAAGGCGTCACAAGAAGGGCACGAAATGAAGTAGGCCGAAAACAAGTTTTGGGGCTTTTTGGGTATTTTTGCTATTTTTGCAATATTCGGGTTTGGAGGGGGTTTTGTGCATTTTTGGCTTTGCTGCCCACTTGT
The DNA here is from genome assembly GCA_030789695.1 of Scilla litardierei. Classification (NCBI taxonomy): domain Eukaryota; kingdom Viridiplantae; phylum Streptophyta; class Magnoliopsida; order Asparagales; family Asparagaceae; genus Scilla; species Scilla litardierei. The sequence goes on from CM061142.1 coordinate 396,708,721, forward strand.
TTGGAGGAGAGCCTTTTCATTGTTTTCTTATGCAATCTTTGAGTATTTTCTTCATAGTAGAGAGCAGAAACCCTAGATCTAGCAAAAGTAGCATTTTTCTTGTATTATCTTCGGAGATCTATAAAATTTTCTTCTTTTATCTTGTCAAACCCTAATTTTCTCATCAAATTGGTATCAAAGCAAAGATCCACCATGACCAACATAAGATCTATGGAGGAGAAGGATGCCCTAGATGAGAAAGTTGGGGAACTTGAAGCATCCCTCAAGGAGTCCATCAAGGAGCTAAAACAAAGTAATGATAAAAGGATCTCTTCCTTGGAGAACATGTTCAAATCGTGCATGGAGTCGCAAGTAAATCAGTGAAGCGTGAAGGAGAAGTCCAAAAGCGACGAGAACCCAGGTAATATCTCAGATCTAAATAGCAAGGGACCACCTTTGGATAAGGGAAAGGGGCAGATGGTAATTTTGGAAGAATCCTCGCCGGAGGAAGATGTCGGAGGGGGTTCCGGGGGAAATTATCCCCTTCCTCCGACATGGGAGGCGACGAATCACGCGCGCGCCACTTTCCCCCTCAGAACCCTAGCGGGGGGAGCGACGGGTGGCTGGCGGGCCGCACGGGACATCAGCAGGGTCCGGTGGGTTCGCCGGACTTCGACGAAGGGGCGGCGCCCCCTGGAGGGCTCGCCCACCCAGGCGAGCCCATGGAGGCTTCGACAGCCCCCAGCGGGAGGCGGCGAGCATTGGGGGCTTCGACAGCCCCCAGCCGGAGGCGTCGAGTATTCCTGGGGGGCCGCGAGCCCCCAGGGCTTCACCAGGGGCCACGAGGGCCCCCGACGACTGCGCAGGGGCCTCATTGGCCCCCGGCGTAGCCGCAGGGGGGCGGCGGCCAGTTTCCGCCCCCTCAGGGGGTGGTGGGGGTTTTCCGAGGCTGACGGGGGAATTTAGGGGGGCGGCGACCTCCCGGAGCTGGCGATGACACTTTTCGGAATTTCGGAGGGCATGAAGGGGACCAGTGGGGCACGGTAGGCTATGGAGGGGGGTGTGGCAGGCTGAGGGACCTCCACCAAATGCTTTCCAATAGTTTCATTATGGCCATCCTAGGGGAAGAATGGAGCAAGGAATAGGGGGCATGAAAACAAGGTGCGGAAGTTGAAGATGCCGGTCTTCGAAGGGGAGGACCCGCACGGGTGGGTCTCTCGAGCAGATCGGTACTTTGAGGCTTACAGATGTGGAAGGGGAGAAGATGCAGGCTCTGTGCGTATGTTTGGAAGGGAGGACGTTGTCATGGTATTTGTGGAGGCTGCTGTGGAGATCGGTGCAGTCGGGGGCTGAGTTCACCTACTCTATGCTGCATCGTTTCAGAGACACCCAGGATGAAGACCTGCATGAGCAGCTTTTGACATTAAGGCATGCGGGTACGGTAAGAGACTACCGAGAGAAGTTTGAGGCCCGCTCTGGTCGTATTGGGGGGATGATGACCGAGGAGACATTAGTGAGGAGCTTTATGAAGGGGCTGAAGACTGAGATCCGAGGGGAACTACGGGTGCAAAGGCCGAATGCACTCTTGGAGACATTGGACCTGGCCCAGATAGTGGATGATAAACTAGAGGCGGGACGTGCAGTTTGCGCAGGGAGACATGATGTATTTGAAGCTACGCCCTTATCGACGGTGCTCCCTGGCTAGGAGGCAGAACGAGAAGCTGTCCCCCGCTACTTTGGGCCGTACTAGATCGAGGCCAGGGTCGGCCAGGTGGCTTATCGGCTGCGATTGCCACCAGAGTCAGCTATTCACCCACTTTTCCATGTGTCACAGTTGCGTCGAGCTATTTGGGATCACACTGTGTCTTCTTCTCTACCACCGACACTCACGGATGATATGGAGATACTGCTTGAGCCGGCGGAGCTGAAGGGGATTCGTCAGGGGAGCACGGGAGGTGTTGATTAGTTGGAAGAGCCTTTCGGATCATGAGACATCTTGCGAACCCTATGATGTGATTGCACATCATTTTCCGGAGTTCCACCTTGAGGACAAGGTAGTTATTTTGGGGGAGTAATGATAAGATCATCACTTATCAATGAAGGCGTCACAAGAAGGGCGCGAAATGAAGAAGTAGGCCGAAGACAAGTTTTTGGGCTTTTTGGGTATTTTTGCTATTTTTGCAATATTCGGGTTTGGAGGGGGTTTTGTGCATTTTTGGCTTTGGCTGCCCACTTATTTGGAGGAGAGCATTTTCATTGTTTTCTTATGCAAACTTTAAGTATTTTCTTCATAGTAGAGAGTAGAAACCCTAGATCTAGCAAAAGTAGCCTTTTTCTTGTATTATCTTTGGAGATCTATAAAATTATCTTCTTTTATCTTGTCAAACCCTTGTTTTCTCATCAGAATATCGGGGATAATGACTAAATATCGGAGTGTCATATCAGATGCTAAAAGATGATGTCAAATAAAAGTATAGACGTGTCTAAGAAAATATAAACTATAAAAACTCAATTGATTGTTGCCGGAAATTTCGTCGGACGGAGCGGAGCGGATTAAGAAGAGGAGCGACACCTCGAGAGGAGAGGAGTGACGTGATTAGAATTAGGGTAAAGCAGCGATTATCTCTCAAAAATCCTGATGCCTCATCGTTTTAAGTAAATAATTGGGTCGGGTGACTCGGGTCGGATCCACTTTTAAGTGGATCGACCCGCTAACTTTATTTTTAAAAAACGGTGAATTGCGGCCGATATTTTAAAGGGATATATCGGCCGTAACCCGATATTGTGGGGATATTTTTCCAAATATCGGAAACTACAATATATAAGCATATATCGTATCGGCTTAGTGATAAAACCAATATTGCGGCCGATATATCGGATATCGGTCCGATATTTAGAACAATTGTGACGGTAAATGGGAGGTGAAGTGAAGTGTGTGTGTGGTTGTTGATGGTGTGCAAGTGTAGGTGATGTGGTGTATGTGAGGATGGAGTGTTGTGAAATGAAGTGTGGTGAGTGTGTGTTAGTGTGCAGTGAGTGGTGAATGTGATTGTAGGTATCTGTGTATGCGTGATGGGTGGTGATGGTGTGTGGAGGAACAATGGGATGCATGTCAACCAAACCAAAGTGTGAGCTAAACCAACGATAATAACCCTAGGTGTGTGAGGCGAAAATTGAAGCTAAAATTGAATAATTTAGAGCAGGGGATGAAGTTATCCAAGTTCCTCTGCTATAGTTGCTACGATTCCAAGCAATTTGAGCTCAATTTACTTCTCCAGGCTGCCAATTTCTTCGATTCGAGCCTTAGTAATTAATCTGAGCCGACGAGCTCCTTGAAGTGACTGTCTAGTGTTTGCGAGATGAGGGGTTTGGGTGGTGGAGATGAAGGTTTGATGGTAGAGGAGGGGAATTGAGGTTATAATGAGTGGTGGTGAGGAGTTGAGGTGGTGGTTGTCGTTGCGGATCGCTGGAGGAGATTTTGTCGAGGATGAAGGAGAGGGCGTGAAATATTTTCGAAAATAAGGGAGCTTGAATCGGCCGTATGGGGGCTTAGCTATTTATTGGGGGAAGTGTGAGAAAATGGCATGATCGTATGGGACGAATCCATACGGCCGTGTGAAGTTGAGTTGAAGTAGGGCTTGGCAAAATCGATGGCGTGGTTGTTTGAAAAAATTCCAAACAGTCGTATGAAGTTCGGTTTAGAGGCTAATGAAGGAAAGATCGACACGGCCGTTTCGATAAATTGAAACGGCCGTGTCGAGCTTGCAGAATCCACTCCTTTTCTCGAAGAATTCCCGAGGGTTATGCGGCTGTTTGGATTAATCCAAATGCCATATGAATTTGGTTTGAATTGAGGAGGTGCTCATGTTCTCAAATGGTTGTTTGGTTTGAAGCCACGTGGCCGCGTGGATTCAAGTTCTTGGCCTCATGTCCCATTGCTTTAGCTGCTCCTTTCTTCTCCTTTGCTCCCATCATCCACACGGCTATATGGATTACTCTATACGGTCATCTGGGGCTATGCCCTGCAGCAAAAGGAATCCAACAAAGTGTCAAGCTCAAGGATTAGAAGTGGGTTTTCAAAGATTTGAAATTTTGAGCTTAAGGACTTTAAGTTTTGGGTTTTAGGAGCCAATAAAAATTCCAAACCGTGATTTTGTGGCACGCCAAATTAGGAATGAGTGTCTTATTTGATTAGAAAAGGGAACACTATAAAAACTAAAGGAAATTCCTAAGATTCATACTCCTCTCGCTATCGAGAGGAGGTGAGTTTATTAAGATTCTAGAAAAGGGTAAAATTATCTATTCTACTGGATTGGGTACACCTGATTTCAGAAGGTGGATCCAAAATTTGGATTGGAGTAGGAAGCTACACACTCAGCTCTTTTCGTGGCTCCGCCAATGTCTTGGTGCCACGAATACCAACGAACCCTAGCAATGCTCCCTCCAGCTTCTTTCGAGGACGCCCACCTATGTCCTGCAAAAGAAAAGGAGCATCAGCATCAGTCCATGGTGATAAGATTTTTTCCAATATGAATGTATTCCACAGATAATCGTCAAAACATAATGAAATGCGTGGAATGGGGTGACGAAAACTCCATGGAAATAGAATGCAATCTCTCGACTGTGACGCTATCGTCGCCTCGCTAATCCCATATGCATACTCCTCATGTGTAGCCATGGACCAACACACCTCCGTTGAATGAAAATCTGCATCCTGCAGGGGTATGTTAAGTCAATAGCGTCTATATTTAAATCGAATGAGTTATGAATTGAAATACAAAATTGAGGCGTGGAGTTTAAAACACTTCCTTGAACGGGAGCGGTAAGCTATAGTGTGTGTGATGCCTCTGGTGGAGTGGGGGCGTCATATGGAGGATGTGGTGGAGGCATGGATGCGTCAGATTCGCTAAAATGAGGCGTGGTACCCCCGGTCTCACCCTCATCCTCCTAATCAATGTGGACATCCTCCACAGTCTCCTTGGTGCTCACGATGGTCTTGGAGGTAGGAAACTGATCAGCAGGAAAGAACTGCTCATGCTCATCATCCATCTCATCATCGGAAGAAAAACTGGGGCGTGTGGGTCAACAAGCTGTATCTTGGGAACAATGGGGTATGGTAAGTGGCATGTGTCTCAAAGGTGGTACTTGCAAGGGAAAATAAACTCATTAAAAATTGTAACGTCCCACTTTCCAAAAACTATGGAAACGAGAACGTTACGGTGGTTTGCATGAACTGGAGTGATGAAGCTCGAGTTCATTAAGCGTCTGTGACAACATTGCAGGACTTCTTGCATGCATACAGAACAATAGAGCATTCTATCTTTCAAAGCCACATCCAAAAGTTCGTATATGAAATGAAAACAACACAGCCTCAGCATGACCAAAGGAAACTGCAATATGGATACATACTCTTACTACAAGGTGCCAAATCAAATCTAAGACAACAACAGAACAAGTCTCTAGTCCTCCGCAGGGAGCAACTCCGGGTCAACAAACTCCTGGCTCACTGGATCAGCCACCTTAAACAACTCCTCCGCCTGGTACTTTGCCCCGTGATCTGACATACATTCTAAAAAACATGAATGTATGTCAATAAGGATCTTACAAGTAAATGGTAATCGACCCAAGGCAAGGTGTACCATTTATTATAACAGATTAAGAGGTGTTAACAGTTCTAATGTCACAGTTATACATTTAATCAGCAGTGCAGTTATGAACATGGCAGTTTTAAGGAATTTAAGCAAAACATTTATGAACATGGAAGTTCTAAGGATAGTACAACATGTTAGTCATGACAATTCTAATGTGCAAGTTAAGTAACAATAATTGTTTCAAGTTCTATGCATATGATTTCTATCATGCCTAGGGTTCGCGCCCTTAAGACACGGTGAGTGAATCGATCCTTCTCACGGAGGTATAATCGTGATTGACGCCACCCACCGTATAGATGATGCTCTTGAAGGGGACCTTTGCACACACGCTTAGTGGCCGCTCAACCCTAATCCCATCCAAATATTGTGCTGGAACACGAGCTAGTCTAATCAAGATACACGAGTTCATGAATTCAAGATCTTTTATGATATTCCATCAATGTCCGTCATACTAGGCAATTTTAATCCATCAAAAGATGGAATTCTAAAAGTGTGTAACAAGCATGATGTGAAGCATATTACCATAATACTTATCAGCATTTCCTAAAATTATGACATTTAAAACAATTTAAAACCAGGAAATTGGTTAATTAATAAACGTGCCACATACAAGTATTTTTCAATATCAAGTCTTGAATCTTAAACATACGATTAAGTTAAATTTCAACAATTTATATGAATTCGCACACTTGCCTGATTGGAGTGATTTTTTGGTGCCATTGTGTTTGTAGGAAAGGCGTGACGATTTCTGCGTGATCAGATTTCAATATTAGATTAAACGAATTTAACTAATTTAAATGTCATAACTATTTACACATATATAGTAATTTACCTTTAAGTATATATACACATACTACTAATTATCTTAACCTTAATTAGTTAACTCTACACATTAATACGGTTTAATAACTTACTAACACCTCTAATAAATCAACTAACGTACTGTAACTAACTTATGTGTTATAATATAACTTACTGACACAATTCTTAAAAGGACTTACAGTTTAATATAACATTATCTAATCGTATAATAATATATATAATTATTTAGGTTATTAAAAATACTATGTACATAGAACTCATAGTTATAGGGTTCCTCTTCGTTGCTTGTAGGTAGGAGACGGCGGTGGTTGACGGCGTGGCAAGGGTGGTGCGGCGGAGGCTTGGTGGGGGCTGCGGTGGCACCGGAGTAGCTTCGGGGTGCTGTTGCGACAGGGACGACGTAGCGGCGCTGCGGTATGAGGAGGCTGACGGGGCTTGGTCGGCGATGAGAGAGGAAGGCGGTGGTTAGTGGCTGGGAAAGGGCGAGGCGATGTGATGGACGGGGGCACAACGAGGTCGGGGGTTTTGCCTGTGGGTTGGAGAGTGGGGGAGGTGTGGTGATCAGGGTTGGTGGTGGTGGTCGCCAGAGTTCGTTGGGGAGAAGTTCGAAGAGTTGGGTGGTGCTACTTTGTGGTGGCGTCGAAGCGGGTCGGAGGACTGAGGAGGCGATGGCGGGATGCGCGTGCAGTCGGAGGCTTGGAAGGGGAGGACCGTCGGGGGAGGCGCTGGAGATGAGAGGTCAGGTTGGGTGATGGAGCTGGTCTGTGATGGGGTGGTTGGAGTGCGGTATTGGGTTCGTTCGTCGGGGGTTGTAGAGAGTGAGGGTGAGGGCTGTGTTTCGAAGAGGAGAGGGATAAGATGTGTCAGTGTTTAAGAAGGGGAGAAGAAGAACGAGGAGGAGGAGAAGGGGGCGACGTGTGGTTGTGGGTCGTCGTGGGCGAGGGATCCGCGTGGCAGTTGCGTGGGATCATCTCGGATCCAGGGAGAGGGGCGTGGGGTTCTTTGTGTGTGCATGTGATGATGACATGGAGTTGGGGGTTAACCATATGGAGCTGAACGTGGGTGAGAGGGGGATAGGTTAGAGTATTAGTTATTAAAAAAAGTTTTGTTTTTTGCATCCCAAAGTTTTGATAAAGTTATGATTAGTTATAAAAGTTTGTTTTAAATTTTAAATTAAATTCGAAAGTATCTAAATTTAACAGAACGTTTAATAGAATTTGAAAATATTAAGTATAGGAAAATATATTTACATTATATTTACCATAATGCCCTCGACTCGGTGTTGCCCAAAAATTATAAGAAAAATACTAGGACGATCATGCCATCGTGAGGGTCGTGAATGTGGGGTCCGATCACGAGTCCGAGCTACAAAAAATATAATAAAAATCAAAGTGCAAAAATACACACATTTCAATACATCAAAGAGATACGTACAAATTACATACGACAGAACGTGGCCGTTACATTCTACACACCTTACAAAAAATTTCGCACTCGGAATTTCTAACAACTACTGATCAAGAACAATTGAGGGTAGCGCTCTCTCATCTCCTTTTCCCTCTCACAAGTGGACTCTCCCGGCGAGTCTGGCCGCCACATCACTCTAACAAGATTGACAAACTTGTTCCTGAGTGTCTTTTGACGTCTGTTAAGGATCTGTACCGGCTGCTGCTCATACGTTAGATCCTACCGAACTGTAATCTCTGAGTAGTTCACAGCGTGAGAATGTTCGCTAATATAACGACGGAGCTGAGACACATGAAAGACGTCATGAACTCCCTCTAATGATGGTGTCAGTGCTAAGCGATAAGCTACCTCTCCAACTCGCTTTAGCACATCGAAGGGTCCAATGTATCTCGGACTAAGCTTGCCTCACTTTCCAAAGCGGATAACTCCTCGATTCGGGAAGATATTCAGGAACACATGATCTCCCGCTTGAAATTCCAGAGGACGCCGTTTAGCATCCGCTCAATGCTTGTAACGATCCTGGCAATCTGAAGCTTGTCCTTGATATTCCGCACAATGTCAATCTCTTCGACTATCATCTCTGGTCCCAGTAGCTCTCTATCATCAATGTCATTCCAACTCAGTGGCGATCGATATTTCCTCCCGTAGAGCAGCAAATGGCAACATGCCAATGCTCGCCTGATAGCTGTTGTAGGAGAACTCCACCAGATGCAGATGATCCTCCCATGAGCCTTTGAGATCCAGCATGCAGGCTCTCAGCATATCCTCTAAGATCTGAATGGTACGCTCTGACTGTCCATCCGTCTGCGGGTGATACGCAATGCTGAATTTCAGACTGGTACCCAGATTCGTCTGTAGACTCTTTCAGAAATGCAACGTGACTCTCGTATCTCGGTCGGATACAATGCTCACGGAAACTCCATGCAGTCATACAATCTCCTACACCACATGTTTCACATCACTTGTACTAGAAAGAAATATAAGGGAATGAGTTAGATCACTATCCCCGTATATTCCATTGGCAGCATTGTCCCACTCGGAATGATATGAAGTGCACAGACTTGGTTAATCGATCAACGATGACCCAGATTGCGTCGTTCTGCTTGGTGCTTCGAGGTAAGCCAGTCACGAAGTCCATCATGATATGCTGTCACTTCCATTCCGGGATCGACAGAGGTTATTGCAGTCCAGCAGTGCGATGATGCTCAGCTTTCAATTGCTGACACACAAGCCACTTGACAACGCTCCGTCCCACGCTTCTCTTCATCCCGTGTCACCAGAAATTCGGACGAAGATCCTTGTACATCTTCGTACTGCCAGGATGGATGAAATAAGGTGAATTATGTGCCTCATTCATCAATTCCTCTGTGATATCCTATGCAGGTACTCAGATCCAACTTCCGTATCTTAGGGATCCATCCTCATAGATAAGCAAATCAGTCCAGAGTCCTGCTTCAACCTGCTCTCTGATTTTCTGCAACTTAACATCTCCAGCTTAAGCAGCCTTGATCCTATCTACAATCGTCAACTGAATCTGCATGTTCATCAATGATGAGGTGACTCCCGGTAGAACATATTCAACATCCAACTCCCGCAGGTCATGCTGTAACTTCCACTGAGATGTAAGAATCATCACCTCAGGTAGTCGACTCTAAGCATCAGGTAGGACGTTCACCTTCCTCAGATGATACTGAAGGTCGATGTCGAAGTCAGCCATCAACTCGAACCATCTACGTTGTCTCATATTCAGCTCCTTCTGAGTGAATATGTATTTCAAACTTTTGTGATCAGTGAAGATTTTCACTTTCTCACTTAGGAAGAAATGTCGCCAGATCTTTAATGCAAAGACGACAGCGGCTAACTCTAAGTCATGGGTCAGATAGTTCTTCTCATGAACCTTCAACTGTCGCAAAGCATATGCGACCATATGATTGTGCTAGTGTAAAACACATCTAAGACCCTTGCCTGATGCGTCACAAAATATCTCGAAGCCTCTACTTCTATCTGGAATATCCAAGACCGGTGCAGTAGTCAGCCTCTCATTCAAAGTGCTAAAGGCTTACTCACAAGAATCTGACCAACTGAACTTGACATCCTTCCTCGTTAATCTCGTCATAGTCTCAGCTATCCTCGAGAAGTCCTTGATGAATATACGATAATATCCCGCCAATCCAAGGAAACTCCTAATGTCCGATGCTATCGAGGTAAAAGTCATTCACTGACTGCTTTGACCTTCTCCGGATCCACTGAAATGCCAGCTCCTGATACCACATGCCCAAGGAATGCAACTCTGTCCAGCCAGAATTCACATTTGCTGAACTTGGCATGTAGATTGACGATAGAGCATCTCCAAGACCATCCTCAAATGCTCGGTATGCTCCTCCTCGCTCTTTGAATATACTAAGAGATCATCTATGAAAATCACCATGAACTTATCTAGGAAATCATAGAAGATACGATTCATGAGATTCATGAACACAGCAGGGATGTTGGTCACACCGAATGGCATGACAACAAACTCATAATGCCCGTACTTGGTCCGAAAAGATGTTTTGGAAACATCTTTCCTGTTGACTTTCACCTGTTGGTATCCGCTCCGGAGATCCAACTTCGAGAATATCATCGATCCACCAATTTAATCGAAGATATTGTCAATACGGGGCAAAGGGTACTTGTTCTTCACTGTGACCTTGTTCAGCTCTCGATAGTCAATGCACATTCTCCTCGATCCATCTTTCTTTCTTCACCAACAAGACAGGTGCACCCCAGGGAGTTACAGTGGGATGAAGGAAACCTTTCTGCAATAGTTCATCCAACTGTTCCCTCAGCTCTTCCAGCTCTGCAGGAGCCATACGGTAAGGCGCCTTCGAAATCTGTTGAGCCCTTAGCATAAGATCAATGCCAAACTCCAACGCTCGATCGGGTGGCATTCCAGAAATGTCTTCAGGGAATACGTCTTCAAAATCTCTCATTACTGTAGGCTTCTCAGGTTTAGCTATCAAAGATGCAACCATCAATTCACTCGGCTGAGCCCGGAATTTGACAGGCCCAAGCGAACGACCTCTACTGACGAACTCGAACACCGGGTGATTAGGAATTTCGAATACCACTTTCTTGCTATGACAGTCAATCGTGGCATAGAAGCTCCTAACCAATCAATGCCGAGAACAGCATCGAAGTTGGGTAGATCGTGGACAATGAAGTCAGCATATAACTCATGTCCACTAATCACCAACGGACATGGTCTGCATCCCAATGCAATCTTCACTACACCATTCCCAGTAGTGATATTCCAACACTTGGGAAGAGTGAAAGTGGGAATCGAATGTTCAACCACAAACTTCCGGGATAAGATGCACATAGAAGCCCCAGAATCAAACATGGTCAGGGCTGGGAGTGAGGAAACTAAGATGATACCTAAGATATAATATAACTAAGTTAAGTATGGTGATCTAACTAAGCAAGCATGAATATATAAACAAGGTAAAGACTAAGTCTAGATGTTACCTGTGATCACATCAGCCTCAGCCTCAGCCTCTACGGCTGTCATGGTGAACGCTTGGCGCTTTGATTGATTGGCGTGCTGAAAAACTCCATTCTGTGGAACTAGAGGCGGTCCACGCTGTCCAGGTGCTGGTATTATTTGCTGAGTAGGTCCAGGTGCTCCAGCAGATACAGGTCAAGTGCTGTGGGGGCAGTCCCTTGCAGCATGAGCATGCGATCCACTGACCAAGCATAGATTCAGCTTCCTTCTACAATCCTTCTTCACATGTCCAGACTTGTCGCGGTAATGACAAGTCAGCTGAGTTCATTTGAGGACGGGTGCAACTGGCATCTTCAACTGAGTGGTCTGAACTGGACGAACAATGGGCTTAGGTACACTCCTCTGCAACTCCATCGGGTGCTTGCCTGCCTGACGCGCATTCTTCTGATTCACGATCAGCTCATGCTTCCTTGCTGCTACCAGGACTTCCTCATGAGTAGTAAGAGTGATCGAGGACATCGAAGTTTGAATGTCCAGATCCAAGCCCTGTAGGAAACAGTGGGCACAATCCTCTGTGTCTGCAACCAGAGTAGGGGCAAAGCGACTCAGCATAGCGAACTCAGCCTCATACTCATCGACAGTCATGGTGCCCTGGACTAAGTTGATGAATCGCTGTTGCATCTCTCTCTTGGCAGCCTTGGGAAAATACTGAGCATCAAACCTCAGTTGGAAGGTAGCCCATGGAATTGGCTTGATCAGCCTGGTCTCCTTAGCATCCCACCAGTTGCGGGCTTTATCCATCAACTGCTTCCTGGCTAGCTCCACCCACTCCATCGGATTGACTCGGGAAAGACCCAAGTTGTCCTCAGTGCTACGAATCCACTCCTCGGGTCCTAGTGGACCATCTCTCTTAGAAAAGCTCTTTGGACGCATCTCTCGGAATTGCTTGGCTCCCGGCTCAAAGTGAGGGTGAGGTGGTGCAACTGGTGCAGCCTGCTGTCCCTGTCGAACCAGATGGTGCTAAATTTTTAGCATCTCTCTCATAATTCCAAGCAGCTGGTGGAAGTCACCATCTTTGCCTCCGGCAGCACCCGCTCCAAGTCGAGCATTATGTCTTCATGCCATTCTGAGACAAGAAAACCCCGAATTAATCTCGTGCACGTGGTTACTCTAGATGTTTGGCTAATGATAACATTCTTATTGTTCTGAATTTTCGCAGATGCATGGACCTGCATGGGCCACCACATAACCTGTAACGTCCTGCTTCCCAAAAACGATGGAAACGAGAACGTTACGAAGGTCCGCATGAACTGAAGTGATGAAGCTTGAGTTCACTAAACGTCTGTGACAACATCGCAGGATTTCTTGCATGCATTCAGAACAATAGAGCATTCAATCTTTCAAAGCCACATCCAAAAGTTCGTACACGAAATGAAAACAACACGGCCTCAGCATGACCAAAGGAAACTACAACATGGATACATACTCCTACTACAATGTGCTAAAGCAAATCTAAAACAGCAACAGAACAAGTCTCTAGTCCTCCGCAAGGAGCGACTCTGAGTCAACAAACTCCTGGTTCACTGGATCAGCCACCTCAAACAACTCCTCTTCCTGGTACTCTGTCCCGTGATCTGACATACATTCCAAGAAACATGAATGTATGTCAGCAAGGATCTGGCAAAACAATGGCGAGTCGATCCAAGGCAAGGTGTACAATTTATTATAACAGATTGAGAGGTGTTAGCAGTTCTAATGTCACATTTATACATTTAATCAGCAGTGCAGTTATGAACATGGCAGTTTTAAGGAATTTAAGCAAAATATTTTTGAATATGGCAGTTCTAAGGATACTACAACACAATAGTTATGTCAATTCTAATGTGCAAGTAAAGTAACAATACTTGTTTCAAGTTTTATGCATATGATTTCTATCATGCCTATGGTTCACACCTTTAAGACACGGTGAGTGAATCGATCCTTCTCACGGAGGTATAATCGTGATTGACGCCATCCACCGTATAGATGGTGCTCTTGAAGGGGCCATTGCACACACGCTTAGTGGCCGCTCAACCCTAATCCCATCCAAATGTTGTGCTGGAACACGAGCTAGTCTAATCAAGATACACGAGTTCATGAATTCAAGATCATTCATGATATTCCATCAATGTCCGTAATATTAGGCAATTTTAATCCATCAAAAGATGGAATTCTAAAAGTGTGTAACAAGCATGATGTGAAGCATATTACCATAATACTTATCAGCATTTCCTAAAATTATGACATTTAAAACAATTTAAAGCCAGGAAATTGGTTAATAAACGCGCCGCATACAAGTATTTTTCAATATCAAGTCTTGAATCTTAAACATACGATTAAGTAAGTTAAACTTCAACAATTTATATGAATTCGCACACTTGCCTGATCGGAGTGATTTTTGGTGCTGTTGTGATTGTAGTAAAGGCGTGACGATTTCTGCGTGATCAGATTTCAATATTAGGTTAATTGAATTTAACTAATTTAAATGTCATAACTATTTACACATATATAGTAATTTACTGTTAAGTATATATACGCATACTACTAATTATCTTAACCTTAATAAATTAACTTTAAAAACTAGTACACATTAATACGGTTAAATAACTTACTAATAACTCTAATAAATCAACTAACTAACGTACTGTAACTAACTTATATGTTATAATAGAACTTACTGATACAATTCTATCAATTGGTATCAGAGCAACGATCCATGTCAGAGCGGAGGAGATTTGTGCATGAAAGGTTGGAGGTCGTCATGTAATTGGTCCTCCATGCCCAACAATTGAATCAACAAATGAGGCAATCAAACCAACAGCTCATACAACAAATCTCGGGGTTTGGGGCGGCAAATTAGGCGGCGAAAATTTCAGATCTGAGCGAAAGCTCTAATTTTGGGCTAAAGGCGTCAACTTTGGACGAGAAAGAGGAAAAAGCGACGGCTTTGACACAGATTTGCATCCATACGACGAGGGACTCCTTACCACTGCTACCAATTACTTCGACGAGCCGATGACGGAAATCAACGAACACCAAAATCTTAGAACAACGAAACAAGGGTGCCAGCCTCCTCTGACGCCCCATGGGGGCTGCTGCCCCTCCAGAAGGGGCCGCCAACCCCTTATGGGGCCCCCAAGGGGGCTGTCGCCCCAACTGCAAGGGCAGGCTGTCGCCCCTCCAGCAGGGGTGCCAGCCCCTCCTGGGGCCCCCGGGGGCTGCCGCCCCTCCAGCAGGGGCGACAGCCCCTCTTGGGGCCCCCGGGGGAGTTGCCGCCCCTCTAGAAGGGTGCCAGCCCCTCATGGGGCCCCCCAGGGGGCAGTCGCCCCTCCATTTGAGGTGCCAGCCCCTTCAGGTCCCCCATGTGGGCTGCCGTCCCTTCAGCAGCGACCACGTGCCCCCTGATATGCCGAACAGTGAGTTTTCGACTTTCTGGGCCTAAAATAGTGAACATTCGAGCTTCCGGGAGGGCGACGTGGGCCACAAGGCCATTGGTTTTCAGTTCGAAGTCCTTCCGGCACCAGCATTTCAGTTTTGGGTATGGAGGACCTTCAGATCTGACTGGCGACGACCATGGCTTTCTTCTGGACGGCGTTGAAGGCGGTGGAGACCAATCATACCCTTTTGACCTAGGAGGAGGCTTGCACACACTTGGAGTCGGGCCGCCGCAGACTTCAGGCACTCCTTGAGGACAAGATGGATTTTCGGGGGCGGAGTAATGTTAGATCTGGACTTTTGTGCTTTGGGCCCATTAGGGACGTTTTGGGAATTTTCGGATTTTAGGGGCATTTTCGGAAATCTGCAATTTTCTGTAACTTTCTCTATTTAATGATAGGGCTGGCTAGGAGAATAGGAGGTTGAATTGGAGAATAAAATTGATAAAGAGATGAGAGAGTTCCTTGTTCTTCCGGAGAGTGCGGACGTCCTCTTTAATTGGCGTCATGGGAGGGCGATCACCCCTATAATTGTGATCAATCTATCCCTTTTATTTTTAGCTTTATACTAATAAATTTTAGATCTAATTGGATCCTTATTCAGGTTCATGAGGTAGGTCATAGGTCAATGGTGGTGGTTTGTAAAGGTGGGCTTGGTTTTGGCATTGTGTAAAGACATGCCCATGCATCCCACATTTTATATAAAACGTTGCGACCTATGGAAATTCATTATAGCCTCCTATCTGAGTATCTCGTGAGAATAGATCACTGAAACTCTCTACATACGATCCATCGGGCATCCACATATTCTCCAAATATCACTTGAAACGTAAAAAATGAAGCTAAGAAAAATACGTCAGTGGTACAAGAGAATTGCAACCAAATTGATGGCGGTTGTGGGAAAATTCTATTCTTAAGATTTTTATAATTTTTAAATAAAACGTAGTCTAGCTAACCCTAATTCTCACTAATATCAATTAAATCGTGCCTCCTGGCAACGACGCCAAAAACTTGTTATCGTTTTAAATTTATAAACTGCAAGCGCACGGCGTCGTCATAGCACATACGGGTCGTCTGCATGGAGGAGGATTGATCGAGTAGTAGCTCGATATAGGGGATGTTGTTAGCTACACTAATCGGATGAGGGAGACATGGATTTTACGGGGATAGACAAAGATAATGATATGAAAGTGTGTAAAACAACAATAAAAAAGAAATGAGGATCAAAATAGTCAACCACAATTAAGAACATCAAAAACTAATAAAACAATATCAATAACAATAAGAAAAGTGGGATAGAAAACTCATCTCCCTTATTCGCAAAGAGGGTTGTCAATCTTCTTTACAAACCAAGAGAAAGTACTCAAAATCCCATCTAAAATCTGATCCTACTCCTAAAATACAATCCGAATTTGAAGAAGATGAAGAAACGAGCCTAAGGACTTAGCCCTCCAAAAATGACGGTGCCCCTAGCTTTTATACAAACCATAAGATTCAATCGGGTCGCAGCAGACCCGTTTCTAAATGCTCGTGTGGTTGAAACCATACGGTTGTGTCGTTCTCAGCATCTCTTGCACTTGGTTGGCTTCATTCGACACGACAAGTTGGAAAACCCAAACGGCTGCGTTGACTTCATAATCTGCTTTCTGCTGCCGTTGTGATGAAGGAATGACACGGCCGTATATACGGCCGTGTCATTGGCTTTGGCGCTCCGCTAGTATGATGAATGACACGTCCGTATGAAAGGGAGTCCATACGGACGTGTCAGGGCTTTGGTGCTTCTTTTGGGCATGAAGCTGGGCTTCTTCTTCTCATCTCATCTTTTCTCACGGCCGTGCGAGGCATTTCATATGGCCATGTGAGGGGCTTTGCTGCTCACAAGCTTCCATGCTCCATGGCCCTCCTTCTCCATTTATTCTCCAAGCTCAATGCTCCATCTGAGCTCCATGCTATCATCTAAAGCTATAACTCTTATCTCCAGCTATCATTCGAGCTCCAACTCTCATCTCAATGCTTCATCTATCATCCCATGCTTCATCTTAGCTCTAAAATGCTCTACCTAGCTCCAAAATGCTCCATTATGCTCAATCTCCATGAAATTCAATTCCATGTCTCGATCCTCGCTCCATAGGCCTATAATCTCGCTCTTTAGCTCCGAAACTCTCTAATTTCACCTAAAAGGCATCGGGGAGACCAAAAGTGTAAAAAAGGAACAGAAAGTGGTAAGCAAGGTACGGAAAACGAGGTGAAGTAGAGTGAAATGTGAGTGAAAAGAACATGGAAAAAAATATAAAAACTACCGATCACTTCTCATCATACACAATAGAGATTAGCTATTCATGGGATTAAAAACATAAATCCTCCTTGATAATGATTATTTTTCAATACAAAGAGAAAAACAATCAAAATTAAGAGAGGAGTTAGAAATCTATCACCAAGAGAATCTTCAATATATGCCCTTAATTCTATGCTCCAGTCGCACTCTTCCCCTTAAAAGAAAATAAAAACCCTAATCTATTGCTCTAATGGCCGAATGGAGGAGATGAGAGATCACCCTTCTGATGAGAGGGTAGCTGAAGGTTTTTAGCTTAAATCTCGTCCCAATCGTGGCCTCCATCCATGGATAAATGGTTAAGCTCATCCCAAAGAGGTTCGGATCCAAAACGGGTTGAAAAGTCGCAGTAGATTCGCCCTAAATCGCACAGGAACTCGGTCGATATGACTGTGATGGAGAGTGACATGGTTGTGTCAACAAATCTCCAGCGGCTTCATCTCAAAAATCGACACGGTTGTGTCGGTATGACACGATCGTTTAACTGTATTGCCCCAAAAATACTGAGCTACGGTTTATCTAGTCCATAGCTTGGCACGGTTGTGTCACTTATTGACATGACCATGTAGAAGCTGGGTTTCTCCATGGCTTGATCCTCCTTTCCACACGGTCGTGTACACGACCATGTATGCTGCTGAAGTCCTTTAGCCTCGTCAACACACGGTCGTGTGCGATGGCATACAGTGTAAGCTGCTTGTTGAGTAACATGCGCTTGTTAACACTCCACACGATCATGTGGATTGTAACACACGACCATGTACACCCTGAAAATCCGCAGCTCCACATGTTTGAAGTGATCTTGATTTCCAAAAAATTCTCTGAAAATTCCTACAAAATAAGTTAAGCATGATTAAGTCATATGAACTACATTTTGTGCGTAAATAAATGGTTAGCTCCAAAATAATATGATATCATAAAACACATGTAATGCATGACATCTATGCACAAAACAAGCAAAATAAGGGGAGAATATGAAATATATATCCCGAATCATACCCCAGCACCGTATCGTGATAATCATTGAACCCCTCGTTGTCCAACACATGATGTCGGTGTCTCTTTCCTGCAAAACTAAAGCCGTGTGGTCCTCGAAAGTCCTCCAGCTCATCATCGGTGCCCCGATGCCCCCGCGACTGCTCCCCCAATTCTCGATGGGTCTCAAGGCGGTCCTGTAGCCCCTGGCGGCTCAGATGCTGCTGGCTGAGCCATTGGCAAGCCGCCAGGGAGCCCCAAGGCTCTTGGCAGCCTCGCCGGGACTCGCCTGCCTCTGGTGCAGTTCCCCAGGTGTCGCGGGGTCCCATGTATTGCTGCAGCAAGCCATCGCCCTCTTTCATGTCCTCTGCCCCCAGACTCCAAATCGGTGTCGGAGATGAGTCCTTTCATGAATTCCCGAAGTTTCTCTTTTCTTTCGCCAAAGTACGTGTCTTTTGTGTCAGATCTGAGTTGATGTCCCTTCCTTTGACTAGATCTATCTTTTTTCCTTCTTGCTTCTGTGCGAGTTGTTAAGAAAGTTGATGTGTCGCCTGCACGAGTGCTTCCAATGTTGCACTCGTCCTTGCTTTTGACGTCTTCATTGTAGATTCGATCGACGAAACCGTTCTTCCATTGATTTCGTTTCTCCTCCAAAGCTTTAATCTTTTTCGTCGTACTGTCACTATAAATGTCAAGTCAATGCTCTGATACCAATTTGATGTGATCCGGATCTGATTTTGGTGATAAAAAATAAGATTTTAATGGATTTTGGGGTGAAAGATGGGATTTTTAGGGGTAGGAAGTAGAATTAGGAGAAAATATAATATTTTTATTGATCGAAAAAGAGAAATACAAGATAATTTGGTCTTTTTTGGGAGGATGCCACTCTCCTAACTTTTAATTAGAGTGAAAAGCCTAACTCTTTCAAGATGTAAGAGTTCTACCCCTATTCTCAAACAATTCTTCACCAAATTTCTCGTAACCCTTTTAATATCATCCACTTTTGTAATAAAACTTCTAAAGAGACATCGCCACTAAATTACCAAAATACCCTAGGTTTTAAGCCTAAATTACAGATTTGCACCTGAACCCTCAAAATTACAGTTTTGCCTTTGTGCCTAGAAATTACAGATTTGCCAATTGCCTTCCCTTTTGCCACTACCGCTTGCATGCGATCGTATATTCTGTCCCAAAAAGCCACCTTGTCTTCAAGGTAGACTTTTGAAAAAAGGCATGTGGTTGCTGCTCACCTCGTCGAAGAACATGAAGCCTCTACTGTCGTTGCTGATGCCCTCGAAGTGGCTGGCATCCGTCTAAAGTTCTCACCACCTCAGATCCGTCATTTGGTTGGATTTCCTCTTCGGAGGAGACAACTTTTTTCTTGCCCTTATCCAAAGGCGTCTCCTTTGGACTCTGATCTTCGCGCGCCATTTGGTTAGATCTCCACTCCAATGGCATTGACTTTTTTCTTATCCGTGTCTAAAGACGTCGCCTTTTTCCTCAAAGTAGACGACTTTCCATCTTACATGATCAAATGCATCACTTTTAGCCCTAGATCTGCATCGGAGCTGTCATCTGTGACCAGATCTGAAGCCGGATTGGAGCTCAGATGGAGCTTGGACGAACACTAAGGCATGCTTGGCCAAGCTGCTCCTTGCCAGAAATCCAAAGCTGGAGCTACAAGAAAGGGCTTGGCTACCCCGCTCGGCCGAGCAGATTGCCGACAACCTTTAAGATATTGGTTATTTTATTGGGTTTTGGGCTTTATTTTGGGATATTCGCAAATTTTATGGGTTTTGTATAAAAGTGAATGAAAATTAGGTTAGAGTTAAGCTTTTGTTTTATTGAGATTTTATGAGCCGTTATTGGGAGAGGAGAATTCTTGTTGTCTTTTCTACGGATTCGATCTTTCGTGAATAGTTCGACCACTACTTCTTTTATATATTCTTATTTCTTGTTGCATTCTCTACATTTGAATATTAATTTCGATATGTTTGTGATGCTTGCGATGAATCTTATTATTGTTTTCCCCGTTATTGATATTGCGATGTCTACGTAGTTCTATTCTAGGGTTTAGGGATGAACCCTAGGATCCTAGAGATTAGGTTACCCCTAGTTGAATGAACTTAGGGTTGCATTATGGTATTTTGAATAAGGATTTTGGGGGATTAGCTCTAGAATTGGAGGACCGTGAGAATGACTCCATATTCTAGGAGAAATCCCACGAATCTGATTAGGGCTTCGCGATCGATCTTTAGGGCTCATGATCACGAGAGTGACTCGTGCACTAAGTGTGATTTCTAATCCCCAATCCGTTAATTGGTGACTACGAGAGTAGCCCGACTGCTAGAACCAAACATAGCGTTGTATCCCAACCGTAGATCATGAGAATGAATACGGATTATGATACGGGAATCGTGTCAAGCGTAATGCGCATATCCCATTGCGAAGCTGATTGCGAAAGTAGAGCTGAGCATATATATACTTTAGATGAGTAGGACAACGAGAGTTGACTACTCGTTTTCATTTTCGGATGTGACACTCTTACCCTCCATATTAATTCAACGAAAGGACCCTTAACTTGATATTCAATCCCGAAGGACTTAGTGGGGATTCCAGATTGCCCTAGATTTTATTAAAATCTTATTAAACAATCTTTTGTGACAACCAACCAAACGTGACAAACTCTTGACCGCGTAATCTCCCTCAACCAATAAGCTAAATACTAAACAACTGACTCCCTAGAGTTCGACAATCTTTCTATACTGCACAATCGTGCACTTGCGGTAATTCACGTCTCCAGGTGAAAATCCGCAGCCTAACAGATATGACATAGACTACCTTACTAACCGGTGTCTTTATATTTGACATTCTTGCTTATTGCGTTATTTAACTGTATCTAACTGTTTAGTACACAACTTATATATTGATTATGTTGTTTGTCATCTATGGTATCTAATTTTCAGCATTGTATTGGCTTAGGATTCTTAGTTTTACCATTTGATGTTTATCTGTTTTGATGTGTAAGATATTTGATGTTCATCATTGATTTTTTGAACTAGGGAACTCACACTTGCTAACAGAAATTTTTATTTTTGTTTCTTTTGAAATCTATTTTAGGTTTAGATTGTGTCCTTATAGAGTTTTCGGAGTAGGAGGAAATGCTAGCAAACGTTTGATACCAGTGAGTGATCGTGCAAGTTTATTATATTTTATTTTTATCATCATTCAGATCATCATATCCTCCATCACCAATTCTTGTTATCTATTATATTTGACTTATATGTTATAACATAACTAGTGTTGTTGCTCATTATTAGTTGAAACGAAATAGAACTTCGTAGTTTTATCCAAGGTTTTGGGTCTCGGTTTCGGTCTGGGTATCGTTCTTCCCAAAATTTAGGTTTCGGTATCGGTATCGCCCGTTTCGTCGGGTTCGGAAGCAAGTTTCGGTTTCGTCTGAATCACTAGTTTCAGCAGTTTCATTTCGAATATCGGTTTCGGTTTCGGAGATACTTTAAATATGTATATACAGTGATGGTTTCGGAGGTTCTTAAATCTAATCTTATCAAATATTATTAAATACTTAACAAAATAAAATATTAATCATATACTATCAAATACTAAATACTAAATAGATAAAGTAAATTTGAGTTCATAATCGTATCAAATACTAAATACCTAAAGTTTGGGTACTTAAATACTAAATATTAGATAAATGAATAGATCCTAAAGCGTACCTTGCGCACTCACCGTTTTACTTTGCGCACATACCACTTATTTACAAGTTTGCCAAAAAAATCGCTGGACGTTGCTTTGCGCACCCACCATTTTGCTTTGCGCACATACCATTTATTTACATGGTTGCCACAAAATATCCGTTTGATATCCGCATCGACTATTTTACTTTATGCACATACCACTTATTTACAAGTTTGCCTTTTTAAAGAACGCAACATCTCCTGAAAGGCAACTCGGACCTCTTTCTCTCTCTTTCTTTGCTCTCTCTCACGTTAAATGGTCAAGGCGGGTTCAACGAGGCAGGAGGCAGGTTCGACAAGGCGGCGACGAGTTGAGGTGAGTTCAATTTTTTCATTTTCCTTTTGTCCTTTTTCTTCTTTTTCTTCTTTTTTCAGCAATTTTCTCTTGGTTTTGCTTCTTTTTCGACTAATTCTTCATCATTTTCAAGCCGAAGCCCTAGGGGTTTCTCCTCTCTTTTAACTGAGCTCTCTATGCAAACTATTGATTCACGAATTTTTTTTGGATTTTTTAGAGAATTTTTATTTAATTACGCATTCTTCTTCCTCCGTTTTCGACAGATACTGAACGGTGTCGGTTAGTTTCGACCGGTATCAGTCAGTTTCGGCAGGTATCGGCCGAAACTGACTGATACTATTCGGTGTCGGCTGATACTAACACGATACGGCCGATACCTCAAACCCTGGTTTTATCACATACGCTTAGCATACTTGGGTAAAGAACATGATCCTAATTGGCTTAAATACATCGCGGGCTTGTTGCATACCGTTCACTTAGTTTTTTGGGAAGCTGGGCGTGGCATATATCTGTTTAAATACCAACATAAAACTCTTCATGACACATGAGATTTTTGGAGTCTGAATCAACAGAAGTCGCTGTGTTGAAATATCTTGAGGATACTAGCAACAAACTCTTCATCATGGTTAGGAATGTTGATTTGGTAGGTAGACTCTTGATGTGGAGAAGACTTTCACAACATAAATAGTTTTGGTGGGAGATTTAATGTGAAGAGAATTTTCACACTGGAAGAATGATTTACCAGATTTCTAATTGGAAGAGTACTTTGCTATTAGAATAGTTTCTTTGAAGTTTTCTAATAGGAGGACTTCACTAACCGAATAGATATTTTGGGGAAATTTCCAATACATGTAGACGTTCATTTTAAAATGACAATCTTAGACTTTTTTTAAATAGGAAGAGGACTTTCATGGCAGAAAGTATATATTGTTTTCAAAAGTAATGTCTTATTTTTGTTAATTAGGAAATAACATCAGGTAACAAACTGTTAGATTTGGGTGAAAATGGTGATTAGCCTCTAATGACGGCTATCACTTATTATTTATATCAACTCTCTCTTTTCTTTACACACACATAATAACACACAATACTCCCCCTCAAGATGAGCAAAAGATATTTATCATGCCCATCTTGTTACAAGCATCCTCTACTTCTTTAGTGTTCAACCCCTTTGTAAGGCAATCAGCTAGTTGTTGTCCCGAAGTAATGTAGGAGATCTCCAACTGTTTCTTGTTAATGAAGGACATGTCAATCTCTATGTGCTTCGTTCTATCATGTTGCACTGGGTTGTTGGCAATGTTAATTGCTGACTTGTTATCACACAACAACCGCAATGGTCCTTCTCTCAGCAGACGTAGCTCTTGTAGAAGTGATCTCAACCAGATCATCTCACAGGTACTAAGCACCATAGCACGATACTCTGCCTCTGCAGTGGAACGAGCCACCAAATCCTGCTTCTTGCTGCGCCAAGAGACTAAGTTGCCCCCAACAAACACACAGTAGCCCGAGGTCGATCTCCTATCATCCAAGTAACTGGCTCAATCCGCATCACAGTAGCCTGTCACATTCATGTGACCATGACTACTAAATAATATGCCTTTTCTTGGACTATTCTTCAGATACCTCAGTATCCTGAAGACTGCCTCCATATGTCCAGTCCTAGGATCATGCATGTATCTACTTACCACACTGATAGCATAGGAAATGTCAGGTCTGGTATGGCATAAGTAGATAAGGCGTCCAACAAGTCTCTGGTACCTTTCTTTGTCTACTGGCTCCCCTGATTGTGAATGCAATATATGATTCTGATCAATAGGAGTAACTGCTGGACGACACCCCAACATACCAGTCTCAGCCAGTAAATACATGGCATACTTCCTCTGTGAGAGAACTATACCCTTCATGGACCTAGCAATCTCCAGTCCAAGGAAATACCCCAACTGTCCAAGGTCCTTGACCTCAAATTCTCTCGCCAATCTAGCCTTCAAGTGAGAGATTCCCTCTTCATCATCTCCAGTGATAATAATATCATCAACATACACATCCAGAAGGGTAATCCGCTGTCCTGAATGCCTATAGAATACAGTATGATCACCATTACTCTGCTTGTAGTCCATAGTGATGACTGCACGCCTGAATCTGTCAAACCATGCCCTTGGAGATTGCTTCAGCCCATATAAAGACTTGTCCAGCCTACACACCTTTTCCATCGTCTGTTGTGTGCTAAAGCCAGGTGGAACCTTCATGTATACCTCCTCCTGTAAGTCTCCATGCAAGAAGGCATTTTTTACATCCAACTGATGCAATTTTCATCCAAAATTCGTTGCACAGGATACCAGTACTCTCACAGTACTCATCTTTGCCACTGGGGCAAATGTCTCATCATAATCAATCTCATAAGTCTGACTATAGCCCTTGGCAACCAGCCTCACTTTGTACCTGTCCACCTTCCCTTCTGGAGTTTGCTTTATTGTGAATACCCACTAGCAGCCCACAGCTTTCTTCCCTGCTGGAAGTGAGACAAGTCTCCATGTCTTATTTTTCTCCAGTGCTTCGAGTTCTTCGAGCATTGCTTTCTTCCACTGGGGATGTTGCTTTGCCACTCGCCAATCACTCGGTATAGAGATAGACTGTAAGGATGCAATGATAGCCCTATATGCAGGTGTAAGAGAAGCATATGAGACATGATTAGCAATATCAGTCTCGTATCCATACCGTACAGGAGGCCTGCCGGCATTGATACGAGGCTCCCTACGAGATGCAAGTGGAAGATCTAAACTAGAGGAAGGCAAAGAAAGGTTACCATCCGTGGTAGGAGAGGAAGGCAGTAAGGAAGTCGGGACTCGAGCAGGCGTGATAGACTAATCAATCTCGAC
The DNA here is from genome assembly GCA_030789695.1 of Scilla litardierei. NCBI lineage: Eukaryota > Viridiplantae > Streptophyta > Magnoliopsida > Asparagales > Asparagaceae > Scilla > Scilla litardierei. Next base: position 396,733,833 of record CM061142.1, read on the forward strand.
ATGTGGCTGTGGAGCTAGTGGTTCTTCAGTGGGGGAGATGTCTTCTTGTTGTTCTCCATCGCCGTGACTCCCGTCTGTCTCCTGCTATATTTCTTGCCGTACAACCTGTCTTCCATCAAGGGCCTTTCCTCCTCTTCCACCGAGGTCCTTTCCTCCTCCCTGATATCAGTACCAGTACCAGTAGGCCTGACAGGACACGGTATAAGTCCAACCACTACCCTCCTGTCATCAGTCTCCCCCTCTCGACCAACTCCTCCTGTGTTTGGAGAGGCACCAGTATCAAATACTGGTATAGAATCTGTCAGTCCTCCATAAAAAGGCTCAGTCTCCCTGAACGTCACATCCATACTCACAAACAGCCTTCTTTCTGAGGGACTCCAACACCTATAGCCTTTCTGATTTGAAGGATACCCAACAAATATGCATTTAATTGCCTGAGCATCCAGCTTCCCCACAGAAGGTCTATGATCCCTTACAAAGCATGTGCATCCAAACACTTTTGGTGGAACTACAAAAGTGTTCTTTCCCATAAGAATCTCACATGGGGACTTCATACCAAGCATCCGCGAAGGCATCCTGTTGATGAGATATGTGGCTGTCATCACTGCTTCACTCCACAATATCTTAGGTACATTCATGGTGAGCAGGAGTGACCTCGTTACCTCCAACAAGTGTCTATTTTTCCTTTCAGCAACTCCGTTCTGTTGAGGCGTGTTGGGACAAGTGGTTTGGTGAGTTATCCCACTCTCAGATAGATAAGATGCAAACTCCTTGTTTACATACTCTGTCCCATTATCCGTTCTCAAGATGCGGATCTTGGCCTCATACACATTTCTGACACTTCTATGGAAGTCCTGGAAACACTTCAACGCTTCGCTTTTGTTTTTCATCATGTAAAGCCATGTCATCCGAGAATGACAATCTATGAAAGTGATGAACCACCTGAACCCACTTACTGAAGTCACTGGGCAGGGCCCCCAAACATCTGAGTGAATAAGATGAAATCTCTCTACACTCCTCATCCCCACACTAGGATATGATGTCCTAGTGTGTTTCCCAAATTCACACGCATCACACTTCAAATTCATTTTATTCACTCTATTCAAAATCTCAGGATACATTTTATTCAACATATCAAAAGGCAAGTGCCCCAACTGACAATGTAATAAAAGTACCTCCCTTTCCTTCTCTTCACCGACGACGGTCAATGCAGCATCCCCACTAGCTCTGTCAAGATACCACAGTCCATCACGCCTGACGCCAGTCCCAAGCCTCCTCCCAGTCTTCCTTTCCTACAACACACAATGAGTAGAGTCAAAAGTAATACTACAGTCAAGATCATCAACAATAGAGCCAACAGATAAAAGGTTGACTGGAAAAGATGGGACGTGAAGGACTGAAGAGAGGCATATGGAGGGAGTGCACTGAATAGTGCCAATCCCTTTAATGGGTTGGGATGTGCCATCTGCTGTCTGAACAGTTTCATGAATGGTATGTGGTTTATATGTGGAAAAATGTCTATATGCACCTGACACATGACTAGATGCACCTGAGTCAATAATCCACTCTATATGATCTCTACATGAAAGAGCTGATTGGTTACCTGATCCTGTGTGAGCGAAGTTGGCAAAATTACCGAATGGCGAAGCAACATCTCTAGTCTGGTCTGCATGACTCTCCGAACTCTCAGTAGTAGACCTGGACTGTCTCCGCTGCTCTAGATCTGACGCCTCAGCTGGCGTAGCCTCAATCATCATTGTCTCATGTCGTCCATCAGCAGTAGCAAAGTTGGCCCGTGGGCCGCCACGACCTCGTCCACTGCCTCCACGGCCCCAACGACCTCCTCCTCTGCCTCCTGTGCCACGTCCTCGTCCACTACCCTTCTGTGGGCAGTTAAAGCTCAGGTGCCCCTTCACCCCACAGGTGTAGCACTCTCGATCCTCGCTCACTGCTGCCACTGTCGGTACAGCCAGTGCAGCCCGAGTGACCTGCGTACCCTCATCCTTCATAACTCTCAGTCTGGTCTCCTCCTGTGCCATTGCAGCTATGGCATCCTCCAGAGATGGGATAGAGGATAAGTGACAATACTCGCCCTCCTGACCTCAAAATCTCCATTCAGGTTCCTCAGAAAATGAGTCACACGCCTACGCTCCACCCACTTCCTGTGTATCGCAGCACTCCTAGGATCAGGCAGATCAATAGGGTCATAGTGGTCTAACTCTGACCACAGCCTTTTTAACTCCGCAGAGTAGGCTAGAATAGACATCTCCCCCTGCTTCAAGGTGTCGACCTTGCCCTGAACCTCCATCATAAGCATCACATTCTCTGCTCCAGAATACATTTTCTCCACCATACTCCATATCCCTGCAGCACTCTCTATGGCCTCCACCATCCCAGCAATGGGTGGAACCATCGATGTCATCAACCAAGCAGCCACCAGTGAGTTGGTGGTGCTCCACACTTTCCAATCATCCCCAGTCTTATCCACCGTTTCACTACATGAACCCAGAACATGGCCTTCTAACCCCTTCGACTTCAGGATGAGAAGCACCCTCCTGGACCAACTGAGGTAATTCTTCGTCCCTTCCAATTTCACATCATTGGGCATCAACTCCAGCTTCTGCACTGGTCGTGAAGGCGTCGATCCACTCGAGAATCCCAACTCCTTCGAAGCAAGCAGCTTCGTTATCTCCCCAATGAAAGCCTTCATGTCAGCTGAGGTAAAGATTGTCCCACATCTCTCTAGATCCGCAGATCTCTCCTTTCTCCCTCCTTAGATCCGCAGATCTACTTCTCTTCTTCCTCTTCTAGGTCATACCCTAACCGTAAATCTATGGAGTCCTTTTCATGACTCTACCATAGATCTAGGGTTAGGGTTTTTTGGGGTTCTCTTTTGTGGCTAGTTAGGGCTTTGTGGCGGCTAGAAGAGGACGTGGAAGGGAAGAAGGATCACAAAATGTGGAGCAGCGGCAGCGGAAGGGGGCTAGCGATGCACGCGCAGCGGCAGCGGCTGCGACGCGCGCGCACGCGGTTAGCGGGTGGCGGCGGCGCGCGCAGGTGGCGGCGGCGCGCGTAGGTGGCGGCGGCACGTGGGAGGGCGGCGCGGCGGGGAGGGCTGGCGGCGCGCGCAGGTGGCGGCGGCGCGTGGGAGGGCGGGGAGGCGGGGAGGCTAGGGTTTTGATGTTTTAGGGTTTTTTTGGGGTAGGGTTTAGGTTTGGCTCTGATACCATGTTAGATTTGGGTGAAAATGGTGATTAGCCTCTAATGACGGCTATCACTTCTTATTTATATCAACTCTCTCTTTTCTTTACACACACACAATAACACACAATACAAACTCATCATTTAAATCTCTTTCTTATGTGACAGTTATGATCTATGTAGATGTTGGTGAAAATACCAACATGTAAGATAAATAATTATACTTACATTTGTTTCCAAATAATACGTTAATTTTAGGAAAACGTTTTACAGAAGCTGAAATTTCATTAGAAAATTTATCTAGGAATAAATTAGCAAAGAAATGCTGGCGTTGCTTTATGACCCTGCAACCTGAAGCTTAAAATTAGCAGTTGGATTTTAAAGTTAATTATAGATATGTATTATACTACCTACCTAATTAGTTGAAGCGGTTAATACTTAGTTATACGACCTGAACAATGAGACTATCAAGGGCATTGAAGATTTTTGAGCTATTAGTTGTGAAAGTTGGCTCCAGTACAGTTTTCCTATATAAAACTTCAAAGAATCATTTTACGTGTATATGTTTTTTCCCCAACACGCAGCTGCTAGTAATGTGTGAACAGTAAAGTATGCACTAACTTTGCTGTAGCACACTGTTAAAGCTTCACAGTCCTAGTGTCGTACTGGAGGTCAGTGGTTTGCATTCTGCACCATGCTAGGTTACCACATTTTCTACCTAGGGGAAAACCCTGGTTAAGGGAAGATTAAGGTATACACAATTCTTCACACGAAGATTTGCTTGAATTTGTAATCTGTGTGAGCTTCTAGACATTCATTTTTTATGTCTAAAAATGGTATTCAATTTTATCACTTTCTAAGTTACTTCATTATTTACGCCTTGAACCCTTGCCATGGGTGTATCAAGGATAAATTTGCACTTTGGTTTTAGTTTTTGTACATATAATCGATTAGATTAATAGTTGGCCATATTTATTGTAGGACGTGCTTTCTTGAAGGAAATTTCTGGTGGAAAAGAAGTGGGTTTAGCTGATTCTCTCTCGCCTGAAATTTCATCTTCCTCTAAGATAAATTGCAGGCACATTAATGTACTGGTTACTTCTGGATCCTTAATTCCCAGCCTTGTCAAGTGCATGCTCTTTCGGTTGGATAGCTTGATTTTACATGAAAATGGTTAGTTTTACTTCTGTGGGTATTTTTACATTTTTGTAAGAACCTTCTTTTTATGCTTTCTTCTGTTTTTGATCATGTTCTTGCTAATAGCACTTGGCTTGGTTGTCAAATGACATGACTCATGTTGTTTCCCTTAGGATGACATGCTCCGTGAGTGAGCTTTATGCCAGACATTTTGGGCATGGTATTGTTTATTCATTATTTTGTTGATGATACAACATTTATGTCTTCTCATCATAAATTATTCGTAAAACTTGTTGTGTTGCACACATAAAGCTTGAATTAGAATATCAATTGAATTTTGCACTTAAATGATTTTGGTTTTCTGTATTATAATTTCTGCCTATTCATCTGATTTTACATGACAGCAATAGTAAATTATCTATGAGACTAAAAAGTACTCGATAGTGACAAGCAAGTTATGCTTTCTTGATACCTTGTTTTGGTTTGCTCTTGGTTTTATCTATCCCTCCAAAATTGATGGCCCTCTACCACCCATTGTTTCCTGATAGGAATTTCACACTAATTGTGAAGGTTGACTTCAGGTTGACAACCAGTTATATAAGTTTGTTTAATCTTCACGGAACCTTACTTAATAGCTGTTGGATATATGGCCACTCATAGTCTTCATTTACGAACTAAATAGGCATGTCCTTAGTTAACTGAGATTTCGTATATCCTTGCTTGAATCCTTCGAACATCTATTATATAATTGAGTGATGTTTTTGAATGGGGTTGCTGAATAGGACAAATGGGTGTGTAGAAAGACGTCTGGGATTGAATCTCGAGTAATCAATAGTAAGGATTAGAGTTCGTGAAATTTTTTTGGTAGAAATCCTAAAATTGTTGTGGGTGAACCTTGAAATCTTAGAGGAAACTAAATCTGGAGAGAACTAAATTTTGGGAGAACTAAAATTTTAAATTTTTAGGGAACTAAATCTGGAAGGAACTAACTTTTAGGGAAACTACAATTTTTGTGGGATAGTAAATTCTCTGGGTGTAACTAAACTTAAATTTAAATTTTGGGGGGGGGGACTAAATTTGTAGTGAACTAAAATTTTAAGTTTTAAGAAAACTAAATTTGGAGGGAGCAAAATTTTAGGAAGATTAAATTCTCGTAGAACTAAATTTTAGTTTGATTGTGAGTAATTTTTTTTTTGGGGGATTATTTTGAATGTGACTTGCGAATTTTTTTGGAGGGAATTTGAGGAGTCTACAAATTTTTGTTAGGGTGGAATTTGGATGGGGTATGTTCCGTGACATACGGTCACGGGGTATGGCTAGTATTTTTTAATGTATGACCAACTTCTGAAACAAATTCAAGCCGTGCTTACATGAGCCAATATTTTGGACCTTGATTTTAGCTGTTAAATGAGCCAATATTTTGGTCCTTGATTTTAGCTGTTAGATGAGATTTTTTTCGACCATCATATGAAATTAAATAGAATTTCAAATTTGCGTAGTTCAAACCTTAAATCTCTTTGCTGGTAGCTGTTATTAGTTAGTACCGGTGCTATCGGTCAATTTTAGATGAATCATATTGGAATGTTTGAAATCATATATTATACTTGTGATACGTTTTGGTATTGACCATGATTTAAAACATTGGATTTATCAACTAATGGGACACAAGGTAAAGTCCCGCGGAAGTAGAGTCCTCTTCTTGTTTGGGCAAGGTGAGAATGCTTTTCTTGAAAAGGTCAGCCTACTCTTCTGTGATGATTGGGAGAATTGGAGCCTTTTTTTGGGATTCTCCATCATATCAGTGGTGGATCCCATTTGAGTGCAGAAACTCTTGTTTCCTTGGGCATCCGATATCATAGATGATCAAATATGTCCAAAACGTTCACATCAGATTTCCATTTACATCCGAGTATCTTAAAAGACTCATTAGTGCATGCCTAAAATTTTTTATTCATCCAATATAATTGGATCCAAATTCCCTTCTGTCAATCCTCTTATTGGTTCCCTTTTTAACAGGTCAATGGCTCAAATGAAAGAAACCGATTATATTTTCTTTATTTTCATGTGTTATTGCTCTAAGCTTTAGTGCTCTATGTTTGTAATTCCATGTCTCCCTAATCTCATAGACAAGAAAACGAGAAAACTTAAAAAATTGTTATATTTGATCTTTTTCGTTTCCTTGACTACTTTGTATTGAATAAGGTAGTTAATCATTTTGATAAGAGTGCAATATAGAATAAATAAATAAGTTTTCAAACTTCTGCTTTCTATTGCTTATTTATCTGGCTGTTTTCAGTCTATAGCTCACGGGAAGTGGGCAAACTTCAATGTTTCAAGTGGATCAAGGAACGTTTTGGAGGCCCACCTGTCCAATTTTGTGTTATTGGAGATGGGATGGAAGAATGTGATGCTGCACAGAGGATGAATTGGCCATTCATTAAAATTGATTTGCATCCCAATGGTCCTCATAGATTTCCAGGTCTGACTGTGAGAATGGTTCAACATTACATTGATGTAATCTACGGAACACCTGACTCTGATGCAAGTGAACAATGAGCGATGGCATCAACTGAGAGTCTGAGATGGTTGCATGCATTTTGTTTTACATCTTTCTATTCCTGTCAGGAATGGAATGGTGGACCATCAGGTATTTTTTACTTTTTATTTTTATTTCATCTTAGTTGTTTCTTGGTTAATGTTTCAATGTACATTTAGGTTCAATAATCACTCTGTTTTTTCTCTCGGATGTAAAAGCTAAATTGCAAAAATAAATAAATAAATAAAACACTTCGCTTATGACCACTGTTTGCAATAATTGACATCGTCTATCATTTCCCAAATAAGTAGCCCCATACTATAAAAAAATTGTTGTTATCCATTGTGCCATTAAATAAAAAATTTTGGCCACAAGAGGTGCACATTACATACTAAGATTGAGCCTTACTCTATTGCTGGCCATATTTAAAATTTAGCTTCCCCTTCTCCAGAATTGCATCTTCTGTTGCTCTCACCATTATCAAATTTAGATGAGAGGACTAAACCGCTGCTACAAAGACCTCTATTAGTCCAACTTCACCATTCGATGCAAATGTCCAATTTCTCTTTTCTAATGAAGAATGCAGATTAGTGAAGTTAGAAGATGAAGCAGATTCAACAGAAGTGATCATTTCCTTGTATCATGCTCTTTTACAGCGGATTGATTGTATATGTCCAAAATCAATAGTGGGCTTTGATTGAGACGCTATTAGATATGTTGATTATTTGAGGGTTTAAAGGGTGAACTATTTAGGGTTTAGAATCATTGTTTCCTCATTGACACCATTACCATTGAATTTCGATCCTGTTTTTGGTGCCCGGTTTGTTGTGCGTTCCTTGTGTACGTCGATAGAAACTAGTGACATAGAAACTAAAGGTAGAAAAGTAATGATGGGTTGATTTGCTGATCTATTTAATGCATGTTCGTTTTCATTGTTTGGCACAGCCCTGGTTTTTCAGACTACCTTATTGGTTTTAAATCCTGGATATTGGATTTTGATTTTTTTTGATCTAATTAAAATTGCCATCATGTTCTTTTTAAAGCAATGTTGAAAATGCGGTTTCATTACATGTGTGGTCGTAGAGCTAATAGCACCTTAATGGTTAGTGGATTACACGGATTGCGCAAGAATGAATTATTTAAACTATTTGCACACATTTACACTATATATATAAACCTACATATAAATATCAAAAAGCCTTGCACAACTCATGTTTTTAGGCTTAAACTTGTTATTATACACTACCATCCATCGGTAAGGAATTGGCCAAAATCTAGCTAAAGATAACGGCTTAATTAATTTTTTATAGCAGACGATCACTTTCCAGATTCAAACATAATTGAAATCTCAAGACACAATCAGATCAGGTCAAAAAGTAATCAATCTTTCGACTGACTAAAATGATTTCTAAGCTGAAAGGGGACAGCTAATGAAGAAATTGAGAGCCAATACCATAAATGTGATGAGATCGTAATGATTGGGGAAGAAATCTAGAGCGAAATCATCCAACAGCAGCCGTGAAGTCAAAAGAAAAAAAATACATTAAATATAATTGAAAAAAATATGCTTGGTGCTTGCTGCCCCTGATGTTCGCTGCCCTTGGCAACCGCTACAGCTGCTGGTTGTTGTTGCCGGTTATGATGAAGCTATTGCTTTTTTTGGGAAGGAAAGCTGAAGTTACTGATTGATGCTCATGCTTGCTCATGCTTCTGATGGGTTGGCAGTTGTGAGAGAGAGAGAGAGAGAGAGAGAGAGAGAGAGAGAGAGGATTTAGGCAAAAATGGGTTTGGGTCATTTTGTAAAGAACCCCGCCGACCTGGACCATGAGATTATGTGCTAGCATAATTGAGTTAGTGGGCTTCGTAGGTTTTAGTTATGTTAGAATAGGAACAAGACTGAGATGGGACCACAACTAATGATATTGGTGAAAACATAATTAGTAATTGAAACAAGATCTAAGCTAAAATCTTAAGTCAATGGGTAAAAGCTCAATTCCTAACTTATGGATATCAAATTATTTCAATTTTTCTTATGGATATCAAGTTATTTCAATTTTTCAGTGTGAGTTCGATGTGAGACTGAGAGGATTGGAGAAGAATTGAGGAGGATTGGAGAAGAATTGAGGGCAAGGAGTAATGGTAATTATTGAATCTTAGTGGAACTATCAAAGATATGGCCTCCAATTTGAGAGGAATGTCAACTCTCCCAATATCTATGGTTCTAATCCATTCTCTACCCAATTCTCAATATTCAACATAAGAAAACTAATACAAGTGTCCTCTTATTTATAACAAAATCAACCCCACTGAAATTACTAAAACACCCCCTAGGGTTTTGCCGCCGCCACTTGAATCTCTTCCTTTGCCAACACTGCTTCTAGATTCCCTTTAGTTGACTTCTCCTATATGTTATCATATCATTACTCCCTCAAAGATACACTTTGTTCTCAAGGTGGAAGTCTGTAAACTATTGGTGGATTGCTCCCAACGGCCCCCACGTTGCCTCATATTCAGGAAGGCTCTTCCCTGGATTAAAACTTCTTTTGTTCATGCACTTCTTTTGACACACTCCGTTTAACTCGGATTGTTCTAGGATCACTTTCATGTCTTCAATCAGTTTTGTGGTAAAGATGGTAAGTGTGTATGATCCCCAATCGCCTGACAAAGTTGTGAAATATATAGGACTGGATGTATAGCGTAACTTCAGACTATTGGCCACATGTCCAATCCTCTATCGACCTTATAGGGTCCAAAATATCGTGACACTAACTTCTTATTTCTCATGTGAGCCAAATACATCTGTCGATAGAGCCAAAGTGTCAGATAATACAGCCAAAGCTTCTCCAACTGCAAACTGCACCTCCTTCCTATGCTCATTTGCATGTTTCTTCATAGTGTGATGTGCTCTTGCCAAATGCCGCTTTAACTCCTTCAACATTGTATCCATCTCATCCAAGTACTGCTCAACTTATGACATCGGTGTGGAACTGTGGCTATAATATAACAAATGCGAAGGATCTCATCCCTATAAGATTTTAAAAGGAGTGATCTGAGATACGGTATGATAGGAAGTGTTGTGTCAATACTCAGACCATGCCAACTATTTCGCCCATTACTTTGGCATCTCTAACACAAAATGTCGTAGATATGTCTATATGCTTCTGTTGACCACCTCCATCTGGTCGTCCGTCTGAGGGTAATAAGATGTGCTCTGCTTCAAAACTGTCCGCTTGAATTACTTTCTTCAAAAATGGCTTTAAAAGATACAATCATAGTTAGACACAATAGACTTGTAAGAACCCTGGCTATAAGGAACACACTAAAAGGGGTGCTAAATAGTGTTTATAAAAATAGTTAAGAAATTACGCTTAATTAAAATTCTAATCCAACAAAGATATGGAATTAAATGAAACAACAAATAAGCAATGCAAACACGGTGATGTTTCAAAGGTTCGGATTAATCAAGTCAAATTTCGACTTGTTTCCGATAATCATACGTCCATTCCACCCGAGATATCATCCGGATACTCAAGTTAGAACCCTAACTTGAGGTTTCCTTTCAAGCCACTTGTAGCAACTATCCAAGTGTAATCAATACAAGATTGATGTCCTTGAATCCTACAACTTGGGATCAAGCAAACCAATCTCACAAACTAAGAGTAAAACCAAATTACGAAAGTTATGAAATTTGAAATAACACTTACAAATCACTTATGCCTTGAAGTAGAACGTGAAGGAGCAAAGTGATTGGAGTGTTGATCTCTTCCTAGAAGAGAGAGTAGCCCTTTTTCTTGTCATTACTAAATGCCTAGAAGATATGAACTTTGATTCTAGGTTGGAGAGCAAGAAAGAACGAGGTATAGAGAGATTTAACACTCTAGAGATTGAGGGCTTGAAATGAAATCAATGGAGTTCTAAAAGATGATCAAGAGGCTCCAATGAAACAGTAGAGAATCTCTTTATAGGTTCTCTAAAACCCTCAAATGAATACCCAAAAACCCCTCCAAAATCCATATGGAAAATCTTAACGGATTAATTTTACAGGCAAGACATGCGACTGATGAAGAACGGACAGTCGCCTGATAAACTGTGTGAGAGGGTTGATGAGAATTCAAATGGTAACTTATCATATAAGACAGTCGACTGATGAAGGTTGGACAGGCGCCTGAAAACCGACATGCGCCTGGGAAACTTTCGCCGGGCGTATGTGTGGCAAAGTGCGAAAGTTGTCAAAAATGTAAGAATTCTATATATGCTTGGACATGCGACTGATGTGGTATCCACATGCGCCTGTGCCATGGGCAGGCGACTGTGAAACCAACATCAGTCGTCTGTTGCACAAATGCGTAACTTGCCAAAACAAAGTTCTTGACAAGTGACGGACATGCGACTGTAGTGGTATTGATAGGCGCTGTGCCATGGGCATGCACCTGTAAAATCTACTTACACCTGCAGGCGTTAGTGCGAAAGTTAACAAATCTTGGGATCTTTGAGCAAGATGATACAGTCGACTGTAGAACAAAGTTCAGTCGCCTGCAACTAGCCAGGCGCATGTATATTGTACAGCAGTCGCATATTAGAGTTAAGTAAAGAAAGCCCAAAATACTAAGTCAAAAGTGTATGCATATCAGACGACTGTAGAACAAATCACAGTCAACTGTATTGAGATATGCGCATGTAAATTGTACATCAGTCGCCTATTGGAAGACTAAAATGCACAACTTAGGGAATGAAGAGTTGGAGTCTTAGGAAATGGTTTCTAATGACTTTCTGGGCTAGATAGAGTAAAGTGTGTGTGCTCCAAGATAATTCTACTACAAGGCTACATTCTAATCAATAGAAATAAAAGCATAAAAAGCTTTACATTGTATTTTTTCTTTTCTTCTATCTCTTGAATGGCCTTGAAGCCTCTTTTCAACTTGATCACCCAATCTTCAGTTCATTGAGCTTTGATTGATCTTGATAGTCATCCATTGCTATTTGATCTTCATGATTAGCTTAGGCAATGAATTAACTGCATAGAGGGGATTAGTCACAAGTATTTATGTTGCTCATCATCAAATCCAAGTAGAGAAAAGTCCAATGCTCACCAAGACTCTGGAATCCCGTGCAAGCGTAGCACCTCCTGTATAAAAACAGATGCTATTGTTACCGCTGTGTAAGAGTGTCGAAGGGTCACGAATATGCATATTTGCTAAGGTGGTCCACCACAACAAAATTGACAGGTAATCCTTCCGATCGAGGAAAAACTTCTATAAAATACATCGTGACCTCTTCTAGACCCTATTCGACAGAGACAACGGCTGTAGCAATACTCCAGGTAGCAATACTCCAGGTACCGTCATCATATATTTGTGTCTTTGACTAGCATCACAACCAGCCACCATATCTGCCACATCATTCATTCCAACCCAAAACAACATTGTTGCTAGGCGACGGTATGTCTTAGGCCCCCAGAGTGTCCCCCAATAGTGCTCACATAGAACTACCATAATAAACTCATAATGTGGGCAAATATCTGGGGTAATAGAAGTCGTCCCTTATATTGCAACCGCTGCCCGTCCAATGTATCATCTGGAGTATAGTCCATATCTTCATTAATCCCGCAAATGCCTCAATCTCTCATAACAGAGGCTCCTAATCAAGCATCATATGAACAGACAAAGTTGTCCACTGAAAATCCTTTCCTAGGCTGGACAGAGCATTAGCTATCGTAATCTCTAACTCAACCTATTGTAATGGTCTGTATTCTGCTATAAATTTTTTTGGGATTTTTATATATTTGTCTCTTATTTTCTTTTTCACGTTTCTTCTCTTTTCTTTTCTTTTCCTTTCTTTGCTTTTATTCTTATCTTTGCTTTTATTCTTAGGCCCAAAGCCGAATTTCGCTTAGGATTTTTCCTTTTCATTTTTTCCTTTCATTTTCATTTACACAGCCTGAGCCCACAACCTCTTTTCTTTTAGACCTGAGTCTGCGCTCTCGCTTCTCATTACACGACTGCCATATTTTCCCATTCATCCAACGAGAAGAACGAAAGCCCTAACCCTAGCTCTGGCGAACAAATCGAGCCACCGTCCACTTCTTCGATTATGCACAGAGAATTCGCCATGATCTCATACGATCCTCTCTAACGGCTCTCTCTAACCCTTATTTCTTCTACTCCTTTGCGGGATTTTATGCGAAACACAAGGGTTTCCTCAAATTTTCTGAGTTTCAATCTATCGGTTTTCCCTCATCCTCTTCCTCAATCAACCATCAACAATTGGTGGAGTGCTTGAGCAAGGAGATACATGGATTTGGCTATCTACGATGAATGGAGACTCTTATCTTCTCCAATGCTTTTCGGTTTAATTTCCTATTGGTTACTTTCTGAGATTAATTTGGGTTTGTTTGAGGGGTTTGTTGGTTTGTGATTATATGGAATTTTGGGTTTATGATGATGGCGGATGATGATTCGCGGATTTGTTTAGAGATTTTCCCTATGAGATCAATTTATCAGCATCCTGAGTGTTGAATGGCGACCATTGCCTTTGTTTCCTCTGTTTTTCCTTATTTTGGTTGTGGTTTCTTTTCAGTCTGTCGCTAATAGTTGGACTGCCGCTGTCATAACCATGTGATTTTTTAAGGTTGTCGGTTGTGTTTGTTTTTGAGCATCTTTCCATGTAGATGCTTTCTTATAAGTGTTTGTTGTGGGTTGTTATCGGGCTGCATAATTTGCTGATGTCACATATGTCGAGCTCAGCCTTATGGTATACTTCGGAATTTGTCATGCAACCCCTTCGAGGCCTTAACCACTGTTGTAGGCCTCGGGTCCCTACATTGCAGATCTGGTCATGGCCTTTCAATCTTCCGTTCTTAACTTCTGGGCTATCTTGCTGTTTTTCCTGTTGGTTGAGCCGTGGGTCAATCTGACTGTCTTCTTGTTACTGAAATGTGGGTCTCCTTAGCTTCCTAACCCATAGATTAGACATACGGCAGGAGTCCTTGGCAGGTAGACTGAAGAATCTTTTGGGGCTGATGAAGTGAATCTGATCCCAATTGGTTACTTTTTAAATATATTTTTCAGCAAAAGCAGAAAAAATTTATTTTCCTTTTCCAAGGATTTTTAAAAACGGAAAGAAAATGTTATGGTCTAATTGTGTGGATTTTCTTTATTATGTCATGATTACAAACCTTGCAACTTTAGATCATAACCTCAGTCATGGTGAAATTCTAGTATGATTGACATTTTTACCAAATAAAGAATAAGTCATTGGGGAATTCTTAAACTACAAGATTAGGGATATGCATGTACACCGTGGAATACATTGATCTTGTGGTTGATAACAGTACATGAGCATAGAATATATACAAACATTGAGAACATGAAACACAAAAATCTTGAGAACAGTTAGAAGATTAGAAAACAATCACAACATGTTGACATGACATCTTACAGAGATAGAACAACTTTACAACTTCACACATTGATTCATTGAGCTTTGGGAAACCCATAATAGAGTGTGGGAGCGACTGGAGCTACCTTATCATAGATTACAGATTCATGGAAGTTCTATCACAGTTTCTTAATTGAGTCCCTTTCATAGTTTCAAGTAATTGGACTCGGCCTAGTGTCACATCATGTGGTTCTAGGTGGTCTTTGGATTGCACACTGTGCTCTCCATTATGAGTCACGGCTTAAGGAGGTTTAGAAACTTTTAGTAACACTCTAGAAAATTTCATAATCGGATACTTAAAGTAGATTACTTTCCTTGTTTTTGTTTAAACTTAGCACATCCTGTTACTAATCTGTATGAGACACATTGTTGCATGTCTGTTTATTGTGTGTCTAACTGAATGCTTGGTTTAGATATAGTCTACTTTACTAAATGTGGACAATTCTTGTTGCCTCTGCTAGGTGACGATCAGGAATACGCAGTGGTACCTGAGTATAAGAAGATGGAGTTTCCGGTTCAGACCGTTGAGTTTTGAGAGCCGGCTGAGAGTGAGTGTTACTTGTAGTTTCAGTTTCATGTATTTCGTTTCAGTTTAAAGAGACTGTACTTTTGTTTCCTTGCATTTGAACTTTGTAAATCTCGTTATGAAGGTAATGGAATAAATGAGTATCTTCATTTTAGTTATTTCATGTCATGCTCTGTATTTTCTTCACTGGTACTTAGAGAGATTGTACGTTTGTTTACTTGGATTCGAACTTTGTAAACCTCGTTACGAAGGTGATGGAATAAAATGAGTATCTTTGTTTTAGTTATTTTTTGTTCTGCTCCGCATTTTCTTCACTGGTACTTGCATGATCTACATTTAATTGAACAAATGTGATGGCATCCGAACTTGGGGCGTTACAAGTGGTGGCATATGCATTTCATCGTAACCACCTCGTGAACAGTGTAAATCAAGTATGATTACATATATAAGATACTCAATTGAATTAACTTTACCTTATGAATGCATGTGCATGAAAGTTTATGTATGGTGTAGACGTATAGTAGTTAAGAAACTGGCCATGAACGGTAACACTTGAGATCGGGATCTGATCGGGCAACAACTTTGAGTCAAACTCGGTAATACACCAAATCTCGGACCAGGCTCTATGAGAGATGGTTCAGGCTATACAAAAGGAACACAGGCAAGGACGAGTGCAACAGTTTAAGGCGCTATGCCCGCCAACTTTTAACGGGCGAGAGGACTCTCTGGCAATAGAGAAATGTATGCTCTACATCGCTGACGACTTGAAAGCAGCACGGATTCTGCCAGACTCATGGGTAGATATGGCCAAGCTGCAACTGATCAAAGAGGCCATGATATAGTGGATTTTGCAGAAGACCGATTGTAGCAGCCGACCTTATGTGATGACACCTTTAAGGCCACCTTCAACGCATAAAATTTCTCACCGGAGGCGCAAATGGAGCTAGAGGCACAATTCGTGAGTCTGAAGCATGACTCCATGACCGTAGAAGAATACGACGCTGAGTTTTCTATGCTCAGCAGATACGTATTTGGCATATGATTATTAACCATGTCGTGCATGTATTTTGCTAAAAGTTGTTATTACATGTTTGCCAAGGACATAGTGTCCTTCCTTCTTGCTCGGGCTATAAGCACTTCCAGCAGGGCTTGACATCGATATCCGAAAAAAGTTGGTTGGGTTCAACCTAAAACCCCTTACAGTTGTACTCTCAGCAGCTCGATAGTATGAGTATGTGCAGAGTGAGCGTGAATGAGAACGACAGGTGACGGCCCCTCCAAGACGACCACCACCTTCAGCTACAACAGCTTCCGCAGGATCCAATCAACATCGCATGCCCCGCCAGACAGATATATCGACCCATCCAACAGACTCAGTTCAAGAGGCCGGCCCCACTATAGCAGTGGTATTGCCGACCTCTTCTAGTATGCCATTTCCGTCAAAAACATGGGCACATCAAGCTGGAATGCAGACTATTCCTAGACATGTGTCTAATCTGCTGATTGAATGAGCATAGTGCCAGCAACTTGTGTCCTCGATGGAGAGAATGACCTATAGCCCCAGCTCCGACTACTGCACCAGTCACTGTCCCGACTGGAAACGCACAACGTGGGCCCCCACTTCCGTCATAACAGAAGATCTACCAGCAGGCAAGACCTTAGGCTCCACCTCCTAGATGCCAGACATTCACCAAGACCATCGAGGAGGCCGAAGCTACTGGGCAAGTTATTACATGCACGACTATATTATTATCAGCATTTTATTTTATTTCACACACTAGCTAGTGTACGCTTAGACGTAGTGTCTTGCAACTATAGGTATTGTACTAGTAGTGAGCAGACATGTCCTTGCTTTATTTGACTCGAAAGCTTCCCACTGTTTCATGTTGTTGACCAACATACCATTCATGTGTCATCCATTACCTCCTATTTGGAACGTCAACACGGGCAATGGAGTGCTGAAGACGTCTAGCGGGTGTTTCTCTTGCCCTATAGTGATATATGAGCGAGAATTTCATGCGGACTTACTGATTATTGAGATGCTGAGTTTTGACGTTGTCTTCAGGATGGACTAGTTGGGGACGTTTCGTGCCACCGACTGCGACATGGAGTGGTAATGTTCCTAATACCTGACCATCCAAGGTTTGAGTTCGTCAGAGGAAACAAGTCAGAATGATCGATTACGTTTAGAGCCAGACTGACGGAAGCAATGGTGACTGTGATGCGGACCATGCTGCATCATCAGCCGGCACGCGCGAGGGGGGACCACCCATGATCACTTACGTGCGCAGGAGGAAACGTGGAGGCGTTAATTAGTTATTATTAGCCTTAGGGGTATTTTGGTCGCTCTAAGCCAAATTAGTAAATCTCCTCATTCTCTTTATTAGGGCTAGTCGCCATTGTATTTGGTTATGCTTAGATTGTTGAGAAACTCTTGAGCATCCTTAGTGAAGGAGATTTAGGCTTTTGTTCCGTTCAATCAAAAGCTCGGAGAGCACGTCTCCTCTCGAAAGAGGCTTTTTATCATTTGATTTCCATTGTTCTTCTCAATCTAAAACCCTAAAAATATTCCTCTCTTTTTAATTTTTCCACCTTTAAATTGATTTGCTTGATCGATCCAAGCGGATCGTATCAAATTGGTATTAGAGCCTCTACGATCCATGGGTTATTTGCTACAACAAGCACGAGCGTTGCAGCAAGGGAACAAGCTCTTTCGATATGGAAGATTTCATGATGCAGCTAGCCAATATGAAATTGCTAAATCTTACTACGATTGTATTTCTGCCGCCAAGGGGAAAGCTCAACACGTGCAATGTTTAGCCAATTTGATGGGGTGTTACATGATGATTGGATGCTATTGGAAATACATAAACTTGGGGTCAGATATTTGGGATTATGATCCGAGAAACTTTTATGCATTCTTTTACAGGGAGCAAGCTTATAGATCATTGGGTCTTGATGAAGCTGCAAACTCCAATCTGATGAAGTCTCATGGGTACTTCTCTGAGAATGAGGTGGAGAAAGAGGAGAGCGGCGCCTTAGCTCTTTCAGATCCAGATATTCAAGTCTCAGATCCAGATCTGAAATTCTCATATCGAGATCTGAAATTCTCAGATCCAGATCAATCAGATCCAGATCTGAAATCCTCAGATTCAGATCTGAAATTCTCAGATCTGAAATTGTCAGATCCGGATCTGAAACTCTCAGATCCGGATCTGAAACTCTCAGATCCGGATCTGAAACTCTCAGATCCGGATCTGAAACTCTCAGATCCGGATCTTTCATATCCAGATCTAAAATTTTCAGATCCAGATCTGAAAGTCTCAGATATAAAATTCTCAGATCCAGATCCGAAATTCTCAGATCTAAAAGTTTCAGATCCAGATCCGAAATTCTCAGATCTAAAAGTTTCAGATCCAGATCCGAAATTCTCAGATCTAAAAGTTTCAGATCCAAATCTGAAATTTTCAGATCCAGATCTGAAAGTCTCAGATCTGAAATTTTCAGATCCAGAACTTCAAGTTTTCAGATTTGAATCTTTTAGATCTGGATTTCTTCAGAACGGTAGTGAAAACGGTGGAGATCATTTTCATCCTTTTGATCCGGGAGGAGGCTTGCGCGCACATGGAGTAGGGCCTCCGCGGACTTCATGCACCACCTTGATGACAAGGTGGCTCTTTAGGGGCGGATTAATGATACGATCATTACGTACGAGGGGAGGTCGAAGGAGTAATTGATATGTGCACCGACTGTTTGGGCGAAGTTTCTTTATGCACAATAAGTTTTGCTAGTTTTGTTGTACGCACCACGCCTAAACATTATATAAATGAGGGCGTGGGCTATGGTAGGTTATGCTTATTTTTGAAGAACAACTAGGTATCAATTGTGAATGTGCTTAGGCTTTGATCCGTTCATCCAAAGATAGAAGATAGGATTTCGTCTCGAAAGAGACCCAATTTATCTTTTGTTCTTCGCAGAAATTTCAATAAAAAATTCTTTTTCATATTTTTCTACCTTTAAACGCAGATTTGATTGATCGCCGAAGGGGTACTCTTTGCAGGGGCGCAGGCTGTTGTACCAGGGACGGTTGGTCTTACCGCGGAGGTCGGCCTTCATACCAGTGCTGTTTCAGGAGTTCCACAGTTCAGGGATTGGGGGTCACTCCAGGGTGCAACAGACTTATATGCGGATGGCCTGAGAGGTTTACTGGCAAGGGATGAGGAAGGCGATCGCCCTATTAGCGGTGGCTTATGATATCTGCCAGCGTCACAAGCACATGGCCATGGCACCTGCAGGGTTGCTGCAGCCTTTGGCTTTGCCTGAGCGGGTATGGGAGGAGGTGACGATGGACTTCATCGATGGGTTACCCAAGTCGGAGGGGTACTCGGTGATTTTTGTAGTGGTGGACAGGCTGAGTAATTACGCACACTTCATACTGCTGAAACACCCGTACACGGCAGTTTCAGTGGCCACAGCGTTTACTCGAGAGATGATACGGCTGCATAGGGTCCATGGTTCTATAGTGTCTGACCGGGACCAAGTGTTCTTGAGCGGGTTTTGGCGGAGTTGTTCCGGGTACAGGGAACTGTGTTGAAGAGGAGTACCGCCTATCATCCTCAGACAGACGGGCAGACGGAGGTGGTTAATCGCGGTATCGAGACGTATCTGCGGTGTTTTGCCTCGGAGACACCCCGACAGTGGTATCGTTGGTTGGCCTGGGCGGAGTATTGGTACAATACTTCGTATCATTCAGCAGCATGGATGACCCCTTTCAGGGTGTTGTATGGAAGAGACCCACCAGGGCTGATTCGATTCGGGAGTAGACAGACACTAGTCTCGTTGGTGGAGGGTTACATGGAGGAGAGGGATTAGATGCTGGAGGAGCTGAAAGCACTTGCTACGGGCTCAGCAGGTGATGAAAGCGAGGGCAGATAGACATCGTCGGGATGTGAGCTTTCAGGAGGGGGATATGGTATATCTCGAGCTGCAGCCCTACTGACAGAGATCAGTGGCGAGGAGGAGGAATGAGAAGCTGTCGGCCAGATTCTTTTGCCCCTTTGAGATTGAGGCCAAGATTGGCCAAGTGGCCTACAGGCTGAGGTTACCCATGACGGCTACGATCCATCCGGTTTTTCATGTTTCGCAGCTTCGCAGCGCTATTAGAGAGCAGACGGTGTCATCCACACTACCACCGACACTGACGGATGACATGGAGGTGATGCTGGAGCCGTTGGACGTCAGGGCGGTGCGTCAGGGTCCAGGGCATCGGCAGGAAGTATTGATACATTGGGCAGGATTGGCAGACTGCGATGCCACGTGTGAGGCGTTCGATGTGGTTCGGGAGCAATTTTCGGACTTCCACCTTGAGGACAAGGTGGCTCTTCTACGGAGGGTATTGATGCAGACCATGCCGCATCATCAGCCGGCACACGCGAGGGGGACCACCCATGATCACTTACGTGCACAGGAGGAAACGTGGAGGTGTTAATTAGTTATTATTAGCCTTAGGGGTATTTTGGTCGCTCTAGGCCAAATTAGTAAATCACATCATTCTCTTTATTAGGTCTAGCCGTCATTGTATTTGGTTATGCTTAGATTGTTGAGAAACTCTTGAGCATCCTTAGTGAAGGAGATTTAGGCTTTTGTTCCGTTCAATCAAAAGCTCGGAGAGCAAGTCTCCTCTCGAAAGAGGCTTTTTATCAATTGATTTCCATTGTTCTTCTCAATCTAAAACCCTAAAAATATTCCTCTCTTTTTAATTTTTCCACCTTAAATTGATTTGCTTGATCGATTCAAGCGGATCGTATCAGGCTGCCATGGATGTCGAGCCAGAGAAACCAGAAGTGCGAGAATTCATGGATGTGTTTTTGGATGAACTCACAGATTTTCCGCAGGATCGTACTCTTGAATTCTCAATTGAGCTAGTGTCAAGAGTCTAACCAATTTCTAGGAAACCCTATCGTATGGCACCATCGGAGTTAGAAGAAGTTCGGGTCCAGCCGGATGATCTTCCACAAAAAGGATGGATACAATCTGGTGTGTCAGCATGGGACGCTCCAATACTATTGGTGAAGAATGATGTGACCAGCGCATGTGCATTGCTACAGGGAGCTGAACAAGGTACGGTGAAGAATAAAAACCATCTTTCTCGTATCGACATGTTTGACCAACTTGGTGGGTCGAGTGTCTTTTCGAAGTTGGATCTGGGAACCAAATATCACCAAGTGAATGTTGCCTAAGACTGCATTCAAAAACAGGTACGGGCGCTATGAAGTCTTGGTGATGCCGTTTAGTATAACAAATGCACAAACAGTGTTCATGAGTCTCATGAACCAAGTGCAATACGAGTGCATAAAAAAGTTCGTGGTGGTCTACAGTAACGACATCTTGGTGTATTCGAATGACATACAACAGCATGTGGAGCATTTAAGGAAGGTTCTAGAGTCCCAACGATACCAAATATATGCCAAATTTAGTATGTGCAAATTTTGACTAAGCAATATGGCCTTCTAGGCCACGTGAATTCTGGGGAAGGGATTTCTGTGAATCTGGAGAAGGTAGCAGCTGTTCAGAAGTGCACAATTCCTAAGTCGATGCCTGAGATTTGAATCTTTTTGAGATTAGCCGGATACTTCGAAGGTTCATCCAGAATTTCTCTAAGATCGCAGAGATTATGATGCGATTGACGAGAAAGGATGTAATGTTCGTTTGGTCCAACGCTTGTAACGATGCATTTGATGAGCTGAAAAGGAAATTGACTACGGTGCCAGTATTGACCATTTCAAATCGGATGGGAGGATTTGAAGTATTCTGCAATACGTCTGGCAAAGGTCTCGGTTGTGTACTATATCAACATGGTTCCATAATTAAAATGATTAACCCATAAATCTTGACCTGCTGTAACTTCAAATATGCATCTACAACCAGCAAACGAACTATTATAGACTATACCACATGTTTAATGTAGGATCAGGTATGCTCGTCAGAAGGAACCAATCCTTGTCAATTTTGTTAGATGTGACTAAAATGCTTGAAACCCATATTGATTAAAAATGACTAACCCTTTTTGAATTACAAGTTCTGACATATTGAACAACATATCCATCTTTTATTTTTTAAAAATAGGATATTATATCCACTTTCTAATTCTTTTGTCATAATATCTTTTTGATTACACTAAAGGATGCAAGACATAAACCCTAACAAATCTTCCCATTAACTCATATCCACTCGAGCATAACCGAAAGGAGATACAGTTTTATCAGAACTTCCTTAACAAATCAGATTGTATCCAGAGCCAAAGTGTGGAAATGTTACTTTACAGATGAATCTGGTCACACCATATGACAAATCAAATCGTGCTAAAATATGATGACTCATGTAACAAATGTTGAGGTGTGGAGGCTCCAATTCAAGCCCAAATAATCATGTGTAGATAGAGTCTTTGAGGCAAATGACGAGATGCGGAGGCTTCAACTCAAGTCCAAACAATCACATGCACAAGCAAAGATGTGTAGAGGATCCACTTTAAGCCCAAATAATCACATGGACATAATCTTCAAAGAAAACAAAGAGTTGCGGAAGGCTCCAACTCAAGTTCAAATAATCATGTGCACAAACGGATCTTCTAAAAAGTCAAACAAGTATACTTATCAAAGACTTAAACCATGACCTCTGATACTAATTTATAAGAGCACGTAGACTCATCAGAAGAAACCATGCATATCAACTTAGATGAAAGTGGCTAATATACTTGAAACCTCATATTGACTTAATACATGTTCTAGTCATGAGTCCTAACATATTTAACCACGTATCCATCTCTTTATTTTAACTAATGTGAGCCTAACCTCATTTTTTAATTCCTGTGACATACCATCGATTTATTTATATGAAAGGATGCGAGACACATATCTTAACATTTAATTTTTAATTTTGAAATATCACTGCCATGTTCTGATTATTTATGTTCGCATGGGACAAGAAATATACATTGACAATCAAGTATAGACATAAAAAAGATGAGCACTGCTGAAGGTGCTCTAACTGAGACCATTAAAAAAGTTTAATTTATTTTCTTTCTTTTTCTTTCTGATTGCATGACGCCCGAAAAATCTCTAATATGACTTCCAAATTTCCTAGATGTATGGCATTCCAAAATTCATGATAAATGATTTTTGAAAGCTTTACGTGTGCACTTAAGATAATCTGCATTTGAGAAAGTAAACTTTGAATCTTAATGTTCCGTCATTACTGTGATCTGCAGGCCACTCCAAGCACTGAACAGAAGCTCGGCAGCTAGAAGTTAGAAGCCATCACTCAAATCTTTTTTCCCAAAACTCGTCGAAGCTACCACTATCTAAGTTGAAGGCTATTACCATGTATGCATCTTTTTTTTTTTTTGCAGAAGCGTGCAATGTATAGAGCTCTTACTGTTGGGATCATCTTTTCTCTCATTTTCTTCCTTTCGGTGCCAACAATAAACAGTATTGGGAAGTTTGAGGTGAGAGGATAGTTTCGGGAAAACGTTGTGTTGAATTTGTATGGCTGAAGCATTGTTGTTTTTAGTTGAACTCATCAAAGCAATATGGATTTTCAGTGCTAATTATAGTTCTAGTGATTTTATGAGTAGATTCATCTAACTCTATTTATTAATTATAAGTATGATTAGTTTGTGAAGATATCTTTCATGAAAATAAACATTATGAGAGAGACTTAGGAAGATAGATCATAACACATGGAAGCAAAATGAGTAAGGTTTTGCATGGTTGTTCATTTGAGGTTATCTTCTTTTTGGAATCTCGCTAGATTTTTGAATCTGATTCCTTTTCATTGCTTTTATTTGCATTGTATGCTATGGTATTTGTCGCGGTGGGTGAATACCTTTTCAAATTGACAATCACCTCAAAGAAAACAAATAATCAAGAAGTAACAATCGAATCAAAGAATAGTTTCTATGCAAAACCCGCAAGCATAGGAAATATATGAAACGGAACGCAAACCTAAAAAGAATCACGCACCTAACACTAAGATTTATACTGGTTCCATTCGATCTTTGGTATACGTCCAAGTAAAGAAATCACTATCGTTTCATTCAACTTGAATGACACTTGGATTCAAGGAAAATCCAAACCCGCTAAGAACTTTGTAGAATAAACATATGAAGAAAAACTAACTTTGGCTCTCAAATAACCAACACAATTCTTTGCATTTGCCTTTTGTAAATGCTCCATGAACTGTAAAATTTAGCCGTAGGGATTAGCTCTCGAATTGATACAAAAGCCCTACGTAAAATACCCGTAAATAGCCCTCAAAATATAATCGAAACCCGCAACACAATGTGCAGATCCAACTCGAAAGCGGATTCCAAGTACACTTTGCATTTTGCACCCAAACCGCTTTAGCGTACCTACTTCTCTGGTCATCCAATCCAATCATGATCGTTGTTGCACCCATTGCTTGTCACCGTCTACGTGATCCTGCTTGCCTGCTTCACTGAGCTCATCTGTCTGCGTAGCCTATGCAGTGCGCACTTGAGTGCATAGTGCATGCATCCGTGCTATGTTTGTGGGTTGTCTGCATGTGGGCCACAAGCTTGAATTACTCCAAATAACGATGTTTAGGCTGCTGAAAGTTGCGAAAAAAAATCCCAAATAAATCCAAATAATTCTTGAGACAAAACTTTACGTGCACGTTTGCGTGTTTTATATCGCCAATTTCAACTTTCCATCTTGATACAAACACATACCTCAAGACCGAGCCAATATATACCTTCAAAACTGTACTTTCAAGCTGATAATATCACTTTAGGGACATGTCACTTGGTTAGTGAGCCTCGCTCGAAGCATCTTCAACAAACTGAATGTCCAATGAACCTCCTGCGAAAGTGAATCTCTAAATTCATGACACCTCGCTAATGGAGCACTTTGTAGTAGTATCAACACCTCAACAACAGTAACAACATCATCATTATCATCTTAGCCTTCATCCCAAATTCAACAACACATCAACCTAAATTCATAAACCTAAAGCGATATCTAGTATCTCTACATGTCAACTGTTACGACCAAAGATCGGAATGCCTCGACCAAACATCATCATTACCCCAGACGCACGGCAAGCTCGCTCGTCATCTGTGAAGTCCACCTCGACGAGGAAGAAGGTCGCACTTCGCCCCCAGTCTCGCCGATTGGTTGCCTACTCTCCCCCTGGCTCGCCGGTCGAGCAACCAGCTCGCTCGTCGTCCTCCGGAAGCGAACAAGTGACCCATGTGCGGCCCTGCTCCTTGGACGCACCTTGATGACCCTTCAGCCTATCGAACATCTCAAACGTCCTTGTACGAGAACATCACTGACACTTTCACCGCTCGACAGCCTGACAAAGGAGCCCCTAGCCGTTGCACCGTCTGACCACCCGACAGCTTGACAAAGGAGCCCCATGCCGCTGTGCCGTCTGACTGCCTGATGCTTTCGGCCCTGACACTCTGACAAAGGAGCCCCTGGTAGTTGCACCGTCTGACAAAAGCACCCCTGACACGCACAGATCTGACATCCTCGGCCGAACCTTTCGCAGCCTGACACGCCAGCTCAGCACGCCAGCTCAGCCGAACCCAACCGCCTTACCCAGCTATAAATACTCCTCCACTTCCACCGAGAAAAGGGTGGGTAATCTAATTATAAACTCTCACTCACACACAAGAGCAAATATCATCTACATATTTGTTCTTCCAACTCAAGCTCGCCACGTAAGGTCGACTTACCTCTAGCTCGGCATACATGTCCGACTCACATTTCTAAGCCCTTATTCTGACTTAATCATCGGAGAGGCTAAGGGTTGGAACCCAACCCCGCCTTTCTGACGAGCTGCTCTTTGCACAGGAAAGCTCCTCCAAGCAGCGAGCAGCCGGCGACCAACTCCTGGAGAGCAGCGAACAAAGGGAGACCTGCAGGATTGATCCCGAGATCATCATCCGAAGTGTGCCCAGCCTTTACATCACCTCACTACTTGTAAACAGTCTACCTAATCACCCCCTTACTTGTAACCATCGTGCCCTTGGTTCCCCATTAATACAGATTCATTGTGAACGGATCCTACCCCGCAACAATTGGCGCAGTCTGTAGGAAACTTAGGGTCACACCCATGTCAAATTCCATACCCATCAATCGCAGTCCCAACCGTGGCAAAGCACCCAAGGAGGAGGAGTCACACTCTCATGGGAGGACTCCCTCGACGGACTTGCCCCCTGAGAGGATGGCTGAGACCATTCAAGCCTCGGCTCGTGCTCTCCAACAAAGTTTTGAGGCCTTCGTCAAGATGATGAAGGATTTCGAGGCAGCCAGAGGTGGGGCACCCCCAGGCCCCTCTGAGCCCCCGAACCTGAGGCAAAACCTTCGTCCTCGGTTCGAAGAAGAAGTGCCACCCAGCGAAGAGGGCTCGCAGAAGAAATAGCTGCCCAGCAAAAACTCCTCGATGAAGAAGCAGAGGCCGCTCGACAGTGGCGGCTCGACAAAGAAGCGGCTGTCCAACAAAGATGCCTGGATGACGAGGCAGACGCCGCTCGACAAGCGCTTCTAGACAAAGAAGTGTCCCGTCGATACCTCTGATTCATCATCGCCAAGTGCGAGAGGCTTCGGAGGGAGACTATGAGGTCCCGAAGGCATAGACCCCAGGTCTACGGTGCAGGAATGCGCGTAGTCTGTCGTCAGCGGGGTCCCCGTCTCTCAGGAGGAGCCCACTCCGACAGTCCTGTCGATCTCCAGGGCGAGATGATCGACGTCAACCAAGCCGCGATCGGAGTAGGACCCCCGAGAGACGGGGAGGGCATGTCCCTGAGCGTCGAGGCGGCTCACCAGGCAGGTTCGAAGGTCGGCGAGAGGGCCGAGATGGGCATCGCGACCTCCAAAGGTCGCCCGGGCATGCTCCCTAACCCGAGCATCCTAGAGAAGACAGTAGCTAGCTCTAGGAAGGATTGGTCATCCAAGCTTTCAGATGCACTCTGGGCCTACCAAACTGCATTTAAGACTCCAATCAGCACGACCCCTTATCGACTTGTCTACGGGAAGGCATGTCATTTTCCTGTGGAATTGGAGCATAAGGCATTTTGAGCAGTCAGGAATCTGAACTTCAACGCCAAAGAGGTAAGGAGCCACCGTCAACTCCAGCTAAATGAACTTGATGAGATCCGGATCAACGCATACGAAAATGCCCGGATCTACAAAGAGAAATTGAAGCGGTGGCATGATCGAGCCGGAAGCCGAAACGATGTCGTTTACCGCAAGTGCACGATATAGTAGCAAGCGGGTATCGAACACGGGGAAGCGGTGCTATACTACCTATCTACTCCTATGTTGAGTTAGACTCGAGGGTTTATTAGTGGATGTGGAATATGGAATGTTGTAATGGTGATGGACGCGAAGGTCGTGTCACTCGATATAGCAAACAAGAGATTCCACACAATATAAAAGGATAAAATATAAAAGGACTAAGGCTTTAGGACTCGCCACTAGGACCGTCGGATGTCGACGCTAGGCTAGGACTCTTGCGTTGCATTGGTTTTATTGGGGGATTGTAGCATCAAGAAAGTGAATTCATGCGTCTGGGCAGCACGAATCTAACGTATCGCACTAACCCTGCTCTTGCGATAGGCACATACAATACATGCATTAAGGCTCTACAAAATTCTCACCACTCTCGTAGTTCAATTGCTCTCAACTCGTACCACTCTCGTGGATTAGAGCTTCGAGGTATTTTGATGGCTCTTATTGACGCAATGGCGGTAACCGTCAATAAGTGATATAGTTCGTCGGTGGATCCCATCAAGGCACGAGCTGGACGTGGTCACGAGCCTCGGTTGAATCCACTAACTCCCTAATTAAATCCGTAGGATACTCCTTTAAGCTAATCGATTCCACCGACCGTGTGCACGATCTCAGTATGAGTTCTTCTAGGGTTTTGCTAGATCAACCAAAATACAACCCCTTTTATACCTAACGCATCATAAAAATCATATCTTTACATCTAAATCCTAAGATCCATGGGCTAATCTCTTAGCCCTAGATGGAATTACTCATGCATGAAAACAATAGATATAAGAACAATAGAAAAACTTCATTGCATGCATTAAGGAGATATTAAATAATCAATCAATGAAAAGAACTGAAATAGAATTAAAGAAAAGTAAAATACTTATCTTGATACATGGGAGGGGCCTAGGGCATAGCCTAACTCCCCAAAAGATCGTCTCCAAAAAACTCTCCAAACTCTCTAAAAAACTCTCTAATAGCCCCTCAAGAAGCCCTCTCCAAGTTGTCCCCAAAGCAGGATCCGGATGCAACTTAAAATCTGGGCCCACGGCGACTCGGTCCGAGTAGGTAGCTGCTCGGTCGAGCCGTCAGAAAATATGAATTCCTTGTCCAAAACCGCGCTCTTCCTGCTCGGACCGAGTAGGGTCTGCTCGGTCGAGTAGGAGGTCGAAAATAGATTTCAGCACGATTTGTCACTCTGCTCGGTCGAGTAGGGTCCTTCTCGGTCGAGTAGGTGGTCAAAAACAGATTTCAGCACTGCAGCATCAGATTACAGAAATTCTCCAGAGCTCATCCGACCTCCGATTGGTGCTTTCTTGGTAGGATTGGAACCGTATTGACTACTATCTAGAAAAAATATCAGGAAAATACTGAAAAATCCCAGGTGATAGCAGATTTGAAAAGAGTGTTGTCCTATTTCCAGCACTTTGGGTTGTTCGATTCCTTCGCCACATCATAGCTTGATCGATCGACCTGGAATCCATGAGTCATGGTATTATAGAACCATGCTTTCTTCATTCTCCTCTTCTTCGCTCCTTCTCTCTTTCCCCTTCCTTGCTCCCCAGCGGCTTTAAGTCACCGAACGCAGCGCCTCAGGGGCTCCGGTGTCGAAGCACATGCTCTCTCCTCCAATATACTCCAAATCGTTCGATATTTCCTGAAATGCAATCAAACGCTCTTAAAGTACAATAGTTCCAATTATGAACGTATAAACGTATGAAATAAGCTATCATTTTGACGTGTAATCAGATAGATAAAATGTGAAATATAATAATACATCAAAATTCCCCCAAGCTTACCTCTTACTCGTCCTCGAGGAAGACTAGTAAGAAGCGAACACGGGAGAGGGATACAATGGAGATGTGAGGCGGTGACGTGTAATGGAGACAAGGGGTTAAATCTTAAATTCAGAAAAATACAAGAACCCAAGGTATGCAAGATCTCGTGAACGCATGTCAATATGAAATTAGAACACGTATACACAACAAATACTTAAGTCTCGCTCAAATTAAAATAACGTGGATTTCAATAAATATAATGAACTCGATAAGTAATAAAATGAGAGTAGAGTTATATCATATTATAGTTTATCATGCAATATACTAAGTTCACAGAAATGAAACTAATGTCCACAACTCATTCTCTAAGCAGTATAATATGTCATGATCAAACGTTTTCAAGCATGCGTGGTATTTTGTTATGCGTCATGGAATGAATTTAGCAAATTCAATCAAAGTAAGGCATCACCACACTAAGACCATTTCAAGACTCCTAGAACCCATTTAACTATGTCTTCGTTCTATATAGAAATGGAGATAAGAATATGGGATTTTTGTACTTTTATATTTTTTTGGCTTTATGAATGTTTCATATGCATTTTTTCTTTCTTTATATATGCGAGATAACTCAATATATACAAAAAGCGGCATATGCATCACAGACCAGATGGTCTTACGGGCATTGAGTTACGAAGAACCCGTAGGGCCTCTTATTCAGGATATTTGTTTGATTTTTTGCATTATTAGGATTTTTGCAAACTCACGTAAACGCGATGGAATGCAAAACATGATCAAAGATCATTTATTGGCTATTCACAAAAGAAAAAGAAAAAGCATAGAATTTAGACATGGCTCGGTTTCAGGAATCCTAATCATCACTACTTTGGTTGTCATGGGGTTATCATATCTCTTTTGAATCACTAAACATCCATGAAGCAATAGAGTTATCAATCAAATCACGCAGGAGTCAAATAATTTTCAGATTTGATTCATTCATTTTTAGCTTAACTGTTTCGAGAATATGGTTGTAAAACTATAGATTCTTCTATGAAAAGGCACATTAACAAAGATACACTAATCAAGGAATCAAACTCTAATCTAACATATATCAGAGTTCATAAAAAATAAATCCACGATATTTCAAAGAAAATGAAGCATATGAGATATAAATATAGAAGTGAACATGGTTCATATGGAAATTTCGAAGTGTGTTTCACGATGAAGCAAAATGTGTGCATTATGCACTCCCCCAAGCTTAAACATCACATTGTCCTCAATGTGTGTATGATATAAATAGAGGACAACGACAAGATAGGGAAGCCACTCAACAAATAGTTTCTCTCCCCCAAGATTAAACATCACATAAAAATTGGGGAGAGAGGCGAAATAAGCGCCAAATACAAGGGTGGGCATGGATGATAAATAGTGGGTTGGGTGCAGAAGATAATTGAGCCATCATATGGGGTGAATTTATTAAACTAAGAAAGCATAAAAAATCCTATACGGTCCTCTCGCTGCCGAGAATATTCGTGTTTATTGAAAGTATAATTACTACACTACTAGATTGATATCACCTATAGCAAAAGGCGGATCCAGTATATTTGTCGGTGCAGGTAACTCTTCCAACTGCTCCTTCCATGGCTCAGCTAGGCGTGTGTGTCCACAAACTCCATCAGATTCTAGCAGTGCGGCTCCCAGCATCTCCCCAAGGACTCCACATGTACCCTGCAAGAGATAAGCTGCATCAATCTGATGTGGATAATTCTTCTCCAAAATAAATGTATTCCAAAGAGGGTCATTAACATAAGCATTTAAAATTAAGGATGGTTGAAAACACTTCCCTGGAAATAAATCTCTATTCTCGTGCACCACGTCGATCAACTCCTCGTTGTTTTCCTCTAGTTCCTCAGGTAACTCTGGCATAATAGAGTGGGTCTCATCAGGATGCTCCTCATCATCGTCAGACTCATCCCAGCGCACCTCTTGATCATATTCATATGCGTCTATGGATGCTAACTCCTCGCTCTCCTCCTCGTTTATGTCCCATTGTACCTTTTGTTCATATGTATGTGTATCCTGCAAAAAGCATGATGAGTCGTCAAAATCTGAACCATAAAAACATCATACACAGGAGGGAAATCAAATATGAAGGGCGAGCGAGTAAAGAGATCTCCCTGAAGGGGGGCCAAAAGCTCTGTGTGATAGTCTTCGGCGTCAGTGGAAGGGTGGTCCTCTGAGGGATGCTCAGCCTCTGTAGAAAGTGGAGGTGGCTGCAGTAGCTCAAAAGGAGGAGGATAATGCTCGAGATCCTCATGAATGGATGTGTCCTCGTCCCAATAAATGACCTCATCGGTGAAAGTCTCTGGCTCCGTGTGTAATATGTAAAATAAATGTATCTCTGCCTCCTCGCGATGCAATGCTTCGGCCTCCTCTTCGGGTTCCTCTGGTATAGTAGGCAAAGTGAATTTCATCTTCTCCTTTTTATACCTATGTCTTTGTTTCTGTCCTGAAACTTGAGGCACTGGATGGTGTGGCTTGGCCCTCTCCACGGTAGGTGCAGGTGGCTCTATGGGCTCATGTATCTGGGCAACGATATAAAAGTGGGTCTTGTGCCCCTCAACTAGAGCGTAGACTCAATCATCAATTGTGCCTATAGAAGAGATGCGATGAGTAATAAAGTTTTGAAATCCAAGCTCAAAAGGGTCACATGCCGTTATTGTTAATGGACCGGTTTCTCGAACTACGTCGACAATGTTTTTCAATGGATCCATATATGGGTCATCCTCCTGCAGCTCAGATGTCTCTATTTGTGGAGTGTTGATGGTGTAAAGGTGGATATGATCACCTTCAAGTGAAGCATACACTCCATCTATGATAGTACCTGCATCAGAGACATTAGCCATAACAAAATCGATGAATACTTGGTCGGATTCGATGAATACTTGGTCGGATGGTTTACCTACCGTAACGATTAGCGAACCGGTAGATCGAGCATCATCTATCATTTGCTCCAAGGTTACGGTCAACTGCAGGTCACTGAACTTTCCCACTTGCATCCTCTTCATAAACTCACGTGTGGGTCCCTTTAGTCTTCCAGCAAAGATATCAAATAGCCTGGAACCATCCCACTCATGGTCTGACTCCGTATGGAACATCCCTAACATTCTTTCGAACTTGCACAATGCTTGTCTGAAGGACTCTCCATCAGCCTGATAGAATGTAGCGAGGTATATATAGGATCGTATAGAACCCAGTCACATCCTTGGAAGCACAATCGCTGCATCAACTATACCTGATCAAGCAAAGTAGACAACCTGGAAAAGACGTCAGTGGTACAAAGAGAGATATAGATGATAATAATAATAGCAGGTGGTGGGGGAAAATATCTCTATGTTTTTTTGTTTTTTTGTTTGTTTTGTTTGTTTTTTATGCAATCTAATCAACCTAATTGTGGTAAATAGATAATATGGTGGAACGCCTCCCCGGCAAAGGCGCCATAAACTTGATCGAGCCGGAACTAACTCTGAAACGATGTCGTTTACCGCAAGCACATGGTATAGTGGCAAGCGGGTATCGGACATGGGGAAGCGGTGCTATACTACCTATTTACTCCTAGGTTGAGTTAGACTTGCGGGTTTATTGGTGGATGTGGAATATGGAATGTTGTAAAGGTGATGGATGCGAAGGTCGTGTCACTCAATATAGCAAACAAAAGATTCCACACAATATAAAAGAATAAAATATAAAAAGATTAAGGCTTTAGGACTCGCCATTAGGACAGTCGGATGTCGACGCTAGGCTAGGACTCTTATGTTGCGTTGGTTTTATTGGGGGATTGTAGCATCTAGATTGTGAATTCATGCGTCTGGACAGCATGAATCTAATGTATCGCATTAATCCCGCTTTCGCGATAGTCACATGCAATACGTGCATTAAGGATTCACAAAGTTCTCACTACTTTCGTAGTTCGAATGCTCTCAACTCATACCACTCTCGTGGGTTAGAGCTTCGAGGTATTTTGGTGGCTCTTATTGACGCAATGACAGTAGCGGTCAATTAGTGATATAGTTCGTCGGTGAATCCCATCAAGGCACGAGCCGGGCGTGGTCACGAGCCTCAGTTGAATCCACTAACTCCCTAAATAATTCCGTAGTATACTCCTTAAGCTAATCGATTCCATCGACCGTGGGCACGATCTCAGTACGAGTTCTCCTAGGGGTTTTGCTAGATCAACCAAAATACAACCCCTTTTATACCCAACGCATCATAAAAATCCTATCTTTACATCTAAATCCTAAGATCCATGGGCTAATCCCTTAGCCCTAGATGGAATTACTCATGCATAATAATAATAGATATAAGAACAATAGAAAAACTTCATTGCATGCATCAAGGAGATATTAAATAGTCAATCAATGAAAAGAACTGAAATAGAATTAAAGAAAAGTAAAATACTTATCTTGACACATGGGTAGGGCCTAGGGCATAGCCTAACTTTCCAAAAGATCGTCTCCAAAAAACTCTCCAAACTTTCTAAAAAACTATCTAAAAGCCCCTCAAGAAGCCCGCTCCAATTCATCCCCAAAGCAGGATCCGGATGCAACTTAAAATCTGGGCCCACGGCAACTCGGTCCAAGTAGGTAGCTGCTCGGTCGAGTCGTCAAAAAATATGAATTCCTTGTCCAAAAACCGCGCTCTGCCTGCTCGGATCGAGTAGGGTCTGCTCGGTCGAGTAAGAGGTCGAAAACAGATTTCAACACGATTTGTCACTCTGCTCGGTCGAGTAGGGTCCTGCTCGGTCGAGTAGGTGATCGAAAACAGATTTTAGCACTGCAGCATCAGATTATAGAAATTCCCCAGAGCTTATCCAACCTCCGATTGGTGCGTTCTTGGTGGAGTTGGAACCGTATTGAAGTCTACTATCTGGAAAAAATATTAGAAAAATACTGAAAAATCCCAGGTGATAGAAGATTTGAAAAGAGTGCATGGCTGTCCTGTTTCCAGCACTTTGGATCGCTCGATTCCTTCGCCGCATCATAGCTCGATCGAGCGACTTGTAACCCATGAGTCATGGTATTATAAAACCATGCTTTCTTCATTCTCCTCTTCTTCGCTCTTTCTCTCGTGTCCCTTCTGTTGGATCCTGTGGATGGCAAACAACACTAGAAGGGGGGTTGAATAGTGTTGTATAAAGATAAAACTTTTTCGTTCTTTAATCAATCAACACAAAAACAAAACCTTCTAATGTTGCCTAAGAAACCAAGTAGAGTGATCTACGCTTGGTTCTTAATCAACTTAATTAATCTTCAAAACAATTCAGAGATAAAACTCTTCTGGTAGTCGACTCCCTAAGAACAGTAGTCGACTCCCAGAGGGAAATTAAGCACAGCTCAGTTAAATAAATACTTAATGAAGATATAAACGATTACACGGAAGTACAATAGAGAAGTAGATACAGAAATTGATCTTGCAATATATTATGAATGAGTTACAAATGTAGTATTCAATGAATCAAGATAAATAAAGTAGAGATAAACAATCACAGAGAGAATCAAACGCAAACACAAGGATTTTTATCCTGGTTCCCCACAACCCTGGGTACGTCCAGTCCCCGACCAATCCGGTACGAGATTTCCACTATTGCCTTAGCAATACAAACACCTAGCCTCAACCAGGATTTCCGACCACCTAGACTTGTCTAGGATTTTACCCTTGCCTCACAACCCGAGGACTTTACCTTGCCTCACAATCCGAGGACTTTTCACAAACACCTTGCCTACAACAAGGATTTACAACCACCCTTATCACCAAGGGACTTCAAGTAAAATCAAATCCAATACACCACAATGAATTAGTGGAGATTGGTTTTTACACCCAATAATTCTATAGCCAAGATTAAATTTGCAATTGTGCTTAACGTGGCTAAAAGAATTTTAAATCGTCCGTAGATCACACAAAGAATATGAGTTTATTCACTGTGATCTAGAATCTAGATGTGTTCTTAGATCACACAAAGAATATGAAATTATTCGATGTGATCTAGAATCTAGATGTTTCAAAAATCCTTTGAGAATATAAAAAATCAAAGAGAAGGATTTTGAAAACCAATTTGCAATAGCCAAATAATAATAATGATCTTAAAAAGAATTATAAAGAATATAAGAAATAAGATCAGAAATAGAAAAACCGATTTGGCTATGAAGAACTTTTGAGAGCGATGAGAACGATGAGATCTTTTGAGAGAATAAGAATTTTGCTCAAGAGTAAATTGGTGAGAAAAATGTTCTCAAAGGGTCTCTATATATAGAGCCAAAGGAGAATTCAAAATAATTCAAATCAAGTTTGACTTCAGCCCAAAAATCAAGCAATGAATAAATGAGAGAGTGAATCAAGGAATTCTGGTCGCACAGCTGGTAGTCGACTCCCTAACTTTGGTAGTCGACTCCCAGAGTGTCTCAGAGAAAATCTGCTACTACTGGTAGTCGACTCCCTAACTTAGGTAGTCGACTACCAGACTATCTTTTCTGGTAGAAGACAGAAATCAGTGTAGTGAACTACAGGGTGTTTGTAGTTGACTACAAATTGAAACTTAGCTTCTATGAAAAGAATGCTCTCAAATAAGTTTAAAATGAGTTTTAAAAACATTTTAGAAAATCATTTTGTGTGTGTGCAAATTCTTCTTGGCTTTGACATAATCCTAAGAAAATGAAAACCAACTCACACACTAGACTCTATGAATAACTTGAAGCCATGGTTGAGCTTGCGCTAGTTGCATATGCTTCCGCTTGAATTTGAGCTCCTCTTTAGCTTTAGCTTGAGCACATTCTTTGAGCTTCATCTTTGAACTCTTCTTGTGCTTGAGCTTTGAAGTTGCGAGCTAAATTCATCTTCATCTTCTATGTGTGTAATTGAAGTTCTTCTTCTCGGAGTATGTTTCGAGCTTCAATTAGCTTATTGCACAACCTACACACTTAAGTTGTATGATTAGTAATTTAATAACATTTGGTGTGATCATCAACAAAACAAACCACTTGGGGTGGGACTAGATTCCCATCACCTTCCTTGCTCCCCAGCGGCTTTAAGTCACCAAACGCGACGCCTCTGGGGCACCGGTGTCGAAGCACGCGCTCTCTCCTCCAATATACTCCAAATCACTCGATATTCCCTGAAATGCAATCAAACGCTCTTAAAGTACAATAGTTCCAATTATGAACGTAAAAGTGTATGAAATATGTAATTGAGCAATCATTTTGACGTGTAATCATATAGATAAAACGTGGAATATAATGACACATCATGGCACGACAAGCATATCTTGAAGAAAGAATTCAAGGAAAGAGACTCAGTTCTCCTATTTAATTCAAGAATGATGCTTTTTCCCGGAAAGCTCAAGTCTAGTTGGTCGGGACCTTTCCGAGTCACCAAGGTCTTCCCACATGGAGCCATTGAGATCATGAAAAGAGAAGAACCCTTCAAGGTCAATGGGCAGTGCTTAAAGCACTATACGATCAGCGAGCCTGCAATCTCTCCGGTCGGAAACTCAACGACCGACAGCTTCGCTG
Organism: Scilla litardierei; assembly: GCA_030789695.1. Classification (NCBI taxonomy): domain Eukaryota; kingdom Viridiplantae; phylum Streptophyta; class Magnoliopsida; order Asparagales; family Asparagaceae; genus Scilla; species Scilla litardierei. The sequence goes on from CM061142.1 coordinate 396,770,312, forward strand.
CAAATCCTTCGGATCCGCATTGAACACAAATTAAGGAGTAGAGCTGCCAACTATAACCGAGCACTTCATGGGTGGCAACCCATGTTCTAACCCTTTACTCGCTTTCAATAAGATTGATTGGTAAATATTAGTATAAATTTACAGCTTGAGGGGGGCTTGTTGTGAAACTTAGAGAATTTTGAAATTTTGTGCAGGATTGTGGAGGGACAGCTTTGGTTCTGTGGAAGAATCACCCAGTCGGGTGATACAGTCACGATCGGGTGGATGTCCGGGTGAAACTACTCTAGTATCTGATAATCAAGCAATTGGATCACCCGATCTGGTGACACAGTCGGCGAGTGGGTGGTTGATCGGGTCATATTTTCCAGTAACCAGGTGAACTTTCTGAGCGTCGGTGACCCGATCGGGTGAACTCTCACCAGATCGGGTGACCTGTAGCTTCATTTCTCAATTGGAACACACCCAATGCAATGACCCGACTGGGTGGACTCCACCCGATCGGCTCGCTGCATCCCAATAAAGCCAACCATCATTCCCACACGATCCATTTCGAAGAAAAAAAGGGAACCCAACACACAAACACCAAATTTGTCTTCCACCAGTAATTTCTTGAAACCAAATCAACCCACAACCATTACCCAACACCATGAACACCATCTACTCCCCCATCTCCTACTATTAAGCCCTACATCCATATTTTCCAAAACCCTAACCCTACCAACCCATATTTCCCCAAACCCAAAAACCGAACCATTCCATCTGAGAAATGTGGCGGCGGGCTCTCTGCATTTCGCAAAGGCATCTACACGGGTTAATCTAGCTTGGAATCGCATCATTGCTTGGTAACTTCTTTCCACGCTTTATATTTCTCTTCTCACCTGCAATGTCTTGATTTAGTATCTATCTCCTATATCTGCATTATCATAATCATAGACACCATCCCCTGCATTATTGTTCTCTCCTACATCATTACCATGTCTAGGAAGGGAAAAGAACCCGAATCATCGTCACACAGACACCACCTACACTGCCCTTTCCCCCATCATTCCTTGGCATTAACCCATCTTTTGAGGAACAGTCTGCACGTCTGCACGCCCTTCTTCCTTGTCGCATGCGACCTACCCTTTCCGCTGATCGCCCCATGCTCGAATCTTTAGGACTTTTGAGGGGCGTTAATAAAATTTTCGACTGCATTGGGTGTGATTTCCTACTTCGTGCTTATGCCCCAACCCATCGAAAACTCACCCTCGAGTTCCTTTCTTCACTCGAAGTGTACGATTGGGGATTTGCATTCCGCGCCTTTAATGCCGACTTTACCATGACTTTTGTCGAGCTTAATAATTCACTCAATTTCCCTCACCCTGATCATTATGTTGAATGTTCCACTCATGATCGGTCTGATATCGATTCCTACTTCCAGGATGATGGCGTTTGGCAACGATTCACCCGCTATCCCACCTTTCCAACGGAGGCACTTGCCTCCTACATTATTCACCAGTGTTACTGCTATGCCCACTGTCTCATTGCCAACACCATCTTTTCCCGCATGGATACTTCCACGGTGTCTAGGGACGAGCTTTTCTTTCTATATGCCATGTCTCACAATAGGATTCGTGGACATGACCCCTTACACATCAACACCGCCCATTGGATAATCCATGAGCTTTTACCTGTTTGCCGAGCAACCTTCGGATCTATTTGTTGTGGTGGGATTATCACTCGCATTGTCAGTCATGTTTTGAGGTTTCCATCTGACCTCCAAATTTTACCGGGGCGGACCCGCATAGATCGTGATTACTTGATCGATATTGGAATGCTCACTCATTTTGGTCGCGAGCGTGCAGTTTATCTTTATGGGCCTGAATATTCCTTTTGCCTTCCTCCCACCATTATCTCTTAAGTGAATCCCTATTCACACTTCCCATTTACCATAAGAATTCTATCCCGATCCATGGTATACTACCCTAGTAAATCAACCATCCTTGGATCCTCCCGATTGGCATCCATATGCCGGTTCACCTGGTACCATCCCAATCCACCACGATCCACCGATCAGTCTCGATCCACCTGTGATCCTGCCTGTTGTCCCTCCTTCTCCCGTTGGCACACCTCCATCGTCCTCACAATCATCTTTCGTCCACTATTCACCTCCCACTTCACCATCTCTCTACAATTCCTCCAATAGCAGCTCGGACTGATCTTGCTATTTTGTTGTCATGTCATGTGCGTTTGACGTGTGCTTGTCTTTTTATTTTGTTTTGTGTACTTGTGTGTGTCTTTTGTCTTGTCCGTGTCGGTATTTATTTTCTTTATTTTTCTTCATCTCGTTTTCTGCATTATCATGTTTTTTCTGTTTCTTTGTCCGTTCGTACTTCCCTCCCATCGTTCTTTGCCCTCCCATACTTCATGCTATTGCATTAAGGGCAATGCAATGTTCAGCTTGGGGGAGTCGCACTATGTGCGTCAGTCATGTCTTTTTCGCCGTTTTGAATCGTTTTCGTCATGTTTTTTCCCTTCCTTTTATTCCCCCTCTCCTAGAGATGACCCCGCATGATGAAACTACCACTAAACCCCACACGCACACACGCACACACGCACACACACGCACACACACACACACACACACACTCTCTCTCTCTCTCTCTCTCTCTCTCTCTCTCTCTCTCTCTCTCTCTCTCTCTCTCTCTCTCTCTCTCTCTCACACAGCTAAGCTACGATACCTATCTTCACTAACCCTAGGAAGCCGAGTTCTATTACATTTTATGCTCCATGGGTTCACTTTGCCTTTTGTGTTGAGTTGTGTGTTGTGACTAGCTAGTTGGTGTGCTTCTAGGTCGTGATTTTGTTTTATATGCCTATCCTCGGAAGACCCCTAGACTATCATTCTTCAATTTCAAATATGCAGTATATTTCTTCTACTTCCTGCTTCATTATGCATGAATCATACTATATATACGCTTCAAATCGAATGTGTCGGGACTCTACCAATAGGTAATCTAGGATAACCCATGTTGCCTACGCTCTGATCCGTGAGAAACGTCTTTTGCCAAGTGTTTAGATTTCGAATTCTTTTTTGTTTTGCTTGGTGCATATCCCCTCGTCGTGTACTTTACTCCCATTTGGGAGAGTACACAATTTTACCACTTCCTAGAGTATCGTTCTCCCGCTTTTGGAGAATGCGTATTTTCCTACTTCTACCAAAAATTCAAAAAAAGGGAGAAAAGAAAGATTATGTATAGCCAAAATCTATATATATATATATATATATATATATATATATATATATATACAAAAAATCCAAAAACAAAAAAAATTCTGTTGTAAATATCACTCCAACCGTTGTAAATAAAGGGAATGCGAGAATTTGTACCAAGTACTATCCTCCAAATCTACTCAACCCCTTTCGTTTTCGAGCACACTTGGCATAGGAGTTTTCTAGCAATCATCTCGGTAATCGTGCGGCGATTTCCTAGTTTCTAGCGGTAGAGTCCCGAACATATGACATGTTTCTATTCTTACTCTATTGTCATGCATTCTTGAACTATTATTAACTGCAAACTTGAATTGATTAGATATTTGGGTCATTCCATGGATATGTGTATATGGCGCTTCATCGCATGATTTAGATAGTTACACCATTGGCTAGCTCACAACCGCACTCACCCGCGCTTCACCGCGTGAACCCATGACACTAGTAGGAACTCGTATTCCTGGGCTTAGTGTTATGCATCTCGCATGCTTGCTTAGTGTGTTGTGTTTGTCTCTATTGGCTTTGACATGTAATCTAGGATTTCTTTTTCTTTTTCTGTTTCTCTCTTTCTATTTTCTCCCGTCGGGCTTCTATTCTCACTCGTCTTCCTCGAGGACGAGGAAGAGTTCAGCTTGGGGGATTTTGACGTGTGTTTCTATCTTATATATTCACGCATGTCTTCTCCGTCATTTTCCGTCGTTTTTCGTCATTTCGTATCCGTCTCTTTGTGTTTTTAGTTTCTTTTTTACTTTCGTTGTGTTTATGTGCATTTGCAGGACATAGCTAGCACAGGGGACATATATAGCCAACATCATGAGTCCCTGGAGCAACATGAAGTGTCGCACGAAATCCCAAGAGCCATTTGTCAAAGATAACCATGTATCAGCTCTCAACCGATCGAGTGGAACAGCCACCCGATCGGGTCGAGCGGTCTGTGTCAGTGTTGAAGAAGAGACAGTTCTACCCGATCGGTTCAGTGATCGGGTGGATGAATGGCAGAGTGCAGATTTGAAGGCCAAAGCTCACCCGGTCGGTTGATTTGTCAACCGATCAGGTCATGTATTGTGACCCAATCGGGTCGGCACCTTCAACCGATCGGGTCACCTGTAGCTGCTTTTCCAAGCTCAAGAAATCAAAGACTCGCCCGATCGGTTCAGTGATCTGGTGAGATTTATCAGAGCTGAAGACATATTTTCCCTTCGTTTCACCCGATCGGGTGAATGTCTATTTTTGTCTTTTTGTGTGAATATTCCCTGGCATCTTGCCCACTTGTATAAATAAAGCGAGGTTTTCCCAAAAACGCAATCCCCATTTTAAAGAAGTTTTTAGGGATTTTCAGCTGCTTGAATTAAACTGTTATTGTAAATTCTTTGATCGTCTTTATATTTTGATATAGTGTTTATGCTTCTATTTGCTACGGTGAACAATTGCTTGATTTCTATTCTTATGGCTATAACTTCTTTTATTGCATTTTCTACCATGTTTAGTGAGTAGTTCCTCAATCTGGGACATTGGTGGAAGCCCCTTCGTGGGTTCTCCCTAGAACGGCCATAGGACCAGGGTTTCGATTGGATCTAGGGACTTTGATGGTTACGCGGGGGCGTTTCATTGTCATCGGCAGAAAAAAGACCGCCTTTAACCGTTGGGCCGAGAGGAAATAAAATGGGAGTTTGATTCTCTAACCATAGCTCACCCCCTAGCGTAGGCATTGAGTCCTTGCACGTGGGAACGGCTTGGACGAAATGTTGTGAGCGATCTTTGCGAGCTTAGTGCTCCCGGAGTCAGATGGTCCGAAGCCGGGTAGACCTAACGTATCATCCTGGGCATCGACCGGAATATTGGGCCTAGGGATGCTAGGTAACACTTTTAGAGGCAACGTCTCACCGCTAAACCCTAGCATTCAGTCATATTCCTACCATTCGGCCGTAATAGTGAGAATCCATGATTAGGGCGGAAGCCAAAGTCCTAGGTTACCTTTTTACCTTTTACACATTTTCCATTAGATTACAATCGTGACAACCATCCGAGAATTGGCTGGCTCATCCACCGGGTGATCTGGTTCCTGAATGTTTGCAAGTACAACACACGCCTCCCCGTGATCGACCCCCCAAGCCACACTTCAACACCGTGCGCTTGCGGTTTATAAATTCTTATTCTAGTATCCCGTCCCGGTTTTCGTGTCAAACGGGCGGCCGGTCAATCAACAAGCCTATAGCGGAGGCCGAACACACTCGGGTGGCTGCTAACACCCACCCTGAGTCTAGCTCCGATTCTCCCCATGACCAAACTCCTGTCGTGCCTCCTTCTGATCCTCTTGTCCCTATTTGCCGTGACGATGCTTGTTCGGCAAAGTTCCATTCCATGCTAGGGATCAAGCTCCTTTGCAAGCGATTCATTGTATATCAGGTCTTTACTACTGAGAGACTCTCAGATATTCTCTCATCTACCCACTCGGGTGATCTCTTTCGATACTCTCATATCGACTCCCCACGTGCATATCCCTTCCTGGTCAAATTATATTATGCCAACTGCGTTCGCGGTGAATATGTTGACACAGGAGAGATTGACAATGTGCTTCAGGGGACCCGTATCTGTCTTGACCCTACTCTCTTAGGGACCATCCTTAGGATCTCGTCCTCTGGCTCCCTTCTTGTTGACATCTCCATTTCTGATATTGGTGATCTTGACCAGAATGTCCTTCAGGACATGTTCCGTGTGATCCCCTCTTTCCAATCTTCTGGAGTCAGGGCCTCCATGTTCACGGCTAGAGGTTGGGCTGTTCACCTTGTGGTGAAGTCTAACATCTTGCCAAAATATGGCTCTTCAGATCATCCCTCTCAGGAGATCCTCGGATGCATGTATGCTATCTTCTCGGGTATGTCAGTGAACTGGGACGGTGTCCTCCTTGATCGGATGGACAAGATGGAGTTTACTACTGCCTCCACTCATATCCCTTATGGATGTCTCCTTACCCTTGTTTTGCATCATTTTGGTATTGATTTGACTCCCTTCGAGCCTTTTCCTCTTGGTCCTCTCCTAGATGCTTTTGCGAAGTCGAAGTCTTCTTCGGCTCTGCAGTCAGCATCTAAAAAGAGGCAATCTACATCTGCTCCTTCGTCTTCCACCATCCCTCCAGCTGATCAGCCATCCACCTCAGCTGCACCCTCTCGTGACCTTTCAAACGAGAAGGTTGTTGGTATTTATGAGTTGTTCTTTCTGATGTTCCAGCATCAGGGAATTCCTTTCCCTGATCATCTCAGATCCTTTGTTCCACCTCAGCCTACTCATCCTACTCAGCCTCCTCCACCTACCATCACTGAGATTGTGGAGCATCTTGGTGTTACTGCTCCTCAGGATGTCGCTACTGCTGCTCCTCCTCCTCCTCCCGAGGATTCTACGGTTGATCCAGAGACTGCTGCTGATAGGGAACTCATCCTTGACCTAGATTTTTTTCCTTAGGGTTGAGAGTTTATGAGTGTCTGTATGGATTTTGCTTCATTTTTGAGTTCTGATGGATGGGTGATGTATGTATTTTGATCATTTTTGTGTGGATGTATATGAGGTTATGGATGTATTTTGTACTCATGTATCTTTGATCATATTTTCACATATTGTCTCAATGTTTATCTTATATATGTAAATATTGTGAAATTGTCTCCTTATATGTGATATCATTTATATGATGTAACTTGAGACGATTCTTTTTATCATTTGGCTTGTAATGTTGATATTGGACTTTCATTCCTTTAGTCAACTAAGTTTTAATGTGGTTTATAAGTTTTTGGTGTGTATATCTTAGAGATGCCCCTTTGTGATTATCTTTTTCTCCGAAAATTTGTTGGCATCACATTCGATATACGCTCTATCTTTAGACTCTTATGATTGTCTTAGTTATTATTTAGCACTTTTGTTGTTGTTATTCTACTCCCGCCTTTTGGATAATGCCAAAGGGGGAGAGAAATAAACATATCATAATTATGTGCTAAGTAAATTCTAATTTAAAACTTGAATCTAAGATTGAAGTTGCCTTAAATTCAAGGTGAGTAAGATATAATGAACATGGATTATAAAATCCTAGATTTCATGGATTCAAGCATATCATTCCATTCATCCATATCTTACTCATTTGTTTCTATTGATCTATAGATGCCCTAATATTTATTGACTAACTTGATTGGCATCTATGTAGGGGGAGTAAGTTTTCTTTAAGCACAATTATTTATCTTTTTGTTTATGTTTGTTTGTCATCATCAAAATGGGGGAGAATGTTGAATAAATACTTGGTGTTAATAATGAGCAAACATAAATACTTGCGACTAATCCCATATTTGCAGTTAATACATTGCCTAAGCTTATCTTGAAGATCTATTAGCAATGGATGACACTCAAAGATCAATAAAAGCAAGAGAAGTGGATTGGATGATCAAAGATGGTGATTGAAGCTCCTAGAAGACTTCAAGCTCATACATTGGATAGAAGAGAGAGTTTTACTAATGTAATCTTATTTTTCTCTTCTAGTATGTAGCTTAGAAGTTGAACCTTGTTAGAGCACACACACATCTTCATTTCAGTCTTAGGAAATCATTAGTTCAACTTTCCTTAGTCTGCAATTCATTTCTATCAAGAATATGCATGTTCTGTTTTCAACAGTCGACTACTGAACGTTTTACAGTCACCTGTCTAATAACAGTCGACTGTGATTTGTTCTACAGTCGCCTGTTATGCACATACTTAATCAGTTGATTTTTGGGCTCTCTTGAGCTTTAACGCTATCAGGCGACTGCTGTTCATTTCACAGGCACCTGTCCAAGTGACAGTCGACTGTGATTTATCAATCAGTCGCCTGTCTATCTTCTGTCCAAGATCATTCTCTGTTTGATCTGGCCAGTCGACTGATGTTGAATTTATAGTCACTTGTCCAAGGACCAGTTGATTATAAATGCTTCAATAGTCGCATGTCCATGATTCCTCTGCAGAACTTGCTCTCTGGAATAATTCTTATTCTTATGCCAGTCGACTGATGTTGGATTTACATTCGACTGTCCAGTGGCACAGTCGACTGTCAATGCTTCAACATTCGTCTGTCTTTGAGCTTTTTTGTAGACTCAACTCTCTGGAAAATGTCAGGGTTTGTACAATCCCCTATAGAAGGTATTATAGTCGCCTGTTGGATTTACAGTCGACTGTCTTCTCTTTATCAGTCGCATGTCCTGTATTCCCAGACTTTTCCAAGATTTTCATAACTTACCCAGATTGCGGCCAGTCGCCTATAGAAGGAATTACAGTTGCATGTTGGATTAACAGTCAACTGTCTTCTCTTCATCAGTCGACGGTCCACGTGGTAAGTTACCGTTTCAATTCTCACCTACCCTCTGACACAGTGCAGTAGTCGACTGTGTTTTGTTCAACAGTCGACTGTCACATGTGCAGATTATATCTGTTGAGTTTTTCTTCACAGATTTCAAAAGGGGTTTTTGGGAATTATGTTTGAGGGTTTTGAGAAAACTATAAAGCCAGCCTCTACTGTTCCATTGAGAGGTTACTCACTTGAGATTCATTTGCTCAAACATTCAAGCTTTCAATCTTCCAAGATCAAAGCTCTCAAAATCCTAAAGCCCTATAATTCCTATCTTTCATCTCTTGCTCTCCAACCTAGAACCAAAGAGAAATCTTCTAGGCATTTGGTGCAGTCAAGAGAAAAGGCTTTCATCTCTTCAAGAGAGTCATTCAACAGACAACACACTCTCCTTCAAGTTCTACTTCAAGGCATAGGTGATCGTAAATGTTGTTTATTTCATATTTCATAACTTTCGTTATTTGATTTACCTCGGGTTGTGAGAGTGGTTTGCTTGCTCCCAAGTTGTGGGAGTCAAGAACAATCGAGTGTACTTCGATTTCACTTGTAGGGTTGCTACAAGTGGGTTTTAAGGAAAGCTCAAGTTAGGGTTCTAACTTGAGTATCCGGTGGTATCCAAGTGGAAGGGACGTAGGATTACCAGGAACAAGTCAGGATTTGACTTGGAATCCGAACTCTTGAAACATATTTTCATTTGCACTGTTTCATTTTTAGGGTTTATTTTCATTCCGCACTTTATTGTTGGTTAGGAATTTAATTTGGTGTAACTATCATTTTAAATTGTATAAACACTATTCAACCCCTCTTCTAGTGTTTTCCTCATAGCCAGGGACCCTACATCGATTACTTCACCAAGTGGATCGAGGCTAAACCACTGGCGCACTTCACGTGGAGGGACATGAAGAGCTTCGTCTGGAAGTCCATCATATGCCGCTTTGGGGTGCCTTGCTCCATAGTGACAGATAATGGGAGGCAGTTCAACTGTGCGGACTTCCAGAGCTTCTATTCAGATTGGGGCATCAAACTCCACTTCGCCTCCGTGACGCATCAGCAATGCAATGGGATGGCAGAGTCAGTAAAAAAATGTATACGGGGCCCCCCTGAAGAAGAAGGTCGGCGACGCACTTGGGTCCTGGCCAGACGAGCTACCGTGCATCCTATGGTCGTACTGCACAACCTACAACGCATCGACCAGGGAGCGTCTGTTTATGCTCATGTACGAGGCTGAGGCCGTCGTTCCAGTAGAAGTGGGAGCAGACACTCTTTGGCTCAAATACTTCGATGAAGACATCAACATGGAAGGCCCCGACCTCAACCTCGAGCTCATCGACGAAGTAAGAGACCGAGCCCTTACCAACCTCGTCAAGCTAATCCAGAGGATGGCTCGACACTACAACTCCTGAGTGAAGAAGCGGAGCTTCTGAATTGGCGACCTAGTCCTCAAGGACGCGACCTTCAAACCAGAGATCGCCCGTCGAGGGAAGCTCGCAGCAAAATGGGAGGGCGCCTACAAGATTATTGACATCATCGAGCCGGTAACTTACATCCTTGCAACCATGAAAGGCGGCGAGCTAGCCCACCCATGGAATGCAGAGCACTGGCTCAAATACTATCAATAACATTGTAAACATTAATGAAATTATCTTTCTTTTTGTGCATATTCTCAAATGTTGTCATCTCCAGTTGGAAATTTAGCTCTCCTCAAATATCCTCTAATTCTGGGGCAAGCTTACAAGCTTCACCCTAGATAGGCTCCGGAGGGCTAGGGCCGAGCTACGGGCTCGCACCCTCCCCTCCCTCAAATTCCGGGGCAAGCTTACAAGCTTCGCCCTCGATAGGCTACGGAGGGCTAGGGCCGAGCTACGGGCTCGTACCCTCCCCTCCCTCAAATTCTGGGGCAAGCTTACGAGCTTCGTCCTCGATAGGCTCCAGAGGGCTAGGGACGAGCTACAGGCTCGTACCCTCCTCTCCCTCAAATTCCGGGGCAAGAGCTGACGAGCTTCTCCCTCGATAGGCTTCGTAGGGCTAGGGCTGAGCTATGGGCTCGCACCCTCCCCTCCCTCAAATTCCGGTGCAAGCTTACGAGCTTTGCCCTCGATAGGCTCCGGAGGGCTAGGGCCGAGCTACAGGCTCGTACCCTTCCCTCCCTCAAATTCCGGAGCAAGCTTACGAGCTTCGTCCTCGATAGGCTCCGGAGGGCTAGGGCCGAGCTACGGGCTCGCATCCTCCCCTCCCTCAAATTCCGGGGCAAGCTACGAGCTTCGCCCTCGATAGGCTCCAAAGGGCTAGGGCTGAGCTCCAGGCTCGCACCCTCTCCTCCATCAAATTCTGGGGCAAGCTTACGAGCTTCGCCCTCGATAGGCTCCAGAGGGCTAGGGCCGAGCTACGGGCTCGCACCCTCCCCTCCCTCAAATTCCGGAGCAAGCTTAGGAGCTTTACCCTCGATAGGCTCCAGAGGGCTAGGGCCAAGCTACGGGCTCGCACCCTCCACTCCCTCAAATTCCAGGGTAAGCTTACGAGCTTCGCTCTCGATAGGCTCTGGATGGCTAGGGTCGTGCTACAGGCTCGTGCCCTTCCCTCACTCAAATTTCGGGGCAAGCTTACGAGCTTCGCCCTCGATATGCTCCAGAGAGCTAGGGCCGAGCTACGGGCTCGTACCCTCCCCTCCCTCAAATTTCGAGGCAAGCTTACGAGCTTTGCCATCGATTGGCTCGGGAGGGCTAGGGCCGAGCTACGGGCGCATACACTCCCCTCCCTCAAATTCCGAGGCAAGCTTACGAGATTCGCCCTCAATAGGCTCTGGAGGGCTATGGCCGAGCTACGGGCTCGTACCATCCCATCCCTCAAATTCCTGGGCAAATCTTACAAGATTTGGCCTCAGAAGGCTCCGGAGGGCTAGGGCCAAGCTACAGGCACGTACCATCCCCTCCCTCATTCCGAGGCAAGCTTACAAGCTTTGTCCACGGTAGGTTCCGACGGGCATTCATCGATCTATACTCTCGACATCCGGCACGATCTCCTCCCAGCTCTCGTCTGCCCCGAATGTCGGGGGCACACGTAAGGTAAGGCTAAGAGGCAACGCCAAGTCACGACTTTTTACAAAATGGAGTTCGAACAAGTATTTTCATTCATAAAAAATGTTTGAGATATACAAGTATTTCCAGGTGCCGACCTTACAAAAAATGGTCACATAGGCCGACACCACAAAAAACCGAAAACCCCAAAACCTAAACAAAGTCCTAAATCAAGGCCCCAAGACCGGCCCTTAACACCCAAAGAAAAGATCATATGGCACCCTGGCCGCCCTTACCCTGGACGCATACGTCATGGTGGCCTCCACCCGAGCCTTCACCACCTCCCCCCGTGCGCTGCTCCCAGCTTGTTGATCGACTGACGCCACTCCTTCCTCGGCCGGTGTAGCCACTTCCTCCTCCTCATCGTCATCTGAGGCATGCAGCCTCAAGAAATCAACCTCACCGAGGGGTAGTGGTTCCCCATCCTCTCCCTTATCCTCTGGAGGTACGCCTCCCAGCCCTCCGAGAAGCCCTTCTCCTTCATCACCGCCATCGTCGGGACAAGCTCCGTCATCTGATAATGTCGGACCACCTCCACCTGCTTTGCCTTAAGCTCAGTCTTCCCTGACGTCACCATCTACTCCAGCTCCGATGCCCTCTTCTTTTCCTGCTCGAGGGTAGCCTCTACCTCAAATGGACGGGCCTCTTCAGACTGAACCTTCTTCTCAAACTCCTCCAGACACGCCTCCTATTTTTGGATCGTCACCCTTTGTGCGGCATACGATTCCTGCAGCCTCTCTAGTTGGGCTCTGTGTCGCGTGGCTCTCTCCCCGGCCTCTTTCTTCACTGCTTCTAGTTCAGCCGCCTTCCTCCCGAGTGCGGCCTCGGCCTTGTTTATCCCTCCCGTGTAGCGCCTAAGGGAGACCATCATGGCATTCGCCTATACAGAGAAGGAGAAGAATGAAGCACGCACCCAAACAAAAACAGCCATATCTAAGAAGGATAATGCCGACCTATCTACATACTGTGCCAGATGGCCGAGGCACACAATCTCTCTGCATCCACATTCGTCAGAGACTCACTGTCTCTTGGTAGCAGGCTATTCTCAGCTAGCCGTGTCGCCACCCCTGCCTCGTCGAAGACCGACTCAGCAGAGCCGACCGGATACGTCGCTGCCAAAGAATCCTCCACCGACAAAGCCAGAAGTTCGTCCCTCTTTGACTTGAAAGTCGCAATGGCCGATTTGCAGCTTGGGTGGGTGGGCTTTCCAAGCCCGGACGGCGGGCAACCATAAGGCCAGCGATCTGCGGCCGTCGTTCGACCACTAGAATCTGACCCGGTTGGAAACCCCTGGGGCGGAACCGTCCGAAGCGGGATTGCATGGATCGGATCTCTCTCTCTCTCTCTCTCTCTCTCTCTCTCTCTCTCTCTCTCTCTCTCTCTCTCTCTCTCTCTCTCTCTCTCTCTGAGACCCTTGGGCCTCTGGCTCGGCCCGCTCCTCTTCCTTGGCGTCGACATCGATGAGAGTGGGGGTAGCCGTGGCGGCGACGTTCTCTGTGGGACGGCCCATGTCCGTCGCGATTGTCAGGGGACCCGAAGCATCTGTGGCTCCCACCACCTTCTGTTTCTTCATCTGCACGAGCTTCTTCACCTTCGCCGTGGACGCCCCCTCCTGAGCTCTCTTCGGGCTAGCCTTCGCCGCTTGCTTGGTTGAATGTGCCGCGGCCAACCTCACAAGCTCCTTCATCGACAGACTTATTGTTTCACCTGTAAGAAGGAAATAAATCAGGATGAGCATTTCAGGAGCAACAATTACAAAGCTCGGATTACCTTCGGTCCAAATGTGCCTGGCAATCATTTCTTCGTTGGCCAGATCCTTATATCTCCTATCCTCTGCGGGGATTCCCTACAAAATCTTGGCCCACTCTACATCGTTCGCCTCAAGGAGGACCTCCTTGTTCACCTCAAGATACAGCACACCCCAGTTCGACCTCAGTGCTAGATCCTTGGGCGTCGAGACGAACACGTACCTCTCCTTCCAACCTTTAATCTTCCCAGGCAAGTCCAAGACTAGAGGCCGACGTCTCCTCGTCGAAAGATAGAAGTGCGGCCCCAGCCTCTTGGTTTTAAAGAAGTAGAAGAATGGGGGAAGGGTCGGACTAATCCCGCTTCCTGCACAAAGGACGAGGAAAACCCACGATACAACTGATAGAGTTTGGCATCAGTTGGAAAAGAGGGAGTTCAAGAAAATTTAGAATGTGGAGAAGCAAGGAACGAAGAGAGAAGCAGAGGCCTTGGATGAAGCTGAAGGGTTTTCTGGGACCCTTAGGGCACAAAAATTCTATTCCCGTCCTAAGTCGGACGGAATATAGACATAAAATGAAAGTGTACATCGGACGAATAAGTTAATCTAATTAACTTAGCCCTTAGGTCCAAGACCCTTAGCCAAGATCTATGCCGACTTGGGATGGATATGACCATCCCAAGAAGGATCTAGCCTACTGCGATTAAATTAAACTAATGCTTAAACACATACCCGAAATCTCAACCCTGGAGTAGGCGAGATGTTTCGCACCGTCTTCCGAGCCGCTCCCGTCCCACGCCGAGCCGCTCCTTGAACCGCTCCCCGAACCGCTCCTCGAACTGCTCCGCATCCCGAGGCGAGCAATCCTCGTGCCGCCGAGCCAACCACATGCCGAAGAAAGTTTCACGCGAGTGAAACCTTCGCCTAGATTTCGAATCTGAATCCGAACTCCTTTGCGGCTTTGCTAGAGCCCTCAAGAGTAAGGCAAAAATTTAGGGAGATAGAGAAATATTAATTTAAGCCTAGATCCGAGCGTGCTCCAACATTTATGAGAGCCACTCAGATCTAGAGCTTGGGACGAGTTTTAAGGAGGAAAGCAGACCACTATTTATATAGGCGGCGGACTCTCCCCTTTTCTCAAAATCCGATGTTGGACCAATAATTAGAGTTAATAAAATCAATTTAGTTTGCCTTTCACAAAGTGCAAAGTTCCGTGAATTTTAACTCCATCGCCATTGAACTTCAGGATTGATATAACCTATCAATTCAAAGGGTGTTCAACGGTGAACGCATAGGAAAAAACCGTTTGTCAATCGGAGGTCGTTTGACCCTTCAATTGACCACTCAAAGTTCAGCCCTCTGCTAGTTTTTCGCAAAAACTGAGCCGTCAAATTTCTGCATCAACAAGGGTTCAAACCCCTAGGACTGGGGCCCACAGGTGGGCCCCACGCATCCTGCGCGCGCTGGAAAAATGCCTGGGCAAAGCCCAGGCCGCGCCTGGGCTTGCCCAGGCGCTGGGCAAAGCCCGCCTGGGCAGAAGCCCAGGTCGCGCCTGGGCTTAGCCCAGGCCAGCGCCAGGGCTTGGGCAAAATTTCCAGTACTATTTTCTTTTGGCCTTTTTGAGCATATCTTGAGCATCTGGCGTCCGATTTGGACGACGTTTAAACCTGGGTTTAGACCGGGACATTTTCGTCTTACCCGTGAACTTTTCCTTGCGTTTATTTTATTAAATATTGTTTTAAACAATTTTAAAACACATTTAACCTCTTTTGCATCAAATGCAAGTTAGTCCCCTATCTAGGCTTAAATTATCATATTGCATCAAATGCAATTTTCTCTTCCTTTGCATCAAATGCAAATTATTCTCCCTAACTAATTTCTACCTATTACTAGACGAAGATCGCACTCTGTGTGAGACCCTACAGCCTGACCTTTACAACAGGTTGGGCTCGAAGCCCTATACGGCAGTGACCACGAGCAGTGGTTGCCGTCCCTGCTTCAGGAATCATCATTATGTGGTTGACTCATTGACATGAGTCTTGTCGGGACCACCCTGACTGTTTCCGTGATGAATTCCGTAGTTATAGTCTCTTCGTCTTAACTATGTCGTGTAGATCAAGTCTAGGGTACGGTCAAACTGTCAACCCCAATAACTTGACTCCGGTTAGTTTCTATCGATCTTTAGTCAAATAATGTTGGACTTCTTCCAACAAACTCTGGCCAGAGATTTTACTAAAGACCAAACTAACCCTACGACACTAACTCTCATTGACCGGGAGAGACGAATCCTCTCTTGGTCATTACTCTCCTCATAAGCTTCAAGTGTCACCCAATCAAAAGACCTTTCGACAGGCCTTGCCTCGAAGCTAGGTCGGTTGATCTAAGTGGCACTGTTCACGCATAGGTTCGTCAAAATGACCTCAAGTCAAAAGACCAACTAGCCTATCATCACTCAGAGTCATCATTGACAGATTTGTCAATATAACCATATGATAACTCTTGTGGATCGTTCAGTGAACTCATTCTCTAATGAGCACCTGTGTCTCGTCACCGACTTTGCCAAGTCAAGCGATCATGAGATCATTGCCAACGCTTAACGGTGAAGACTAGGACACAATGATCTATCCGATGTTTCGATATCCTTGTCTCGAAACATCTACGACCACGAACCCTTTTAGACTTATGCTACAGACGGTCAAACATTTCTCCATGATCGAGATACTCATCTCGATACATGTTTGTCCTTGCATAAAGTCTCAGGACTTTACCTAAGTTAATATCTAATTTTAACTACAGTATAAAATAACTTAGATAAATTATTACCAAACAGCTTACTGTTATTTTTAACAAGACGTTTGTGCTATTCACACAGAGATAAATAGCCTCGAGGGCATCATTCTCCTACATATCCCACTTGCACTCAGGCCCATTTATCTCGGTAACTTATACCGTTTTTACACATAAGTTTTTCCGACTTCATGTGGTAGAGCCTTCGTGAGTGGATCTGTTAAGTGGTTTCTATGTTCATGTTAGACCACCCATTTGAATCTCATTCAAATAATTCACTTGGTCTTTCGGAATCCATAATATTTTATTTCCTTAGATCTTATCCAGTTCATCGTACCTTATGATAATCATTTAAATTTGTTAATGGTCATCTATTTCTGATAAAGTATCAAACCTTTTGATTACTTTGTCAAAATATATGTTCCATTTCTTTGATGCCTCGCATGTAATTTATATGCTCCCACTGACCTTGAAAACTTCCTGGTTAATTCATATAACTTGGTCCGTCTAAATCATATTTAGAAAAACGAACTTATAAGTGAATGTTCCAATTTTTATGGTCAACTTGAGCGTTTACATCGAGCTTGGTCCGAGTAGATTTGTACACATCTACTGGCGAGACGGTTTCAACATAATCCTTTTATAGGAATTAGGATGAAAAATGTTTTCGACCAACATGATTGCACTTCACTATTTTCCTTTCTGCACCAATCTTTCAACTTAAAGATTTACTTGCAGAAAGTGAGGAAACATTTTCCTTGGACACGTAAACTAAATTCCCAAATTTATTTACACACACGGACATATTCTTATTGCATCAAGTTTTAAATCGGAGTTGCTACTCCGAATTTCATCCCGGAAGTTGACTAAATCATCATCAGTTATGATGTCTAACTCGACAATTCGTCTCACGAGATTCGAGTAATTTTACAACTTTCTTACGATTGATTTAATGAATATCTTATTGATATGTCCTCACAGAACATTATCAAAACCTAGGCATTACTATCTGGGACTTAACCCAGAGGGAGGGCTTAACTCAGAGTCACTTGCTATGGATCACACCAAGTCTAACTTAGTGTGATTCATACCTTTTAACACACCGATGTATTAACAGACTTGACTTGAGAGAAAATCATATTTTCTTTTAATTACGCAAGATTTTATGTAGCTAAGTATTTGACCATTCGATCTAATCGAATAAGTTAAATACTTTTGTCATTTCGTTCTTTATTTTAACATACTTGTGTTTCATCAAGAACACGTGTCTTAATAAAATATACGAATAACTTATTTTGGTCAATCTAGACTCAGGTACATCAGTATGTACCAGACTGAGTTCGAAAACTCATTCTCCCACTGTCTTACAGATGGGTTTCGGCCATTATATCTAAGAGGGTAAGACTCACAAGTGTCCGCAGACTTCATAATACGAGAGGTCAGACCCCCTCTATATGTGACTTGTGAAGCTTAGTCTCTCGATAGGCCTAGTCTATTTTGCCATATAAGTTTGCTACTATCTTGTGTATTTATATATTAACATTTAATATATATATTATCGTTATACATATTACTCATTGCTTCAGAAGCAATGTGACGACATTCGTCAAAATGTGTTAATCCTTTTGTATAACAATAATTATGAAATCGTGACATCAGAATATGTCACATTTTCATTTCCTCCTCCTTATGCCTTTACTAATGATAAATTAAACTAACTTTCTCAATTGACTTTCCGGAGTGTCTTCTTCCTTTTCTAAATCATATTTAGATATTAAATAACCCAACATAAATAAATAGCTATGCAAGCATCTCATGTATCCAAACGCCTGAGAGTTGCAATCTTAGTGTAGCTCAAGAAGTTGCTTGTCTCAAGATCCGGTTGGGATACATAGTCTTGCACCGCTCATGCACTCGTATTCGACTCAAACAGTTTGATCGAATTCTCGAACTTTGCGGATCAAAATTGTTTGTCCATACAACCTTGAGGGTAGCTCGACAAGTTGTAGGGAGAAACATATTTCGAATATCCTATATGTTCAAGCTGCCTCATATAGAGACGAGTGACATGTAGCGTGAATTTATTTGTTGGACCCAGAACTTAATGAAATCATATTTCTTAAGTCTGTTCTTTAGAAGGTCATTTTAATGTCAACTAGAATATAGTTTAATCCTATCAATTAGAATTTAACTTGATATTCAATTAATCAACCTATTTGACCAGTTAACTGATTTCATTAAAATATTATATATTGATTCCTTCGGTAAACATAGTCTTGCCCTAGTTTAGCATATGTTCAATATTAAATATAGGTAGAATGACTTTTATCTATCTATATCCTCCCATTATTTTTACGATCGTTTCAAAGCTTACTAACGAACGATTTAATCGAATTAAAATTAATGGGTAAAAGGTCCAATCACCTTGAGCCTAACAACCTTGAGTGTAGCTCAACAAGTTGCTTGACTCTGTAATCAGAAGATGACTCTTCATCGATCATATCAGATATGACTCTCTTATCGGTTTTTGCCCCTAGCCATTTGTGATCATGAGTGTGCTCATCCAAATCACAATGTCTAGTCTAGTCGGACCCTCGTTTTCGTGTCTAGCCTAACTTGCCCCACCGCTCGGTGTATTCACGACACGTCGGTTTGGGTCAGGTCTTAGACTACATCAAGTCAGACTACATCGTTGACTTAACTTATGCCGGCGCATGGTAATACGACGGTTTGGGTCTAGTCAAGATTTCATCTTATGTATTAAAGGAGTTGGTTTCTATAAGATTGCCATGTAACAGCTTGAGTGTAGCTCAACAACTGTAACACGGGTCCTATAGTTGCCAGCCCCTAAAACAAGGAGGGCTACGACTAATCTTGAAAAAGATCATTAACGTATTTGACTTAGATATAGTCCAGGGTGTCATACAATCATGATTCGCGACATTGCGGTCCAGCGGAACACAGCCAGGGAATTGACTAAGCCAGGATCACTACCCCTTAGACTAGCTAGGGTTGATCCATAACTCTTAGCCAAGCACATTGACTGGATCATGGTCCATTGAATGAAGCTTGTCATTTGATATGTATGCCATAGACTAAACAGCTTTTATTAACAACTAATTAATCCTATCAACTAGTTGCATCCTTAAATTCAAAATTTTAGGATTTGTTTAATAACTTTTATTAAGTCCTTATCAACTATAAGGTTCACGTGCTATCCTAATCGTTATTATGATTTTAATAAATTTTATTAACAACGCTAAAAGTAAAGTCCTTTAATGAGAATTAATTATAACAATTAGAATTAAAAATTCATTAAAGGGACTACCCTAATCAGGAATTAGGTCTTGAAGTGTTGTTAATGTTTTATTAAAACATAGCATGTCATTAAAATTCAAGTAATAAATTTTAATCATTTCTTAATGGCTAACCTAAAGGGTTGTCTTGTGTTATCAAATAAGGGACAAGATGAACTAGTCATTAAAATAAAGCTACACTAATTTTATCGCATAAAATGAAAGTGTACAACTATTTAACAATTAAATAGACTAAAGTTTATCGCATAAACAATTTTAGACTTTTAAAATCAGTTTTAAAAATAGCTTATAAATTTAAAAAATCATTTTAAAAAATTTCCATGTTCAAAAATTTATCTTATACAATTTTTAAACATCTAAAACATTTTAAACTTATCGCATAAATTTAAAAAGCCTTAAAATCAATTTTAAAATTTATCACATAAATTTAAAACACCATTTTAAAATTTTCATGTTTAAAATTTTATCACATAAAATATTTAAAAAAAAATCCTTTTAAAATCGCCTTTAAAAGATATCGCATAAAATTTAAAATATTTTAAAAGGGCATCTAAAATTATTCTAAAATTATCTCATAACTTAAAAAAAATTTAAAGTATTTTGAAAAGCATTTTAAGGTTTAATAAAATTGCAGGCTAGATCGTTACGCAAACCTAGGCTCTGATACCACTGAAGGGTTTTCTGGGACCCTTAGGGCACAAAAATTCTATTTTCGTCCTAAGTCGGACGGAATATAGACATAAAATGAAAGTGTACAGCGGAAGAATAAGTTAATCTAATTAACTTAGCCCTTAGGTCCAAGACCCTTAGCCAAGATCTATGCCGACTTGGGATGGATATGACCATCCCAAGAAGGATCTAGCCTATTGCGATTAAATTAAACTAATGCTTAAACACATACCCGGAATCTCAACACTGGAGCAGGCGAGATTTCCGCACCGTCTTCCGAGCCGCTCCCGTCCCACGCCGAGCCGCTCCTTGAACCGCTCCCCAAACCGCTCCTCGAACCGCTCCGCATCCCGAGGCGAGCAATCCTCGTGCCGCTGAGCCAACCACGCGCCGAAGAAAGTTTCACGCGAGTGAAACCTTCGCCTAGATTTCGGATCTGAATCCGAACTCCTTTGCGGCTTTGCTAGAGCCCTCAAGAGTAAGGCAGAAATTTAGGGAGATAGAGAAATATTAATTTAAGCCTAGATCCGAGCGTGCTCCAACATTTACGAGAGCCGCTCAGATCTAGAGCTTAGGACGAGTTTTGAGGAGGAAAGCAGACCCCTATTTATATAGGCGGCGGACTCTCCCCTTTTCTCAAAATCCGATGTGGGACTAATAATTAGAGTTAATAAAATCAATTTAGTTTGCCTTTCATAAAATGCAAACTTCCGTGAATTTTAACTCCCTCACCGTTGAACTTCAGATTGATACAACCTATCAATTTGAAGGGTGTTCAACGGTGAACGCATAGGAAAAACCCGTTCGTCAATCGGAGGTCGTTTGACCCTCCAATTGACCGCTCAAAGTTCAGCCATCGGCTAGTTTTTCGCAAAAACTAAGCCGTCAAATTTCTGCATCAACAAGGGTTCAAACCCCTAGGACTGGGGCCCATAGGTGGGCCCCACGCATCCTGCGCGCGCTGGAAAAATGCCTGGGCAAAGCCCAGGCCGCGCCTGGGCTTGCCCAGGCGCTAGGCAAAGCCCGACTGGGCTTGCCCAGGTCGCACCTGGGCTTCTGCCCAGGCGCTAGGCAAGCCCAGGCCCGCGCCTGGGCTTGCCCAGGGCTTGGGCAAAATTTCCAGTACTATTTTCTTTTGGCCTGTTTGAGCATATCTTGAGCATCTGGCGTCCGATTTGGACGCCGTTCGAACCTGGGTTTAGACCGGGACATTCCCGTCTTACCCGTGAACTTTTCCTTGTGTTTATTTTATTAAATATTGTTTTAAACAATTTTAAAACACATTTAACCTCTTTTGCATCAAATGCAAGTTAGTCCACTATCTAGGCTTAAATTATCATATTGCATCAAATGTAATTTTCTCTTCCTTTGCATCAAATGCAAATTATTCTCCCTAACTAATTTCTATCTATTACTAGACGAAGATCGCACTCTGTGTGAGACCCTACAGCCTGACCCTTACAACAGGTTGGGCTCGAAGCCCTATACGGCAGTGACCACGAGCAGTGGTTGCCGTCCCTGCTTCAGGAATCATCATTATGTGGTTGACTCATTGACATGAGTCTTGTCGGGACCACCCTGACTGTTTCCGTGATGAATTCCGTAGTTATAGTCTCTTTGTCTTAACTATGTCGTGTAGATCAAGTCTAGGGTACGGTCAAACTGTCAACCCCAATAACTTGACTCCGGTTAGTTTCTATCGATCTTTAGTCAAATAATGTTGGACTTCTTCCAACAAACTCTGGCCAGAGATTTTACTAAAGACCGAACTAACCCTACGACACTAACTCCCATTGACCGGGAGAGGCGAATCCTCTCTTGGTCATTACTCTCCTCATACGCTTCAAGTGTCACCCAATCAAAAGACCTTTCGACAGGCTTTGCCTCGAAGCTAGGTCGGTTGATCTAAGTGGCACTGTTCACGCATAGGTTCGTCAAAATGACCTTAAGTCAAAAGACCAACTAGCCTATCATCACTCAGAGTCATCATTGACAGATTTGTCAATATAACCATATGATAACTCTTGTGGATCGTTCAGTGAACTCATTCTTTAATGAGCACCTGTGTCTCATCTCCGACTTCGCCAAGTCAAGCGATCTTGAGATCATCACCACCGCTTAACGGTGAAGACTAGGACACAATGATCTATCCGATGTTTTGATATCCTTGTCTCGAAACATCTACGACCACGAACCCTTTTAGACTTATGCTACAGACGGTCAAACATTTCTCCATGATCGAGATACTCATCTCGATACATGTTTGTCCTTGCATAAAGTCTCAGGACTTTACCTAAGTTAATATCTAATGTTAACTACATTATAAAATAACTTAGATAAATTATTACCAAACAGCTTACTGTTATTTTTAACAAGACGTTTGTGCTATTCACACAGAGATAAATAGCCTCGAGGGCATCATTCTCCTACAGAAGCAATCGACGTACACTCCGACCTTGTAGTCTTTGGAGAAGTACACCCGCTCGGTGGAGGTCGGGAGACGGACGGTGTCGGGCGGCCTTATGTATTTCATGCGGGCCAAGGGTATAAAGGAGGTCAGTGCAACAGATTCCACACCTAAGATTTCAGGAGGGACATTCCCGGCCTCGGCCATGGTCACGATGGCCCAAGAAGATAGTCTGGGCTTCACTAGGGCCGGCCCTTTCCCCTTCCTTGGGTCCCTAGGGTCAGCTGCCGACAAAATCGTAGCAAGCTCGGCCATCAGTCTACCCTCGGGCCAGTCCTGCCTGTCCGTGCCGGAGCTGTCCGGTGCTCCGCCACCCCTAAACCAACGTTCTATCTCTCTAAAAGCCGAGGAACGAGAAGAAGAGGGAGAAACCATTGAGTAAGCGAGAAAGATACCTAGAAGGAAGGGGACGATCCGAAGGAACAGCCGGAACAGTGAACAAGAACTTCGGCGACGGCAGCGACGGTGATCAAAAACTCAGAGAAGAAAACTCGAAGAGACTTAGAAGAAGAAGAAACTCTCGCTGGATCTCCCCCTCCCTACTTATAGCAAGCGTCGTTCCATATCTGCTGTCGAAGCCAGGCCATGTGGCGTGAATCCAAGCTCCCCTGGCGCCTCGACTGCCACCGACCGTCACTTCAGCCACACGTCACATTCGGGATGGCTGGGCCGCCTCGATATTTTTCCACCTTTCATATCAACATGATGACTACGAAGTGGTGGGTATGCTTTTCAAATAATTTACCACCATGTCCAAATATTCACAACAGAGGCCGCCCCCACCCCTTCTGAACAGATGGATGGAATGTACGTCATCCGAATTAGGCCGGGCTTCCACCTCAAGCTCGAATGATGGGGGCAATTGTTACGACCAAAGATCGGAATACCTCGACTTCCCCTCCAAGTTTTCCAGACGCACGGCAAGCTCGCTCTTCATTGTGAAGTCCGCCTCGACGAGCAAGAAGGTCATACTTCGCCCCCAGCCTCACCGATTAGTCACCTGCTCTCCCCCTGTCTCATCGGTCGAGCAACCAGCTCGCTCATCGTCCTCCGAAAGCGACCAAGCGACCCATGTGTAGCCCCGCTCCTCGGACACACCTTGATGACCCTTCGGCCTATCGAACACGATAAACGTTCTTGTACGAGAACATCACTGACACTTTCGTCACTCGACAGCCTGACAAAGGAGCCCTTGGCCGTTGCACCGTCTGACCGCCCGATAGCTTGACAAAGGAGTCCTTGGCCGCTGCGCCGTCTGACCGCCTGATGCTTTCAGCCCTGACACTCTGACAAATGAGCCCCTGGCCGTTGTGCCGTCTGACAAAAGCACCCCTGACACGCACGGATCTAACATCCTCGGCCGAACCTTCTGCAGCCTGACATGCTAGCTCAGCACGCCAGCTCAGCCGAACCCAACTACCTTACTCAGCTATAAATACCCCTCCACTTCCACCGAGAAAAGGATGGGTTAATCGAATTATAAACTCTCACTCACATACAAGAGCAAATAACATACACATATTTGTTCTTCCAACTCAAGCTCGCCACGTAAGGTCGACCTACCTCTAGCTCGGCCTACATGTCCGACCCACAGTTCTAAGCCCTTATTCTGACTTAAGCATCAGAGAGGCTAAGGGTTGGAACCCAATCCTGCCTTTCTGATGAGCTGCTCTTTGCACAGGAAAGCTCCTCCAAGCAGCGAGCAACCGACGACCAACTCCTGGAGAGCGGCGAACAAAGGGCGACCTTGTAGGATTGGTCCTGAGATCATCATCCAAAGTGCGCCTGGACTCTACATCCTCTCACTAATTGTAAACAACCTACCTAATCACCCCCTTACTTGTAACCATCGTGCCCTTGGTTCCCCATTAATACAAATTCATTGTGAGCGGATCCTACCCCGCAACATCAACCGGGGCAGCCTAGCATCTTTTCAAAAGAAACAAGTTTGAGACACGCTCAAAAACAACTCTGTTGCTTGATTCTTCTTTTTATAAATTTTCTCAAGCCGTGCTGACTTGTAAACATCTTCTGTAACACAACTTCATCTTAGGTTTGCATCCACAGCATCATTATCACCTATAGGATTTTTAATACACATGCAATGCATATGCGAAATTTATGTAATCATCATAGTGAGTTAAGGTATTTATAGTGCGTTGCACCACTCTCTAAGCAATCAAATCATCTACAATAGCATTAGGATCTCCATCATGACTATAACTCTGACTAACACCTTCGTCATTGCAGCCCATAGTGGTAACTACATGTGGAACTATCCATCAACTGTTACTCCTTTACCAACACCAATGTTGAACTTGTGATTTGGAGTATGTACTTCCACAGTTCCACCTCACTTGGTTCCTCCTTACCTTCAATAGTTTCCTTACTCCCTAAAGCCTAACCTTTCAGTATATCTGACTCATCAAAAGTCACATGTCAACAAACTAAGACCCTCTTTATATTTGAACACCACACCCGATAACATTCGATACAATCCATGTATCCTGGTATTTCACACGTCTTTTCTTTGGCGTCAAACTTGTAACCTTTCTCACAAACATACATTAAACTTATAAATACTCGAAGAGAGAATTATTCCACTATCTTTCCTTTCTGAACCTCTTTTGGAATATTCCCACCAATAGCTGATGAACTTTTGTTAATTGATGTGTTGCGGTCATATATCTTCATCCCAAAATATCTTCAATAATCTGAATGTAAACTTCAAACACGTTGCTTTCTTTAGCAGTGTTCTATCCATCATCTCCACTACTCTATTAGGTTGCGTATCTTTCGATATAGTGAGATGCTTTTTTACTCTTTGCTTCCTACAGAAGTCCTAAAACTCAGTGAAATAAACTCATCATAATTGTCAGATCTAAGCGCCGTCTATTTCTTACCCATTTGAGTCTCTAAAAGGATCTTCTACTCTTTAAGCTTCTCAAACATCTCAAACATCTCTTTCATCACATACGCCCAAACGTTCCTAACGAAATTATTGATAAATGATATGAAATACCAAGCTCCATCTAGAGAATAAACTGATGCAAGATCCCAGCATTTGTATGCATATATTTAATAATCCTTCTTGTTTCATGTTTCTCTTCACCAAAACTAATCTTCATTTTCTTTTCATAGATACAACCACAGCTTCTTGAAGTTCACTACTTTGATCAACCCATAATCCTCAAACCATCCAAACTTTTCTTTGTGACATGTCCAAGCATGAGATACCATTGCCATGTCAATTCAATATACTTAAAACTATCTACAGCAATTCCAGAATCTCCCATGATAGTATTCCCCTTTATTAGATAAAGATTCACACTTCTCATGACTACAATCAAACCATTCGATATCTTTAAAGTTATACTTTTCAATCGTCACCTTGGAACAAAATGAATAGAATGCCCCCAAACAAATTAATGATTTCATCAACTTTGGAACATGCCACACATTAGTGAGTATGTGCACTGCGCCATCAAACATCCTGATTCAAATCAAACTACTGCCAACAGCCTTGCATGCTTTATTGTTATGTTTAAGGATTGAACCTTCCTTATTCATATCACATGCAAAGAAATCCTTATTATTTGGCATCATGTAAAAGGATACCATGCTACTCATAATCAATGCATAATTTCCAATCTCTAACAAATACTCTTTCAATACATTATATGCCTCCTTACAATTAACCTCCTTTGTCTTCGTGACTACAATGATGACGAACATATCACTTTCACTTTATCTATGTTCTTTCTTTCTAGGTAATCTTTTTTCCAATATATGGGTTTCTTGTAAATAATGCACATAGTGTCTCTGGTCCTTTACCTTAATCTTCTCCTACTTCCACCTCTTCCATTGCTTCAACTTGAAGCAAATAGGCACTGGTTTTTTAATCTCCACCGCTCACACCAATCAGGCCAACCAATCTTGCTAGTTGTCCATAAATATCACTTTCATGTCCTCAAGACTAAGAGTATCCTAATTGTAAACCATCATATTAACAAACTTCATGTACAAATTCGGTAATGATAGGAGTATAATCATCGCATCATGCTCCGTCTCTATAATCAATTCGATGGATTTTATCTTCATTGCTAATCCATTGAAGATATCTAGATGATCTTTTAATAAGTACAATCCTGTATCATGAAAATGAATAACATCTTCAGTAAGATCAATATGTTGTTGAGTAACTTCTTCATATACAGCTTCTTTAGCTTTTCACATAATCCCTTAACCGCAGTCTCCTCATGCACATAATAGATCACTGTGTTGAATAAGCTTAACTGGATAGTCACCATAGCCGAATCCTCCATTTTCATCCTCACACTTTTTGAGATATGTGCTAGCAGTATATCAATAACATACATCACTTTATGCACTCGATCCTTCCTCAAGATGACCTTCAGTTTTTTATTTCTATATATCTAAGTTTCACTTACCATCAAACTTCTCCATCGTATATTGTGTGATACCATTCATCTTCTATGAACCATCAGTATACAACCTCGAACCTATTGCACCTCTGATTGCACTACTTTTTTAGAACTCTTCACCATCACCTTGAACTTGATCTAAACAATTTGATTTGATACCAATTGTTGTGGTGAGTGAATATCGAACCAAATTGATAATCACCTCATTAAAAATAAAGAATCATGGATCAACAATCAAAACACATGGTAATCTTTATGAAAAACTTATAAACCACCAGCAATATAAGAAATAGAATACAAACCAAAAGAGAATCAAGCGTATAATGCCACGATATATTAGTGGTTCCACCCAATCTTTGGTGTTCCCAGTTGGAGAGATCATTATCACTTCGATCAACTTAGATTATAATGTGTAGTTCTTGGATTCAACGGAAAACATAGCCCGTTAAGAACTATGGAGAACAATATCTGTAAAGAAAAAATAACTTTTGGCTCTCGACAACCTACACAACTCTCTGTTTTGTCCACTGTGTTAGATAATCTCGTTGTTCTATTTTCCCGTTGGTTAGTTTGTTTGACGCAAATAAATGAAGAGGCCACGATTTGTGTGTGCACCGTCAAAGTAGGATTACATGGAGAACCCGTCAAGCGCACGACTGAGTTCGTGTCGATCGCTACGAAATATTCGGCAGCATGTTGTTACTTCTGTTTCCTTTTTGCTTTAATAAATAGATAAGGATGAAAACAGTAGCTGCAACTTGAGGCAACCAATAAATAAAACACAGGTGTTCTCCTTTGTTGTGTGATGTGCTTTTTTCCACTTGTTTGCGTGAGTTTGAGAGTCAGGGCGGACAAGTGGTATCAAAGCCCGGTTCGAGTTCTTCGGCACCTCACAATGGAACTGATCCCCACCAATCAAGCAGCAAGCAGCCATGGGCACGAGCTTGCGCTACTGCAGGTGATGAAGGAGCCGTGCGGGACAACGACGTACCCCATCCTGACACGATCAAACTACAGCGACTGGGTCCTCTTGATGAGGGTCATCCTGTAGGCGAGAGGCCTGTGGCGGGTAGTCAAGGGTGCAGAGGCCATCACCGACGACGCCGGCTACCACAATGACCGCAAGGTAATGGAGGCCATCCTCCGCGCCGTGCCGTCGGAGATGATAGCAACTCTGGCGGTAAAGCCCACGGCAAAGGATGCGTGGGATACAATCAAGACCATGCGCATGGGGTATGAACGTGTGCGCGACGCCAAAGCTCAGACGCTTAGGACCGAGTTCGAGGAGCTGAAGCATAAACCTGGTGAGTCGATCGATGAGTTGTCTTTGCGTCTAACCGGCATTGTTAGCAAACTCTCTGATCTCGGTGACGAGATCAAGGAGAAGCAAGTCATGCAGAAGTTCCTATGCGTTATTCCCAAGCGGTACTCGTAGCTGGTCGTGTCCGTGGAGAGCCTGCTCGACCTGAACATGCTCTCGTTGGAGGACCTGACCGGTCGTTTCAAAGCGGCCGAGGAACGGTTCGAGCTTGAGGTGGCAGAGGATGGCCGTGTCAAGCTCTTGCTGTCGGAGGAGGATTGGCTCTCGCGCATGCGGCGGTGCGAACAGGACGGCTCTTCCAGCCGTGATGGTAGTGGCTTCATCCCAAACAAGCGCCATGGCAAGGCACAGAATGCGCATGGCAAGGAGGTCGCGCGCGACGGCGGCGGCAGGGCGTTCAATGCCGGTCGTGATGTTAAGAAGGACAAGTGTCGGTACTGTGATAAACTGGAGCACTGGGCGCATGATTGCAGGAAGAAGAAATGCGACGAGGCCACCAACCTCGCATAGGTGGAGGATGAGGAGCCCGCACTCCTCATGGCTGAAGTTGCATCGCTCACCGCGGTGCACGTCGAGTCAGAACGCGGCGGCGGCGACATCTCTGTTTTTCTCAACGAAGAATGCGTCGAGGTCCTGCTCGGCAAGGAGGATGATGTGAAAGACGCTGCGTGGTACCTAGACACTGGGGCGTCAAATCACATGACGGGCGACAGCACCGCGTTCACCGAGCTGGACGCAGGCGTGACTGGGTCGGTCCGGTTCGGCGATGGCTCAGTGGTGGAGATCAGGGGGCTGTCACTGTGCTTTTCACAGCGCATGGTGGTCGGCATCGCATGTTCACCAACGTCTACTATATACCCAAGCTCTGCAGCAACATCATCTCCCTTGGGCAGCTCGATGAGGTGGGCTGCGAGGTGCTCATCAGAGGCGGGGTCATGCGCGTGCGAGATCGACAACAACATCTCCTCGTCAAGGTAACGCGGACTAGCAACCGGCTGTATGTGATTTCCCTTAATGTTACGAAACCGGTGTGCATGTCAGCTAGTACAGGGGACATTGCTTGGCTTTGGCATGGGCGTTTCAGCCATCTGAACTTCGAGGCACTGTGCAAGCTCGCGCACGATGGCATGGTACGCGGACTTCCTCACATTGAACACGTGGACCAACTCTGTGACGCGTGTCTCGTCGACAAGCAGAGGCGTGCACCCTTCCTGCAGATGGTGAATTATTGTGCCGAGGGTCGCATCGACCTCGTACATGGTGATCTTTGCGGGCCCATCACGCTGGCAACACACTGAGGGAGGAAGTACTTCCTCCTCCTCGTCGATGACAAAACCCGCTACATGTGGGCCGCCTTGCTGACAAACAAGGATGAGGCGGCGGCCGCGATCAAAAATTACCAAGCTGCTGTCGAGGTGGAGACCGGGAGGAAGCTGCACATGCTGCACACAGATCGAGGTGGCGAGTTCACCTCTGTGGAGTTCGGGGACTACTGTGTCGATCGCGGCGTGCACCGGCAGCTGACGGTGCCGTACTCCCCGCAGCAGAACGGCGTCGTCGAGCGACGGAACCAATCCGTCATGTCCATGGCGCGTTGTCTGTTGAAGGCGAGGAAGATGCCAGGTGCATTCTGGGGGAGGCAGTCAGCATGGCGGTGTTCATCCTAAACTGCTCGTCGACCCAGAGTGTACGTGGCATGACTCCGTACGAGGCTTGGCACGGGAAGAAGCCGGCGGTGCACTTCTTCAGAACGTTCGGTTGCATCGCACATGTTAAGGTAACACGGCCTAACCTGAAGAAATTGGATGATCGCAGCATCCACATGGTGTTGATCAGCTACGACATCGAGTCCAAGGCTTATCGGGTATATGACCCGACGAGCAAGCACGTGTGTGTGACACACGACGCCGTGTTCGATGAAGCGGCGTGCTGGGACTGGATTGGCTTCGAAGTGGGTTCGTCCTCATTCACAGTGGAGTACACACCGCCCATCGCGACGGCGTGCGGGGGAACCACCACACTGACACAAGGGGGAGGAGCAACACCACCTGCGTCCGAGCCGGCCACGCCGTGTGCACGGACACCCGAGCCGGACACGCCACGCCGTTGCACGCTTCACCAACCACTGAGCCGAACGCCGTGGAGTTTGTGTCTCCACCACCCGATGCAACACCTGTGGCCATGATCGGCAACAACGAGGCGCCACGACGCTACCGCACCGGCAACAACGTGTACGCCACGACTGGCGAGCATGTGATGGACCCAGAGGAGCTCCTGCTCGCGACCGGTGACGAGCCGGTGACGTTCCAGGAGGCTGAGCCGCATGCATGCTGGTGAAAGGCGATGCTCGACGAGTTGGGCTCGATCGTCGAAAACCACACTGGAATGCTAACGGAGTTGCCTGCAGGGAAAAAGCCGATTGGGCTGAAGTGGGTTTTCAAGTTGAAGAAGAACAGCGCCGACGAAGTGATCAAGCACAAGGCCAGGCTCGTGGCGAAGGGCTATGTCCAGCGTGCGGGGATCGACTTTGATGAAGTCTTCGCTCATGTGGCTCGACTGGACTCCGTCAGAGGGCTTCTGGCGATCGTGGCGCACGTCGGCTGGGAAGTACACCATCTCGACGTCAAGTCTGCATTTCTGAACGGCGATGGAGGAAGAGGTGTATGTAGCGCAGCCGCCCAGATTCGTTCGAGATGGGCACGAGCACAAAGTATTGCGGCTGCACAAGGCTTTGTACGGACTGCGTCAGGCTCCTCGTGCGTGGAACACCAACTTGGATGATACGTTATTATCACTTGGGTTTCACAGGAACGAAACAGAGCACGCAGCTTACACCCGGGGCGTCGGCGATGAGAATCTGATGCTGGGCGTGTACGTGGACGATCTGATCGTCACGGGTGTGCACTTGAAGGCCATCGATCGTTTTAAGCAAGAGATGAAGGCCAAGTTTCAGATGAGCGATCTCGGCAAGCTTGGCTATTACCTCGGCATTGAGGTACGACAAGGCACCGGTGAGATCACGCTGCGGCAGACTGCGTACGCGGCCAAGGTGCTCGAGAAAGCGGGCATGATCGGTTGCAACCCGGTCCACGTCCCAATGGAGCCACGATTGAAACTGAGCAAGGAGAGCTCAAACCCACCGGTGGATACGACGCCCTACCAGAGTATCATCGGGAGTCTATGCTACTTGGTACACACACGGCCCGACATCGCGTTCGTCGTCGGCTACGTCAGTCGCTACATGGAGTCGCCCACGACCGAGCATTGGAGTACCGTCAAGCACATACTCAGGTATATTGCTGGCACTATTGGCTACGGATGTTGCTACGCCAAGGACATTTCCGGAGCTAAACTCATGGGGTACATCGACGCCGACATGGCCGGAGATGTCGACGACAGGAAAAGCACTACCGGCGTGGTGTTCGTTCTCGGGGGAGCCCGGTAAGATGGCAATCACAGAAGCAGAAAGTGGTTGCCCTATCGTCTTGCGAGGCGGAGTACATTGCCGCAACTACTGCAGCATGCCAAGGTGTGTGGCTTGCACAGCTGCTCAGTGATCTTCTCGGTAAGGAGGCCGACGGAGCTACTCTACTCGTGGGCAAAAAATCAGCGATTCAACTTTGTAAGAATCCGGTTTTCCATGACCGGAGCAAACATATCGAGACGCGCTACCATTTCATCAGGCAGTGCGTTGAAGGCGGCAAGATCGCCGTCGACTACGTCTATACCGATGATCAGCTAGCGGATCTATTGACAAAAGCACTTGGGCGAGTCAAGTTCTAGGGCCTGCGGGCGAAGCTAGGCATCGTCAACATCCAGAACAACTAGATTAGGGGGAGTTTGTTAGATAATCTCGTTGTTCTGTTTTCACGTTGGTTAGTTTGTTTAACGCAAATAAATGACGAGGCCACGATTTGTGTGTGCACCGTCAAAGTAGGATTGCATGGATAACCCGTCAAGCGCACGACTGAGTTTGTGCCGATCGCTGCGAAATATTCGGTAGCACGTTGTTACTTCTGTTTCCCTTTTGCTTTGATAAATAGAGAAGGATGAAAACAGTAGTTGCAACTTGAGGCAGCCTGTAGTTTAGTACGCAAGATAAAATAGTAAACACATGGGAATAATAATCAACACAGCACGACACATAGACATTAGTAACGCAGTTCGGTGCGCACACCTACATCTGCGGGGCCTCGCCCAGAAATTCAAATTACTCCACTAAAATAATGATAATTACAATCACCAATACTATTTGATACTAGGGAAAACAAACTCCCCCTTAATACAAACCGCAAGGGTTGATCTCAATCAACCCCGTGGAGTAATTTGCGCAAGCTCCCCGTGCGTGCAAGATCCCCTTGCAATACTAACCAAGATCAACTCCCTTGATCTTCTACCTCAGTAGTAGTCGGCCTCCTCCCGGAGCTTGATGTCTCTTTCGCAAAAGGTAATCTTCAAAAGCGATAACTCCCACGACAATCCAACTTCCAACTTTTCTGCGCTCACACTTCGAAGTTGTTAAATTGTTAATAACAAGGTTGTAAAAAACGCTAGGCGCTAGGCGTTCGGATTGCTAGCGCCTAGCGCCCAGAGCATTAATCGGGGATTAATCGGGGATTAATCGGCCTAGGCGGATTTGCAGTTTTTAATTATTTTATTTATTTTTATATAATATATTTATGTTTATATATAAATATAAATATATATTATTTAAAATACATCAAATATTTAATACATACTAAATCAAATCCAGTTTACATACTTTAGAGTATTTGTGTGCAACAAAATAAAATTTAATAGATACTCTTATGCAATTAAGCCATTTACCAAAAATGCCCAGAAACCGCCCAGAAACCGCCTAGGAACCGCCCAGGAACCGCCTAGGAACCGTCCAGAGCGCCCAGACACCGCCCAGAACGCTTAGGCGGCCGATTAATCCCCAAAACGCCCAGATTGACCGCCCAGGCCATAATCGGGACGTTTACTGGCCGCCTAGCGCCTAGGCGCCGCCTAGGCGGCCGCCCAGGCCGATTTTTAGAACACTGGTTAATAACAATTCCACCGGTAGAATCACTGAAGATTGGCCGAACAACCCAGAGCACAGCTAGGCGAGATAAAGCAGTTAATATAGAGATCTCAGCCGACAAACAGATCTGAAGCCAAACAAATATCCTTAACCATTCTTCAACAGCTTCAACAAATATAACCATGAGAAACACTTGTCCCGCACTGAAGGAGAAGATCTGAATCTGATCAACAAACATGATAGCTTCTTATCTCCAATAACTACAAATCTATTACGACGAGGTCTTATCTTCAAAAGTCGTAATTCAAACAGCTACATAGAATACACATGAAGACTGATCTCAAATGTTTGAACAATAAGTTCAACATTTCATATGACACAATGTTCAACATTTCATAAGCACTCATTGTGTCACGGTCACAAATGTTGAACAATAAGTTCAACATTTCATATGACATATTGTTCAACATTCCACATGAATCATTGTGCCACAAATGACAAACAACAGACTCAATAAAGAAAACACAGGTGTTCTCCTTTGTTGTGTGCTGTGCTTTTGTCCACTTGTTTGTGTGAGTTTGAGAGTCATGGCTGCTGACACACTGCAGATCTTTTAAAATTTACCTTTTGCGATGGTAGCAAGCACAAGTCCATAAATCTTCGTTTGTGTACCGTCGTAATATTTTAAAGCTGTTCATGTTCAATACTTTCCCTCTTAATTATAGATACAAGTCTGATAGTAAGATAAATTTGCTTTTTTTTTTTTTTGCGCTAAACTAGAGTTGGTCATTTAAAAATTACCTTAAATTCTTTTTAAAAAGCCACCACCATACAAAGCTTTTGAGTAGATAAGCTCACAAGTTTCATATCTCTACACACTTGATGAATCATACTTTCGGGGCTTCTACTCAAATCCATGACTTCCTCCGTCAACTCTCACAACCCAACAATCCACGCTCTATTAGAGCAGCAGAAATGCTCGAGCTTGAGAGGCCTCCAACAAATCCACGCTCAAACAATCACAACCGGCTTCATTCAACACGCCCAATCCCTCGCCAGACTCATCTCCCTCTCCATTTCCCTCTCCCCACAAGACACGAGCTTATCCTACGCATCCACGCTCTTCAACCGCAGCCCCCACCAACACAACACAATCCTTTGGAATACAATGTTGAGGGGGTTCGCGAACCGGGATTTGCCCAAGCTGGCCATCGCAGGCTACTTGGAGATGCTCCAGGACCCCGGCACTCCCCCGGATAGATTCACCTTCCCGTCGCTGCTCAAAGCGTGCGCTCGGTCCCCTGGCTCGGTCAGCGGAAGGGCCGTCCATGGCCAGGTTCTGAAACTTGGCCTCGACTCCGACCTCTACACGCAGACCACACTCATCGCAATGTACTCGTCTTCCAGAGACACGGCCTCCGCAAGAAGGGTGTTTGACAGGATGGGAGGTGAGAAGAATGCCGTTGCTTGGACTTCGATGATCAATGCATACGTCAAGAGCCAGTCCCCGGGCGAGGCGCTGCGGCTGTTTTCCTTGATGGATCAACAAGGACTTGCGGTCGATGCGGTCACCATGGCCACCGCCATCTCTGCCTGCGGAGAGGGGAAAGATTTGGGGAACGGCAAGAGGCTGCATCGCCGCGTCATGGATTCAAGAATGAGGGTCTGCGTGGTTATGGGGACTGCCCTTGTCAACATGTACTCCAAGTGTGGGGAGCTCGATTCGGCAAGAGAGGCCTTCGATTCGATTCCTTCCCAGGACAGAAATGTGGTGTGCTGGTCCGCCATGATATCTGGGTATTCTCAGAACAACGGGAGCGCGGAGGCCCTGAGGCTGTTCAAGGAGATGGTTGCCAGCTCCGATCACAGGCCGAATGAGATCACGGCCATGGCAGCGCTCTCGGCCTGTGCTCAGGCTGGTGACCTGAGCCTGGGGAAGTGGATCCACGCCTACGTCGATAAAGCCCGGCTGGATCGTTCGATTGGTTTGATGAACTCGCTCGTTGACATGTACTCGAAATGTGGGAAGATTGAGCTAGCCTTTGAGATCTTTGATGACATGCCGAAAAAGGATGTCGTCTCCTGGAATGCGATGATCAGCGGATTTGCGCTACATGGGTTGGGTGAGCAAGCCTTGGATCAGTTCAGTCTGATGCAGGAGGCAGGCGTTGCCCCCGACGACATAACCTTCATCGGGGTGTTATCGGCCTGCAGCCATGGGAGATTGTTGAAGGACGGGCTCTTTCATTTCCGAAGGATGAAGGAGGTGTATGGTGTTGAGCCCAAGTTAGAACACTACGGATGCGTTGCTGATATGCTCAGCAGAGCTGGAATGCTCGAAGAAGCCGAAAATTTCATCAGAGAGATGCCGATGCAGCCAAATGGGGCGGTCTGGGGAGCTCTGCTCAGCGGATGCAGGGTCTACAACAATGCAGAGATAGGCGAGCAGGCAGGCGAGCGGCTGCTTGATATCGAGCCCCATAACGACGGCGTTTATGTTCTCCTGTCAAACATTTTCGCCCGAAAGAAGCAATGGGAAGAGGTGAGAAGGGTGAGGCTTCTGATGCATCAGAGAGGCATTAGGAAGACACCGGGCTGCAGCTCAATTGTGGTTGATGGTGTCAGCCATGAGTTCACCGTCGGAGACAGCAGCCATCCTGAATCAGCCAGCATCCATACAATGCTCGACGCGGTTAACGACAGACTGCGAGCAGCAGGTCATACGCCGGAGACATCAGAGGTGACGCTAAACATCGACGAAGAAGAGAAGGAAGGCTCGCTGTCGCAGCATAGCGAGAAGCTGGCCGTGTCATTTGGCCTGATAAAGACCGCGCCAGGGGACGAGATCCTGATATTGAAGAATCTCAGGGTGTGTGCAGATTGCCATTCTGCGTTCAAACTGATCTCCAAGCTCTTTCAGCGAAACATTACAGTCAGGGACAGGGGCAGGTTCCACCATTTTAGAGACGGGGAATGTTCTTGCAAAAATTATTGGTGAGCCGCTTTCAAGAGTTCCTAGCAATATTCAATGACCATGGGGAACAATACAACGCTAGAAGTATTACCATAAAAGGGAACTTTATTTGCTATCAAATTTTAGAACCTTATGTTTCTAAGTACTTGTATGCTTTTAATACTACTTGGCTTAAATTTAAAACAAAGCACTGCTGAAAGAATTTTCTTAAGAGGGTTCAGAGTTTGACCATGATCCATCATCTGTGTTGACTGTTCGTAAATTAAGCACAATATTGTTTTATACCAATGACTGTAGTAAGCAAACCACAGTTATTGACTTCCAACTCATGGCAGAGGTTGATATATATAACCCCCTCCACGTCGGATTAATCCCACATTAAGCCCCCATTCAGCCCTTCATTGGGAGTGCTCTAAGAAATGACCAATTTCATTTGCTATCAGCATTCAGCACGTTGATTTGTAGCAATACAAAGCACAGGTATCTGACTTAAGTGGTGGTCTTATAATATACCCACAAGGGACATCTATGGTGTAAACTATGGACTCCTTCAAAGCTTCGACGGAGACCGGATTGTTGAGCCCCGTCTTTCAGGAAGTTTCAAGTCCTCCCACCCGGCCTCATCGACCTTTGAAAAATATCGACCCACCATATCATCGCCTACCAGATCAAGTCTCGGCGGATCCCACTGCAAAGTGGAATGGAATGAGTCACTATTACCATGAATTTCATATATAATAAAAAACTTTTAAGACGACCTAACAAATTTCTAGTAGGAAGAAAAGGGATTCACGCAGAGAATCCAACCTTTGGGTTTCTATCTTTATCCACCAGTATAGCCCTGCAACCCTGCACGCAGAAGCTAGGTTTTCACAAAGAACGCAAGGGAAACATGTTGATGGGGGATATCACAGTAAAGAACTACCTCGAAATAATCCCTGCTAAGTTCCTTCCGTAGAACATGGCAACACATCTTGTACTCGCGGACAAGGCATTCACCAATTCGTTGCATTCTCCCTTCTCTTATCTGGATTTTCACAAAATGTAGCTTAAGGGACAACAGAATCGGAGAGCGGGGGAGATAAATTTTGTGCATGTACACCAGCTAATACACACATTTGCTTAACAGAGGGGAGTTACTGATTAAGTATTAACTTCCTCTCACAATCTCTTGACCACAAACACATGTAGAAGCTATGATAAATTGCATCGGATATCCATACCGATCTGAGAGAAATCTTGAGACTGGTAGGTGATGCTTTCTTCAATGACTCAATTGCAGATGAAATCCACTCACTGGGCCCATTTACAGACTCTTGCTCCTGTAATAATATGACTAGGTACTAGGTATGATGTTCATGAATATGAGAAATGAAAAAAAAAAAGAAATGATTTAGCAGATAATTTTGATATTGATTTTGTAAACCAGTCAACATACAAGAGCAGATAGAATTTCTTCAATGGTTCTTTTAGAGAAGCATCTTTCAATTATATCCAACCTGCAAATACCCAGAGTGGTCAGCCTGAGAACATACAAGTGCACAATAAAATGTACAGAATATGGAAATTATAGGAATAGATATGTTAAAAGAAATCTAGGAGCTTGAGCGATCTGACTAGACCACCAGGGAAAGTGATCCACTTTGATTTTACAAAAAGATCCTTCTCTACATTAGATATATAGCTTTATCAGTAGTGGTCATACGAAGCATTGCACAGTGTTTTGGAGGTAATATATATTCCATTTTGCCTTTTTATAGTTCCTTCCATGGTCCTGTTTTTGCATCTCGGTTTGCATGGACAACCTCTTATAAGCCACAGAGATAAACGAAACTTGGTAAATGTCAAATCAAACAATGGTTTATCTAACTTAAATGAATTGCAGGATTAAATACTTCAATCTCTCCATCTTTCAACGTGTCAGAAAGTACATGAACACTGCAATTAAGTTGTGGACATATGTTTTGCTAACAAGGCACTGAGACAGATTAAGGCTAGTTCTAAGTTACAAAAAATAAGGGATATATTCTTCAAGTTTGTTTATTCCTAGCAGATGGATGGGTATTATATGCAGAATCCTGAAAAATATGAAGCCTGTAAAAGGCAAGGAGAAATATGTATTTTAAGATCTAAAAGAATATATACTAAAACCAGCATGAAAATTTTCGGTTCTTAGACTCTAAAAGTTCTAACGAAAAATACAATGCATAAGACAAAAAAGTTTAATATCCAAAAAGTTAGAAAATTATACAGATGCAGTCATTTCAACTTCCATGATTTTAGGATCAACCAGCTCTCCAAAAAAAATGCTATTTTGTCTATCAGACAAAATGGTAGCACATTTTCTTCTTTGAAACATGAGAACTCATTTTAATCTGAATATGTGTGCATTTTTGTTAATACAGCCATTGACTTTGTGTGTGCACGTGCATGTGTGTTGGGAATATTAGTACCTATTAAAAGCACTTTTTTCTGGCAAAGGCATCGGTTGTGAAAACCGATCAATGATTCCACAGACAGTAAACAGATCAGAACTTTCCACCCTGGTAAGTGATTCCTCCATCATCTCCAAACCCTGGCAACTGACAAGCAACAACTCAGACTTGCATTTTTCATCCACCCATGTTTCTAAACTGTTTTGAAAGATGTCCTTAAAAATAAGAGTCAAATAGATTTTTAAAAATAGGTAAAACAGGGGTGAACAAGTCAAATTTAGACAAAACGGGTAAACAGATTATTGCATCTTATCAGGGATGCTCCATATGATGCTTCAGAAGAAGTAAAAAGAAATGAAAAAGAACAGGAAGGAAAGAGGGCTTAGTATTTATGCATTCAATAAATTATGATCATACCGATGAAGGAACAAAGTGGGTTGCAAGGCCACATGCAAGCATTTCAGCCCCACTCAACCTTGCACCAGTCAGACCAACATACTCTCCTGGATAATAAGACATTGAAATAGGGGGCAGATGACGAGTGGAGGAGAAGAGAGAATATCATGTAAATAAAATTAACTGTCATTTGTAAAGAAAACAAGTATTGATAACATGAAGAAGAATCTGCTAGAAAATAGACAAACACATGATAGATTGACCAAAGAGCATGAAGATAAAAAGATGCCAGTTAGTTTGAATATTAAAAGATAGGAAGTGTATGCTATTGTCTGCACCGGAGCAGTTGAGGCAGCCATTCACTGATGTAATCCCATTCAGTCAACTATAGAGTCATTATTACAAAAATCTAGCACCCATCCGCCTACACTTGTAACAGTCCCAACCTTTTACGGTATTTTTATTAAAAAATTATGATGTATTTTGATCCAAATTATTTTAAATAAGTAATTAGAATTTTTTTAAATTATTTTTAATGATTTTTTGAATTTATTTATATTTATTTAGTTAAAACCTGTTAACTCGTTAATTATAGCCAATTAAATTAAATTCGAATTTAGTTTCAAATTTCAAATCTATATTTAAAAATAAAAAATTATTTAAATTAAATTATTAAAAAATTCATTTTCAAATCAGATTAGAGATCCTAACTATATGCAAATTCTAACCTTATTAAAACTAATATCAAACCCGAACGGTTTACATCTAATAACACCCATATTTAATCCTAATTAATCTCAAATTAAATTTCAAATTTAAACCTTGAAATCTAAATTTCAAAATTCAGAAAGTATTTAAAATAAGATTAAAAACAAAATCTATTTTTGAAAACAAATCAAATCCTAATTAATCTTAACTTCAATTTCAAAATTGAACATTTTATATCTAAATTTCAAAATATAAATCATCTAAATTTAATTTTTAACAAAAATATATCATCTAAATTTAACTCAAGAATTCTAAACAAAAACAAGCAGTAATACACTTAAATGTTAACTCTAAATTCCGAATATGAAAATAAAAATTTGCTTCAAAAAAATTATCTTCTAACTCGGAATCAAATCCTAATTGAAAAAGAAATCTAATTCAAATCCAATTTTAAATCTAAAACACTAGTCATTTACCCCTTAAACCCGACCTATTAATAACCCAAACCATTTATGAGTAAACTGGATATGTGCTGACAAAGGAGGAAATTTCATGCACTGTCAGCACCAAAACACTAATAAAATTTGAAATTATTTATTCTAGGTTATTGTACATATTCAAAAACCCCAAATATGAGTGAATCAAATGTGTATTTGACTCTCGATCCACTTGTAAAAAGTTTTATTGTTCTGAAATAGTTGAATTTGAAACGGTTAGATTGACTGTCAAATAGTGTTAGATTCACTTGAACTTTTGTATGGAGATCATCCATGATGCTGGGAACAAATCCCAAAAAAAATAAACATATATATATATATATATATATATATATATATATATATGTTGTCAGTGCAGAAAAATTTCCGATTTTGAGATTTGTTCCACACACATCATGAATGATCACCATACCAAAAAATTAAGTGAATCCAATGTTATTTGACTCGCGATCTAATCGTTGCAAATTCAACGGTTTCAGATGAAATATTGTAATGTCCCTCACCCATCCACATGGGATTTTCATTCACTAAAATATTTAAAAATAAAATAATGTTTTTATAATTTTTGATGATATTTTTGTATTTTTCATATTTTTTCGAGCCCATTTTTACTCAACCCCGTTTTTAACTAAACCCCAACCATTAAAGATTTAACCGGCAACCCGCTTCATTAAACACAAACCAGACCCGCTTCACAATAAAAATCACACATCCCTCTCCTTTTATATTTTCCTTTCTGTTTTTCTTTCTTTTCTTTGTTCTCTATTATGCCCACTAGTTTCTCCTCTCTCGCGACAACCATCCCTACTGTGACGCAGTGCTACGGCAACGTGGATGACTACGAGCCCACATCGTCGTTACCCTCTTGCCTTGCAGCTCATCGTCTCGCTTTCCCTATTTAATTCCCTGAAATCCTAACCCTCGCCCTCATCAAGCAACGGTGTTGTAATCCCATCCCTCTTGTTCACCGGGTTCCTTTACACTCCCCACCCACATAGACCATCCCTCAGCTCCGATCCCCCTCTCATATAGGCAGCCGCAGCCACACACAACGACTGTGAGGCGGTGAGGCCACGACAATGATCACTGGCCTTCTCTTTGACTCTGACAATAGGTAGTCCCTTGATTTCATTTTATCGGCCTCAACAAACTTGGCCATCTCTTTTAACTGTTGGGAATGTGATGGAATGCGGGGTTTTGTCACTCTCCGTGTATTACAGTTATTTTTCATGCTTGAATGGTGATCTTGATTGAAATTTTATTTCATAAGATGACATATTATGGCTCAGCTTAGAATTTGATGGTGTCGCCTAAAGATTTTGATGCCTTGTGCAATTGTTGTTGGTTGTGGTTGTTTCCTTGTTTTGGGGTTGCATGCGTTTCTTGTCTGACCCTGCAAGTTGCCCCTTTTGTCATTGTTTGCTCATCCGCTAACTGAGCTTTGCTCTCCGCTCCTTGCTCCCCTTTTGCCTCCCTTTTTGCCCATCCGTTTGCCTCTGATCACTACTTTGTTCACTCTTATTTGCTCCTCTATTCGCTCCCCGATGGCTGTGTCTCTCCCTGTCTTTTGGCTTTTGTGGATTCTTCCTCACTAGGTTACCGTCTCTTGCCCCCTGTTGTTCATTGGGCTATTGCTACCCTGGGCTTGCATTGTAGTTTCCTGCTGCTCTCTTTTAGGCTTGTATTTGTTGTTTTCCTACTGCTCTGTTGGCTCAAGTTTGCAGCTTCCTGCTGCACTCTTTTGTTCTTAGGTTAGCAATTTCATGTTGATATTTTACTCTCGGATTAGCAGTTTCCTGCTACACTTCTCCTGGGCTTAGGTTTGATGTTTCTTGCAAATGTCTCATGGGCACTTGCTTGCAGTTTCCTGCTGCATATCTCGGATCAGTTTTGTAGCTCTGTTGCTACCTCACTTGAGTTCTATTGTGCCTATTGGGCCTATAACTGGATCTGATTGCTTCCTTTTTTAGTCTTGTTTGGCTGATGATGAGGAATCTCGATTGTTGATTTTTGTTGGGATGTGTGTTGGGCCCTTTTGATGACATGTTTGCAACCCAATTTATATGAATGTTTGGGCCTTGGCAATGGGTTTTTGCTATCCTTACATGGATTAGAAATTCATGATATTCAATGATGACCTTGCTTTGAGAATAATAAAGCTACGAAATAATAATTAAATGAGGAATGATAATGACATAAAAGACTTTGACATGAAACTAGTAATGATATGTTTTTTATTCTCTTTCTAACCTTTTTTCCCTCTTTGGTTTTGCTTTCTTTTGTTATAGGCGGCCCACCAAGCCAAGCCCACTAAGGCTCCTTTTAATTCCTTTTCCCCCTCTTAGTTCTTCGGCCCAAGCCCAATTTAACACCTTTTATTTGCTCAGCTGAACCCCCACCCACACGAGCCCGAAGCGAACCAAATCCCCAGCGGCCGTCTCGCCCAGTCGCTTCGATCGCTCGAAGCCCTAATTGCGGGCCGTTCGGAAAACTTTCACTGCCCTTTCTTCTCTCTTCAGTTACGCGCACGATAGGCCACGATTGCCTCCACAATCGCCTCAACGCACTTCCTCCAACGGTTACATCCTACCCATATTTCTTCTCCTCTCTTCTTGTAGGAGTTCATGCGAAACTGTAAGTATCCTCTTAAATTTTCTGAAGATTTTGATTCAATTTTCTTGGGCTTTTGGAGTTGTTTCTTGAGGAAATTATTCGGATCTGTGCTGAGAGCTTTTGGTTTTCTTCAATTTCTTTGGGTCATCGCGATTTACAGTAGATACTTATCTTCACATTCTTCAGTTTAATTTTGGTTTATTATGTATAGACCTTAAGATGAAATTGATGGTTAATTTGCATGAAAGTTGGGATTTTTGAGAAGATGATGATATTGGGAAACATTTTTAGGGTTTTGATTACCTCTGATCTATTTTTGTGGGGTTGGCTCCCTTAACTGCTTGCCGTGGGGTCTCGGTTTTCTGTGCTTGGGCTGTTTTGGGGTTTCGGCTTCTTATCTTGATTGTTC
The DNA here is from genome assembly GCA_030789695.1 of Scilla litardierei. Classification (NCBI taxonomy): domain Eukaryota; kingdom Viridiplantae; phylum Streptophyta; class Magnoliopsida; order Asparagales; family Asparagaceae; genus Scilla; species Scilla litardierei. The sequence goes on from CM061142.1 coordinate 396,813,800, forward strand.
GTAGGTCTCAGCTTGTGGACTTGGCTGGTCTGGGGGTTCGACTTGGCTGTTCTAGGGTTTCGGCTGGCCCATTACGATGTTGTATCTTTGTTGGTTAGTCTATGGGTTCGACTTGGCTATTCTGGGGGGTTTGGCTTGTTCATTTGCTGGTTGTTTTAAGTTCCTGTGTGGCTTATTTGAGTTCTGGGGCTCCCTTACCCCACTGTCTTTGGTCCTCTGACCTGGTTCCTTATTGTTCGTATCACAGTCCCTGTGGATCTTGCCGCAGGCTCGGGTCCCTCCACAACGTAATGAGATTCCCAAAATCTGATCCCCTAGATGTTAATATTTTGTCAACGGTTTCAAAAAATCTTAAGTTAATTTGTTGGTTCAGATGTTCAATTAGGTTTTCTTTAAACCAGTGTCTATTGTCTTCTTAAAACCAGAGTTCTGTACTATTTTAAAGTTCAAATTTGGAAATTTAGTTTAATTCTCAGATTCTCCAAAGTCAGCTTTATTCTGTTCTCTTAATTTCATAAACCTAAGTGTAGAACCAAATGTGATCTCCAATAGTTTCATCTAAATTGTAACTTGTGGCATAGTAGTCTTAAGAACGAGTAAACGTTGAATTCCATGGAAATCCTGAAATACTTTCTTGCTATAATGAAGTAGGACTGATCTCATATATTCATTTACGCAATTTAGGGGTGAGGCATGACTACAAAATGATTTGGGCTTGATTCTGGATTTGACCCTTGATACAAATGTTTCTGTTTAAAGCATGGAGTATAACTTGACATAATATTAAGAAACCCCTCTAGATTGTGTAAATTAATGAGTAAGGTAGACGCTCATGAGAACTATGATTTCGTTGACATTGATATAGCTGACATGCAAACCTAGAGACGCCTGAACAACTAGACAACATTTTCCGACATGAACATAGCACCTGACACCAAGCTACTAACTAAACAACTTCACATGACTTGCTGGGATTTTGGTAAAACTTATAATTGAGAGATTGCTAGGCGATTGGAGCACTGCTTTCGGCCCGTATCTGGGAGGATTTCCGTCTATAAATTATGAGTCCTTGTCGCAGTTGACTTCAATTAGACTCGGCCCGGGGTAACGTTCCACGGTCCAAGATGGTCTCCGGGTTGCACATCGTGCTCTCGGTTATAAGTTTACAATTTAGAATTTGACAACATTAGCCGTACAACCTTATAGTAGTTTGATGATATTGAAATAACCATAATACGTTACATTGTTGTACCATACCATTTATACATGTTCTCTATTATGTCTCTTTGTTCATGCACCGATATTATTAATGTTGCTTGTTTAGATATAATCTACTCTATTGAGCAGTGATACCACTCCTATTGTTGGCACTATGTGATAAACATGAATGCACAGATGCACCTGTGTACGAGGAGTCGGAGCTTCCGGCCCAGGACGCTAAGTTATGAGGATCAATTGAATGTGAGTGTCCTTGGCAGTTTCATTTCCATGTATTTATGTTTCAGCTTTAGAGTGAGATTATACTTCATTTTCCTTGTACAGAACTTTGTAAACCTGATATGAAGGTAATGAAAAGAGTATATAGTATTTTAATTCTGTTAATTTCTGCTCTGCTCTATATTGTTTTCACTGGTAATTGCAAGACCTGTATAAAATTGTACTAAAGTGGCGACAATCGGACTTGGGGCGTTACAAGTGGTGGCATATGCGGGTCCGTGCAATCACCTTGTGAACAGTGTAGATCAGGTAGAAATTATGTGTTTAAGATGCTCAATTGAATTAATCTTACCTTATGAATATATGTGTATGAAAGTTTACGACGCAAAAGACGTAGAGCATATAAGAAATCGACTATGGACGAAAACGCTTCGGAATCATGATCAGGATCTGGGACGGACAACTTTGGATCGAACACGGGGCATCAGATCTCAGACCAGGCTTTACGAGAGATGGTCCAGTCAATACAAAAGGAACCCAGACAAGATTGAGTGTTTAGTTACAGGCACTACGCCCGCCAACTTTTATTGGATAAGAGGACCATCTAGCTGTAGAGGAGTGGCTGCGTTCGACTGCCGATATGCTGAAGGAAGCACGGGTACCTGCAGATTCATGGGTTGACATGACGAAGCTACAATTGACCAGGGAGGCCAAGATATGGTGGGATTCCACATAGAGCCGATAAACGCAGCCGATCTTTTGGGATACCTTTGAGGAGACGTTTGATGCCCAATACTTCACTAGAGGTGGAAATGGAGTTGGAGGCGTAGTTCGTGGGTCTGAAACATGGCTATATGACTGTAGAGGGATATTACGCTGAGTTTTCTAAGATCGATAGGTGTGTATTTTTACGCATGACACTTAACTATACCGTGCATATGTATTTACTCATTAATTGGTATTCCATGTTTGCCAAGGATATGGTGTCCACCCCTCTAGCTCGGGCCAAGAGATTTCAGCAGGGCCTAAACATCGATATCCGTGACAAGCAGGTTAGGTTCAAATTGAAAATCGATGCTGACGTACTCCACAGCTCGAGAGTACGAGTATGTGCAGCGGGGAGAGGGAACGAGAGCGACCGGCGGTGGCCCCTCCGAGACGACCACCACCTTCTACAAAAGCTTCCACGGGGTCCAGTCGACAGTCGTCTGCTCCCGACAGGCAGTTACATCGACCCATGCAGCAGAATTAGTTCAAGAGGCCAACGTCACAGTAGCACCAGCGTCACCCTACCCCAATCTGCCATTAGTGCAATAAGCCCAGACACATCAAGCCAGAACGCAGACTGTTTCTGAACTTGTGTCTCATCTGTGGAGCTAAGGACCACATTGCGAGAGACTGTCCATAGAGGGGGTAAAAGCCCACAACCCCGGCTTCGATGCCTGCACCAATTACTGCTCCAACTGGGAGCACTCAGCGTAGACCCGCACTTCAACCTCAGCGAAAGGTCTTTCAGCAAGCGAGACGCATGTCCCACCTCCCAGGCGTCAGACATTCATTATGACCGTTGTAGAGGCTAACACTACTGGGCATGTTATCATACGTACGACTTTATTATTTTCAGTATTTAATTTTATTCTGCACACTAGTCACTGTATGCTTAGACATAGTGTCTACTACCTTAGGTATAGTACTAGTAGCTAGCAGACTCGGCCTAGCATTATTCAAATCGGGAGCTTCTCACTGTTTCATGTCGAGACGATTCGTCGACCAACATAAAGTTCATAAGTCGGCCCTTACCTCATGTTGGGATGTTAACATGGGTGGTGGTGTGTTAAGGACGTCTGACGGGAGTTTCTTTTGCCCCGTAGTAATATGCGGGCGAGAGCTTTATACGAATTTCCTAATCATTGAGATGCTAAGTTTCGAGGCTAGATGGACTGGTTGGGAACATTTTACGCCACCATCGACTACCGGCGTGGAGTGGTGATGTTCGAGATGCCTGATCATCCGAAGTTTGAGTTCGTCAGAGGCAGCAGGTCAGAAGGGACGATCAAGTGTAGAGCCAGACTGACAGGGCAGTGGTGACTGCCATGGATGCTGAGCCGGAGAAACCAGAGTTTGTACGAGAATTTCTGGATGTGTTTCTGGACGAACTTACAGGTTTACCTCCGGATCATAATGTTGAACTTTCAATTGACTTAGAGCCAGGAGCCCAACCCATATCTAGAAAACCATATCGTATGGCACCATCAGAGTTAGAGGAAGTACGAACCCAATTGGACGATCTTCTACAGAAGGGATGGAAACAATCTAGTGTATCGGGTTGGGGTGCCCCAGTACTGCTGGTGAAAAGGACGGGACCAGACACATGTGCATTGACTACAAAGAGCTCAATAAGGTTACGGTGAAGAACAAATACTCTCTTCCCCGTATTGACAGTCTGTTTGATCAACTTGGTGGGTCAAGTTTCTATTCGAAGTTAGATTTCATTACTGGATACCACCAAGTGAGGGTTAGGAAGGAGGATGTGCCTAAGAATGCATTTTGGACTAGGTATGGACACAATGAATTCTTAGTGATGCCATTTGGTGTTACGAATGCGTCGGCAGTGTTCATGAGTCTCATGAACCTAGTGATATACTAGTATCTGGATAAATTCGTGGTGGTTTAAATTGATGATATAATGGTGTACTCGAAGGACAAACAGAAGCATGTAGAGCATTTGAGGAATGTTCTTGGGACCTTGAGACGACATCAGCTTTACACAAGTTCAGGAATTTTGGCTAAGCAATGTGGCTTTCTTGGGCCACATGATGTCCGGAGAAGGGATTTCGATGGATTCAGAGAAGGTATCATCGGTCCAAAAGTGGTCAATTTCTAAGTCGGTGTCTGAGATTCGGAGCTTCCTGGGACTAGCTGGATACTATCGAATGTTCATTCAGGACTTCTTGAAGATCTCGGAGCCGATGACGCGGTTGACGAGAAATGATGTTATGTTTGTTTGGTCCAAGGCTTGCAACGATGCATTTGATGAGCTGAAGAGGAGGCTGGCTACGTCGCCAGTATTAATCATTCCAGATCGGATGTGAGAATTTAAGGTATTCTGCAATGCATCCGGCAAGGGTCTCGGCTGTGTGCTACAGCAACATGGCTGAGTCGTAACGTATGCATCCAGTCAGCTAAAGATCCATGAGAAGAACTACCCCACTCATGACCTTGAGTTGGTGGCAGTCTTTTTTGTCTTGAAGATCTGGAGGCACTTCTTGTTAGTGGAGCAGGTGAAGGTATTTTCAGACCACAAGAGTCTGAAATATCTTTTCACACAAAAGGAGTTGAACATGCAGCAGCGTCGGTGGGTTGAGCTTATGGCGGACTACAACATTGACCTTTAGTACCACCCTGGGAAGGTCAATGTTGTACCTGATGCGCTGAGTTGTCTTCCAGCATCGATAATTCTTACGCCTCAGTGGAGGCTCCAGCAGGAGATTAGGGAGATAGGAATAGAAGTGGTACCTTCAGGGATGACTACTTCTCTAATGAATCTTCAGATACAGTCGACTTTGGTGGGCAGGATCAAGGTCACTCAGGCAGGAGATACAAAGCTGTAGAGGATTAAAGAATTAGTGATGGCTGTACAAAGACTAGAATTTCAGATTCATGAGGACCGGTCCTTGAGGTACGGCAGCATGATCTGTGTGCCATCTGGAGACAACAGAGAGGAACTGTTGAAGAAAACTCACAGTTCTATGTATTCCATTCATCTAGAAAGGACAAAGATGTACAGGGATCTGAGACATCATTACGGGTGACATAGGATGAAGAGAAGTGTTGCTCATAGTGTCGCTAAAAGCATAATATGCCAGCAAGTGAAGGCTGAGCATCATCGCCTGCCGGACTGTTACAGCCTTTGCATATCCCAGAGTGAAAATGGCAACACATCACGATGAACTTCGTGACTGTATTTACTAGGAGTACGAAGCATAATGATGACATTTGGGTAATTGTTGACCGGTTGACCAAGTTGGCGCATTTTATACCATTCAGAGTAGGTCAGTCGACGGAGATACTTGTCAAGAAGCATATGGAGGAAGTTGTGAGATTGCACGGTGTTCCTGTCAGCATTGTTTCAGACAGGGATACTCGATTTACGTCTCACTTCTGGAGGAGTTTGCATGGACACTTGGGCACACAATTAAGCTTCAGCACAGCGTACCATTCGCAGACGGACGAGCAGTCGGAGCGTACTGATAGAATTCACCCAAATCTGAAATTAAAGTGCTAAAACAGCAAATAAAAATATAATTTTTGGGTACAATATCGGGGCAACCACCCTCCCAAGACGTCGGTAAGCGAGGACGTCCACACTCTCCTAATATCCCTCGAATAACTCTCAAAGAACTCTCACCAATTAATCAAAATAAGCATAAAGATAAAATGACGGCTAGCCCTAGTTTAAGAATAAAACCCCTCTCCTAATCAATTACAAGTTTGCCATTAAAATTAATTAAATCAAGGAAAGTCGAAAATGCCATTAGGTTGAGGCGGCCTCCAATTGGGCGCGCGCGTCAGCTTGCTGGTCAGTGGATCTAACATTACTCTGCCCCCGAAAATCCACCTTGTCCTCAAGGTGGTGCATGAGGCTTCTGGCGGTGCTACTCCATGTGGGAGTCGCCTTCCACTCTGACCTCTTCATCTTCCTCGTCATCCTCTTCGTCTACCCCAGCTATCAGCACTTGCAGCTTGCGGAGCCCACAGTGGTGTCCTGGGGTGAACCTCTCATGGCATCTGAAACAGAGCCCCTTCTGCCTCTTCTCCCTCATCTCGGCGTCCGTCATACTTCTAAACTGACCCCCCGCTGGCGATGCGCTGCTCTGCTCTCCAGTCTTCTCAATACTCGCTTGATATGCCCCTGTAGCTGCCTTCTGTTTTCATGTCGCGGTCGGGACACTCCGCGAAACCGGTCCACTCCAACCACCTCTTGCCTTTCTCTCCTCCATCTGCCAGTCCTCTGCCATCTGAGCGTACTACATGGCCTCCATCAAGCTCTGAGGCTTCTGCATGCGAACTACTGCTAGAACCGTGGCCTTCAGCCCCTTCATGAAGGTGCTCTCCATCGTCTCGTCTGACACCCCGTGCACCTGTCCTGATAGGGCCTCAAACCTCTATAGATAATCCCTCACGTTGCCCTCCTGCCTGAGTGATAGCATCTGCTCCCGTACGTTCCCCAGATGGGGATCCCTAAACCTCTCCACCATCTGATCACTGATCTCCTCCCACGAGCGAAAAGGACGCCTCGCATTCTTCCACTGAAACCAGGCGAGGGCCTTTCCATCCAGACAGATACCTGCTGCCTCCAGCTTCTGCTCCTCCGTCAAGCGAGAAACTCTAAAGAATCTCTCTGCTCTGTAGATCCATAACACCGGGTCCACTCCATCGAATACGGGCATCTTCATCTTCCGCAGTCTGTCCATATTGTATCCCCCTGGTCCCGCGTCCTCAACCATGCCTCGGCTGGTGGTAGTGCTGCCATCGCTCATGGTGTCGCTTGTAAACTCCATGTGGGCCTCCTCCTCGGTCCCCGTATCCACCCCCTTCGTCGCCTCCAAACCTGCCCTCTGACCTCTCCTGGAAGTCTCTGTAACCTCCTCCCCGTCTACTGTGCGTCCCTTCTGGCGGTGTGGTGGAGGCTGCCACCTACCGTCATCAAGTCGAGAGTCGGGAGGGTCCCGATAACCTTCGTCGTAGTCTCTGTACTCCTGAAATTCCCCGGGGCCCAATTCCTCCTCAAAATCACGCGTCGGCACCTCCCGATGGGGCTGGTCGTCATGGATACACTGAAAATCACCTCCCCCACTTCAAAAAAGCCCCTCCCAGTCCCTCCATAGCCTGGGGGCCCGTGGCCTGCCTGAGGCGGGCCCGCCGGCCCTGCCTGATACTCCTGGGGGCCCCAGCGGCCCCCGTAGGTCGGGGGGTTCGCCAGCCCCCGTAGGTCGGGGGGTTCGCCAGCCCCCTGGGGCCTTCGCAGCCCCTAGGCGAACCCAGAGGAGGCCGCCGCCTCCCCTGGGTGATCCTGGGAGGCAACGGGACCCAGGATGGCATCTCGCAGCCCCTCCGCCTTGTTCCGCGCCTCATGGGGGGTTTGTCTAGGGCCGTTGCCCCCATTTGCTTCCACTGCTTTCCGCCGCACTTCCTCCCGGTAATCGACCTTCCACGGCTCCCCTTCCTCTCTCCTCCACATGGACGTTTTCCGCGTCAAAAATCTGAACTTTTTCCTTCCCCTTGCCTAAAGGTGTCGCCTTTCCTGCGGATTTAGGATTCCCTTCTCCTTTGTTGTTCGCCGCCAATTGGAAGATCAATTGTGCAAATTGCTCTTCGTGCTTCGCTTAATTCATCGTTAATTGGTTGATGGAAGCCGTCAACTTTGACATGGATTCATCGTTTGCCGCCAACGATTTCTTGATCCCGTCGATCTCGCTTGTAAATTTTGCCTCCAAAGCCTCTATTTTGTCTTGCGATCTTGTCGAAGCCGTCATGGATCGTCACGTGCTCTGATACCAAATTGATAAAATTCACCCAAATCTGAAATTAAAGTGCTAAAATAGCGAAAAAGATAATTTTTGGCTACAATATAGGGGCAACCACCCTCCCAAAACGACGGTAAGCGAGGACGTCCGCACTCTCCTAATATCACTCGAAGAACTCTCGAAAAACTCTCACCAATTAATCAAAATAAGCATAAAGATAAAATGACGGCTAGCCCTAGTTTAAGAATAAAACCCCGCTCCTAATCAATTACAAGTTTGCCATTAAAATTAATTAAATCAAGGAAAGTCGAAAACGCCCCTAAGTTGAGGCGGCCTCCAATTGGATGTGTGCGCCGGCTTGCCGGTCCGTGGATCTAACACGTACGATACAGATTTTGAAGGATATGATGTGTGCATGTATGTTAAACTTTAAGGGGTCGTGGGAAGACCACTTGCACCTCGTTGATTTTGCATACAACAATTATCCGGACAGCTTCGGGATGTCACCGTTTGCAACAATGTATGAGAGGAAGTGCTAGTCGATGTTGAGTTGGGACAATATTGGTGATCGAGAGCTGATTGGACCTGAGTTGATCATGGAGGCAGCTGATGTGCGGACTATCAGTGAAAAGCTACAGCTGGCATAGGATAGATACAAGCATTGAGCAGATTTGAAGCTGTGTCATCTGGAGTTTCAGCCAGGTGATCATGTCCTCTTGAAGATCTCACCCAACAGAGTATTGATTTGGTTTGGTCAGAAAGGAAAACTTAGCCCACGATACAATGGGCCCTTTGATGTGCTGAAGCGAGTTGGAAAAGTGGCGTACAGACTTGCACTGCCTCCATCTCTATAAGAGGTGCATAATGTATTCCATGTATCTCAGCTACGAAAGTAGGTAGGAGATCCGACACACGTGGTCGACCATTCGAAGATTACAATACGACCAAATTTAACATATGAGTAGCAACCGGTGAATATCGTTGATTGGCAGCAGAACGTTCTCAGGAACAAAACGTTCAACTTGGTGAAAGTGATGTGACATCGAGACACGCCTGGAGAATCTACCTGGGAGAGAGAGGATGAGATGAGAGAGTGATATCCATACTTATTTGATGTATCCTAGTTCTTTTAAATTCCGATGACGGAATATTTTTGTACGGTAGATAGAATGTAATGATCTGTTTTTTATTCTCTTTTAAACCTTTTTTCCTCTTTGATTTTACTTTCTTTTGTTATAGGCAACCCACCAAGCCAAGCCCACTCGAGCTCCTTTTAATTCTTTTTCAACCTCATATTTCTTCAGCCGAAGCCCAATTTAACACCTTTTATTTGCTCAGTTGAACTCCCACCCACATGAGCCCAAAGCGAACCAAATCCCCAGCGGCCGTCTCGCTCGCTCGCTCGCTTCGATCGCTCGAAGCCTTAATTGCGGGCCATTCGGAAAACTTCCGCCTCCCTTTCTTCTCTCTTTGGTTACGCGCACAATAGGCCACGATCACTTCCGCGATCACCTCAATGCTCTTCCCCCAATGGTTACATCCGACCCATATTTCTTCTCCTCTCTCTTCTTGTTAGAGTTTATGTGAAACAGTAAGTATCCTCTAAATTTTTTTGGAGATTTGGATTCGATTTTCTTCGGCTTTTGGGGTTGTTTCTTGAGGAAATTATTCGGATATGTGCTGGGGGGCTTTCGGTTTTCTTCAATTTCTTCGGGGCTCGGTGATTTACGGTAGATTCTTATCTCCTCATGCATCAGTTTAATTTTGTTTTATTATGCGTAGATCCTAAGATGAAATTGATGGTTAATTAACATGAAAGTTGGGATTTTTGGGATGATGATGATATTGGGAAACATTTTTAGGGTTTTGATTCCCTACGATTTGTTGTTGTGGGGTTGGCTCCCTTGCCTGCTTGTTGTAGGGTCTCGAGTTTCTGTGCTTGGGCTGTTTTGGGGTTTCGGCTCATTATCTTGATTGGTCTCGACTTGTGGACTTGGACTGCTCTGGGGGTTCAACTTGGCTGTTGTAGGGTTTCGGCTGGCCCCTTACGGTGTTGTATCTTTGTTGGTTATTTCTGTGGGTTCGGCTTATCTGTTCTTGGGGTTTGGCGTGTTCGTATACTTGTTTTGGGTTCCTATATGGTTTATTTGAGTTCTGAAGCTCCCTTACCTCACTCCCTTACCTCACTGTCTTTAGTCCTCTTACCTGGTTCCTTGTTGTTTGTGTCGCAGTCATTGTGGACCTTGCCGCAGGCTCATGTCCCCCTACAACGTGATGAGATTCCCAAAATCTGATCCCCTAGATGTTAAATTTTGTCAACAGATTCAAAAAATCCCAAGTTCATTTGTTGGTTCAGAGGTTCAATTAGGTTTTCTTTAAACCATGGTCTATTGTCTTCTTTAAACCAGAGTCGTGTACTATTTTAAAGTTTGAATTTGGAAATTTAGTTTAATTCTCAGATTCTCCAAAGTCAGCTTTATTCTGCTCTCTTAATTTCATAAACTTAAGTGTAGAAACAATGATGATCTCCACTAGTTTCATCTAAATTGCAAGCTGTGGCATAGTAGTCTTAAGAACGAGTAAATGTTGAATTCCATGGAAATCCTGAAATACTTTCTTGTTATAATGAATTAGGACTGATCTTATATCTTCATTTACGCAATTTAAGGGTGATGCATGAATACAAAGTGATTTGATTTGACACTTGATACAGATGTTTCTGTTTAAAACATGGACTATAACTTGACATAATATTAAGAAACTCATCTAGATTGCGTAAATTAAGATAATGAGTAATGTAGACACTCCTGAGAACTATGTATCATTGACATTGATATAGCTGACATGCAAACCTAGAGACGACTGAACAACTAGACAACAATTTCCAACATGAACATAGCACCTGACACCAAGCTACTAACTAAACAACTTCACATGACTTGCTGGGGTTTTGAGAAAACTTATAATTGAGAGAGTGCTAGAGCGATTGGAGCCCTGCTTTCGGTCCGTATCTGGGAGGATTTTCGTCTATGTATATTATGTTATTCACTATACATGTTCACATGATGCAGAGTCATTGTTCACTTATATGTGATGTTCCTTGCATGGATTAGATGTCCAATGATACTACACCGGATAATGGTCTCGATTATTATTCCCCATTACATGATCATAATACTGTAGATGCTACTGTTTCCAATTACATGGTACTGATGCTGTATATATTACTATTCCTGATTATTGTACTTGTTACATCACCTGAAATGATACCTAGAAAAAACACATAGGGGTTGGGGTACTCATTGTCTCGGAGGATGCGGGAGCGACAAGGGGCCAATACTTTATCCGTGTTTTCTGTCTTCAGAAAAGTAGGGGTGTTATTACTATATCCATGTTTTCCTCTCCCCACTTGGAGGGGGTTTATAATTTCAGGGCTCATCTCTCTTACCTGAGTTGCATATCGTACCCTCAAACATGAGTCACAGTACTAGACTAGGATCAATGTATCCACCTGTATAGTCATATAACATGGTTAGGTTGTCTCATCATTATCATGTCACACGTTATCATATTAAGATATTGCTTTTGCTGTTATATTTAGCTTACATGATATCACACATGTTGCTGCTTATATATGATGTTATTCTTGCACATGCGTGTTTATTTTATTATGTGGTTCTCACGTTTTACTTTCATCTTGCAGTACTTTATCTAAGGACCTTCATAAGCCTACTTACTGATGAATATTCGCTATTTATTTCTGCAGAGAATATTCACGTTTGGGGAGGGATATCCATCGATCGACTTCATTATGATCTTTCAGCAAAGCTTGGATTTCTCTTCATGTCTGCTTTCCCGTTCTTCGATATTTCAATTTTATAATTTTCCAGTTTCTGCCCAATCACATTTATATATTTGTTACTTGTTTCCTTATCCATTATTTGCTTAGTCATTTATTATAACCGTTATTTCTAGAATTATATAGGCCACCTTACTATTGCTCATTATAAGTTAGAAGCAGGAAAGTCTTAGATATTATGCCAGACGCATTCGCATTTTGGCTGAAAAGAAGTACCCGCGTTTTCCCTTTATCCCTGGGAACGGGACGTGACAGATAATCAAATGTAAATTTGTTCTAAATCTCATGCATTGCATGACTGAGAAACAAAAAATATGAGGCCTTATCAAATGATTAGTATGATAAAATGAAATGGTGTTTATCATGTGATGTAGAAGCATCACTAGAATCATACAGTAAATTATTGTAATAATGGAAACATATATCAAAAGTTCCAATTTATATTGGACAAAGATTGATGTACCCAGAGCTAAAGGTCATACCAAAGTGTCCAGGAAGCCTTGAAAGAAAATATGAGGCACCCACATCTGGGAACAGCCCCAATGCTGTTTCAGGCATTGCAAAAACCTGCAAATTGGTATTAATCAGAGTTAAAATTGCAGAGTAAGCATCCTTACAAGACAAGAATAGAGGAAGTCGGTGTATATATCAAAATGGGGAAAAGCATGTGCTCACAACATATAAATTTGTGCATTCTTCAATTGAACAAACTGTTAGGCAAACTGATGTAAAAGTCAGTAAACAATGTTTTACTGCATGGTTTGGTATATGTATGTATTTGAGATGATGCTTTGAAATTTGCCTACACTAATATATCCCAAAGAAACTGATACTGTGGTCATATGTATATGTAATTTGTATTCGCATATGAGGACAGATGGAGGTTAGACGAGGCCCGCCACAGTTAGATGTTTTAAATATAAATCATATAAATAGTGTGAGATAGAATTCTTTGGAAATTTAGCTTGGACTTTGATTTCCATCATATCTCAGATCTGTAGAAAAAATTAGAGTCTTCAATAAAACCCAACTATCAATAAAAATTACCAATTTGGTTATCGTCTTCTTCCTCTAACTCTCATTGCAGGACCACATGCCAGCAAAGCAAGGAGCCAAGACCATGGGAGAATTGTACACCCGAGCTCCGCCCACATCAATGGTATTGTAGCAAGCCGCCACAAAACCAGTCAACAGCAAGGAACTCTATGGATCGGGAGCTGAATCTTGTCATATTCGAACATGATTCACTAGTGCTTTGATTCACAGAATTTGCCCCGCAATGGTCATGAATTCAACAAAAATCACGACGCTTACTGTAGAGTAGTGGGGTTCGATGATAGGATTTCTTCAATTGAGGGGCATATGACTAGTATTATGTTAGTGCTTCAGCAATTGCATGATCAAGTCGGGTCAAATTCCAAGATGAACGGGCTTGTGATTGAAGAGAATGAGTCTACCATCACTGAATGGTAAGAGATCTGAGACTCAACATTAATGGAGAAGGAAACCACAAGGCAAAATTCAGGCAAGGAGAGTCATTACATATCTGGACCACAGCAAGCATCCTCATAGCCAATCGTAATTGTAAATCCCCATTTCCTAAAAATGATATGTGGGTATACCCTTTTTAAAGGGGATTGGGATATGCCAAACTGGTTGTATCAGTTAGAACACTATTTTGATATCATTAACTTCCTGATCCATTTTTGCATCTTTTATTTGAAAGATGATGCTTTGTTTTGTGGAGATGGTATATAAACAAAAAGGAATGGTAACTTGCCCTAAGTTCTATATCTTTACTCAATTGGATCTAATGTGTTGGAAAACGTATAACAGACATTGTTTTAAAAAGTCCCGTTAAGAATGGCCAAGCCCCCCCCCCCCCCCCCCCAAAAAAAAAAAAAAAAAAAAAACAAAAAACAAAACAAAACAAAAAAAACCTAGGCCTGGCCCCCTCCTGGCCACCTGCCGAGGGCTTAAGAATACTTCTAAGCGGCAAACCACCCAAGAAGGCCTGTGCAAGCAAGGCGCCTACTCTAGCAGCCATAGATGCCCCCTAGGCAGAAGCCTAGCCAAGCCAAGCAGCTTAGGCATCACCCCATAAGTGAGCTAAGGGTCAGTCCACTTTTAACATGTTTATAGTAAGAATTTGAATATAAAAATATTAAACACGATATTTAAAATTTTGGAATTTTAATATTTTTCTTGAAGTTTCAATAGTCGTAGAAGTTTAGATTCAAAAAACCACGTAGGCATCGCCTAAGCATGTTTTCATATTGTTTAACATGTTTATAGTTGAAAACTTGAATTTTAAAATATTAAATGTGATATTTATTATATGATTCTATTCCGCTTGAAATAATTTTTAGAATCTTAGCATATTTTGACATGATCGTACATGTTTAGCTTTATGGATGGAAACCATTCCTACGTTCCGCGTAGGGCCATGACATGGCGCCTTGCATCCGCCTCTACTTTTTAAATCATTGATAGTAGCTTTGGTTAAATTGAGTTAACAAACCATGATGCATGACTATCATAAGCAATTCATGTAATTTGAGTGATTTAATGCATGATATCTCATATATTCATCTTATGAGTTGTTTCATTTGAAGGAAGAAATTAAACATGAAGGCTAGCACAATCTAGGACTGTGGTGATGGCCTATGGATTGGTATGTGCAAGGAAAGGAATCATAGATGTTATATAGATTAGCATGTGTAAAGGTCGATATCGTGGCTGTTCAAAAGAACCACTCCAGACACATCTTCACCAAGAAAGATGCTATTAATCATATATTTGTATCATTTACTACAAATAAAACTACTACGGCGGAGGCAATGAAAGGACTCGCTCTAGCGTGGCGTTAGCCAAAAATGCTAAATCCCCTACAGTCCGTGTAATGGTCTAAAATTTGTGCCAAATAATTAAAAAAATTCTCAGATTTTTAGAGATGTTTCCATAACTTTCTGGATTTAATTCATATGAAACCCATTTTAAATTAAATCCAAACCTGCAACCCGTTAAGAAAGCCGCAACCCACTTCCTTTAGACCCGAACCCGACCCGCTTCATATAATCCACACCCTCTCACATCAATGGCTTGCACCTGCCTCCTGCACACGCAGGCGATGCCGTGTTACAACGACGTGGGCGTCGGCAAGCCCACGTCGTCCTTACCCCTTGCCATGCCAAGCTCAACAACTCTCATTTCCGTATTTAAATCCTCTAACACTGATCCTAATCTGATTTGTGAAGTGGAGTGATCTCTCTCTCCTCCCATTCACTAGAGTACATTTTTCTTCTTTTCACACACATCCGATCATATTTCAAGTTTTACAAGCATCGAGGCAATCGTAGCGGTGCGGTGACGGCTAAACAGCGAGGACCGGCGATAAGCGACGGTTTTTTCTCCGGCAATCAATAGGCCCCCCAAACTACTTTACCTCATCGACAAACTTGGTCATTCTCTATCGCGATTTAATTGTGGTGGATTTGTGGATTTTTGTTTCAACCCCATAGTCGTGACTCATGCAATAATGACGACGACCTAAGCCTTTTTTAAATTTTGATAATTTTGATAATTTTTATTGGTGTTGTGGCTTGTGGTGTGATTTTTGTGGGCTTTCCTATCTAATTTGCTATGTCTTGTGCCTGTCTTGGCTATCGCATGCTGACCTTATCCCCAGTGTCATGTGCCTTGCTCTGTCGTGATGTTTCCCTGGTACTGACCTCTCTGGCTTATCTGCCTTCTTTGGGCTGTGGATTTGCCTCTCTTTGGAGCAGTGGTTGGTTGGACTGGTTCTTTTGCTATGGGTTTATGCCGTTGGTTCTCTGGCCCTGTGCTTATGTGGTTCGCGTAAGTTGGTCAGCTGGTTCTCTTAGCCGTGGGTTTGGGTGGTTGGTTCTTTGGCCCAACGACCATGTTTTTGGGCTTGTGGACGTGTGTGGATGCCCTCTTAGGTTGTGGGCTTGTGTGGCTGTCACTTTGGGCTTAAGGCTTGTGTGACTGCCCTTCTTTAGGCTTGTGGGCTTATGTGGTTTCCCTCTTTAAGCAGTATGGTTATGTGGTTGACCCCTTGACTTTTGTGGGCTTGAGATCGATCTATGGGCTTTAGCCCCGGTCTAAACATGATTGGTATTCAGGATTGGATAAATGGAAAGCCAACTTGTTTTCTATAATGATATTGTTCTGAGACAAAGTAAAATAGTTAAATTTTGACATTGAAATTAAACTAATTATGGGATATGCATAAGAGTACATAGATGATTATAATTGAACTTGATCATAGTTTTGTAGTCTAGTCTTGGGCTACGCTAGAATTTGAAAAATACAACTGAACTAATGGCTTCTTTCATCGGATATGACTTGATTACTAGATTGATATGGAGGTTATGATCACCGTGTTGGGATGTTCCTTTCTGAGGATGATGGCAAGTAGACACTAAAGTGGGTTGATTAGTGTATAAAAATTGCTCTAAAAAATCTAAGTTAACAATTAGAGTTGCCTAATTTTAACTTAATCAACAATTATCTCAAGCAATAAATGTAACAGATATAAACAAACAAGAGATAAACAATTACAACAATAACAGAAAAGTAGAAATACATGCCCTTGCCCTACCTCAATAACAGATTAATTATTTTCCTTCCAATCATAATTACTTTTACTATTAATTATTTCTAAATATCTGCCATTGTCCTACATCTGCAGAACGATGATGTGCTTGATCATACAAGACCACATCAGTTATGAGTCCAGCCTCATCCATTTTATGAAACCATATAACATAAAATTAATTATCATATATCACTACAAATTTTCCCAATTCTAGAAATCAGCTCATAAAACCTAATTTTCATGCTATATTGTACAATAAACACAAAAAACAGTCAATACTTGAGAGTTTGAGTGTAGAAATTGCATGTAGTGTTGCCAATATCACCCCAATTCCCAGATTTATGGCCGGACTTCACAGGTGTGGCGTTTATCAAAAATTGTGAAGAAGAAGAACAGCAGCCGAATGGACAGCCGATGTCTTCTTATTTGCAAGCGGACACACTCCACAGGTGCGGCTCAAGGCCGCACTTGGAAGATGCGGCCATGAGCCGCACGTTGGAAGTGCGGCCCATGGGCCACACGTCAGGGTCGTCCAGTCAGCAGCTCATGTGCTACCTGGGCAAGAGAAGGAGGTCGGTTTTGCTAATTATTTTATTTTTAGGACGATTTTGCTAATTGTTTTTAATTTTTGGCCTCTTTGCAAAAATTGTCCAATTCAAAATAATAATGTGAATTTCATCACAGTACCCCTCCCACACCCACACCCACCCCTACATGAAACACACGTGGTATGCACCAGTAGTAACACTTGACTCCCTTAATAGGGTTCATTGGCACACAACATTCCTCATGTGTTGACTGTTGAGTGTTGAATACCCAAGCTAATGTAAGGGCATTATGTACTAATAAACCTGTAGCAGTGTGATAACGGCTACAACTACAATCATTGCGAAGGTATTTACAATTTAACTAAAATAACATTCAAAGAACATGAGCAAAAATCTAAAATGAAGCATCCACTCCGCTTTATGTAGGCAGAATACTGCACCAGAGCAGATTACTCGACAATAGAAATATGGTCTCTTTTAGATGCCTCTTTAAAGGTTATGACTTTTAGGGCAAATAATGCAAGTTAAGGCCTTGATCAGGTTATAATGATACCATATGATATATAGAGACATCAGAGGTGACTTTAAACAGAAATATACAGGAAAATACACAGAAATCCAGAATTAAAACAACATGAGAGATGCATTAGCTTAAAAGTGTGCGCAAAAAAACTTATCAAGCTCTAAAGGTTGTACCGATTTCTCTGTGGCAACTCGAAACCTTCCATGAATGGAAACCCCAGCACCACCTCCCATTATGATTCCATTCAGAATAGAAACCTTCAGTGATCAATTAGAACGGATTTATGATGGCTCTTGGGGAAAGTCATATAGAAATATCAAGAAAAGAAAAAATAATAATTGATCACCTGAGGTTTGCTATAAGTTGCAATAATATAGTTCAAAATATACTCATTCCAAAAAAAATTTGCACCATTAGTCCAATGACCTGATGCATTGAAAGGAAAGATGTGTAATTAGAGAAGCTTTAAGATGAAACCTTGAACTATATAATAAAGGATATCAGCTCATGCTCTAATTAAAGCTGACAAGTAGTTGGTGCACGCCTTTCATGTTTGTATATTATATCTACAACTCTCCCCATCCCCTCTCAATTGGATTTGGGTTTCCACTTTGATGTCATGAACTAACACAGCACTTAATAATTTTGATAGAAAAGAAAAAATATTTTTGACAAATAAATAATTTAGTATTACTTCCCATTTGATACACCTCAATTGCCAATGATATACCAAATCTCTGCTGCTAAATCCCCACAATGAAGTTTCAACTCCTCTTGGATTTCCGATGATAAGAGTTATCAAATATAAAATAAAAATTAAACAATATTTTTTAATATGTGCCATTTTATAAATTAAAATTTACAGATTATTATTTACTGTAAATTTTAATGTATTTCGCATGCATTTACATGTGCTAAGAAAACTAGGAGTAAGTAAGCTAGCTCAATATACTCCTAGCAACCATATAGACACGACATTCAAATGTTTGGGGAAAATAACTATATCTGCAACATTTTTTTCTACCATATCTAATAACATATATCCATCAAATTTTGTTGGCTCCTGTAATAATAAGCATAAGAACCTTAACATAGACCCATCAAATTGTGTTGGATCCCAAAGTGCCATTTTATAAATTAAAATTTACAGGTTATTATTTAGTGTAAATTTTAATGTATTTCGCATGCATTTACATGTGCTAAGAAAACTAGGAGTAAGTAAGCTAGCACAATATACACCTAGCAACCATATAGACACGACATTCAAATGTTTGGGGAAAATAATTGTGTCTGCAACATTTTTTTCTACCATATCTAATAACATAGATCCATCAAATTTTGTTGGCTCCTGTAATAATAAGAATAAGAACCTTAACATAGACCCATCAAATTGTGTTGGATCCCAAAGTGCTAGGTATACGAACCTTCGGTACTATCACGAGCCACTGTTGCTACATCTCCTCCGGCACAAAATGCTCTTCCTTTTCCCTAAACCCATGCACCAATCAAAAATATGAGTATAAACCATCATATGGTTACTAAACACAAACAAGAAGGAATATGCAGTAGAGCTCATAAATGTGAATTTAAAGCACAAAGGAATTAATAAATGGGGATGATAATTAGAAACATATAAAATATCCAACTAATAACAATCTCAAATGGAGCAATGGTGGAAAAGTAAAGTATACAGTTTGTCTGCATGTGCAAGAATAGAGGGCAGCTCAATGTATCAGAATTATATGCTAAAATATTCACAAATATAATCAGCTGGTGCAAAACAATATAATTTTGTAACAAACTTCCATAGTAGCTTATCTCTATTACTTACAAGTAATGATTATTTTGTGAGGCGGCAGAAATCATCATCACAACACCAACAACAATAACAACATAAAACCACTAAAAGGAAGCAAGAAATCAACTGTCCAAATTCAAACAATAATTTCAGACTGTTAAAGGTCGCAAGAAGCGATTCCATATTTCCAATCATACAACAGATCATATGACAAACCAGCCACCAATTGCATGAAGGCCGTAGCTAACCATTGGACATAACTAATATGGATGCTTAGTTGAAAACGGCTCGCATGGGCATAGGGGGCTAAGAAAAGGTATCTACCATGTGTGTGCTTTATTAAGGAAAGTAAAAGGAAAACCTGAACCATAAATAACATGCGTAGAGTACTTGAAACCACTCTTCATGGCAGGACTCCAGCCTCCACTTGCAAAAAATTTCAACTTTATCAATTTAGAGAATATGCATGGTGTGTAGTGTTTTCTTCCTTTATTTCTGAAATAAGAATATTATCTAGTGGCTGCATTACTTTCTTCTTAGAAATAATAACATTATTAATGTTCGTTTAGGTTTTATCACATACAAATACAAACAGAAACATCATTAAATACATGCATATCTACATATGCAAACATTCAGATAAAAATAAGGGTTTTCGGATATTTACGCTTCAAATCTTTCTTATTTTAAAATTTACCCTTCAAATCTTTCAAATTGTTTAAATACCATCCAAATCATATTAGTTTTCGAAAAATACCGCTTTTTAAATAAATAGAGTTATAAAACTATCCTTTTAAATTGTCTTCTTTCTTTCTACTAATGACTGTCTGCTGCTAGTTCTGTTTGTTTTGTTCTCTGTATACCATTATCGATCTTATGTGCAATTTAAAACCCTTTCCGAACTAACGAACGGATTTATTGTGGTGTCTTTAGTCATGTGGTGCCTTGATGTTGGACACTTCAAACTGAGGTCATGCTTTTGTCTTTCACGTTGCTAGAAGCCAGTCATCTTATAGATCAATAAATTCACTCTGCTTCTGTCGATCACATTGCTCAAGCCTGCCATCTTGGAGGTTGAACTCTATTTGTCTCGTGTCCCACTCAATAGGGTTAAAATTAGATGGTATTACATATGTTCCATCAGAATTGATCTTGAGGGTCGCGTTGTGTCATTCACCATGTATAATCTATCACAAATAGTCCATCACATATAATTTCTGTAATTTGAACCGAAATCATGGTTGTACTGTAGGGTTATGTCGTTGAACCTTTCAAAATGAGGATATGTTTTTATCCTCTACAATTATTCTTTTGGTATTGAGAAGTGCACTCTTCGTAGGCTTAAGCTATGTCACTGTAGTCACTATACGAAAGCCTAGAGCCAGAACTTCTGATCTCAATATAGTAATCAGACCTTGAAGGTCACTGTCAACAACAAAAAAGTGTTCTTTATAAGAATGAACAAAGATACATCCATAGCCCTACCATAATATCACAAAACAATTTAACATGGATAGTTTCATAACTCTATTTAAAAAGAAGGTATTCTTCAAAACCCAATATGATTTGGATGGTGTTTAAATAATATAAAAAATTTGAATCGTAAATATCAAAATACAAAAGGTTTGAATGGTAAATATGTTGGGAATGGGATGCGGCCACCTAGTGGCATTTTGGTAATTTTGGGCCGAGTGGCAAACTTGTAATTGTGGGAGTTGAGTGTATTTTTGTAATTATGGACAAATCAGCCCTATATATAGTGAGTGAAAGGTTATGATTAAAGGGATGTGGAATTTGAAGAAAGAAGACGACAGAATAAGAGTAGATTAAGAGTAGATCTTGAAGATGTAGCCCTTTATCTTGAATCAAATGGTAGGAGAGTGGTTGTGTGCTCTTATCTATAAAAACCTCATCTTTCTCTCAAATCCCCAAATGTTTTCCCCTCAAACCCTAGAATTTCCAAACAAATTGATATCGAAGCTTTACGATCCATGCCGACGGTGGAAGCAAACAAAAAAATCAAAGCTTTGGAGGGGGATTTGATACCAAGCTCTAGGAGTTCAAAAGATCGACGAAGGAGAAGTTTTCTTTGGAAGAGGGGATGTTAGCTATGGAGAAGAGAATCCCAAATCAAGTGACGATGTCTATAGAAATCATGATGAAAAAAAATAAAGGAGATGAATGGAAGCCCTAGATCTAAAAAGAAGGGCTCATCAAACCCAGATCTAAGAGAAGACAACGACTCCAACGAGGATCGAATGAGAAAGGAGAAACCTTTGGACAAAGGCAAGGGGAATGTGGTTATTTTCGAAGGTGATGTAACTGCCAGAGACATCAAATGAAACGAAGAGGAGCAAAACCTTCCTCCAGTCTCAAATGTGGGCGGCGGGCGGTAGAACGGGAGGGAGGGCCGCTGACCCTTGGAACCCAAACTGAGGGCGACGACCCCCGATCTCAAGCCTTAGGGACTCACGGGGTTTCGGCAGCCTCGTCAGACCCCTGCGAAGCCCCAACGAACATGTGGGGATCTCGCGAACCCCTGGTGAAGCCATGGGGGCCTCGTGAGCCTCCAACGACTTCCTGGGGGCCTTGCAAGCCCCCGACGAAACTATGGGAGCCTCGCGAGATCACATGGACTTTCTGGGGGCCTCGAGATCCCTCGACAATCCTCTGGGGGCCTCGCGAGCCCCAACGAGACCGTAAGGGAGCCACTGGCCCCTACACTGTCGCAAGGGCCTCGTGGGCCCCATGCGCCACATCTGTGGCCCTCAGGTACCCTTTCTGTTCAGCGGCCGGAGCCCTGGCCCCTGGTGACCGTCCAAAGGGGCGGCGGCCCCTCCCTTGGCACCCAATAACCCATAGGCCTTGAACGGTGATTTCGACACTCCACGTCTAGCACGGGAAGATGGCGACCCCTTTGGGGCTACAGTGGTTGTGACGATGACCACTGGTGCATAACAGAGGACGGCAAGATCCGGATTGGGTTGACAGAGGTTGGGGTACGATGGTAAAGCATGAGAAGGCCCTGAGGGATGGAGGAGTTTCATAGAATGTCTATTGACAGTTTCAGTGTGGCCAGCCAAGAGGGAGAGCCGGACATATGTTTTTTGGGCCCGAGAGCAGGGTTTAGAAGCTGAAGCTACCAGTCTTCAAGTGGGTGGATCATTATGGATGGGTTTACCATGCAGAGAAATACTTTGCGATAAACCACTTAATTGAGGCGGAGAAAAATTGTGGGCAATCGGTGTATGCTTAGAGTGAAAGGCTTTGTCGTGGTACCTGTGAAAAGAAAAATGACATCGTATGCAATCGTGTGAGGAGTTCAAGTGCTGCAAGCTAGACCGTTTCCGAGACACCCAGTGCGAGGATTTACAGGAGCATCTTCTTGCTCTCCGGCATGATGGCACATTCCAGGATTACAGAGAGAGATTCAAAGCGCTTCGGGTCGGGTGAGGGGATCCCTGAGGTGACGTTGGAAGGGAGCTTCATGAAGGGACTTAGACATGACATTCGAGCTTAGCTTCTTTTGTAAAGGTCGAAGAGATTGATGGAGATAATTGGCCTGGCCTAAATGGTTGAGGATGGGCTCATCACAGAACGACTGTCTAAGTACTCAAATATCACGATCCCATGCTGCACTTGTGCTGCCAAGGAGACCCAGAAGTCCTAGCTGATAATGGACCAAACATGACATGAGAAGACCGACGAGCATCCATCCGACAACAAGTACAAACATATCACGTAGAAGGAAAGCCCAAACAGACATGCCAAAGGACTATAATATCATGTGGCATGCGATTTAGACCAGGACATCATTGTCGGGACCATGTGTTAAATGTATTGATAATCAAAGAAAATGAGGACGCAACTGCTGCAGAGAAAGAGTCAAGAGGGGACGAGCATCCCCATGTGGAGTAGCACACCCACAAATTTCATGCACCACCTTAACAAGCTGGTTCGTCAGGAACAGAGTAGTGGTAGGAATGGGGTGTGGCCACCTAGTGGTATTTTGGTAATTTTGGGCACGAGTGTCAAACTTGTAATTTTGAGACTTGAGTGCATTTTTGTAATTATGAATAAGGATTTAATGTCGAAAAGGTGGCATCTGATCTAATAGATCAGGTGCCAAGAGACAAAAAAGTGGAAAATACAAGTCGCGCATGGGCTTGTACTCGCTGTGGGGCCCACCTTTTAGTGTCTTGGCACCTGATCTATTAGATCAGGTGACCTGATCTACATGAATCCCTATGAATAAATCAGTCCTACATATAGTGAGTGTGAGGTTATGGTTAAAGGTATGTGAAATTTAAAGAAAAAAGAAGAGAGAATAGGAGTAGATTAAGAGTAGATCTTGGTGATTTAGCCCTTTATCTTGAATCACAGGGTTAGAAAGTGGTTTCCTCTCTAATTGTAACCAACTATTTTGTATTTTGTGCTCTTATCTATAAAAATTTCTTCTTCTTCCAAATTTCCAAATTTCTTCACCTCAAACCCCAGAATTTCCTAACAAAATATCCTACAAAGTTTGTAAGATATTTACCATTCAAGTATTTTGCATTTTCAAGTTTACCATGCAAATTTTTTATTTTTTTAAACACAAAAATAATTACTCCTTTTTACACAAGAGTGCATAAAATACAATAACTGTAGCTAAGTCCATATATCTATTATACAAATGATGGATGGAGACGAACGTGCATATTCCCAAGTGACAAAAAATGGGCCCCACATAAGTTCCACTAGGACAAAGGGGTGGTCTAGGCTGTCATATGGACATGGTGGGCCCCACTTAGTGGGGTGTGGGCTTAGGTTTTGGGTTTGTGGTGAGGTAGTGGAGGAGCCTAACAAAAGCCCCCCTCATTCCCATTATTTGCAAGCTTGCCATTGATTTTTAATGAAGGCCAAATGCCCCTCCTTTTTCCACTTATTTAGGGATTTAACATCGGTATTTTTTCAATTTGGCCCCCTCGTTTTTTGCACTTTAACACTTGCTTTTCTCCGTTTTATCATGTGGTTTGGGTTGGGATTTATGCACTTTGCCTCTCCCCCAATTTTTTTGAAATTTAACCACTTTTACCCCCACGATACCCTCACACACATCCACACTTTTCTCTCTTTTTCGGTTGCGCACAGAACCCACCTCCACCCAACGATACCCACTCCATCGCTTCTCGCTATTTTGTCGGTTGTGCACGTATGTTTTCTAATAGGTCACCATGCACTATGTGCATGGATTATTTCTAGTGTATATATACATATATATGAGGATATTAGATATGTGCTATCAATGCATGAAATTTCATACATTGAAAGCACAAAAAATTAAGTATTCCAGATTTTTTTGAATTTTTTATGATGTACATACTTAGAACCCTAAAACCTCAAATATAGGTAAACCCTAGAGGGATTTGATTCTCGATCCGCTTGTTACAAAAAATTCTATTATTCTAACATTGTTGAATTTGTAACAATTAGATCCAATATCCAATAACGTTGGATTCGGTTGATTTTTGGTATGTTGATCATACATGATGTGTAGAATAAATTTTAAAAGGATTTAAAAAATAAAATTATTTTTGTATGTGCATCAACATAGAAAAATTTCCCACACTAACATCATTTATACATTATTCTATGTGTGTGTTAATAGATATATATTGTTGGCTTAGAAATTATCTTGTGCTGGCAACATAAAAACCCATCCCCCAAAAAAATTTGAACTTTTTATAGGATTTAAGTACACATTATGAAACCTTAAATCCCAAATATAGATAAACCCTACGAGGATTTCACCTTAAATCCACTCGTTACAAAAATTTTGTTGCCCTGAAACCGTTAAATTTGTATCAATTTGATCAAGGCTCAAACAGCATTAGATTCACTTGATTTTTGGTATGTTGATCATATATGATGTGTAGAACACATCTGAAAAAATTTACATTTTATAAATAAATGATGTATATGTGATTCACTTGATTTTTAGTATGCTGATCATCTATGATGTGTAGAACACATCTGAAAAAAACTTACATAATATAAATAAATGATGTATATGTGATCTCAGTGCGGAAAATTCCCATGCTGACAATATATATACATTAGTTTGATATATATAGAAAATGATAAATAAAATGTTTGCAGTCAAAAATTCCACTCCACGTATATTTTTGGATGATCAGCACCATTGAAGTTAATCCACATCCTTAAATGTAGTTAGATCAACAATCTTTTGATTCTCATGTCGTTTGCGAATACATTGAATCATTGAAAGTTTAACAGTTTTACAATAATATAACATTTTTCACCTTCTAAATAAATATAAAAAATCTTATGGTTCACTAAATCATTGGTGGTTTGGGGTTTTAGAATATGAAGATCAACTTTAATGGTGTTAATCATCCAAAAAATATGCGGGGAGTGAAATTTTTGATCGCCACAAAAGAGGATTCTCCACCCTATTACTCGTTTCCTTTTATACATACATACACACACACATACATACAAATACATACACATATGAGAATAATGGGGAAAATAACATATGTGGCTAAGCCACATATGCGTCTTGAAACTCCAACATCCCCTAGTTTTTCAATGAACAGTTCTAATGGCTTGAAAAAATATGAGAGGGTGGAGTTTTTGTTGCGCCACATATGTCATATATTTACTATATAACAAATTTTCAAGTCTGATCATTTCAAGTTGCCCTCTTTACAATGCATAATCCAGTAAATGCAATTATTGATGAGTAAAAATAGTACCTTCACAATTAGGAGCTTGACTTTTGGATCATCCTCATACTCGGTGAAAAGCTTCAGCATTTTCAAAATCTGAATAATCAATCAGCCAAAGATATAAGATGTCAGTATCATTTAGATCAATTAAATACATGTGCCCCAACCCGCAAGAACAAAAAACAAAAAAAAAAGGGGGCAAAAAACAAAAAAAATTCCCATTCCGCAATTTGAAACTCAAAATAAAATTTAAATAAAATCAAAATAATTACCATTTGAGATGAGAGAGCATTCAATTGCTTAGGTCTGTTCAGTGTCAGTATCCTCGCACACCCATTTTCTTCTACCAAAACCTAACAAAAATGGCAAAAATATTACTACAAGAGAACATACACTCTGGTCAATCAATAAGCACCCATTAACTGCAAGAAATGAATTATAAAAGTAATATTTGGACGTTAAATTGGGCCATTTTCAGAGATGCCAGTTATTGAACAGATAAATCCAAAGGACCCAGAAGACCATAACAAAACAAATTAAATAAATAGATAAATAAATATTAGAGAGTTGCTAATAGAACACTGAGTACCTGATCGGTGTCGGTGACGCTACCTTTAATTTGAGGAGCTGCCATTTCCGGGCTGCTGATTGCTTGCTTTTTTCTTATTTTCTTAAAACCCCAAAAATCAAAGAAGAACGAAAGAAACAGTATACGTCTCTCTTCTCAGTTCTTCACCATACTCTTCTTTATTGGGCCCCACATGGCACATACCTCCCAAAAATTTAGGAAAATGCTATCTACACCCCTACTCATAGGGGTGTATGGTGGTATCTTTTCCAAATTTGGAAAAATTACAATTTGATTTATTATTTCAACCTCTCCTATATTCCTATTTTAGTAACAATTAGGCACTAACTACTATGTACACCCCTATTCCTAGGGGTGTATGTAGCAGATACCAAAATTTATCTGATTGATCTTGACTCAGACTTGTCTTAAGGGCCCAATAGTTCGACGAGTACCCGTCAGGTGTGAATAGAAGCAACCGTTTGTCTCAATGCCCCAAAAAAAAAATTAAACTTAAACTTAAAAATATTCATGCAATTAGGCGTGGCAAATGGGTCGGGTGGGTTCGGGTTCGGGTTCGGGTTCGGGTTCGGGTCGGATCAAATTTGACTCGATCCGGATAGGGGAAAACCCTAACCCGACCCGGATTGAATTTGGGTCGGGTTCGGGTTAACCCGTCGGGTTATGATTTGACTTATACACAAATGCTCCGTTTTCGATATCGAGCTATTTATTAAGAGCCGTCGGTAACTTATTAAGTGTTGCATAATTTCCAACAGCTCGTCGCTTAAACTGCACTGATGACAGCAAGAAAGTATAATTAACGTTACCATTTTATTAATGAAAGTAATAAAATTAACTAAAAAATTGTATGTAAAGGGAATTGAATACAAGACCTCTTAAAGAAGAGGACAACAATTCAAATCGTATAAGCACAACTCCCCTTGCAACTGTGTATTGACGTTATTATATAAATTTTTATATATAGAGAGAAAGTAAACCGGGTCGAATACTGGTGATCCGGGTCAGGTCGAATCAACCCAGATCCTACTTGATCCGAATTGGCCCTTATCCATACCCGGTTAAGGATGCCGGGTTCGGGGCAGTTCGGGTCGGGCTCATTATGCCGCCCCTACATGCAATTGAAGAAGGCCGCCTGTTAGCGCGTGCCTTCTCCGTTTTTTTTTATTTTGATGTAAAGTTTTTACGAGTGTTTTCTAACCACTCAAGTAGTCGAATGACCAGTTTGTTACAACAGCTAACGTAGGATGACGAAGGGTAATGTGGGCAGCTGACTGAGCAATGGGCGAACTATCCATGGACAGGCTTCGATCCGAGCTATAAAAGTAGGATCCGAGTTATCTCTGTGCTGTCTGCAACACAAGAAGCTCGTCAGGGGGGGGTCGGATCTGGGGTCCGACCAAATCTCTTCCGATGCTAGTCAGTAGATGGATTAATTTACATTTTTTTGCTTGGGTTGGATATGCTTTTTCCCGACATGAGCCGCTGTGAGTGGGGGTTTTGATGTAAGTTGAAGAAGTGGGTTGCTGGGCAAGCCTATTTGTGTAAATTGGACGGGGTTGGCAACACGGCTAATTGATTTTGCGTCTGTCACTTCACATGGGGTAACGTGCTTTCTTCAAATTGGCCGCGGGTGGCAACCTGACGAACTCGAAAATTGCTCAGTCAATGACGTAGTTGCTGATGTAGCGAAAGTTTGATCATTTCGCTAAATATTTTCGTCCTTTTCGCTAATTATATTTAATTTTTTGCTTTTTCTCAAAAAATTTCCTTCTAAAAATAGAAAACGGAATACTGCGACATAAGAAGCGAAATCAACCCCATTAAATGATTTTTTATCCGACATATGTAGTTCTATTGTCACAGCTAACGTGGCAATTGCAACAGTGGTATCATGCTGTCACTACAAAGCACTATCTTTATTCTATATAGAACATTGGACCTAACCCAGTAACGTGCGTGAGATGAAACAATATTATGTTGATACAACAATTTTCTAAATTAACAAAAGTAGGTACTTGTCATTTTTCTTTTTCTTTTTTCAAGGGCTTGCAGGCTTATCAATCATCTTGCTGAAACTAATTACTAGCAAATATGTTCACCTTTGTAAGTGCCACTTTGTTGCAGTGGCAAGAACACCCTGCATTTTTCGGCATAGATGCAAATGATGTATTTCCAGTCCAAATCATACTTCCTATCGCCGCCAGGCACATCCATAACATAAACCGCAGGCTCAAAACAATAGCAAGCTGGGTGTTTGATAGTTTATTTATTTTTACATGAACGATCGATCAGTCAACCAACCTTACTTGTAATTTATTTTCAGTGTATTGCCTATACATCACGCCTGCGGTACATTGCAAGTCACAAGGTTGCCAACTTAATATCCTCCAACCCCTTCTCTAAGGATACAAGCAGTTTGAAGCCTTCAACCTCTTTTCTAACTCCCGCGGTATGTAGAGAAGGAGAAGGGTGAGAGGAGCAGAGGCACATGAAAATGTTCCGACTTCTGCGACTCCTTCACCTCGAATAGGATGCTGGCATAGGGGAAGAAGCCTGAAGGATTATACGTGCCCGTGTTGAAACTAATCCGGTAGAAGCCTGGGGTGATATAATCCGTGATGCCCAGCAGCTGGCCGCTCCGGCCATCAGTGTTTGTGACTGAGGAGCCTAGAAGCACCCATCCGGTGGCGTCCCGTGCCATGAACGATGGACCTTCCCGTGCGTCCTTCCACATCTCCAGCTGAACCTCGAGGCCCGATGCAGGACAGCCCCGGGCAACATCCAGCACATGGGTTGTAATGGGCGGACGAGCGCGCCTGGTGCTAACTGGAGATTCATGAGCTTCGTCTGTGGAGGCCTTGGCATCTGCATTAAGATGTGCTGCAATTACGCCCATTCGAGCTTTTTCCCGTTTAGAGAAATGACATGTCAGAACTAACCAAATGAACTACAACAAGGATCAACTAACGAGGAAAGGCCAAATACTAGAACGCTAATAAATGAAATTCTGAACAAATAAGGATACTAGGTTTTAGTTATTGCAAACATTAATAACTCTCTTTGGGCAACTTAACAGAGTGCTAAGATGCGAGAATTGGAACTTTTGAAGACAGCTAACGAAAACTTAGTTGGTGATCTAAACAGAGGATTTCTTGATCACAACACATATGGATACATAATGCACTTGCCTTCTCTAAAAGAATGATGGAATACAATGACGCCATTAAAATTTCTTCTATTTGAACAACCTCTCTAAAATACAGAGGGATGACGCCGAGAACTAGGAAGACATGAGGACCAATATAATATAATGAGTAAATGATAAAAAGTTTAAAAGGAGATATTCATTTGTTTTCAAATCCCTTAGACAAGCAATTATCAATTATTAAGATAACATGAAAGGTGATGTATCATTCACATTAAGAAATTTGCCGCAGATGCTTTCGATGTTAGATACATATGTTTGTGATAAAGAAGAAATTATGTATCATTCAATACACATCTATATCAATCCAGATTATGGGAAACTATGGCACAAATCAAGCAGAAAATGGAACTATAACATAAGATCCTTCCAGTGTGTAGAATGAAATTAGCCACTATCCTACTTAATAACAGATGTCTCAATGAAAAGAGAAAACACATCATAATTACTTTAGAAAGAGCTGCGTGTAACAAGAAAATGGTTTGAAGTATAGCCGTATCATAACAGATATGAAGCATGCCAATCTGATCCCACCAAAACTAGCCGATTTTGGTTACTAAAGACTAATATAACTGCTATTAAAAAGTAATATAATGGACTTGGGTTTAGAACTACCAAAACCCGATTTCATGGAGTCATATATAGGAAACATACGAAATAACAAACCAATGAATAGAGAGATTGTGATTAAACTCTACTTATTCCATATAGCAGTTGAAAGAATCATTATATAACAATCAAAATTTTCAAATCTGACAATCCCAGCTTTCAAAGATAAAATCATTCATTTTAACCCACAATAGAAATCTAGTCACTTACAAAAAAAGTAATAACAGATTGGTTCATTGAATTAATCTCTTAATTACACTTGGTGTACCTTAATATAATAAATCATATTATATTTGGTTGAGCTCTTTATCTCAAGTAACCCTTTGAATTACTATTGGTCTTGACTCTTAACTTGGGTTCAAACTAAATTAGATCTCCTCATGTGGAAGCGTGTGCAATTAAAAAAAGGATAGAAGTTATACGTGTTGTATGTGCACGTGCAATTAAAAAAAGTATAGAAGTTATGCATGTATGTGTCTTATCTTTTCACTAATAATTAGAAAGATATGTAACTATTTTTTTAAATTGGTACTTGGTCATTAAATGCACGATATTTTATTATTCAAGAAAAATCAAAAGATAAAAAAAGAAAAGAATGAGAACTTTCTTGACACCACCAAATTTTGTCAAATTCAACACAACCTTAGCTTGGCATTAAATAGTGGAGATTATTACAATGGATCAATTAATTAGATATTGTATTTTCTTTGATACTATTAATTTATCAAAATTTTAAATGCTATAATTATTTGTGTAATATTAATCATTCAAATATCATCTTAACCAAAACTTATAATGCATCAATTCTTGGATTCTACACGTTTTGATTAAGCCTCAGACTAATTTCATCATTTATTTAGAAAAGAGCATGCAAAGGTTGTCAATTGTGTTTACTGCTTTAATAATTTAAAAGTAGCTTCTAAGTTTTGTAAGCTACCAATACATTAACCCAATAATTCCAATCCGGAACTATTGAAACTCCCGATACCGATACCGAGAAAAGGGAACCAAGACAGTGATCACTCCATATTTTACACCTTTTTTTGCATGTTTGCATGCCATTTTGATCGCTCGAATCGCGCTTTTCACGATTTTTCGGCAATATTGCGATGCTTTTCACGATTTCTTGTTTTTGTCGAATTTCAGGAGATCTCGAGCGATTTGGAGTGATTCTGAGATGCACCCGCTCCGGAGTGTCACC
This sequence comes from Scilla litardierei, assembly GCA_030789695.1. Lineage (NCBI taxonomy): Eukaryota > Viridiplantae > Streptophyta > Magnoliopsida > Asparagales > Asparagaceae > Scilla > Scilla litardierei. The sequence goes on from CM061142.1 coordinate 396,845,454, forward strand.
CATGACTCCTTCGAGGGGAACTTTGCTATTGGAGAGGAGTGGAAGAAGAAAGAACGTCGTAGGAGCGACGAGGGAGCAAAAATACGAAGATTGGGCATTTTCAGCATGTCACTCGGCCGAGTGAAGGAGTCACTCGGCCGACCATCAAAAGCCCGCTCGGCCGACCAGATCTGACACGCAGAAGATAGAGTATCAGCGTGCACTCGGCCGACCGTCGCCAGCCCACTCGGCCGAACCACGGAGACACCACTCGCCCGAGTGGCATCAAGACGACGACAACGGAGACACCACTCGCGCGAATTTCAACCGCCGGCGATCGTCCGACCGCCGACGCCCCGTCCTCCGGCGACACCCCCCACCGCCGGCCGACCTCCGACGATCCCCTATTTAGCGCAAAACTCATTTCTCCCCATTTTTGACGATCCGTACGCCCATTGAGCCCCTAACCCAAATTAATTTGTTTATCTATCTATTATACCACATCTCCCCCATGCATTTCGAATATTTTTCACTGATATCGTTGTTTGACTTGCAGGCTATCTTGGGGGAGCTTAGGGGAGCTTCAGGACGCATTTTTAGCTTCGCGGAGGCGGCGCTCTTCGCACGCACTTGCTGACTTGCTCTCGCGGCGTATACAGGTACACTCGTTCCTTTTATTAAGCACGCCGCATTACATTTTTGTTGGGTGAGCACTCGCGACACACATGCCGCCCCGCACTAGGCCACGCACGCGGGGAGCCTCTTCCAAGCGGAAGAGGACCAATGATGCCGGTCCCTCTCACGCTAGGGAGGACTCCCCTCCACCTAGCCCGCCACAGCCACCACCCCCCACACAGCCGCTTCCCGCCGATCCTATCCTACCACCGTCTCCCGTTGTCGGGCCGTTGGGGATCACGTTCAGAGACGACACACAGCGCGTCCGATTTGAGCGTATCGCCCAGCGATCTATAGTGCCCTCTAGGTTCGCACACTTAGCAGACCTTGACCGCCTAGGGGTGCTAGAGGGGATGCTCACGTTGTATGACAACGTGGGTTGGCGCGACTTTTTGTCAGTGTCGGCGGACACCTACGTCCGTCCGACACTTGAGGTACGTAGCTCGATAGCCTGGACCCCAGGAGGATGCACATTTCGCCTTATGGATCGAGAGTGCGAGCTCACTCTCGTCATGCTTCGTGCGTTCTTCCAGTGGCCCGATGTCCCCGTCCCCGACCGAGCCTACACACCCACTCACATCCCACCGCCGTCGTTTGACACTTCCACGTTCTGGACACGTATCACGGGCTCCCACCATGGCTTTGACCCTAGTAGGGCCAAGGCCTCAGCCATCCTACACCCCTGCCTCCGCATAGCCCAGCGCCTCATGGCGACCACTTTCTTGGCGAGGGACGAGCCTGGGACGATGTCTACGCCTGAGCTCTATATGCACTACGCGATGACTCGCCCCAGAGTTCTCGATAGGGATAGTGATGACCTGGTCCCTGCCGTTGAGATTGATATTGCTAGCTGGTTCTTAGACCGCATCATCATTTCGGTGGGCGCTCGCTCACCTATTTGCTGCGACGGTCTGATTACTCTGCTAGCCCTGATGACCGGCGTGGACCTACCTGCTGACCTTAGACGAGCCCCGGGCCCCACTGCACTCTCGATAGACGTCATGGCCTGGATGAAGATGCTTCGTCCCCACGGCCAGCGGCACTGGGTGTGGTTGCACGGTCCTTTTAGTGCCGATTACATGATCCTCCCGAGCCTAGCTCGGACACATATAGGACCGGCCCACGAGGATTGGATCCCAGCGATGGATCTCCTCATCCCAGCTGCTTACGTTCTTGAGGCTGAGGGCGCTGAGCAGGCACACCCTGCACCCCCTACACCTCCTGCTGACCCCGTGATCCCTCAGCCCGAGCCTGCACTTTCTGCACCTCCCGGCACTTCTGTCCCCACTTCTGCCAGTGTCGGGAGTACCCTTGCTGAGCCGTCCACCACGTCCGCCACCACCCCCACCACTGCTGTGCCTATCTCGGTTGAGCTATTTCCTCACTTCTTCTCGAGCGTCCACCCACCATATTAGAGAGCGGCGAGCCTTCCTTCGCTACCGTCGTGGGGACCCTGTCTGGCTTGATGTCCGCTGGGGTGTCACCTTTTGGTCCTTACACTTCCTCCCCAGTGGTCGACTCTTCTGTCTCCACCGCAGCTGTCCTATCCGAGAGTGTCGTGACGTATGTCCTCACACCTGTGTCACCGACCTCTCTTGCTGCCTCGTCGCCGATTTTGTACACCACCACTGCTACTGCCTCCTCGTCCCAGCCTCGCACTGAGGCTGGGCATCCACTAGTGAGCACAGCACCTTTTCCACACCTACCTGCTGGCCCGATTACTTACACTGCCCGTATCAGACAGCCCCGACCTTCACAGCCTAGACCTGTCCGTCCCTCCGCTACACCACCCCCTGACGCCATAGTTCAGAGCATTCGTGCTCTTGAGGGGGCGGTGAGTGGACTCAGGGGCGATTTTAGGGCTCTCTCTGCCACGGTCAGTTCCGTGCAGACTCGCGTCGCCATGCTTCCCGATATTCAGGCTTGCCTGAATCAGATCCTAGCGCGACTGCCTCTACTACACCCACCCAGCAGACACATCCACCACCACCCCCACCACCTCCGCCACAGGACGGAGATGGTGCAGCACCACCAGCTTAGGCACACCCTTGATGCCATTGATCTTTTTTCTCGTTATGCTGCCCATTCTCTGTTGGTCCTGTCGATAGATTTTTTTTGCCCCCTCCCCCTCGCACTATTTTTGTCCCTATCTTGCTCACATCATTATATATCTTTTTTGGGAGAGAGGGAGAGTATTTTTGATGACACATATCTGCATCACTCCCCTCTTTGCATGCATCATTCACATCATCATATTTTCTTTATATTTTTACCTTTTTTTATCATGCATGCATCCTCACCCTCCCCACCCATTTCCCGTCTCTCGGTGTGCCACACTTTGCACGTTGAGGACACTGTGCACTTTAGCTTGGGGGAGTGAGTTCTCACACTTTTTGCTTTTATCACCTTTATTTTTAGTTTTTTCACGTTTTTCCGCTTTTACACCAATTTTTCATCACTTTTTCATTTTTTTACCATGCATCACGTTTTTCTTATTTCCTTTGTGTGCTGCATTGTAAATAATTCTGTTTTCTTTTATCTTTGTTTCTTTCATCTTTTGCTAGAGATGATTTTTCTGTAATGATGATGACGTGGTGTTAGCTTTTCTCTATAAGCATGCTAATTTTGTCATGTCATAGCTTTTGTTTCTGATATCATATGCTATGTCTTGTTTTGCATTTAGAAATAGTAACCCACTTCTTTTTCCGTATGAAAATGGATGAAGTTCTATTATTAGCTGATGTCTGATGATTCATATGTATGCTATCGTAGAAAACACACCAAGATTCACGCATTGATTGCGTATATCTGGAGTACTGCTTTCTTTTCTCATATCACTTCTTATTGCATGATTTGTACGCTTCACTTCAGATTGATTGAATGTTTGCTAGCATTGATAAATCTGGATTAGTTTACTTTTTGGGGTTATTTAGTACTGACCCCCTGTGTTTTCTCGGAAATTAGTAGTACCCCCCTATGGTTTCAATAATTAGTAAGACCCCCCTCCGCAATTAGTATCACCCCCCAGGGTTTCTCAAAAATTAGTATTACCCCCCTATGGCAGGGGGGTCTTACTAATTATTGAAACCATAGGGGGGTACTACTAATTTCCGAGAAAACACAGGGGGTCAGTACTAAATAACCCTACTTTTTGAGATCAAACTGAGTAGAATAGATTACCCTGATGAAGTTGTCGTCCACGTCCTATAGAGTGAACCGAGAGATACATTTATTGCTTTCTCCACATATCTTGAACATTATTTCTCTATTTTAAATTCATTGGTGAATCTCCCCTTAGCAATTCTATTATTGGCATTCCCCCGTTAGTATATCACATGCTCCAAATTCCCCAAAACCTAAAGAAAAAAATACTTGTATATCCTTCTATTTGATTTGGGATTATTTGTGTATATATGCCATTTTAAAAAAAAGAAAAAGAGAGAAAAAGAAAAAAAGAGAGAGAGAAAAAAAAAAGAAATAAGAAAAAGATTTGAGAATAAGAGAAGAAAAGAGAAAAGAAGTTCGAAAACGATCACATCTCATATCCTTTCTCTCTTTCTTCCCTCTATTGCTTTTATTTTTGTTTTCTTTGACTTTTGGAGCTTCATAAGAAACGGGTATGTAAATATTGTTTTGTATATGCCACCACGCTTATGGATAAGCTTGGGGGAGAGGATCCAATGATGTGTGAGAGTGTGAATACTTGGCGGTGCATGACAACCTAGGCTAAGTAATATTTTATACTCGGTGAGATTGCTTAAAGTTTTACGAAATCCAGAAATCTACCCTTAGCATTCATTTCATGAAAACCACACTTTTCTATTCTTACTACTCTATTGTGTGATATCTCTTATACTCCTTATAGAAAGCATTCAATTGAAAAGTGTGTGATCTAAGATATTGTATACCACTTTAGATGCTTCAGGCGATGCTAATTCTAGAATTATTCCATTTTTCATGCTATATTGATATTCTTGGGTTTTCTATTTCAAATGCACCATTATACTATGATATCGAGATAAAAGTCTTTGACATGTGTTTTACATTCGATGCGTGCTATATGAGTAAGCAAAACACACGTTCCTGAGAAAAATGATCTAGCAGCTTCCCTCTTCGTTTTCTATTCTGTTTTTCTTTTTATTTTCATTTTCCACTTTTCCATCGTTTCTATTTTCTTTATCCATCGGGTTCGCTTTTTACTCATCTTTCTCGAGGACGAGTAAGAGGTAAGCTTGGGGGATTTTGATCACTACATATTTTACACCTTTTTTCTGCATGTTTGCCTGCCATTTTGATCGCTCGAATCGCGCTTTTCACGATTTTTCGGCAATATTGCGATGTTTTTCACGATTTCTTGTTTTTGTCGAATTTCAGGAGATTTCGAGCGATTTGGAGTGATTCTGAGATGCACCCGCTCCAGAGTGTCACCCGTGACTCCTTCGAGTGGAACTTTGCTATTGGAGAGGAGTGGAAGAAGAAAGAACGTCGTAGGAGCGACGAGGGAGCAAAAATACGAAGATTGGGCATTTTCAGCATGTCACTCGGCCGAGTGAAGGAGTCACTCGGCTGACCATCGAAAGCCCGCTCGGCCGACCAGATCTGACACGCAGAAGATAGAGTATCAACGTGCACTCGGCCGACCGTCGCCAGCCCACTCGGCCGAACCACGGAGACACCACTCGCCCGAGTGGCATCAAGACGACGACAACGAAAAGTCCAGACTTACTGTAATTTGTCAGTCATCTCCCGAGTTCCGACTCGGCCGAGTGAAGAAGTCCCCTCGGCCGAAGCAAAGAAAGTCACTCGGCCGAGTGACTCCCGAGGAGCCGACCCCCAAAAGTCCAAAGTTACTGGAATTTGTCAGGGTTTGTCACTTGGCCGAATGACATTTGTCACTCGGCCGAGTGAGCCGCGCTGCCTGTAGCGTAAACTGCGATTTTGAGGCTGCGCAGGGCATTTTCGTCACAGTTTTTTGGGCGCTTTTGGGGGGTATTTAACCCCAGTTTTTAACCTAGTTTAGAGAGCTTTTTCAGAACTTTTTGCAGCCTTTTTTAGATTACTTTTTAGGAGATTAGATTGAGCTTTTAGGGGAGAGAGAAAAGTGTTATTTTGTTGAATGCTATTGATTCTTCATTGGTTTCTCTCTCTCTATCAAAAACTCCATTTTTATTGATATATTGAATATTGCAATGAATTCTATTGATTTTATTTGTGAATTTTTATTGAATTTCATTATGAATTGTGAGTAGTTTTATCGTCTTAGGGCGTAGGGATGAACCCTACGAACCATATTTCTAATTTGTGATGAATTGGTGAAATCATTGCTAGGATTGATTAGGGTTAGTTTGGGATTGATTTAATACGAATAGCTAGGGATTCATACCGATTGGGATTTGCAAGAGATTGGATCCCAACTCAATAGGAAGCCCTAGATATTCGAATTGGGTTACAATTGAATTTCTCCGGAATCGGTTTGCAAAAGATTGGACCGAAACTAGAGTTTTCGATTGCAATTCTATACCAATACCCGTTTCAAGAGATTGGACGAGTAGGAACTATCCCAGCCTAGGTCGTAGCTCGAGTTTGCACGAGAGTGGGCTCGAGATACGATTGATCGATGATGTTCTTCTTCACGCTAGCTTGCCTAGGTTAGGGTTTGCAAGAGATTGGACCCTACCTTAGGTTTGCTATAGACCGGCAATAGCGCGAGAGCGTGAGCTTGGTTCTACATTTAGTTGCAACTAGTTCACTTGAATTTCTAGTCTAGCATTTGTGACACCTACGAATCACAATGACGAGATACGGTTTGTAGCGGGGATTCCCTACCCCCTAGGCGTCTTTATTAATTTGATATTCCTTTTATACAATTGAACGACTGTGACCGCTTTATTGCGAACATTTCTCGACTATTCTTATAGACAGGTGAGTTGAAGAAGACACTGTCATTTGACCTCCTCGTGTTTGATACCAGCTCGCCGCTACACCGTGCGCTTGCGGGAAGACTAGCGAGTCACGTGCCCCGGTTGCGTGTTCGCACTCTTCGGGGGTCCGATCAGACAGCAATGGGTATCAAGATTTCAAACCATGATCAACAATCTAAGAAAAGATTTTTGAGGCATAAAATTTAAAAATCAAAAACTAAAATGTCTTCTTTTTTAAGCAGATAAAATGGTGTCTTTTACCATGATGAAAACTATGAACATGAAATTTTGGTTTGAAGGATCAGCAGATTATGTTGCTGATAAAAATAAATTACATGTGTTTACTCTAAAACTGGTTATTTGATTCCAGTGAGCTGTTTGGCTCATTTTGTGCCTTGTAAATGAAAGAGATTGCATGGTTAGTGTTACGACTGATTTGGACCAGCCTGAATTACAACGGCCCACGGCCCAACCTCAAAGGAGGCGCCCACTAAAGAAGACGGGCCCGCCCGGAAGGGCCCACAGACGGGGCTGAAGGCCCAGCCACTTCACCCTCGGGGGCACCCGACTAGCCCCCATTCGGCCAGATTAACCGCCCCTCGGAATCCGCAATCCCATAATGGCCATTAACGGACCCGTTAATGGGCCACCCCTCCACTACGCACGAGTGGGAGGAGGCGGATGCGGATCGTAGGGACGTGAGAGGAGGCGGGACGTGGGGCAATCACAAGGGACCCTATAAGGGGAAGGCCAGGACGACGGAGAAAGGGATCGAGACTCAGGTAATCAACAGAGAGGTACTCCATCAACGACCTAGGCATTCGCCACTCCATTTCCTCCCTCCCCCAAACTCGCGCCGCCTGGGTTGACGTTCCGGCTTCCTTACAAGCCGGATCTCCCCCGCCGAGTATCCCTTCAGACCTTGATCTGACTTGGGCATCGGAGGGGATTTGGTCGGAACCTAGGTCCGGCCTCCCTGACGAGTTTCCTCATCTGTCCAGGAAGAAGATATCTGAGACGCCGAGGCTACCCCTCAGCGCCGGTTGGCTACCCCCATCGCAGTCGTCAGGTGGACGGCTGCTCAAGCACCCACCCTCTTGCAAGGCGCCGAGGCTACCCCTCGACGCGGATCCGGCCGAGGCCGAGCGCGATCCACCGAGCCGAGGCTTCTCCTCAGCTCCCCGAAGGCAGAGGATCGACGCAACCCGGGGACTCCCCCGTCTGCGCCCGACCCTCCTTCCTCCCACGCCGAGAGCAAGCGGGCTCGGCGATCCCAAGGGACCCCCAAGTCGGCCCCTTGACCACGTTGACCACACAGACGGTCAACGAACTGTGGTGAGAAAACACCCGTAAACATCTGGCGCTGTCTGTGGGAAACGAACAACACCCACGTAAAACAACCACACCGACAATGACACGGCTCCGTCCCCCGCGGCGGAAAAGAGGCGCGGCCCCGGTGGTGGGCACTGACCAGCGCCGTGGCAAGCGGAGCAAGGCCGTGCCTCCCGGGCACGCGAACCGGGCGGCGAGCTCGGATCATGCAGAGGACAATGTTGAGGAGACCGGCGGCCGACCGTTAGCTTCCCGGGGCAGCAGGATCGGGAGAACACGGGAAAAGCCGGGATCGAGCGAAGCGCTGGTGGTATCCCTGATCATAGATACCTCCGTGGTGCGGCGACTGTTAGTCGACACCGGCAGCTCGTGCGACATCCTCTTCACATCGACTTTGGAGAGGATGGGGCTGCGTGGCGAGGACTTGGAGCCATGCACGGGGCCCGTGGTGGGTTTCACGGGACACTCGGCACCTATCATCGGGGCGATCCACCTCCCGGTCACGCTTGGGGGAGCACCCGATTCGGTGACGCTGGCGGTGGAGTTCATTGTGCTGAAGGTCGGCTCGGCGTACAATGGGATCATCGGCCGCCCCCTCCTCAACGCTATCGATGCGGTGGTCTCGACGCTCCACCGGACAATCAGGTTTCAGACCCCAAAAGGGGCCGGGCAAATCAACGACGACACGAACGGAGAGAAGATCTGCTACCACCTGACAGACGAGAAGGTCGTCGGAGGGCCTGGCGATCCAATGGCCTCACTCGACCTGAGGCATGGACCGAAACCCACCCCTGCGGAAGAACAAGAGCAGATCCCCGTCACGAACGTCGAAGGGAGATTCGTCTCCATTGGGTCAGGGCTGGATCCTGACTCGAAGCGCAAGCTAGTCGAATGCCTGGAGGCTAACCTGGACGTCTTCGCGTGGTCGACCGAGGACATGCCTGGCGTTGATCCCCGGGTGATCATTCACCGATTGAACGCCGACCCCAACTTCAGACCCGTCCGGCAGAAGAAGCGGAACCTAGGTGGCGAAAAGATGAAGGAAGCCTCTGATGAAGTAGAACGACTCCTCGACGCAGGTTTCATCCGAGAAGTCTGGTACCCCAAATGGCTGTCCAACGTGGTAATGGTCAAAAAACCCAACGGGAAGTGGCAAATGTGTGTGGATTTTAGCGACCTCAACAAAGCCTGTCCCAAGGACAGCTATCCACTACTTCCAGGCTCACACGATACTGGTCCTGACCGATTCCCAGTTGGAACAGAACCTCAAGAGGTTTGACCGCATGGGAAGGATGCTGAACTTGGGGGTCGAGTTGAGCGAATTCGACCTGCGATTCAAGCCTCGCACGGCAATCAAAGGGCAGGCCTTAGCTGATTTCATCGCCGAGTGTACCATAGAAGAAAGGACCCTCACGCCGGGAGACGTCTCGGTAACGGTAACAAACCAACCTTTGTACTTACTTATGACTGACATCAACTCGGCTGGCCACTCAGGCGACCAGGACACATGGATTAGTCACGTGGACGGCTCGGCGACCCGGGCGGGGAGCGGGGCCGGGATCACGATTCGATCTCCCGAGGGGAACGTCGTCGAATACGCGTTTAGGTTCGAGTTCCCGACCACCAACAACGTGGCCGAGTATGAGGCCGCGATAAACGGCTTGAGGCTGGCCCGAGAACTCGGAGCTGAGTACGTACGGCTCCTTAGCGACTCGAAACTCATCATCAACCAGCTGCAAGGGAGCTACGAGGCGCACGAAGAGATGATGCAGGGCTACCTGGCCACGGCCAATACTGAGATGTCCAAATTCAAAAGGGCCGAGACCCTTCACCTCCCGCGGTCGGAGAATGCCCTAGCAGACGCTCTGTCCAAGCTTGCTTCCTCCTCGCCCAGGGAGTTGGGTCGCACCGTCTATATAGAAAACCTCAGGAGCCCCAGCACGGAAGGGAAGGAGGTGATGGCGATTGACGGAGACCCCACCTGGATGGACCCAATCATCTGATACCTCACCCATGGGGAAACACCAACCGATGTGGAAGAACGTCGAACCTTGGAGAGGAAGGCGCTCCGGTACGTGATGCATGAAGGAACACTCTACAGAAGACGGTGGACAAAGACGGACGTCCTCCCCTACCTTAAGTGCCTCGGCCCCCAGGAAGCTGACTACGTCCTCAGGGAAGTGCATGAGGGGACCTGCGGGAATCACCATGGAGGCACAACAATTGCCCAGAAGATCTTGAGGCAAGGATACTACTGGCCGACCCTGATCCACGACGTGATGGAGTACGTCCAGAGGTGCCAGGAATGCCAAAGGTTGGCCAGCACCGGGACCGTTCCCCCTTCAGAACTCGTCCCAATCATTAGCGCAATACCTTTTGCGAAGTGGGGACTCGATATACTGGGACCGTTCACGTCGGACCAAGGGCAAAGGAAATATCTGATCGTGGCCGTGGACTACTTCACCAAATGGATCGAAGCCGAACCTCTAGCCTCAATCACCTGGAAGAAGGTAAAGAGCTTCGTGTGGAACTCCATTTCCAGATTCGGAATCCCCCGCGACATCGTCACCGACAATGGAAAGCAATTCGATTCAGCCGGGTTTAAAGACTTCTGCGCCGAATGGAAGATCAAGCTACTCTTTGCCTCGGTGACGCACCCCCAGACCAACGGGATGGCGGAGGCCGCCAACAAATGCATCATAGAACCCCTCCGCAAGAAAGTAGAAGGTGCCGAAGGGAAGTGGCCTGAAGAGCTTCCCGGGATACTCTGGTCTTACCGTACGACCCACAAGCAAGCCACGGGTGAGACCTCATTCATGCTCACCTATGGCACCGAAGCAGTGGTCCCAGTCGAGGTGGGCGAGGAGTCCCTCCGCATCCGACATTTCGACGAAGAAAGAAACGCCGAGGGTTTAGAGCTCGGCCTGGAGCTCCTGGGTGAACGACGAGAACAGGCCTTGGCCACCATCATCCGCCAGAAGCAAAAGGTGGCGCGTTACTATAATTCCCGCGTCAAGGGGCGGAGTTTTCGCCAAGGGGATTTGGTCCTTAGAAAGGCGGTCTTCTGTCCAGAGGTCGCGCGCAAAGGGAAGCTGGCAGCCAAGTGGGAAGGTCCCTACCGGTTGATTGAAATTCTAGAACCCGCTACCTATCGGCTAGCAAACTCGGAGGGAAAAACCCTCACCCACTCCTGGAACACCGAGCATTTGCGCAAATATTACCAATAAAGCCTACGAGATCACCCGCGAATGTAACTCTTTTCTTCCCCCTTGCTCAATAAATTGGTTTGATCCTGCTTTCTTCTTATAGCATGGCCGTAAAAACCTCAAGGAGAGGGGATACCCTGCCAAGGGAGTGTCCGGGTGACACCACGCAAAGACAAGGGACGACCCCCAAACAGGCTGGTCCCCCCTCCACGATTCGCCTGGTCGGGAAACTCCCCGGGGCCGAACCTCGGAGTGGGCCGGCCACTAGGCGAGGATAGCCCTCCCAGCGAACGAAACGACTCGAACCGGCCGTAAGGCTGGGGGCAACTCCCCCAGAGGACCGGCGAACCGACCGACCGTGAGGCCAGGGGCAGCTCCCCGGGCGGGTCGGTCAAAAGGACGACCTCAGAGGTCGACCTCATCGGCTAGTCACAAAACATGGGGTCGCGCCCCAGGCCGACTAGCCAACTGACCCAGGGGCAACTCCCCCGATACGGCTGCACGTTAACTGAGCCGAAGGCAACTCCATCGGCCCGTCGGCACGCCAACCAAGCCGGGGGCAACTCCCCCGATACGGCTGCACGTTAACCGAGCCGAGGGCAACTCCCTCGGCCCGTCGGCACGCCAACCAAGCCGGGGGCAACTCCCTCGATACGGCTGCACGTTAACCGAGCCGAGAGCAATTCCCTCGGCCCGTGGGTAAGCCGACCAAGCCGGGGGCAACTCCCTCGGCCCGTCGGCACGCCAACCGACCCGGGGGACAACACCCCGACAGGAGCGCCGACTCTTCTCCGTCAGAACTCAAAAGAAGGCTCCACCCCAAGGGAGGAGATGAGCAATAACAAGCAAGGAAAAGACACTTTAATTTCGGAAAATACGAGGGGCTACACCAAAAGCCCTGGTCCCGAAAAACTTAAGGACCGGGCTAGGGATCTAGACACTCCCACCCTCGTCTTCTCGGGGGGCCCCCTCAAGACCGTCAACTGGAGAAGCGACGGACCGCTCTGGGATCTCTTCCTCTTCATCGGAGTACGCTTGAAGCTCCTCGAGGTTAATCTCCGCGAGCGGGAACCTCTTTCGAACCTCGGCCAGGCAGCGGGCGAAGCCCTTCTCGAACGCCGAGGACGTGGCCTTAGAGACAAAGGAAAGGGCACATTCCTTCACGGCATCCTGGGAAACCTTAGCACGGTCCACATCCTCTAGCTCACGAATCCGACCCTCGAGAGTGGCTGAAAGAGATAGAACAATCAAAATGAGATAAGGATAATCGGTAAAGGTTTTTCTCTGACGATTTCATTATCAAAATAGGCTATATTTATAGCCGAAACCTAATTACAAAGTATCTCTTCATATCACACTAATAGGTAACCTCCTAATAAAGGTGACTATTGGTATTCCCCACTAATAGGTAACCTCCTAATAAAGATGACTATTGGTATTCCCCACTAATAGGTAACCTCCTAATAAAGGTGACTATTGGTAACCTCCTAATTAATTTACATAATGCAAACAAGATTAATTCCAACATTCACCCCTTTAATCTTGTTGCCGTTTTTGTTTCCTGTAGTCCGATTTTTTGACGCATCTCCAAGAACTTGACTCGTCCAAGTGGCTTCGTCAAAATATCGGCGAGCTGATTTTCCGTGCTCACGTGCTCTACTACAACATTTCCTTGTTTAACACATTCACGAATGTAGTGATATCTCGTGTCAATATGCTTGCTTCTGTCATGGTAGACTGGATCCTTACAAAGCGAGATTGCGGACTTGTTGTCCACCTTGAGAGTGAATTTGACTGAATCCATCTTCACCAAGTCTGCTAGTAACCGCCCAAGCCATACTCCTTGTTGGGCTGCGGTTGCGGCTGCGATATACTCGGCCTCGCATGAAGACAACGCCACAATCTTTTGCTTCTGTGAGGCCCAACTAATCATGCTAGAGCCGAGGAAGTAAACCCACCCCGTGGTGCTCTTTCGATCATCCACATCCCCAGCAAGATCAGCATCACTAAAACCAATGAGATGTGGATCTTCCTCCTCCTTTGCATAGAAGCAACCGAGGCGCAAAGTACCCTGTAAGTATCGAAGAATTTGCTTCACAGCTGCCATGTGCTGTGTGGTTGGTGCTTCCATGTAGCGGCTCACTATCCCAACCGCATACGAAATATCCGGCCTTGTGTGCACGAGGTATCTCAACATCCCAACTATGCTCCGATAGTTGGTGGCGTCAACTGGAGGATTAGGACTCACCTTGCTGAGTTTGAGCCTTGCTTCCATAGGGCTCTGACAAGAGTTGCATTCCACCATCCCATTCTTGTCAAGGATACTAGCCGCATATGCCGATTGACACAGCGAGGTCCCTTGTGATGATTGCTCCACTTCAATCCCAAGGTAGTAGCTTAGAAGCCCAAGATCACTCATAGAAAAGCGCTGCTTCATTTGGGTTTTGAACTCTGCTATATCGGCGACATTTGACCCCGTTATGATAAGGTCATCGACATACACCCCAACTAGCAAGTTGGAGCTTCCCACGCTCTTCTTGTAGACCGCATGTTCTTGTGGGCATCTTTCGAAGCCAAGAGTGGTGAGGCTCTTGTCCAACTTCGAGTTCCAAGCTCGTGGAGCTTGGCGCAGTCCACAGAGAGCTTTCCTCAACTTGAGTACATTTTGCTCATTTCTTTCTTCAACAAAGCCAGGGGGTTGAGAGACGTATACCTCCTCGATAAGGTCACCATTGAGGAAGGCTGATTTGACGTCCATATGATGTACCTCCCATCCTCTTTGCGCCGCCAAAGCCAAGATTAACTTCACGGTTTCAAGCCTCGCCACAGGTGCAAAGACTTCATTAAAATCCACCCCTTGGCGCTGAACATATCCCTTCGCGTCGAGCCGGGCCTTTTGTTTAACTACCGCTCCTGTTGAGTCCTTCTTCACCTTGTAAACCCATCTAAGTCCGATAGGTTTGTGTCCAGCTGGTAGGTGTACTAACTCCCAGGTGTTGTTGCTAACAATAGACTCAAGCTCTTCCCTCATCGCAAGCCTCCAACACTCATGTTGTTTGGCTTCAATATGACTTGCAGGCTCCTCTGCAGTCATTAAGAGTATCTCTTCATCTCCCTCTTCTTGTTGGTAGATATCTTCGAGAGAGCGATACTTCTGTGGCACCATGGATGAGGAGGTAGGAGTTTCCGGAGAAAAACCACCGGTGAGTGTAGTTGGGGAGTTCGGCAGCGGCTCAGAGGCAGTTGAGATCGCTCGGGTGGGTGACTGGCTGGAGTTAGTAGATGCCGTAGTTTCGCGTCGATCTTCGGGATTTTCTGGGGCTCCTTCGGGTGCTTCGTCTTCATCGTAACCAAGCACAATGAATGATCCCACAGGCCGTGAATCACTTCCGGGCCGTGAATCACTCTCCTCCTCGTTGTGCTTGCGTGGTGTTTGCTCCCAACACCATGCTTTGTCCTCCTCGAATCGCACGTCCCGACTAACATGCAACTTCTTGTGTACCGGATCATACAACCGGTAGGCTTTGGACCCATCTTCGTAGCCGAGAAACACCATAGGATTGCTGCGATCTTCTAGCTTCTTCAGATGAGGTTGCACAATTTTCATATGCGCAACGCATCCAAAGACACGAAGGTAGTGGACCTTCGGCTTCCGCCCACACCAAGCTTCATATGGTGTCATCCCTTCGAGACTCTTCGTCGGTGCACGGTTGAGGATATGGACAGCCGTATTCACCGCTTCTCCCCAAAAGAACGAGGGCATGTTCTTGCTCTTCAATAAGATCCTTGCCATCTCAATGATAATCTGATTCCTCCGCTCTACAACACCGTTTTGTTGCGGCGAATATGGTGCTGTGAGTTGCCTTTTGATGCCCAGTTTTTCACAATAACCGGAGAAGTCCTTTGAGGTGAACTCCCCTCCTCGATCCGTCCGCAACATTTTCAACCGTAGGTCGACCTCCATCTCCGCTAGCGATTTGATTTTCTTAAATGCATTAAAAGCCTCATCCTTGCTTTTGATAAGACTGATCCACATGTAACGACTGAAATCATCTACGCATAGCAGAAATATTGGTTACCTCCCGGTGTCACCGGTGTGATCGCTCCACAGAGATCGGCGTGAATAAGTTGAAGGGGCTTCTCCGCACGATACGTCGAGGAGGATGGAAATGGCGTGCGATGTTGCTTTCCGACCAAGCACCCATCACACAGTTGATCTTGTTGCCCCAAGACTGGCATGCCTTCAACCATCTTCTTGTGCGCTAAGCTCCGTAGCGCCGGAAAGTTCAAGTGACCATAGCGTGCATGCCATAGCCACGACTTCTCCTTGAGGTTCACCATCAAGCACATGGGTTCGGCAAGGCGAAGATCAAGAGCGTACAACCTGTTTCGACTCCGCTTCACATTAGCCAATAGCCTCCATGTGTTGTCGAAGATCTTGAGAAAGCCATCCTTTATTGTGCTTGCACATCCGTGTTCATCAAGTTGTCCAATGGACACGATGTTGCTTCGGAGCTTCGGGATATAATAAACATCAGACAACGTAAGATGTTGCCCATTTTGACATTGGAACAAGATAGTTCCACGCCCACAAATATTGAGGACGGATTCATCACCAAACTTTACGTTCCCCTTGATGCTTTCATCTAGGTCAGAGAACTTCTCCTTGCAACCCGTCATATGATTGCTAGCCCCGGTATCGAGGTACCACGCCTCAACTGCATGAAGATTTGGCATCACCTTCTCCTCGTTGAGCATCAATACATTCTCACGCTCCTCCGAATGTCCGAGTTCACACAACTCGGCTTTGAGAAGAGCTGGTGCATCATCATCCAACTTCGCAAAGTGGGCTTTGTCTCCGGTCTTCTCGGAACGGCACTCGTTTGCAAAGTGTCCGAACTTGCTGCACTTGTAACATTGGAGTTTGCTTTTGTCCCGAGTCTTCTCTTGATGAGTTGGTCCATCACCACGCCCATCATTGCGTCCACGGCCACGGCCACGGCCTCGCCCACGAAAATAATGCCCACCACCTTGTCCCCTCGACGAGCTTGATGCGTCATCATATTTTGCCTTCCATTCGGATTCCGTCAGTAGAACCCGCTCCTCCACCTTCTCATTGGTGGGTCTTTGATGGCTAGAGAGCCGTTCTTCGTGGGCCTTCAGAGACCCAATGACCTCCTCCAAGGTCATGGTCTTCAAGTTCCCGAATTGTTCCATCGTAGAAACGATTTGCAGAAATTTTTCGGGAACCGCACGGAGAAGCTTCCGGACGACATAGGTCTCTTCGACCTTGTCTCCCAATGCACGGATCCTGTTGACGTTGGTTGTCAACTTCGTAGCAAAGTCATCGACCGTCTCCGCATCTTCCATGCGAAGACGTTCAAACTCCCATCGTAGGGTTTGAATTTTTGCTTCTCGGACGCGCTCCACGCCCATGTGCATTGTCTTTAGCATCTCCCATGCTTCTTTGGCCGTTTTCTTCTCCGAGATCAACATTAGCGTCTCCTCGCTAATACTTTGATAGATGGTGGCTAACGCCATCGAATCCTTCTTGCTATCCACCGCCTCATTTTCACTTGTTGGTTCGACCGCATCCCAAACTCCATTCACGCCCATGAAAACCCGCATCTTCAATGCCCACGACGAGTAGTTATCCTTCATAAGCAAAGGATAATGGATGGTCATCGACCCATCCTTCATCGAGAACTTCGATGTCGCCGTGTCAGACATTGCTGAGGATGTAGAAGACATTTCTTTTTGGCTGAAGAATTTAGGTGTGGCTTTGATACCAAATGAAAGAGATAGAACAATCAAAATGAGATGAGGATAATCGGTAAAGGTTTTTCTCTGATGATTTCATTATCAAAATAGGCTATATTTATAGCCGAAACCTAATTACAAAGTATCTCTTCATATCCCACTAATAGGTAACCTCCTAATAAAGGTGACTATTGGTATTCCCCACTAATAGGCAACCTCCTAATAAAGATGACTATTGGTATTCACCACTAATAGGTAACCTCCTAATAAAGGTGACTATTGGTAACCTCCTAATTAATTTACATAATGCAAACAAGATTAATTCCAACAGTGGCCACCTGTCGTTGGTGATTAGATCGGATCATCTCGATCTCTTTCGATCTCGCGTTAAGCTGGGATAGGAAGGCCCTCTCCCGCTCTTCCGCCGCCTCCAGCAGGGCATTAAGTTCCTGGGCATCGGCCGTGATGAAAGGGGCCGGATCGGCGCCTGTCTCAGCCGCCGCGCCAGGGGCCGCGGTGAGCCCGGCAATTCGCTCCTCGGCCTTGGACTTCCCGACCAGCGCTAAGGCTTTTTCATGGTCCGACTTCTCCAGGGCAGAGGAAAGCTCGGCCACGCGAGACTCCAGGGACTTCACGAGCGCCTTGGACAAGTGATCGACCTCCTCCTCGCCTTCCCGGGCCCCAGGAACGGGCGCCGCGTCCGCCTCAGCCTTGGAGAGAGCCACAAATTGGCGCCTCATCGAAAGCCCAACAGAGGATAGCTACACAAGAGAGGCGGGAGTAAGTTGAAGATAGCAGCAAAAGACTGGGTTAGGGAAGAAACCCCACCTGTTGGCCGGCCTGCACCACGAAAGCGGCCAGACGGTCGCCACAGACCTCGTCCAAAGCAGCTCGGTCCGAGGAGAGACTGCAGTTCTCAGCCACCCGTGCCGCCATACTGCAGCCGGAAAAGACCGACTCACCCGCTCCTACGGGGAAGCGGGGACAGAGAAGATCCTCCTCCCCTGGAGGTAAGTCCGTAGGGCGGAGCGGAACGCACCTAGATACCGCTCGTATATATCAGGAAGAGGGCATGGCTGCGGAGATGAGGGGCCAGCCCATGGCCAAACCGCCTCGGCCGAGGGTGACAGATCCCTGCACTGGGGCAATGAAGCACTAACCTCCCCGTCGAGAGTGCGGACCTTCTTAGAGACGCCATGCTGGGAGGAAGAGGGGACCTTCCTCTTCAACTTCTCGGCACCAGCCGCCAGGCGGTCAACACGTTGTTTCTTCCGGACCGCCAGCACATGATCCCCTCTCCGAGAGGCGGGGTCCGGAATCCCGACTTGAGGAGGAAGGACAGAAGAACTGGAGGGAAACCCACCTGCGCAGGGAAAAGTCATCATCAACCAACCCTATCAGCCACAGAACAGTGGCCACAGAGCATTATCTCCGGAGCAATGAAGGACGGCAAAACTCACCAGCGGGCCACGTGGTCTTCCGCAGATTGAGGTCAGAAAAGAGAACGGTGACTTTCCGATCGCCCGGTGGGATCGCCAACAGGGCCTCCACGGTCTCGAGTTCAGCCGCAGTCGGGTCACCCAGCTCCATTGCCAGCATCACGTCGGCGCTCCAGTGAGTTGGAAAATCCATATCCAACGGGCCGACAACGAAGAGATACTCCTCCTTCCAGAGCTTGACGAAGCTCGGCAGCCCCAGTATCAGGCTCTTCGAGGGCCGAGCGCTAATATAAATCCAGGCCCCCGACTGATGGCGGCTCAGACGATAAAATTGGGAGAATAGTCGGAGGGAGGGGACCACCCCCTTCTGAAGGCAGAGCACGGCGAACCAGATGACGAGCCCGATCGCATTTGGGCAAAACTGGCATAGGGCCACACGATGAGCACGCAGAAACTCAACGATGAAAGGATGAAGGGGGAACCGAAGCTCGAATCGGAAGCACACCTCATACACCCCGACCGCCTTCGGACCCGGAAAGCAGATCCGCTCGTGAGGCTCAGGGGCCCGGATGGAGTATGGGGGAAGAAGGTAGCGGGCGCGCAAATCTCCGGCGTAGGTGGCACAGAAGGAAGGACATCCCAGAACCTCCGGAGGCACCCCCGAGGGGTCACCATCCTGACTACCGACCGCCGAGCCGGGGCTATCAGACGAGTCGAGGCGGACTGCATCCTCTAGACGACCCGAACCGGGGGCAGGAGAAGACGACATGACGAGGAGCTGGAGCAGGATTAGAAAAAGGAGATGCTGAAGGAAAATCTGGACACGTTCGACCAACTGATGTCGGCGCTCCTTTCCTGGTGCCCTTTGAATGACCCTGCGCACGGTGGAGATGAACGCAAGGGACGCGTGGCGACATCAAGACGGCAGCGATTCTTCGAAAACTACACCCACGGAAGTTCAAATGAAACGGTAATCATGACATTCATTTAATGGCGGAGCCTCGACTGACGCACCCATCGGATCATGAAGGAGTCACATCACCCGAGCCGCATCGACGGAAGCCGAACGGCCCGGACGATGGGGGCAATTGTTACGACTGATTTGGACCAGCCCGAATTACAACGGCCCACGGCCCAACCTCAAAGGAGGCGCCCACTAGAGAAGACGGGCCCGTCCGGAAGGGCCCACGGACGGGGCTGAAGGCCCAGCCACTTCACCCTCGGGGGCACCCGACTAGCCCCCATTCGGCCAGATTAACCGCCCCTCGGAATCCGCAATTCCATAATGACCATTAACGGACCCGTTAATGGGCCACCCCTCCACTACGCACGAGTGGGAGGAGGCGGAGGCGGATCGTAGGGACGTGAGAGGAGACGGGACGTGGGGCAATCACAAGGGACCCTATAAGGGAAAGGCCAGGACGATGGAGAAATGGATCGAGACTCAGGTAATCAATAGAGAGGTACTCCATCAACGACCTAGGCATTTGCCACTCCATTTCATCCCTCCCCCAAACTCGCGCCGCCTGGGTTGACGTTCCGGCTTCCTTACAAGCCGGATCTCCCCCGCCGAGTATCCCTTCAGACCTTGATCTGACTTAGGCATCGGAGGGGATTTGGCCGGAACCTAGGTCCGGCCTCCCTGACGAGTTTCCTCATCTGTCCAGGAAGAAGATATCTGAGGCGCCAAGGCTACCCCTCAGCGCCGGTTGGCTACCTCCATCGCAGTCGTCAGGTGGACGGCTGCTCAAGCACCCACCCTCTTGCAAGGCGCCGAGGCTACCCCTCGACACGGATCCGACCGAGGCCGAGCGCGACCCAGCCAAGCGCGATCCACCGAGCCGAGGCTTCTCCTCAGCTCCCCGAAGGCAGAGGATCGACACAACCCGGGGACTCCCCCGTCTGCGCCCGACCCTCCTTCCTCCCACGCCGAGAGCAAGCGGGCTCGGCGATCCCAAGGGACCCCCAAGTCGGCCCCTTGACCACGTTGACCACACAGCCGACGGTCAACGAACTGTGGTGAGAAAACACCCGTAAACAGTTAGTGATATAGTCTCTTTGTCCAGGCTCTTTCATGATCTAGAGGAATGCAGCACTGACCCTTTGTTTAAAGAGGTTTATTTAACTGCTCATTGACCATCTCACAAATGACAAAAGTCATCCTCTAGTTTCCTTGTCGAAGAATTTGCCGCCAAGTCATTAGTGGGTTGATGTCATCACTGCCAAGAAAAGGAGAATTCTTGTGAAGCTTTCTCCATTTTGAGTTGTGACTGCTCTGTAGCAAACCCCAGTATGATGGGAAAAGGTCGTGCTGGCTCTGATGACATGCTACATTTTCTCACCAAGAGGTAACATGAATATTGGTAGCATGGCCATTGGTAGCATCTGTCCAAATTGGCTTAGATTTCCTTGAATTGATTATCTCTAAACTACCATGAACTTTGAAAATTTCTCAAAGCCCCCTAAAAGTTTTGTTCTCTCTCTAAACTACCTGAAGGTAGATCCATAGTTTTGAGAAAATTTCAAAGTTTAAGGTAGTTTAGAGATAATCGAGGAAAGTTTTGGGTAGTTTAAAAAAATTAGCCATAACAGGTTTAGGTTTAGAACCGAAGTTTTAGGGGTTTGAGCAATTTTCAAATTTCAAGGTATTTCAGAGATAATCAAGGAAAATTTTAGGTAGTTTAGGGAAATTTAGCCAGTTCAAATTGACCCCATAAGGCATTCACATTTTTTCAGAAATTAAGTTGTAAAAACGATAAGAATATATTGAAAAGCGTTTACCAGCAACAATTTGCAATATTTCGATGAATACCTTCAGGTTTTTTTGGATGATTGACATGTGACTGAGGAGTCGCTGGAATTGCTCGTGCTTCAGACTGAAAGAGCTTTGTAAGACGCAGTTCTATTATTTTCATCTCCTCTTGTGCTGCTATTTCAAGCTCAACAATGGGCCGGTTCGAGAAGCGTTTCTATAACAATGATTAATTAGTGTATTGCTGAAATAAAATGAAAATGTTCTAGACTTATTTACAGTTTCTTATTGATACGACAAAGTGTCATGCATGCATAAAAGACTCTTTCTCATAATGAAACTCGAAAGACCTAAACAAAAAGTAAAGAGATATAAAAGGACTCAAAAATCAAAAGACTAAATCGATTCAAACAGCAAAATGAAATCCTAATGGAACTCTAATTTTTGGTTCATCAATTACGAATCCTCCTTGGGGTAGGATCTGCTCCAATTTTCAAAAGAACTCACATGCAACCCATGTTTGTTGCACACCACATGGTACTTGAATCTCTTACATGCGAGGTGCAAGAGTGAGAGCAATTCATCTGGGTGCGAGGCTTACATTTTTATCTCTTTTGTAACAAGTCCCTTGTTTAAATTTTACAAATTACCAATTTCTTCCACCATAAAACCCTAATATTTTCTTTCCACATCATCCTCCAGAACAAAATTCGTCCTTGTTCATGAAATCAACTTTATGGCCAGTTCAAACACAAATCAGGACTTACGATATCTTGAACCATAAAAACTAGAATTGGTAAGCCTCAATCCATAAGATTCAAACAATGATGAGAAAATCTGGGGAGAACCCTTTGTCCTCAACGACCACCCGCTATTCTGCCAAACATCCAGATATGGGTAAAACAAGATTAAAAAAGTAAAGTCATACCAGGGATAAAGTTTGGAGATGGCACTTCAAGGTCCCATGTACAGGTATTTTTTAGGTCTTCCACTATATTAATCTTCAATAGGCAATTCTCGACATGCAAAACTAAGTGTAGGAATACCATCTTGAATCATGCAAGTGTAGTTCACTGATAAAGTAGTTTGAAATTGCCGCAAATTTAGCTGTCCTTGAACAAACTGCAACAGCGGCCAACTCACAATATTGTCTAGGTGTACAGCCTCCACCAACAATACAGCAAGCACATGCAACAGGACTTGCTATCATGTTCTTACAAAGCTAAGCAGTAGCATTCATTTCACGGGGCTCAAACACACTTTTATATCTTATCCATCGTTTAAGAAACCAGACACTCAGCAGCAGAAGCAATAAAGTTTTTATCCGAAATTTCAGAGTTGACTACAAGCATCTTTGTTTACATTAAGGTATGTGAAGGGTCTTCCCTTCTTTTAAATTGGCTATATCCCTTTTAACCACCTTGACTTGTATCCCTTCCTTACCCTGTCAACTATGATCATACCACTCCCTCAAACTAGCACGCTTATTTGTAATGATTTGGAAACACAAACACATGGTATCATATTCTGACATGGCCATATGGTGTCAGTCAAGGTAAATATTCAAACCCTAGATACAAGGACACAACTATTTATGTACATTCTTTAAGCATATAAGGATATCTGGCTTATATAAATAGGATAAATTGCTAAAAACACCACATGTACTTTTGACATTGTGTAACTAATAACCATCTATATTATTAACACGAATATTTTGACTTTACGGTGAGTATTAACAGCCACAAACAAATAACTTTTTTCCATTTTATGCTCTCTTTCTTCCTTGACGCTCTCTTTTTCTCCCCTGGATTCTCTCTTAGATTCTCACTGTAGATCTCTGTCATAGACAAGTAGCAGCAGAACAGCGGTTGTTGTTGCAACTGCTCTATGTGAATGAGGGGAGAGATAGAGAAGAGAAGAAAGAGGGATCATTTGATTGAGAGAGAGGGGGGGGAGCATGTGAAAGAATCTAAATGAGAAAGTCTAGAGGGGGGGGGGGGGGGGGGGGAACAAGCAAGGCAATGAGGGAGGGAGAGAGCAAGGCAATGAGAGATAAAAAGGAGAGAGTGCAATGGCAAAGAAAGGAGAAAGGAGGACAGTCAAAAAGGAAAGAAAAATCTATTTTTAATGGTTGTTAATCATGACCATTAAGATAGGGGCATTCATGTGAATCACATAGATAGAGGTCAATACTTCAACCTTGTAAGTATATACATTGCATTTATATTCCTAAAAATAAATTTTGGTAGAATGTCTTTATATAACTGCTTTTTTTTCAAAAGAGGGCATAACATAATTCACGTAGTATATTGAATAACATTCTAAATATTTGTTAGTGTCAGATACAAATGAACATGTGTCGTGCCCAGGTGTGTCGAACACAACAATTTCTGATTGGGATAAATGTCATACATATTAAACTTAATTGGTCAATGTAATCTACCTCTAACTTCTTGCAATGCACTAAGTCTAGAGTTCAGCATGTTTTTTACTCATTTATCACAGTATCCTTCTAACGATATTCATTTTCTAAACATGTTCCTTAAATGCCAAATATCTAATGCATAAAGCATACCTAGATGCATAGCCATCTTAAGAATTTCCTTTCCCTTCACTTTCATAATTTCATGAGTACTCTTTGAACTCATAATATTTTAGAAGCTCTTCTCCAATTCCACCATCCTGCTTTGATTCTGTTTACGGGTGTTTTCTCACCACAGTTCGTTGACCGTCGGCTGTGTGGTCAACGTGGTCAAGGGGCCGACTTGGGGGTCCCTTGGGATCGCCGAGCCCGCTTGCTCTCGGCGTGGGAGGAAGGAGGGTCGGGCGCAGACGGGGGAGTCCCCGGGTTGCGTCGATCTTCTGCCTTCGAGGAGCTGAGGAGAAGCCTCGACTAGGTGGATCGCGCTCGGCCTCAACTGGGTCGCGCTCGGCCTCGGTCGGATCCGCGTCGAGGGGTAGCCTCGGCGCCTTGCAAGAGGGTGGGTGCTTGAGCAGCCGTCCACCTGACGACTACGATGGTGGTAGCCAACCGGCGCTGAGGGGTAGCCTCGGCACCTCAGATATCTTCTTCCTGGATAGATGAGGAAACTCGTCAGGGAGGCCGGACCTAGGTTCCGGCCAAATCCCCTCCGATGCCTAAGTCAGATCAAGGTCTGAAGGGATACTCGGCGGGGGAGATCCGGCTTGTAAGGAAGCCGGAACGTCAACCCAGGCGGCGCGAGTTTGGGGGAGGGAGGAAATGGAGTGGCGAATGCCTAGGTCGTTGATGGAGTACCTCTCTGTTGATTACCTGAGTCTCGATCCATTTCTCCGTCGTCCTGGCCTTCCCCTTATATGGTCCCTTGTGATTGCCACACGTCCCGCCTCCTCTCACGTCCCTACGATCCGCATCCGCCTCCTCCCACTCGTGCGTAGTGGAGGGGTGGCCCATTAACGGGTCCGTTAATGGCCATTATGGGATCGCGGATTCCGAGGGGCGGTTAATCTGGCCGAATGGGGGCTAGTCGGGTGCCCACGAGGGTGAAGTGGCTGGACCTTCAGCCCCGTCCGTGGGCCCTTCCGGGCGGGCCCGTCTTCTCTAGTGGGCGCCTCCTTTGAGGTTGGGCCGTGGGCCGTTGTAATTCGGGCTGGTCCAAATCAGTCGTAACAATTGCACCCATCGCCCGGGCCGTTCGGCTTCCGTCGATGCGGCTCGGGTGATGTGACTCCTTCATGATCCGATGGGTGCGTCAGTCGAGGCTCCGCCATTAAATGAATGTCATTATTACCGTTCCGTTTGAACTTCCGTGTGTGTAGTTTTCGAAGCATCGCTGCCGTCTTGATGTCGCCACGCGCCCCTTGCGTTCATCTCCACCGTGCGCAGGGTCATTCAAAGGGCACCAGGA
Organism: Scilla litardierei; assembly: GCA_030789695.1. Taxonomy (NCBI): domain Eukaryota; kingdom Viridiplantae; phylum Streptophyta; class Magnoliopsida; order Asparagales; family Asparagaceae; genus Scilla; species Scilla litardierei. The sequence goes on from CM061142.1 coordinate 396,870,408, forward strand.
AAGGAGCGCCGACATCAGTTGGTCGAACATGGCCAGATTTTCCTTCAGCACCTCCTTTTTCTAATCCTGCTCCAGCTCCTAGTCATGTCATCTTCTCCTGCCCCCGGTTCGGGTCGTCCAGAGGATGCAGTCCGCCTCGACTCGTCTGATAGCCACGGCTCGGCGGTCGGTAGTCAGGATGGTGACCCCTCGGGGGTGCCTCCGGAGGTTCTGGGATGTCCTTCCTTCTGTGCCACCTCCATCGGAGATTTGCGCGCCCGCTACCTTCTTCCCACATACTCCATCCGGGCCCCTGAGCCTCACGAGCGGATCTGCTTTCCGGGTCCGAATGCCGTCGGGGTGTATGAGGTGTGCTTCCGATTCGGGCTTCGGTTCTCCCTTCATCCTTTCATCGTTGAGTTTCTGCGTGCTCATCGTGTGGCCCTATACCAGTTCTGCCCCAACGCGATCGGGCTCGTCATCGGGTTCGCCGTGCTCTGCCTTCAGAAGGGGGTGGTCCCCTCCCTCCGACTCTTCTCCCAATTTTATCGTCTGAGCCGCCATCAGTCGGGGGCCTGAATTTACATTAGCGCTCGGCCCTCGAAGAGCCTGATATTGGGGCTGCCGAGCTCCGTCAAGCTCTGGAAGGAGGAGTATCTCTTCGTTGTCGGCCCGTCGGATATGGATTTTCCAACTCACTGGAGCGCCGACGTGATGCTGGCACTGGAGCTGGGTGACCCGACTGCGGCTGAACTCGAGACCGTGTAGGCCCTGTTGGCGATCCTGCCGGGCGATCGGAAAGTCACCGTTCTCTTTTCTGACCTCAATCTACGGAAGACCACGTGGCCCGCTGGTGAGTTTTGCCATCCTTCATTGCTCCGGAGATAATGCTCCGTGGCCACTGTTCTGTGGCTGATAGGGTTGGTTGATGATGACTTTTCCCTGCGCAGGTGGGTTTCCCTCCAGTTCTTCTGCCTTTCCTCCTCAAGTCGGGATTCCGGACCCTGCCTCTCGGAGAGGGGATCATGTGCTGGCGGTCCGGAAGAAACAACGTGTTGACCGCCCGGCGGCTGGTGCCGAGAAGTTGAAGAGGAAGGTCCCCTCTTCCTCCCAGCATGGCGTCTCTAAGAAGGTCCGCACTCTCGCCGGGGAGGTTAGTGCTTCATTGCCCCAGTGCCGGGATCTGTCACCCTCGGCCGAGGCGGTTTGGCCATGAGCTGGCCCCTCATCTCCGCAGCCAGGCCCTCTTCCTGATATATACGAGCGGTATCTAGGTGCGTTCCGCTCCGCCCCTACGGACTTACCTCAGGGGGAGGAGGATCTTCTCCGTCCCCGCTTCCCCGTAGGAGCGGGTGAGTCGGTCTTTTCCGGCTGCAGTGTGGCGGCACGGGTGGCTGAGAACTACAGTCTCTCCTCGGACCGAGCGGCTTTGGACGAGGTCTGTGGCGACCGTCTGGCCGCTTTCGTGGTGCAGGCCGGCCAACAGGTGGGGTTTCTTCCCTAACCCAGTCTTTTGCTGCTATCTTCAACTTACTCCCGCCTCTCTTGTGTAGCTATTCTCTGTTGGGCTTTCGATGAGGTGCTAATTTGTGGCTCTCTCCAAGGCTGAGGCGGACGCGGCGCCCGTTCCTGGGGCCCAGGAAGGCGAGGAGGAGGCCGATCACTTGTCCAAGGCGCTCGTGAAGTCCCTGGAGTCTCGTGTGGCCGAGCTTTCGCGTGGCCGAGCTTTCCTCTGCCCTGGAGAAGTCGGACCATGAAAAAGCCTTAGCTCTGGTCGGAAAGTCCAAGGCCGAGGAGCGAATTGCCGCGCTCACCGCGGCCCCTGGCGCGGCGGCTGAGGCAGGCGCCGATCCGGCCCCTTTCATCACGGCCGATGCCCATGAACTTAATGCCCTGCTGGAGGCGGCGGAAGAGCGGGAGAGGGCCTTCCTATCCCAGCTTAACGCGAGATCGAAAGAGATCGAGATGATCCGATCTAATCACCAACGACAGGTGGCCACTCTCGAGGGTCGGATTCATGAGCTAGAGTATGTGGACCTTGCTAAGGTTGCCTAGGATGCCGTGAGGGAATATGCCCTTTCCTTTGTCTCTAAGGCCACGTCCTCGGCGTTCGAAAAGGACTTCGTCCGCTGCCTGGCCGAGGTTCGAAAGAGGTTCCGGCTCGCGGAGATCAACCTCGAGGAGCTTCAAGCGTACTCTGATGAAGAGGAAGAGATCCCGGAGCGGTCCGTCGCTTCTCCAGTTGACAGTCTTGAGGGGGCCCCCGAGAAGACGAGGGTGGGAGTATCTAGATCCCTAGCCCGGTCCTTAAGTTTTTCGGGACCAGGGCTTTTGGTGTAGCCCCTCGTATTTTCCGAAAGTAAAGTGTCTTTTCCTTACTTGTTATTGCTCATCTCCTCCCTTATGGTGGAGCCTTCTTTTGAGTTCTGACGGAGAAGAGTCGGCGCTCCTGCCGGGGGTGTTGTCCCCCGGGTCGGTTGGCATGCCGACGGGCCGAGGGAGTTGCCCCCGGCTTGGTTGGCGTGCCGACGGGCCGAGGGGGTTGCCCTCGGCTCGGTTAACGTGCAGCCGTATCGAGGGAGTTGCCCCCGGCTTGGTTGGCGTGCCGACGGGCCGAGGGGGTTGCCCTCGGCTCGGTTAACGTGCAGCCGTATCGGGGAAGTTGCCCCCGGCTTGGTTGGCATGCCGACGGGCCGAGGGGGTTGCCCTCGGCTCGGTTAACGTGCAGCCGTATCGGGGGAGTTGCCCCCGGGTCAGTTGGCTAGTCGGCCTGGGGCGCGACCCCATGTTTTGTGACTAGCCGATGAGGTCGACCTCTGATGTCGTCCTTTTGACCGACCCGCCCGGGGAGCTGCCCCTGGCCTCACGGTCGGTCGGTTTGCCGGTCCTCTGGGGGAGTTGCCCCCAGCCTTACGGCCGGTTCGAGTCGTTTCGTTCGCTGGGAGGGCTATCCTCGCCTAGTGGCCGGCCCACTCCGAGGTTCGGCCCCGGGGAGTTTTCCGACCAGGCGAATCGTGCAGGGGGGACCAGCCTGTTTGGGGGTCGTCCCTTGTCTTTGCGTGGTGTCACCCGGACACTCCCTTGGCAGGGTCTCCCCTCTACTTGAGGTTTTTTACGGCCATGCTATAAGAAGAAAGCAGGATCAAACCAATTTATTGAGCAAGGGGGAAGAAAAGAGTTACATTCGCGGGCGATCTCGTAGGCTTTATTGGTAATATTTGCGCAAATGCTCGATGTTCCAGGAGTGGGTGAGGGTTTTTCCCTCCGAGTTTGCTAGCCGATAGGTAGCGGGTCCTAGAACTTCAATCACCCGGTAGGGACCTTCCCACGTGGCTGCCAGTTTCCCTTTGCGCGCAACCTCTGGACAGAAGACCGCCTTTCTAAGGACCAAATCCCCTTGGCGAAAACTCCGCCCCTTGACGCGGGAATTATAGTAACGCGCCACCTTTTGCTTTTGGCAGATGATGGTGGCCAAGGCCTGTTCTCGTCGTTCACCCAGGAGCTCCAGGCCGAGCTCCAAACCCTTGGCATTTCTTTTTTCGTCGAAATGTCGGATGCGGAGGGACTCCTCGCCCACCTCGACTGGGACCACTGCTTCGGCGCCATAGGTGAGCATGAATGGGGTCTCACCCGTGGCTTGCTTGTGGGTCGTACGGTAAGACCAGAGTATCCCGGGAAGCTCTTCAGGCCACTTCCCTTCGGCGCCTCCTACTTTCTTGCGGAGAGGTTCTATGATGCATTTGTTGGCGGCCTCCGCCATCCCGTTGGTCTGGGGGTGCGCCACCGAGGCGAAGAGTAGCTTGATCTTCCATTCGGCGCAGAAGTCTTTAAACCCGGCTGAATCGAATTGCTTTCCATTGTCGGTGACGATGGCACGGGGGATTCCGAATCTGGAAATGATGGAGTTCCACACGAAGCTCTTTACCTTCTTCCAGGTGATTGAGGCTAGAGGTTCGGCTTTGATCCATTTGGTGAAGTAGTCCACGGCCACGATCAGATATTTCCTTTGCCCTCGGCCCGACGTGAACGGTCCCAGGATATCGAGTCCCCACTTCGCAAAAGGTATTGGGCTAATGATTGGAACGAGTTCTGAAGGGGGAACGGTCCTGGTGCTGGCGAACCTTTGGCATTCCTGGCACCTCTGGACGTACTCCGTCGCGTCGTGGATCAGGGTCGGCCAGTAGTATCCTTGCCTCAAGATCTTCTGGGCAATTGTTGTGCCCCATGGTGATTCCCGCAGGTCCCATCATGCACTTCCCTGAGGACGTAGTCAGCTTCCTGGGGGCCGAGGCACTTAAGGTAGGGGAGGACGTCCGTCTTTGTCCACCGTCTTCTGTAGAGGGTTCCTTCATGCATCACGTACCGGAGCGCCTTCCTCTCCAAGGTTCGACGTTCTTCCACATCGGTTGGTGTTTCCCCATGGGTGAGGTATCGGATGATTAGGTCCCATCCAGGTGGGGTCTCCGTCAATCGCCATCACCTCCTTCTCGTCCGTGCTGGGGCTCCTGAGGTTTTCTATATAGACGGTGCGACCCAACTCCCTGGGCGAGGAGGAAGCAAGCTTGGACAGAGCGTCTGCTCGGGCATTCTCCGGCCGCGGGAGGTGAAGGGTCTCGGCCCTTTTGAATTTGGACATCTCAGTCTTGGCTGTGGCCAGGTAGCCCTGCATCGTCTCTTCGTGCGCCTCGTATCTCCTTTGCAGCTGGTTGATGATGAGTTTCGAGTCGCTAAGGAGCCGTACGTACTCAGCTCCGAGTTCTCGGGCCAGCCTCAAGCCGTTTATCGCGGCCTCATACTCGGCCACGTTGTTGGTGGCCGGGAACTCGAACCTAAACGCGTATTCGACGACATTCCCCTCGGGAGATCGAATCGTGATCCCGGCCCCGCTCCCCGCCCGGGTCGCCGAGCCGTCCACGTGAATAATCCATGTGTCCTGGTCGCCTGAGTGGCCAGCCGAGTTGATGTCAGTCATAAGTAAGTACAAAGGTTGGTTTTTTACCGTTACCGAGACGTCTCCTGGCGTGAGGGTCCTTTCTTCTATGGTACACTCGGCGATGAAATCAGCTAGGGCCTGCCCTTTGATTGCCGTGCGAGGCTGGAATCGCAGGTCGAATTCGCTCAACTCGACCCCCCAGTTCAGCATCCTTCCCATGCGGTCAAACCTCTTGAGGTTCTGTTCCAACTGGGAATCGGTCAGGACCAGTATCGTGTGAGCCTGGAAGTAGGGTCGGAGCCGCATGGCTGAGAGGACGAGGGCGTACGCTAACTTCTCCATTGGGGTGTACCGCCCCTCAGCGTCTTTCAAGACACGACTGGTGTAGTATACCGGCCTCTGCACCCCGTCGTTCTCCCGGATCAGCACCGAGCTCACCGCTTCCATCGTGCAGGCCAAGTAGAGGCTCAGCGACTCCCCCTCTCGTGGCTTGGAGAGGAGTGGTGGGCTGCGGAGGTACTCTTTGAGATCGGCGAATGCTCGGGAGCAGTCCTCATCCCATGGTATTGTCTTCCTCTCGTCGGCTGGCGCGGCGATGGCCTTCCTCAGAGTTTTGAAGAACGGGAGAGATCTTTCCGCCGACCGGGACAGAAATCGCCCGAGGACGGCGATGCGGCCAGTCAACCTCTGCAGCTCCTTGATGGTCGTCGGCTCCCGCATGTTGATCAGTGCCTCAATTTTGTCGGGGTTGGCCTCGATCCCGCGATTAGTGATCATGAATCCCAGGAACTTGCCGGATCTCACCCCGAACGTGCATTTCGCGGGATTGAGCCGAATATTGTACCTTCGTAGCCGTTCGAATGTTTCCCTTAGGTCGGCGATATGGTCAGCAGGATCCTTCGATTTCACCAACATGTCGTCGACGTAGACCTCCAGGTTTCTTCCTATCTGGGAGTCGAACACCTTGTTGACCATTCTTTGGTAGGTTGCCCCCGCATTCTTCAATCCAAAGGGTATTTTCTTGTAGCAGAAGGTCCATCGGTCCGTCGTGAAAGCAGTCATCTCTTCATCATCAGGATCCATCTGGACCTGGTTGTACCCAGAATAGGCGTCCATGAAGCTGAGCATCTCGTATCCCGAAGCGCTGTCTACGAGGTGGTCAATCCGCGGCAGTGGATAGCTGTCCTTGGGACAGGCTTTGTTGAGGTCGCTAAAATCCACACACATTCGCCACTTCCTGTAGGGTTTTTTGACCATTACCACGTTGGACAGCCATTCGGGGTACCAGACTTCTCGGATGAAACCGGCGTCGAGGAGTCGTTCTACTTCATCAGAGGCTTCCTTCATCTTTTCGCCACCTAGGTTCCGCTTCTTCTGTCGGACGGGTCTGAAGTTGGGGTCGGCGTTCAATCGGTGAACGATCACCCGGGGATCAACGCCAGGCATGTCCTCGGTCGACCACGCGAAGACGTCCAGGTTAGCCTCCAGGCATTCGATCAGCTTGTGCTTCGAGTCAGGATCCAGCCAGGAACTGACCCAATGGAGACGAATCTCCCTTCGACGTTCGTGACGGGGATCTGCTCTTGTTCTTCCGCAGGGGTGGGTCTCGGTCCATGCCTCAGGTCGAGTGAGGCCATTGGATCGCCAGGCCCTCCGACGACCTTCTCGTCTGTCAGGTGGTAGCAGATCTTCTCTCCGTTCGTGTCGCCGTTGATTTGCCCGACCCCCTTTGGGGTCTGAAACCTGATTGTCCGGTGGAGCGTCGAGACCACCGCATCGATAGCTTTGAGGAGGGGGCGGCCGATGATCCCATTGTACGCCGAGCCGACCTTCAGCACAATGAATTCCACCGCCAGCGTCACCGAATCGGGTGCTCCCCCAAGCGTGACCTGGAGGTGGATCGCCCCGATGATAGGTGCGGAGTGTCCCGTGAAACCCACCACGGACACCGTGCATGGCTCCAAGTCCTCGCCACGCAGCCCCATCCTCTCCAAAGTCGAGGTGAAGAGGATGTCGCACGAGCTGCCGGTGTCGACTAACAATCCCCGCACCACGGAGGTATCTATGATCAGGGATACCACCAGCGCTTCGCTCGATCCCTGCTTTTCCCGTGTTCTCCCGATCCTGCTGCCCCGGGAAGCTAACGGTCGGCCGCCGGTCTCCTCAACACTGTCCTCTGCATGATCCGAGCTCGTCGCCCGGTTCGCGTGCCCGGGAGGCACGGCCTCGCTCCGTTTGCCACGGCGCTGGTCAGTGCCCACCACCGGGGCCGCGCCTCTTTTCCGCCGCGGGGGACGGAGCCGTGTCATTGTCGGTGTGATTGTTTTACGTGGGTGTTGTTCGTTTCTCACAGACGGCGCCAGATGTTTACGGGTGTTTTCTCACCACAGTTCGTTGACCGTCGGCTGTGTGGTCAACGTGATCAATGGGCCGACTTGGGGGTCCCTTGGGATCGTCGAGCACGCTTGCTCTCGGCGTGGGAGGAAGGAGGGTCGGGCGCAGATGGGGGAGTCCCCGGGTTGCGTCGATCCTCTGCCTTCGGGGAGCTGAGGAGAAGCCTCGGCTCGGTGGATCGCGCTCGGCCTCGGCTGGGTCGCGCTCGGCCTCGGTCGGATCCGCGTCGAGGGGTAGCCTCGGCGCCTTGCAAGAGGGTGGGTGCTTGAGCAGTCGTCCACCTGACGACTGCGCTGGGGGTAGCCAACCGACGCTGAGGGGTAGCCTCGGCGCCTCAGATATCTTCTTCCTGGACAGATGAGGAAACTCGTCAGGGAGGCCGGACCTAGGTTCCGGTCAAATCCTCTCCGATGCCTAAGTCAGATCAAGGTCTGAAGGGATACTCGACAGGGGAGATCCGGTTGTAAGGAAGCCGGAAAGTCAACCCAGGCGGCGCGAGTTTGGGGGAGGGAGGAAATGGAGTGATGAATGCCTAGGTCATTGATGGAGTACCTCTCTGTTGATTACCTGAGTCTCGATCCCTTTCTCCGTCGTCCTGGCCTTCCCCTTATAAGGTCCCTTGTGATTGCCCCACGTCCCGCCTCCTCTCACGTCCCTACGATCCGCCTCCGCCTCCTCCCACTCGTGCGTAGTGGAGGGGTGGCCCATTAACGGGTCCGTTAATGGCCATTATGGGATCGCGGATTCCGAGGGACGGTTAATCTGGCCGAATGGGGCTAGTCGGGTGCCCCCGAGGGTGAAGTGGCTGGGCCTTCAGCCCCGTCCGTGGGCCCTTCCGGGCGGGCCCGTCTTCTCTAGTGGGCGCCTCCTTTGAGGTTGGGCCGTGGGCCGTTGTAATTTGGGCTGGTCGAAATCAGTCGTAACAGATTCTATGAAATACATTCTACTCAATCTCACCACGGTGAATGATTAATCCTAATTAGCAAACGTCGTTACTCCTAGGTGTTTTAAACCATCAATGTGAATCATCTGCTCTTTGCATAATCTTTGCAAAGTTACATCACACTTTTGTTATCATCCTGTTGAGTTGAATTGTTAAGATTATCCAACACTCTAGTCTCATCAACAAAACAATATAGAATGCACAGAACATGTACCGATGTACCGCTGCATTCGGAACAAGCCCAGTAAGTACTGTTGATCTTATTCTGACAGATAAGCCTATAGTGACAGGGAGTTACCATCTGCCTTTCAATTGTTACTATCCTAACATATTAATCATATCAATATAACTAATCACACAATTGTTTCTTTTTTAAACCCACCACATTATGTATCTTGAGGCCCCAATCATAAGCTTCCTCTAAATCAATTGAAATCAAATATAAATCTTGGTTCTTCTTGCATTTCCCTATTAAACTCCTGACATACGAAACAAATTGATTTTTATACACAATTGGTTCTTTTCTTATTTTTGCTTAACTATGGACCTGAAAGTTGTCGGATTACTTTAATAAAAGGCAAAATGCAAAATTTCATCAAGGACCTCAAATTGCCAAATCAATTATATAGGGCCAATTTAAACTTAAAACATATTTAGTTTCTGATTGCACACCTTTCTTAATTTTTTGCTTTAAATCATTATGTGTACTGTTGTCATTTCTCGTGCATTTTTTGTTTATTTGCCGTTAGTTTCTCCCTTTACTTCTCCAGAAAGTCGCAGGACTTCTCACTAGCCTCTACATCGATTCATCTTTTGAATTGGGGGCAGCAAAAGATCAATATCTCCCGTTTCATCTCAACCAGCAATCTACAAAACTGGCTTCCCTTAACCCATATAGAATACGCATTTCTGTCATGAAGCCGGACTGGCGTCAAACACACCATAACACCATATCCATGTAGCACATGCTGAAACTTCTCAAACATTTTTCGAAACGTCATATGTAACTCACATTTTTGTGTTCACGTTATATGGTTTTTATATTTGAGATATTTAGTCAGTTGCATCCTGATGCGGATCCGGATCCGCATCCACAAGGGGAAGGGGCCGACGGCTACTTGGGTGGGACCCACCCCGCTTTAGTCACTTACGTGCGCCGTAGGAGGCACGATAGCACGTAGGAGGGTTAGTTAGGGGTATTCTAGTCATTTTAGACTAGATTAGTAATTCCCCACTTTTCTATAAATTAGGGCTAGCCGTCTTTATTTTATTTTATGCTTGATTTGTGAAAACACTTTGAGTTATCAATTGTGAGGGTTGTTAGGCTTTGATCCGTTCATTCAAAGCTAGGAGACAGGATCTCGTCTCGAAGGAGATCCATTTATCTTGTGTTCTTCGCGAATCATTCTCTATAAAATTCCTCTTTTTATATTTTCCTCTTTTAAAAATCTGAACTTTATTGATTCGATCCACCGGATCGTATCAAATTGGTATCAGAGCGTTGAGATCCAATGGCGACGAGCACGAGGTCAAAGGCGGATGGCGTGGATGAGAAGGTACAAGGGCTTCGGGAAGAATTCAACCGGGAGATCGAGGGGTTGAAGAAAACCCTAGGGGAATCCCTCAAGGACCATGCGCATTCACAGGAGGACATCCAAGTCGAACTTCGGGCGATGAGGAGGGATGCCGCGCAAGCGGGACGCGACATCCAAGGGCTAAAGGAGGCAACTTTAGATCTGAAAGGGGCAACTTCAGATCTGAAAATTTTGAGGGAGGCTACATCGTCAATTCCAGAGATAAAGGCTATGCTCCAAGCCCTCACGATGGAGAGGGGAAGAGATCGGGGCAAAGGGATTCAAGGGGGAGAAAATCAAGGAGATTCTACCCTTGAATCAGCGATTTGGGAGCAACCGGAGGGGATGACGGCTACGGCAATAATTTGGGAGCGAAACACAACCCCCCAAAACCCTAGGAGGGCCGGCCAGCAGGAATTTGGGCCGGCAGGCCCTCCTGGGTCTGCGGATGGGCCGGCAGGGCCCTCAGGGCCTGCGGCCACTACCGCAGGTCCCTCAGGGCCTGCGGCAAGTAAGGCAGGCCCTGTTGGGCCTGCGCAGCCCGCGACAGGCCCAACTGGGCCTGCCGCAGCTGCGGCAGGGCCCAGTGGGCCTGCCGCAGCAGCTGCAGGCCCGGACGGGCCTGCTGCGGCATCGGCAGGCCCATTCAGGCCTGCCGCTGCCCCAGCAGCGCCAATCCGGCCTGCAGCCCAATTCTGGGGGCCCGCCGAGGTGCAGGCGGCCCCCTGTGGGCCCGCGTCGACGCCAACTACTTTCCGAGGGCCCCCGGTAGCGCAGACGGGCCCATGGGGGTCAGATGGAGGTGGATGGGCCCGTGACACGATGATTGGGGCTCCAGCAGCCCAATTCTGGAGACCGGAGGCTCACCCACAGGTACCGAGACCACAGGTGGACCCCAGACAGGCATTTGATGGCTTTCCGGAGCGGGGACAGGGCCCGGGGGGCTACTTTGGAGGACGGACAGCGCCGGTACAGCAGCCCAGAGGCGCCGGAGGACCCATGATGGCGCGACAGCAGGAGTTTCCGGGGTATCATTACCAGCCCGAGGCGTGGGAGCGACCCGGGTGGCCTGAGGAGCTGTACGGGGCTGACGGAGGAGGACCCGTTGAGGCAGTCGGCGGAGGATTCGGCCGTGGGGGAGACCGCGGTAGAGATGGGGGTCCACAGGGAGACATTAATGCAGACCGCCGCCTCATGAAGCTGAAGATGCCGATTTTTGACGGCACAGACCCAGATGGATGGATCTACCGGGCGGAGCGGTACTTCCAGGTGATGAGACTGACGGAGGAGGAGGTCCTGAGAGCCATAGGGATCTACTTCGAGGGGAAGGCGTTGGCATGGTACAGGTGGAAGGCGGCACGGACACCCTTTCGCACTTGGGAGGAGCTCTCCGCGCTGATACTAGACCGGTTCCAGGATACCCCTGGAGGAGATTTCTACGAGCAGTTATCTGCTTTGAGGCAGGAGGGGACGGTCAGGGATTATGTGGAGAGATTCGAGATGTTGAACAGTAGGGTGAAGGGGGTGACTGACGAGGTGATGATCGGGAATTTCATGAGGGGGTTGAAGCCCTCTATCCGAGCAGAGCTGAGGATGCAGAGTCCGGGGACACTGGAGGATGTCCTTCGCCTGGCCCACAAGGCGGAGGAGAAGCATGCGGAGGAGAGGAGCACTCGGGGTACTTGGGGAGCCCAGGGCCAGCATGGTCAGACAGCACCGGTCCCACCTCCGGGGGTTACAGTAGCACCAGGGGACGCGGGAATGAAGAGAGAGGAAACCCGACCCGTGATTCCCGGTAGGCGGATGACTGAGGCTGATATGAGGGCGAGGCGTGCTGCAGGCCTCTGTTTTAGATGCGATGAGAAGTTCAGTCCCGGTCATCGATGTGCGAGCAGGCTGATGCAGATTGTGCTAATACCGGACGAGGGGGAGTATGCAGATGAGAGAGAGCCAGTGATGACGGAAGAGAGCGAGGTCGAGCATGCTCATCTGGATGTAGCAGAGGTGTCCCTGAACTCCTTGGTAGGGGTAACCACAAACCATACCATGAAGTTGTCAGGACGATTGGACGACGCGCCGGTGACGGTACTCATAGACAGTGGGGCCACCCACAACTTCATATCTCGACATTTGGTGGATCGTCATAGGTTGCAGATGAGCACATTGGAGACGTTTACGGTCCTCTCAGGGACAGGGAGGAGAGAGGAGAGCAGTGGGATGTGCAAGGGGCTGAGTCTGACCGTACAAGGGGTGCAGATCATAGAGGACTTCTTGCCCCTAGAGTTGGACAATATTGATGTGATTTTGGGCGTGCAGTGGCTGAGGGGGTTGGGCGAGGTGAAGATGAATTGGAAGCAGCTTAGGATGGAATTCCAGGAGGGGGGTCGCACAGTGGTTCTGACAGGTGACCCTAGCCTCTGTTTTCCCTCGGGGGCCTTCAAAGCCAGATTTCCACCTTGAGGACAAGGTGGCTCTTTTAGGGGGAGGTATTGATGCGGATCCGGATCCGCATCCACAAGGGGAAGGGGCCGACGGCTACTTGGGTGGGACCCACCCCGCTTTAGTCACTTACGTGCGCCGTAGGAGGCACGATAGCACGTAGGAGGGTTAGTTAGGGGTATTCTAGTCATTTTAGACTAGATTAGTAATTCCCCACTTTTCTATAAATTAGGGCTAGCCGTCTTTATTTTATTTTATGCTTGATTTGTGAAAACACTTTGAGTTATCAATTGTGAGGGTTGTTAGGCTTTGATCCGTTCATTCAAAGCTAGGAGACAGGATCTCGTCTCGAAGGAGATCCATTTATCTTGTGTTCTTCGCGAATCATTCTCTATAAAATTCCTCTTTTTATATTTTCCTCTTTTAAAAATCTGAACTTTATTGATTCGATCCACCGGATCGTATCACATCCACATATCAATGACTAAGATTTATAAGAGATTGTCAAAATATATTAAATTATATATAATTACTAGGAGTTTGGAAAATAGATAGGTTTTGACCTAAACTGTGAGATATATTAAGCTACTCTATATAAAATGAAAGAGCCATGGATTGTTATATTACAAATACAAAAAAGTATGTGATAGATTGTAATAATTATATGTTATTTTATGAGTAGAAATATGTGTCAACATGTTTTGATGCATGCACATCTTTATGTACGAACACATGTACATCATATTGTTTATGATTATGTTAAATATTTTTTCTCCATTTCCCCATCCAACTTCTAAGAAATTGTCACGCCACATCTATATTGTACATGTGTCCTGTGTCCATATACATGCTTCTTAGCCCTCAAACTCCCTCCAAACAGTAAACCCTAAGTTCACCCTTTTGTTCCTTTAAGCATATTTAATTTATAGTTTGAGGTACACCCACACTCAATATTTGTCCACTAGAGAATCACTCGTAAATAAAGGTTTGTACTGCTACAAGGCATTCTTATCGCTGATGATTTTACAAAATAAGTTTATGTCCTTAAGAGCCGTGACTGTTAGTGGGATCTTTCCTAAATTTTTATATTATAAAAGATAATTATATTATGGAACAAGATTTATGACTAAAGCTCCATTATGTGACGTATAAGCAACGTCTGAAACCTCAGATTCAGCCTTGGTATTGATTGTATTAGAAGTATAACGTGATACACATTCAAGTTATCTGACTTTACTTATCATCGGACTTTACATATCGATTGACTTAGCTCAAAATAGTTGTTAGTTGCACACAGATCTCCACATTTTCATTTATTCATAGATCATTCATCTCATCTAAAGTACTATTTTCTCTTTTTTAACACATTTAATCATGTGACAATTTTTTGACCCTTCAGTTTGACTAGGAAGTAAGATTTTTTTAATATAAAAACATGTATATGAAATGGAATATAATTTGAATTAAAACACTAAATCTCTTCTTATATTAGTTGTTATTAGATAGACTTGGTTGTATCAGCTAGTTTCAGCTGAATTGTATCAACATGTTTGACATCTGATATGATACAAGTGATATGTATCGTCCGTTGAGATTCCAAACCTTGCTCATAAGTCATAAGCTTGATTCCACGGTGGCTTGTACAAATTTGTATTTCTCCTTATTCATGTAATTGAGTAACAAATTGCTCTCCCCCATTCATTTAGCATTTTTAGACCATAATTTGATATTTAATGCAATTTTGAACATCGACAAGCAAATAAAAGATGCATATTACCTTCAGCTCGTCAAGGATTTCCGGTGTGCCTCTCCCAGATGCACATATAAGAAAAACAAATCCAAACTTCCCCCTGTAACGAATATTCCACTCAACCAATTCCTACAAGAACAATAATAGCTTTCAAAGAAGTTGAACATAAAAAGGTCATCAAAATTTTATAAAGCTTGTAAGTAAATCGAACAGGAAACTAAATCAGTTGGTGAATAAAGTTCATTACTGAAGTAAAACCATGGCTGATTCTTCAAATAAAAAATGGAACAATTTCGAGCAACCCAGTGTAAAGCACACCTGCAAGGTGGAATTGGTGGCGGTTGCGAGTGCGGCGGATTGCTCTTCCTTGCTCCACCTAATCCGTCATCAAATTCAAGTCCAGTCAAAATGGAATCAATAAAAAGCTACTGGATTTTATTATTAAATTATGCTTTTAAATGTTTTTATTTACTGGGAGATGGATTTAGAGGTTGCCCCAATGTCTGGATGCGCAGCAAAGGCCTCGAGCCAACCCTTAACATCAACCTATGCAAAAATTAATGAAGAAAAGATATCAGATGAGATTCAAATTTAATATATATATAAATTGAGAGGGGAAATATAGGGGGAAGAAAATGAGGGACCTTATTGAACCAGATATCTCTAGCGCATCGGATGGCGTGATCGAGGTTGGAGAAGGGAGAGGCCGCCACCATCTCCTTGGCGAATCTTCTGCTCCCTGAGCAGCCCAAGAAATCCTCGTCCCTCCATCGAGGCTCCATTTTTTTTTTGCCCCTGCAAATCCCTACCCAAAGTCTGATGGGGCTCTTGGAGCTTATAAATAGGATAGAAACAAGCGAAGTGGGCTCCAAGACTCTTGAGCGACTTTCAGTCTACTTCTTGGAAGTGGATTTTCGTGTCACCCTCCACCCGCTCTCTTTGCTAATTTGGAATTGGTTATTTGCATACCTTCTAACTCACTGTCATTAACGTGAATAGACCATGAATACTGTTGATGCCAGTGTATAGGGACAGGCAAGTGACGAGTCATATCGCTTTTGGCCTGATCTTGGACAGGTATGGTAATGAGCAATGTCCAAAGTTTGATTGGGTTTTCAAATGAACATGCCATATTGACATCTCTACTAATCCTTTATTAGTTATATGGAAGAACTAAAAAAGGACTAATAGAGATGACAATGTGCCATGCTCAATTAGAAGGCTTTTGGCATGCCGGTTACCATCCCTAATCTTGGAGGACATGGAATTGGTTGGATCTTTAATTGAGGCTTATCATAATAGCGTTAGCCGAGCCCGTCAGTAAGATGGGGCCGGCTAATTTGGTTCCTGCACTGCTCAAGTTAGCATTTCAAACGAGTATAAGAAATAGAAAGGTTAGACGCTTGTGCCTCTTTCCATTTTGAAAGTTATATATAGGCCTGAGTCAGGGATGGGCGTTTTAGCACTCCCACTGTCCCGTTACATGGCATCTTTAAAACTTAGTGGAGCCTTTACTAGGCTGGATGGCGGGTCGGACTATATGTGGTCAAGACGGAGCCTCGTGGGCCTTGGTACAATATGTCAACATTAGTTATCACTCCCACCGGCTCAAATCGACTTTGGATGAATCAAAATAGTTCTTTGCATCTTGCATTGCTGGTCTTGGGACCTTGGCCTCGAAGCAATGGTTGTCAAACTCACCTCCTTTCAAAACTATAATGCTCGTTTTTCATGAATTTTACGTCAAATTTGTTATAAACGGGCTTTTGGAGGCCCAACTTGTTATTGGGTATCCACCCATTATGTAACCATATTGCTATAAATACAGGGCTACGGATTCCGTAGCCACCAAGTTTACAACACGTTATCAGCACGCTGGAGGCTGAGCCGAACCTCTGCCGACGGACGAACGCAACGCGAACGAGCTTCCTTCACCGAACGTCGCTAGATCCGACGAGTAGGATCTAGAGGTAACTCTTTTCCCTAGATCTAATTTCGTATGCGCATATGTTTAGATCCAAATAATTGGATCGATTGTTTAATGAAAAATCATCATTTTTATTGTTAAAACTCAACTTTTTACAATAAAAACGCTTTTTTAAAGATTAAAAATGGATTTTTCCGAATAAAAATCGGATTTTTATCATCTTCTTCCCCAAAAACCATTAAACCCTAGGGGTATTCTTCTTCGCCACGCGGCCGGAAGCCGTCACGCGACCCCCCCAACCCGCGCAATCACCGCCGCCGCTTGAAGCGGCATGCGGCAATCGCCGTCGCTCACAGCGGCGGGCGATCCCGCCGCCTACAGCGACGAGCCACCCCACCGCCTGCAGCGGCGGGCAGATCCCGCCGCCTGCAGCGGCGCCCCCCCCCCCCCCCCCCCCCCCCCCCCCCGCCGCCTGCAGCGGCACCCCCCCTCGCGCGCGCGTATCCGGAAACCCTAGCCGCCAGAAGCGGCAACTCACGCGACCAAAAACCCTAACTAGGGTTTGACCACAAAAATTTTAATTTTCGAATTATTTTCAGATTTAATTACGATTTCTTTTTGTTAAAAATCTGGACAAATTACACGCTTCTAATTCATCGCATTTTATTCGGATTACCTGATTATTATACGTTTAATAATTAGGAAGATCATGTGACCGCTCTGACGTTAGTCAACTAACCTAACAGTGTATGACGTTGCCCAGTGGTCCAATAATTATTAAACGAAAAATTTTCATTTCCATTATAAACTGCCTGTGATGATTAATTGCCTGTAATGACTAAACTGCCTGTGATGATTAAATGTCTGCTGCATTTTTTCTGCCTGCGACGAATGTTTATATTTGCTATGGTTTTGGATCGGCTAGTTATCACCATTATTTCCCTTGCATTCTTTTCTTTTTTTGAGAGAAAAATGTAGTGAGGATATTTTTGTAAAATTACAAGACTGACGGACGTCTCAGGAAGATGAAGATCCATTCCAGAAGAATAGGGGCCCCACGTGGGTTCCCGAGTTGTACTTTCATTCTTTATGGGACTGTATGGACTGTAATTAATATGGTGATTAGCCGATCCACGCAGCAGATATCTGTGTCTGAAACGCTTAATTATTTATTTTTCTTTAGAAATATCTAATTATTGCTTATTTTTAAACATGCTAGAGAGATAATGGCCAAAATAGAGACCTCCTTCTGGCCACCCATAACTCACGCCCTACCGGCACTGCTCCTGCGCCTGAAGCGCATCACAGCTCCTCCCAGAAGAAGAAGAGAAACTTCAAAGGCAAACCCCAAAAGGGTAAGGCAATGAAGAAGCAGGCTAGAGGACCCCCTCCAAGAACCAACAATGAGGGAAAGAAGAAAAATGTGTGAAAGAGAAAGGACGACGTCCAGACATCTGCCCCCAGAAAGGACTGGGAAGATAAGTGCCACAGGTGTGGCATGACTGGACACTGGTCCAGGAATTGTCGGACTCCACACCACCTACATGACTTGTACAAAGCGAGCCAGAAGCAAGCTGAGACAAACCTGGTGGAACAAGAAGACCTGGCACCAATCAGGTTCATCGCTGAGGACTTCTCAAACGATGACCTGCTCGACTGAGGCATTATCTAATTTCTATGCATTGTAATTTTTGAAAAACAATTTACTATATTCTTGTTTGATTTCGAGCATGTTGGATGAACTTTTCAGACATTGAATAATTATTAGTAGTATATCTTTTCTTGTGCCTTATACTGCGATGTTTTCTCTTAAAATTAGATGGATTATAAATGCCTTGTGGACAGTGCCTCTACGCACACGATCCTCCAAGATATCTGCTTTTTAAAAAGCATCGATAATACGATGGAACCGTGAATACAATATCTGGTCCATCAGGAATTATTGAAGGATCAGGAGAAGCACATTTTATGCTCCTCAACAAAACACAACTACTAATAAAAGATGCGCTTTTTTCCCTAGCTATCATAGAAATCTGTTAAGCTTTAAAGATATCCGTTTAAATGGATACCACCTCGAGACGGTGAGTAAACAAAACAGAGAATTCTTATATGTAACGTCTCATAAGAACGGTGCTAAAACTACCGTCGAGCGTTTTGAGGGACTCCTGTCGGGTCTCTACCATACAAGGATAAGAGCAATGGAAGCAAACACACTCGAGCACCAGAAGTGCGACAATCAACCAGAATTCCAACTCTGGCACAATAGACTAAGACACACTGGAAGGAATATGATGCGTCTCATCATATCCCAATCTCGTAGAATTAACTCGAAAAGCCTGAAGCTACTTCGAAAGGGTGCATCTCCTTGTCCCCCTTGTCACAAAGGAAAATTGATTACGAGACCATCCCCCCTGAAGGTGGACTCTGAGTCTTCGAGTTTCCTAGAGAGAATACATGGAGACATTTGCGGGCCTATTCACTTCGCAAGTGGACCATTTCGGTACTACATGGTACTGATTGACGCATCTTCCAAATGGTCGTATGTGTGCCTCCTGTCCACCCGCAATGTAGCCTTTGCAAAGCTACTGGCACAAATCATAAAGTTACTGGCACATTTCTCAGATAACCAGATCAAGAAATTGCGTCTGGACAACGCTGGGGAATTCACATCACAAGTCTTCCTAGACTACTGCCAAGCAACCGACATAGAAGTTGAACATCCTATAGCTCATGTTCACACCCAAAACGGGTTAGCTGAATCTCTTATAAAGAGACTACAATGGATTGCTCGTCCATTGTTGATGCAATGCCAGTTGCTGGTAAATGCATGGGGACATGCCATCTTGCACGCTGCATCGTTAATAAGATTACGACCGTTAGGGAGTCAATCTTATTCTCCGATGCAACTTGCATATGGGAACCCACCGGATATCTCTCACCTGAGGATATTCGGATGTGCTGTCTATGTCCCCATAGCACCACCGCAGAGGACCAAGATGGGTCCTCAACGGCGACTAGGTATCTACATTGGATTCGACTCACCATCGATCATTAGATACCTGGAACCCCTAATGGGGGACGCCTTTAAGGCACGTCTAGCAGATTATGAGTTTGACGAAAACACTTTTCCCAAACTAGGCATTGACACAAAGAAGCCAGAATCTTCAAAGACCATTTCATGGGATACCAAAACTTTATCCCATTGTGATCGGCGTACAAACCAATGTGAAGACGAGATCCTGAAGATCCTTCAAATACAAAATACAGTTCACATTTTACCGGACAAATTCATTGACAACCAGAAGATTGTCAGATCACACGTCCCTGCTGCAAATACGCCAGCTAGGATTGACATACCCAAAGATGGATGTAATCCACCTGCAGCAGAAGCGGCCGTACCTCAACAAAAGAGAGGACGACCCCCAGGCTCAAAGATAAAAACCCTCGAAAGAGGAAAAATCCTGGAGCAATAATAACGATACCACCACAGGATGCTGAGCTCCGCCCAGATGCCTCTCCCCTCCTAAAAAACCCTTGAAGAGGAAAATGTAGGAGAAATATCATTAAACTATGTACGTACTGGGGAGGTACTGGACAGAAAAAAGCACAATCATCGATGATAACTTCACGCTCATTATTGCCACTCACGTCACTAAATACGACGATGAGACCGATCCACGCTCTCTAGCAGAATGTAAACGCAGAGAGGATTGGCCAAAGTGGAATGAGGCAATAGGAGTAGAGCTGGACTGACTCTTGAAGCGCAAAGTTTTTGGACCTGTAGTCCTAACACCAAAAGGTGTTAAACCTGTGGGATATAAATGGGTATTCGTGAGAAAAAGAAACGAGAATAATGAGATCGTGCGCTACAAAGCGTGCCTTATTACACAAGGTTTTTCCCAAAGACCAGGAATAGACTATGACGATACCTATTTCCCGGTCATGGATGCGATTACCTTCCGTTTCATTATCGGCCTATCCACAAAGGAAGGCCTGGATATGCAGCTCATGGACGTTGTAACTGCATACCTATATGGAAATATAGATAAGGATATCTATATGAGAATCCCAGACAGATATAAACTATCGACTAAAATGACAGAAAGACCTCGGGACGTCTATTCTGTCAAACTCCAAAGATCACTGTATGGTCTAAAACAGTGAGGTAGAATGTGGTATAACAGACTCAGTGAATTCCTAGTGCAACAAGAATTCACAACAAATGAAGTCTGCCTTGCATCTTTATAAGAGCAAAGGGAACATGATTCGTAATCATTTCCGTCTACGTAGACGACCTAAACATCATCGGATCTCCTGAAGAGATAGGTGAGATATTCAAAAGTCTCACACAGACTTTTGAGACGAAAGACCTTGGCAAAACGAAGTTCTGCCTAGGCTTACAAATTGAACACTTGAGCGGAGGAATCCTGTTACACCAATCAACATACACAAAGAAGTTGCTGCAAAACTTCCTTATGGACAAATGTCATCCGCTTAGCACACCAATGGTCGTCAGATCATTGGATGTTAATACAGACCCCTACCGACCGCTGGAAGAGGGGGAGGAAGCATTGTGTCCTGAAGTACCCTACCTAAGTGCAATTGGAGCACTCATATACCTGGCAAACTGCACGCGTCCCGATATAGCATTCGCAGTTAACCTACTTGCCAGATACAGTTCAGCGCCCTCAAAGCGCCACTGGAACGGAGTGAAGCACCTTCTGCGCTACCTCCAAGGGTCTGTGGACCTGGGACTATACTTCAAGAAAGGTGTATCCTCCGACTTAGTCGGTTATGCAGATGCAGGATACAGGTCCGACCCACACACCGCAAAGTCCCAGACCGGTTTCGTATTCACATACGGTGGGACGGCCATCTCATGGAGATCTGTGAAGCAGACTTCGACGGCGACCTCATCCAACCACTCCGAGCTCATAGCGATCCACGAAGCTAGCAGAGAATGCTTTTGGCTTCGATCAGTCATCCACCACATCCTCAAGCCCACCGGCCTGAAGACGGGAGATCTTGGACCAACCACCATGAACGAAGATAATGCTGCCTGCATCGCTCAACTACGAGGTGGCTACATCAAAGGTGACAGGACGAAGCACATTTCCCACAAGCTCTTCTGGACGCATGAACAACAAGTAGACAACCAGATCAACATCCAGCAGATCCAGTCTTGCAACAACCTGGCAGATCTATTTACTAAAGCTTTACCTCGCAGTACCTTTAGAAAACTTGTACTAGGAATTGGGATGAGACAATTGAGAGATTTACAAGCTTGAAGCTTGTACGTTTCAGGGGGAGTTAATGTCGGGTTGTACTCTTTTTCCTTGGCTACTGGTTTTTTCCACTGGGTTTTCCATAGCCAAAGGTTTTAACGAGGCAACCACATCAACTCTGGATCCAGAAGTATCCACCTTTGATGTTATCCATCGATCAGGGAAAGTTACAGAGACTTGTACTCTTTTCCCTTAGCCACTGGTTTTTCCACTGGGTTTTCCATGGCAAAGGTTTTAACGAGACAAGTTCTCTTTAACTTGGGATCCAGAAGTATCCATAGACCCATGATCAGATAAGCTCTATGAACCCTGAAGCGTTCATTACGGCTTACGACAATGGATGGATAAGGGGAAGTGTTATAAACGGGCTTTTTGAGGCCCAACTTGTTATTGGGTATCCACCCATTATGTAACCCGATTGCTATAAATACAGGGCTACGGATTCCGTAGCCACCAAGTTTACAACAAAATTAGCATTCTCAAATGGTTCATTTTGTCTCCTTTTATTTAAGCATATGCATCAATCGGTAGGTAGAGAATGAGTGCATGTTTGAACAACTCGTTTCTCGAAATGATGGTGTAGTGCCTTGAAGATTTGGATTCTTTAGAATGAAGAGTCCATGCCACGTGACTTTGTTACTGTGCAACTCACGGTTCGTAGATCCTCATACTCGAACATTATATCAACCGCAGAGCATCTTTGTGCATTGGCATCCGGTGAGAACCCGGGACCTCAGGTAGGCTCTTGCGCCGGGCTGCCTGCCAGCCTTCGGGCTCCGTTTCTTGTTTCCGATGAACCAAAAAACATTATTTCAATCAGTGCGGTAGTACAAGGTACTTGGACGATATGCTCAGATAGGGCATTCCGACATATGGATGGTCTATGAGGGGATGATGTAGATGTCCCTTGCAAGGAGACATATGCCTCACAAACATCACTGTCGGGGGGACGTGCATGTAAACCTACATTGCTAAGAATTGCAATCCAATTACAAGAAGTGGAAGCGATAAATTTTAAATTTTTAATTCTTAATATTATATGGAGAGAAAGTTTCGATACTTTGAAGAAATTGTTTCAATGGAAGATAATAGCTGGGACTAAAGAAATTGTTTCATGATGATTAGATACATTATAGTCTCCTTCTAGCATATTCTCTCAGTTCATATCGAACTTCAATATGAACAAACCGGAGTGTTCACTTCCAGAGCGCCTCAATATGTTGATGCAAGTTGAGAGCTCCTTTTCGAAGGACACGAGGTTGGTTATGCATATAAATCATCTTCTTGTCACAAGCTTATGTTAAAGTAAAGAAGAAGGCCATTAAGTCTAAGGGTGGTATGAAGAAGGTGAAAACGAAAAAAAAGAGCTTGTAGAAGACAATTGCTTTCATTGTCATAAGGCATGCCACTTGAAGAGGAACTTCAGATGTGTATGTCGTTCAAAACATCCTTTATACAACTGAGGACATTTATCCTACTAGGACAAAGGTGTGGGCTAGGTTTTGCCACCTTAGCATGGTGGGGTCCACTTGAGGGTTGGTGTGTTTGTGGTAAGTTGGGTTAAATGTTCCCCACATTCCCTTTGAATTACATGCATGCCATTGGGATTTATTCACTTTGCCCCTGCAAAATTTTTTGCTATTTAATCCCCGATTTCCCCCATTTATCCCCCATTCTCATGAATTACAAGCTTGCCATTGGAATTTGTGCACTGATTTTCCCACATTTATCCACCATTCACATGAATTACAAGCTTGCTAAGAAATTTATGCACCTTGTCCCCCAAAGTTTTTTGGTAATTTAACCCCTAATTTCCCCCCTTTTACCCCCCAACGATCCCCACACACGAACCCGTACTTCTCACTCTTTTTTGGTTGTGTGCATGCACCACATCCTTTTTGTGGGATAATTTTTGGTCCGCGTCTACCCCCCAACGATATCCCCACACACCCACACACTTCTCACTCCTTTTAAGTTGCACGCGTGCACCACATCCTTTTCGTGAAATTTTTTGGCCCAGTGCACTCTGTGCACAAGTTATTTGTAGTACTCTTCATTTCTACTATCACTTGGATAATGGACACCAGAGCTGGTTCTTACTTCTGTAATTGTCTATTGGGGCAAGAAAAGTAGGAGGATGAGAGATGGTGAAATGACTCAATAAGTGAGAACTTGAACAAGTGTTACTCTGCCGTCGCAATTGGGGAATTTCACCTTAGATTACCAAGCACAAAAAACTTAATTTTACACAATTGCTTCTATGTTGTATACATGATTTGCAACATTTTATCTATTTCTTTATTGGATAAGAAAAGATGCAATTTTTTATCGAAAAAAATGTTATGAAAATTATCAACAAAGATAAATTTCTTGGTTTTGGTATATTGAATAATGGCAAATATGTTTTGAATGCAAGCACCATATTAAATATTAATATTGTAAATATAAGAAAGACTACAAGTGATAAAGAAACCTATTTGTGGCAGTGTAAACTAGGTCATAGTGGTGAGAAAGGACTTAACAATTTGAATAAAGAAGAATTATTAAATCCTTTGGATTACGAATCATACGCAACTTGTAAGTCTTGTCTCGATGACAAAATGGCTAAAACACCCTTTGCGGGACAAGGGGAAAGAGTTTGTAATATCTTACTACTCATATAAATGATGTATGTGGCCAAATGTCTACACAAGTAAAAGATGGATATTCATAATTCATCACTTTTACTGATGACCTCTCAAGGTATGTATATGTGTTCTTGATGAAAAACAAGTCTGAGGCCTTTGAAAAGTTCATGGACTATAAGAATGAAATAGAGAACTAGACAGGAAAAAGTATTAAAATTCTTCAATCAAATCGAGGAAGTGAATAGTTAAGTTTGTAGTTCCTTGCACTTTAAAAGAGAATGGAATTCTCTCTCAAGTTAACGCTTGTTCATATTGAAGTTCGATATGAACTGAGAGAATGTGCTAGAAGATGTAATCATATCTAATAGGATGTAATCATATCTAATAGGATGTAATATGATGTGATTCATGATGAGTAATGCTATGTTAACGCTTTCCTTCTGGGGCTATGCCTTAGCAACAACAGTGTGCATACTTAATATGGATCCATCCAAAATCATGTCTATCACTCCATATGAGATATGGAAAGGTAGAAAATCCAATCTTAAGTTCGTTAAGATAAGAGGTTCAACTGTATTCATGAAAAGAGATAATTAAAGGCACAATCCATGATGTGAAAGTTTATAGGAAATTCAAAGGCCCAATGATATCTATTCTATCAATCTGAGGAATAAAAAATTATCGTTTTTGACATGCCACCTTCTTAGAAAAGGAACCTCTTGATGAAGAGATAAAGGACAATATGATAGAAATGAAAGAAGTTCCAGAAATACAAACTACAATGGATCAAGGGATAGAACCAGACACCACTTCTTCACTTAACAACCGTCAGCCAATTAGAAAATATAGTAGCCACTCTCAATCACCATAGAGATATCATAGATTTCTCATAGATTGTGGAGTGGATGATAGTGTCATGGTTGATGATGATCCTATTAGTTTCTAAGAAGACAAGCAGAGTGTGGACTCTTTAAAATGGCTTGATGCTATGCAATTTAAAATAAAATTCATCCACTCTAACAAAGTATGGACTTTGGAGGATGTTTCCAAAGGGATAAAATCCATTGGAAGCAAGTGGACCTTCAAGAAGAAGATTGGTGCAGATGAAAAGGTAGTGACCTACAAGGCAAGGTTAGTGACAAAAGGATATCGTCAAAGGCTTGGTATAAACTACACCGAAACATTTTCACCGATAGCCATGCACAAATACATTTGGATACTGCTTGCTAAAGCAACTTTCAATAC
This sequence comes from Scilla litardierei, assembly GCA_030789695.1. NCBI lineage: Eukaryota > Viridiplantae > Streptophyta > Magnoliopsida > Asparagales > Asparagaceae > Scilla > Scilla litardierei. The sequence continues at coordinate 396,895,504 of CM061142.1, forward strand.
CATGAAATCTGATAAATGGATGAAAAGATAGCTTTTCTAAATGGAGATTTAGAAGAGAGTGTTTACATGACCCAGCCAGAGGGCTTCAATGTCAGTGGGAACAGTGGAAAAGCATGCAGATGGTTTAAATCCATTTATGTATTAAAGCAAACTTTTAGGAGCTGGAACATCCGATTTGATGATATAGTGAAAAAGTTTGGCTTCATCAATAATGAGAATGAACCATGCGTATATAAGAATGTCGGTAGGAGCGATGTCCCATTCCTTGTATTGTATGTGGATGATATACTTTTGATTAGTAATATATGGATGTTGCAATAAATCAAAGTATGGTTGTCACGTAGCTTCTCTATGAATAATATACTTGGTATAAAAAATCTATAGAGACAGATCGAATAGGATGTTGGGATTGTCCCAATCATGGTACATAGAAATCGTGTTAAGGAGGTTGTAACGGTCTGTTTTCGATTGTACGCTTTGTCGTGCACGTAGTCTTGTTCGTGCACGTATTTATTTTAGACTTTGTCTGTATCCGAACCCTATAGTGTGATATGTCGTTGTGACCCTCTCTGAGAGTATTAAATTGTGGAATTATTTTGGAATGTCATTTCTTGGGTCGTTCTCCCACGATTTGGCTTTGTTTGGCGAGATGTCACGATTTTCACTTTTGTCACGAGGCCTTTTTATTTTTATTTTCGTTTCTTGACGTCGAAATTGTGATCCGTTTTCTCTGTCTTCTTTATCTCGTCGTCCTGGTCACCCCAGTATTTATTTCACAATTATCGGGCTTTGTTTGATCTACTTTCACCATTTTGCCAACCTATTAGTTGTTTAACCCTAAGTATTCATGTGACACATATCCCCTAGTATTTTAATAATATTATAACATCCTAATACTTAGTTGACTCAGCCTCTTTTTGCTTTTGGCCGCATGCACACAGGTGAGGAGAAAATAGGGGTGTAACACTTTTGTTTTGCTTTTAATAACATTTCTAATAATAGAAATAAGCCCTTGACCTAGTCCTAGCAATATCCCCCACGTTTCACAGCCTACCCACGTGATCACACCCCTCACCCCTTTAAATAAGGACCTAGGTTATTATTTTTTTTTCACAGCAACATATCGCGCCCCCCTCTCCTAACATTCTCACTCTAACACAAAGAAAACCCGAGCAGCGGCCTTCTCCTCCGCGTTTCTCCATCAGCCCGCCGCCGACCAGACACCCTCTCCCTTCCCCGACCTCCCTCCTCTGTCAGGCTGCCGTGGGGCCCTGCTGCTCTGCCGCAAAACTGTCGGAAACCGCAGCAAGCCCGCTGCAAGTAGCAGCAAGCCGCAGCAGCAGCAGCAGCGGCCGCCGCCGTCGCCACCCAGGCCCTGCAGCACCGCCGTGGGCCCCCTCTGACACCCCTGCACCGTCGTGGGCCTCCCCCAGGCCGTGCTATCTCTGAAACAGCGATGGTGCTCGCTGTTTTGCTTTTTTAGCGATGTGTCGACGCGTCGCTGAGTTCTCGCCGTACCCTCTCGCTGTTGGGGTCTTCCGACAGCCCCCTACTTCTCCTAGGAGTGCTTTTCGACGTCACGAACATATTCTACGATGCTCAACGTCGTAGACTTTGCGTACGTCGAACCGTTCGTCTCGGTTTGTTGTTACGGCTTCCCGGAAGCCGTGAAAACGCCTACCGACCTATTACTCGCTGTTTGGAATCTTGATTCGCTGATTTGGTCGCTGCCTGAGAAGTGGCGAGCGTGGAATCTAATATTGGAATCTGGACGTGGATCGTTTTCTATTATTCCAACCCCTGGCGTCGCTACCCGACGCCAGTGTAGCTCTCGCGTCGTGTAAGGGTAAATTTCTGAACACTTAGGACCCCAACCCAACCATGTTAATCAAGATAAAAATCGGTATTTTAATTGGTTAATAATTCACTAATAAAGATAATTTAATTTGGGACTGTAGGCTGGTGGATCTGAGCACATAGGTAGACTGGACTGGTTGGACGATATTTGCAGAACGATTGATTGCAGGCAAGTGAAACTTGCCAGTTCTTTGTTTAGGCCGTGCTTTAGGCCATTTCTTGTTTTAGGCGTAAAAGAGACTAGGCGACGAAATGATACTCGCCTAGACGCAATTTTAAGATCTAGCTTGACGACGAAGCTAGATCTTGAAGGATCCTGTCCAAAACAAAGTTAGGATCGATAATTAAAGTGGAGACTTACGCTTGCGTATGCGGAACGATAGTCTCGGAACTTTGCCTTCGGATTCGCCACGACGGATCGAGTCTTCTCACGAACGGAGTAAGGCTACTAATCCACAATCTAAATCTCTATTTTAGATTAAGAACTTGGAAGGAGGGAGAGGAAATATTTCTGCAGAGCTTCGCTATGAAGAAGATGCATGCATGAATTTCATGCAAAATGTGTAAGGAAAATGGCTACCCTTGGGTCTTATTTATAGCCCCCAAGGTAGTTATTTTAGGGTAAGTTGTTCCTTTGGAACAACTTAATTAAGGTGTACCATGATACATGGCACATTATAAGCTTAAGTTGTACCATATGCATGGTACAACATAAGCTTAAGATATTCCCCATTTATTAGCCATATGTCGCATGCACTTATGCATATATAATGCGACTTTCCCGCTCATACAGAGATCCTCTCCGCAAGGGAACAGATTCCCTTTGCACATGACTTAGTGTGCGCGACGTTCGAGGTCCGTATTCCCTCGTACATCCCCCACAAGGGTGTACAAACGTCTTCCATATCCAACATCTCCCACTCACACTTGAGGGGATTGTAAGAGAACGTCTTTCCCTTAGTTCTTTCATCTATCATACCGAGAAATAGACAGTGCGACCGTCATGCGCGTAGAGTCTGTTGTTGTGCACTTGTTAGAGATACACAACGACCTCGAAGGTGCAAAGTTGAGTAGTTCAACGCATGCTTTACCCTAGATTATTTCTTCACATTTCTTATACTTTATATTCAACAATTGAATCCCATCTGGATTACAATTGGCTGGCCAGCTTTGAATCATTAAAGTCCAAATGTGAATATGAAATCAATCTTCCTCTTCTTGTGAACCTTCTGATCTTGACTTGATTCGCTTTTCTAACGTGCCCCGCCGAGCCGAATTACCATAGCCCATTAGTAACACGCTAAGATAGCGATCATCTCGTCAAATCTAAAGGAACCAATTGGAGTCCTTGAGGGTAAGAGTTAAGACCCGTATGGCCTTTGAGTCTCACATAATATCAAACACTATTGCTACTAACTCAGTGGTCGAAATGCATACGTGGTATGAACACGTATTACAACATCACTCCTTTCCCAGGGAGAGTATGTCTTAATGATGTTGTACGGATGAAAAGATCAGACACCACAGTGCCTATCTTTTTGAGTCCCCATACTACTCGTGAAATACTCACGGACTCTCATCCTGCATAAGACAGATAGGATTCAAAAAATCCAATGAGATCTTTATATCCTTGTGATACAGATCTCAGATCTTTTGTAAGCATCCGTATGATGCAGATCTTTTATTCGACTATCTTGTTTAAGTCATGACTCTAAATCATTTGTCTAATGATTTTGACTTTAAACTAGTCTCATCTCTATCTTATCCATCTGATAAGATAAGGCGGTAGCTCATGTGAGAGAGCCAACCTTAATCTGTCCGACATACACACAAAAATAGCTGAGACTTAAACACAAATGTATATAAAATCATTTGTAAGAAACTTGTATGCAAATTAAATTTTGATCTTCTATAGACATGGGAAATATTACATGATACAGCTCAGCACCTACGCATTCCCATAGATGATAAGTGTTTGAAAAACACATCTCTGGGGATCGCCTTAGTAAGGGGATCCGCTATCATCTCATGCGTGGATATGTATCCTATGTCTACTTCCTTCCGTTTATCATAATCCTTCGCAAACTTGAATCGAATGTCAATGTGTTTGGTCTTACAATGAAATTTAGGATCTTTGACATAGGCAATCGAAGCTTGACTATCACTGTATATAGGAACAGTGCTCGAGTCAGAGGCATTCGTCAGCCTGTCTAAGAATTTCCTAAGCCAAACAGCTTCTTGGACCGCCATGCTGAATGCTACGAACTCGGCTTCCATGGTTGATAGAGCGATGCAGGTTTGTTTCTTGCTGCTCCAGGATATTGCACCATTCCCGAGTAAGAAAACAAAGCCTGAGGTAGATCTTCGCTCGTCGAGATCACCCGCCCAATCAGCATCGGTATAGCCTTCGAGTCTCAAGGTATTGCCTTGATAGCATAACGCATAGTCCGCAGTCCCTTTGAGGTATCTTAATATCCTCTTCACCGCTTTCCAGTGTGCCTGTCCTGGGTTGGATTGGTAACGGCTTACCATACCAACAGCATAGCAAATGTCGGGTCTAGTACACATCATGGCGTACATCAGACTCCCGACAGCACTGGAGTATGGAACTTTTTCCATAGCTTTCTTTTCTTTTGGATCTTTGGGACACATCTCCAAACATAGACCCTCGCCTTTGCTTATTGGAGTATCAATTGGCTTGCAGTCCTGCATATTAAACCGTTCTAAAACTTTCTTTATATACGTCTCTTGAGAGAGAGAAAGAAGTTTCTTGGAACGATTCCTTGAGATCTTAACCCCAAGGATATATGCAGCTTCACCCATGTCTTTCATCTCAAAGACGGATGAAAGCCAAGCTTTGATATCCAATATAAGACGCTTATCATTTCCGGCTATAAGTATGTCATCTACATAAAGAGACATAATTATATACTTGTTTTTAATCCTCTTAATATATACGCAATTGTCTTCGTCGAGCATGGAGAATCCATACGACAAAACAACTTCTTGAAAGCGCATATACCACTGCCTTGAGGATTGTTTAAGACCATATATGGATTTACGAAGTTTACAAACCTTATGTTTGTTTTCTTCTTGTACGAACCCGTTTGGTTGTTCCATGTAGATCTCCTCATCTAGTTCTCCGTTAAGAAAGGCAGTCTTTACATCCATCTGATGTAATTCGAGGTCCAAACAAGCCACCATTGCCAGAATTAAGCGAATCGAGGTAAAACGCACGACAGGAGAGAAAGTCTCTTCGTAGTCTATTCCTTCCTGTTGCGTGAAACCTTTCGCAACAAGGCGAGCTTTATATTTCTCGATGGAGCCATCAGCCTTATGCTTGATTTTGAGAACCCACTTGTTCCCAATGGCTCTACGTCCCTTAGGTAAATCAACCAAGTCCCAGACTTGGTTTGTTTTCATGGATTGAAGTTCTTCTTCCATTGCCGCTATCCATTTATCTTTAGCAGGGCATGTGACGGCCTGTTTGAAGTTTGCAGGTTCGTCATCATCTTGTAGTAATGTCATGAATGTTTGAGGAAATTCATCCTCAAATCTCAGAGGTGTTAGCCTCGTTCGATTACTACGTCTTGTTTGAGTTTGATCACTCCCACTTGGAATGACATCACTCCCACTTGGAATAACATCACTCCCACTCGGATTAGGATTGGTATCGTTCGTATCATCCATTAGTGAAGTTTGAAACGTATTTTCTTCTTCACCAAGGATTCTCCCACTCGAACGTTCCGATCCTTCTTGATCCCAAGTCTCAAACAAGGATAAGTCTTGACTTATCTCACCCTGTCTTGGAAACTCTTTTTCCAAGAAGACAACATCCCTCGATTCGAATTCTATTAGACCCCCATTGTCCTCTTGACCGACGAAAACATATCCTTTGGAGTTTTCAGCGTATCGGATGAAGATACACTTCCTCCCACGTGGCCCAAGTTTGCCATATTTGTGAGAGGGTAAATGTGCATAAGAGGCACAACCCCAAGGTTTTAGAATGTTTAAGTCTGGAGTTCTATTGTTCCACAACTCATAAGGAGTAGAACTTACCGACTTCGAGGGTACACGGTTTAAGATGAATGCTGCCGTCAATAATGCGTCACCCCAAAAGGTGATAGGCAAATTTGCCTGAGACATCATTGATCGGACCATTTCCATCAATGTCCTATTCCTTCTTTCCGCAACACCGTTTTGTTGCGGAGTGTAAGGCATAGTTACCTGATGTACTATGCCTTTTTCATCACAAAGTTCCTTAAAACTTATTGATTGATATTCACCGCCCCTATCGGTTCGCAAAACCTTAATCTTGCGATCTAATTGATTCTCCACCAAACTCATATAGTTTTTAAAGCAAGCCAAAGCTTCACTTTTGTGGGATATCAAATAGATATGTCCGAAACGGGTGAAGTCATCAATGAATGTGATGAAATAGGACTTCCCGTGTCTTGTCTTAACATTCATTGGACCGCAAATGTCCGAATGGATAAGCTGTAATGGAACTTCGGCCCTTGTGCCAGTTCCAAACGGCTTGCGACAAGTTTTCCCTACAAGACAATGTTCGCAAGTTGACATTTCAACTTTTGAAACATTAGATAGCAAGCCACTTTTGGCAAGTCTATCCATTCTAGTTGGTCCAATATGACCAAGTCTTGCATGCCAACAAATGATTTCAGACTCAGAGTTAGAAGCATTTGTCAAATGAAAACTTTCATTAATGGAAGAAGCAACATCATACATTGTATTTAAAACAATTAATCCATTACAAACATTACCAGAACCAATCAAAGAATTATTACAAACAAGGTCAACACATTGTTTATAGAACCTCCACTCATAATCTAAAGACATTAACATGACCACGGAAACGATATTCCTTCTAATATCTGGAGCAAAGAGGACGTCGTGCAATAATAAAGTCCGGCCGTTGTCGAGAACTAGCTTGCATGTTCCGACGCCTTTGACTTCAACACGTGTGTTGTTGCCGACGTATATCCACTTTGTTCCTTGAGTTATCTTTCGATACTCTACGAAGAACCTTCTGTCCTTCGCAACGTGGTCTGTGGCCCCTGAATCAATCAACCAAAAATAGTTAGATTCAGCAAGAAACACGGAACTAGAAACACATATGTAACTAGCCCTACAAGTTACCTTGTCACTTCCATCCGTACACTTACGGGCGAAGTGACCGTACTTGTTGCACTTAAAGCACTTGATCTTCTTCAAGTTTTTCTTCTTTGAGTGCACATACTTTTGCCACTTTTTGTTCTTTGTCTTCTTTGAGGTCTCCGGTTCTTGCTTACGTTCGTTCACAAACCTTAAGCGTTTCCGCTTATTTCCTCCATGTGAGGAACTAGCGGCCACGTGCACTTCTACACTTGGTTTTGCGGCTTGAATCCGCTCTTCCTCGAGTTCGAGGTGTTTCGAAACATCACTTAAAGTTTTAATGCATTCATTATGAGTGAGATGCATTTTCATGTTATCCCAGCTATCTGGGAGTGAACGAATGACCGCTTGGATCTGCTGTTCGTCAGACAGCGTAACACCCGCATCCTTTAATTCAGATATAAGATTCGCCATGTGGCGGAGATGCTTTTTCATAGAATGATCTCGCCGCATCTTGTACGAATCAAATTGAATATTCAAGGAGCGGAGTTTGGTAACCGAAGTTCCACCAAACTTTATCTCTAGCTCAGACCATATGTCTTTAGCTAGGTCGAATTCCCGAAATAGGCGCATTATGTCATTGTCCATCGCGGACAGTAACGTAATACGTGCTATTTTGTTCTTTCGAGTCCAAGTGTCATAAGCTTCCCGGTCCCTTTTGTGTTGGGCCGTATTGCCCAACTCAGGTTCTACCATTATGTTTTGGAGTGTTTCGAGCACATCTTGCTCCTCCAAAACATATTGGATCTTTATTGACCAAAGTTTATAATTGTCGCCGTTGAGCTTTTCACCTTTGTTAAGCTCTGCGACAATATTCTTAGAAGCGGTAGACATTTTCGATTCAAAAAACTGAAAAGAGAATGAAAAACACGATCAAAATTCTATGCATAAAGTTTCGATTCTTTAAACACTTGATAAGTTCCTTGGATGCGTTGAAATGTTACTCTAGAATCGAGAAGTTCACTACGTTCCCAACTACCATCTAGAAGTAACTTTCAAAGTATCCCTCTTACTTATCTTAAGTAAAAAGAAATCAGAAATAATACCCGTATGGTATTAGCAGCGGAAAATCACTTTAAAAAACTTATCTTTCAAAATAGAATAGGTGAGAATTAGCGCAAAGAATTTTAACGCAACAATTGCCAAGCCACGAGACCTGTTCTACACACCCATGGGTTAGATAACCATGGCCGGATCGTGGTAGGACTTGGAATTCCAAATTGCGCTATCCCGATTTAAGGACGGGACATAACCTATTTGAAAAACATCTTTTTCAAAAATTTGAAAGCACGTTGGCTAGTCTCCGTAGAGTAGAGCACAACGTCACAAGTACATTGGCTAATCTCCGTAGAGTAGAGCACAATGACATGGCTAATCTCGCATGAAGTAGAGCACTATGGCTAATCTTCAAGGAGTAGAGCCCAATGAAAACTTCATTAAAACGTTAGTCCCGTATGAACTAGTCGGCACTTTGGTTAGCCCCGTATGGGCTAATCGACACATTCGAGTATGACCAATACCCTTTGTCACCCCGTATGGGTCAGTTGACAAATTTTCAGCCGATTCAGACCTTCTGTCAGATTGGTCGACCAAAAACACAAAATTGGTCGACCAATTTTTCAAAAAAAAAACTTCTTCCCGGCCAGGGCCTCTGCCCTGGCCGGGGCTTGGCCAAGGGCCGGCCAGGGCCTCTGCCCTGGCCGGCCAGGGGCCCTGGCCCCCTCGGCCAGGGCCTCTGCCCTGGCCGAGGCCGGCCAAGGCCGGCCAGGCCCTGGACGAGGCCAGTGCATTGGCCCTGGCCACTGCCAGGGCCGGCCAGGCCTTGGCCGGCCACTGCCGGCCTGGCCATGGCCGGCCATGGCTTGGCCATGGCCGGCCATGGCCAAGGCCATTCGGCATTGGCCGGCCATGGCCCTTTTGGCCATGGCCGGCCACCCCCTCGGATGGGGTTGCCGCACACATTCCACCCCCTTGATGGGGTGGTCGCCGGTGGTTATTGGCCGTAGCCAACCCCCTCCGCATGAGGAGAGGGGATGCATGGCCTTCATAGCCCATTTGGCCATGGTGCACATGCACCAAATTTTCCTCTTACCCGATGGAAATAACTTCCATCATCTTCCTCGACGAAGCACCCGTTCGTCGATGAAGTTAGTTATTGCCTAATGGCCGTGTGCCAAAAATGACTAACGTACTACGTGAACGGTCGGTTCTTCCCGTCACGGAGAGTTCCTACCATATCCGTAATGATAGGAGACCCTAACGTGAAAAGAACAACCGCTGCGTTCTCTCCGTCACGAAGCGTTCCTACTATATCTGTAATAGTAGGAGACCCATTCGTGAAAAAGACAACGACTCGTTCGTAGTTTCGACGGGGCGGTGGATTGACCGGGGCGAACCCATATGGCTCTGATACCAATGAAGGATCCTGTCCAAAACAAAGTTAGGATCGATAATTAAAGTGGAGACTTACGCTTGCGTATGCGGAACGATAGTCTCGGAACTTTGCCTTCGGATTCGCCACGACGGATCGAGTCTTCTCACGAACGGAGTAAGGCTACTAATCCACAATCTAAATCTCTATTTTAGATTAAGAACTTGGAAGGAGGGAGAGGAAATATTTCTGCAGAGCTTCGCTATGAAGAAGATGCATGCATGAATTTCATGCAAAATGTGTAAGGAAAATGGCTACCCTTGGGTCTTATTTATAGCCCCCAAGGTAGTTATTTTAGGGTAAGTTGTTCCTTTGGAACAACTTAATTAAGGTGTACCATGATACATGGCACATTATAAGCTTAAGTTGTACCATATGCATGGTACAACATAAGCTTAAGATATTCCCCATTTATTAGCCATATGTCGCATGCACTTATGCATATATAATGCGACTTTCCCGCTCATACAGAGATCCTCTCCGCAAGGGAACAGATTCCCTTTGCACATGACTTAGTCTGCGCGAAGTTCGAGGTCCGTATTCCCTCGTACATCCCCCACAAGGGTGTACAAACGTCTTCCATATCCAACAGATCTGTCACCCTGCCATGTCATTCATGCATTTCTGCCTGTCACGTTTAAATTTTCATAACTGCATGCTCTTTACTTGTGCTCTTCCTGTCACGTTTAAATTCCTTATCTGTACGCATTTAAATTACAACTTGCCATGCCATGTCATCCATGCTTGAGTGTTGCATTTGTAGCACACGCTACGTACTTCCTTGTTCAGGCTAGGCACCTGCGTTGCAGGCACAACCCTATGCCAAATACACTTCCTAGCTCGTGATCCAGAAGCGGGCTACATGTGTTAGTCAAAAGCCAATGCCCGATACACGTGGAGGGGTAGGGATAAGCGATCACTTGAGCTTAGGAGCTGGCCCGTACAGCCACTCCAGCCAAAAGGCATAATCTCTGAGCACGACGTGTTTACTTGACTTGTGAAATCCATGTGATTGTTTAGTAGCTCTGCTACCCATGCCATGATGTACTTGTGCCTTGTTAAACTTCCTGCCATGTCAAACTTGTCGCATCTATTTAATTGTTGCATCCATACTTTAAAATGCCATGTCATTGTACATTTTTAGAACTGCTAGGTTGTTTTACTTTCCTTTTAGTTTCCTTGCACAAAGTCTTGGTAGACTTTGCTGACATGCGCCCTCGTCTCTTTTGGGTGTCGTATGTTAGTTGCCGAGCCAGAGTCCATTGCTGAGGACGAGGTGTTTGCTGACTTTGAGCCTGGCTCCACCGTTGACGTGGAGTACAAGGACACCGGCGACCAGTCGTAAAGACGTAGTTCTGTGTTACTTTCTGTTTAGTCTGTTGTTAGGTTGTCGGTGCGTAACACTTTTCTTTCTGTACGTTGATTATTTCTGTTGGCCATGCTTGGGCCTTTTAGACTCTTTTCTTATAGCCTGCTGGCTTTTCTATGATGTTGGAATTTATTATGGACATTCTGAGATTGAAATTATATTATCTGTCTCTTTTCCTTATTATTATTTTTTTTCTGCTTCGCATTTGCAAGGACCTAAACTTGGTTAATCCAGACGCTTTACAGACTGGAGCCTCGCAGCTATAAGTCTGAGCGAACTTCTCACGCCTCGCCTCCATTTTAGGGAAGCGGGTCGTGACAGAGGTTTAACATGAAAAGATTCAAGCGAGATAATTTACCTGCTTGTCATGGAAATGAAGGGTTTTGTGGGTCCTTAGGGCTATAAAATCGACGTCTGGCCTAAGTCGGGCAGACGACGAAAGTTATTAAGCAGTGGAAAAATATCTTAAAACAATTTTAAGAATGTCCCTAAAGAAATAAACCCTAACCAGAATCTCTACTATCACGGGGTGGGTCTGACCATCCCCTAAGGATAAATCTATAATATTTAACTACAATTACAAACGTATGAATATTAAACTACTAACCTTTGCCTCGCACGTTAGCGAGGCACAGAGTCCCACGAACCAATGCCCAACGTTAGGGGTGAGCTGCTTCTCCTGAGCCAAACCGCGTCCTGAGCCAGACAATCTCCTTATCGCCTAGCCAACCACGCACTCCCGAAAGTTTCGCCTTGAGTGGATCTTCTGCCAAGACTTCTGATCCGATCCGAACTCCTTCGTCACTTTGCTAGAGCACGATCAGGAGCAAGGAAGAAAATGTGAGAAAGATGGAATATTGATTAAGCTTGCATCAGGGCTTGCTCACGTTTAATAGAGCTACTCGGATCTGTATCTTGGTGCGGGGTGCACCGATACAAGTTTCAAGGAAGGGGTTGGCCCCTATTTATATAGGTGGCCGACCCCTCATCTTCACTCAACTTCTGATGTGGGACTAAAAGTTTAGAGGAAAAATTAATTATTAGTTTACGTTCCACGAAGGCCAAACTTTAACGAATTCTCCATGCCTCACCGTTGAGCTTCGCAAGTAATATCATATATCAAATCGAAGAGCACTGAATGGTGAACGCATATAAACAAACGGGGCTCAATTTCAACTTTGTTTAACCCTTTAAACGTAGGTCCAAATATGCCCAAAAAAATCACGTGTTTCTAAAAAATGCAGCCGCCAAAGCCCGGGTTCGAAACCCTAACTGTGGGGCCCACCGCATGGGCCCCACGTTCACAGCCATCTAGCTAGGCGCGTACAAGGTACGCGCCCAGAGGGCACTGCTGGCCCCTTGCAGGCACCAGCCTTACTGACTCGTCCTAATGGGCCGCGTCAAAGGGGTTCATCCCCCCCTTTTTTCTTAAAGCTTTTGGGCCCCATTAAAAAATGATTTCTTTGTCTTTGTTTCTTTCTTTTGGTCCCCTTTCCAATCTCATTGGGCTTTGGCCAAAACGAATGGATCAGTGACTTTCCTGGATCCTTGGGTTGAGCTTGTTCTACGCCTTTTATTATAAAATGTAATCGTAAACATTTTACAATATATTTTATTCCTTTTGCATCATATGTAATAATCCCACATCATTTAATATTCTTTAGGCTAAATCGCAAATCTTTTGCGACGTAATTAATTCCCATACATCTAATGTATTATCTCCCTAATTCTGCGTATTACTTGACGAAGGTCGCACTCTGTATGAGACCCTACAGCCTGACCCTACTACATGTGGGGCTCAAAACCCCAGATGGCAGTGACCACGAGCAGAAAGTATCGTCTTTGTTTCGGTATCATCATTATGTGGTTAACTCATAGACATGAGTATTGTCGGAATCACCCTGACTGTGTCTGTGATGAATGACGTAGTTTTAGTCCCTTCATCATAACTATGTCACTTAGCCAAGCCTAGTGTATATTCAACTGTCAACCCTAATATCTTGAACTTGGTTAGTCTCTATCGGTCTTTAGTCTATCAATGTTGGACTTCTTCCAACATACTTTGGCCAAAGTTTTATACTAAAGACCGAACCAACACGTGCGACACTAACTCTTTATAAACGGGAGAGACGAATCATATATTGGTCATTACTCTCCTTGCACACTTCAAGTGTCACCCAAAAAGACCTTTCAACAGACCTTGCCTCGAAGCTAGGTCAAAGATCTAAGTGACACCGTTTATGTATAGGTTTGTACAATGACCTCAAGTCTAAGGACCAACTTATCTATTGTTGACACGAGGATGTACACCCCCAGAAAGGTATGCACACCCTCACCCCCAAGTGCTAGGGTGTCAGAGCAATATATTCCCGATGAGTTCGGGGTCGAATCCACAGGGAGGCGTTGCTTATACTACCTATTGATCCTAGGTTGGTTAGGCTTCGGGTTTTATTGTAGAGGTGAATTACTGAAAGTCGTAATGGCGATGAATGTGAAAGGCGAGGCTGTCACTATCAATTCTTACAAAAATCATCTCCCCACAAAGTAATACGAAGATAATAAAAGAGATCTAGGACATAGTGAATCCCTGCTAGGGTCATTCAGAATTGGACACTAGGTTGAGAATCCTTTCATTGAATTATAAGATGGGATAAGAGTGTCACAGCCAAGAATGAGAACGAGTAGTCAACTCTCGTTGTCCTACTCGTCTAACATATCTTTATGCTCGGCTCAGCTTTCAAGATAAGCTTCACATAGGGATATGTGCATTATGCTTGATATGATTCACGTATCACAATCCTTATCCATTCTCATGATCTACGGTTGGGATACTACACTATGATCGATTCTAGCAGGCGTGCTACTCTCGTAGTCATCGACTAGCAGATCAGAGGTTAGTAATGACCCCTAGTGCACGTGTCACTCTCGTAATCACGAGCCCTAGAAAGCAACCACTAAACCCTAATCAGATTCGTGGGGATTTTCCGAGAATCTGGACTCATTCTTACGGTCCTCCAATTATAGAGCTAATCCCTCAAAATCTGGTTTCAAATGACTATAGTGCCACCCCTGGAATCATTCAACTAAGGGCAACATAATATTCAATCCCTAGGATCCTAGGGTTAATCCCATAGTCCTAGAAATACGACTACTCAGACATCGGCATGGAAAGTATAATAGTTGCAATAGAAATCATCACGAACATCATAGTGAGCAATCAAATATATCTATTCAAGAGCAAGAACTCGATACTAAATGAAGAACTAAAGTAAAATGTTTTAAATCTAACCGATCTCCGTCCAAGTATTGCAATAAAGAATTAAGATCCAATACAAGATAGCGTCTCCAAGGAGGGGGCCTAGGGCGTGGCCTAGCCTCTGAAAAATCGTCCAAGGACAAGATAGGGGATCCATGTAAGGATTGCCTTACCCTTGCAATACTAACAACAACGCATTAGAGGGGGGTGGGGGGTGGGGGGTGAATAGTGTAATGGCAATAAATTGTCCAATTAAAATTAAACTTACAAATGCAGAATAATAAATGCAAGAGGAAATAGTCGACACAATCAATCCAAACGCAAACACAAGAATATACACTGGTTCCACAAACTTGGGTATGTCCAGCCACACCAATATTCACTATAATTCCCACAAAGAGAAGTGAATACAAATCCCACAAAGAGATACCTCACCAAGAGGATTTTGCCCTACACAAGGACCCAACCAACCCTACACAGGGGTCAAACTCCCACCTAGATAATTACTAACTCACACTCAGAGAATTAGGGTTAGTCCTACACTAGGACACCAAACTCCCACTAAGAGAGTTACTCCCACAAAGAGAGTTATTCCCACTAAGAGAATATCATATTCCCACTAAGAGAAATTCTCCCACAAAGAGAGAGACTAATTCACACAAAGAGAATTAGTGATACAAAGTAAACACCAAGTAAAATAAATAATCTTACCTCTTCCTTGAGATGCTTACTCATAGATGAATGCAAGGCATGGAAGAGGATCTCCAAGTGTTGAGATTTGCTTGTAAGCACTTGGATGATTTCCCTTGAGCTTGACTTCAATGCATAAAGAGGAATGAGAGCTCAAAGAGGGAAATGAGAGAGTTTGAGAGTGGCTTAATCAATCTCTAATGATTTTCATTAGCATCAAGAAGTTCCTATGAACTCAGCCCTCTCATATATATAGGAACCCTATATCAACCCTCAAAACCCAAGGAAACAGCTAAAAACAAAAAGCTGCAACGGCTAGTTTCTGGGCAGAAACGTCACTGACAGTCGACTGATGAACAAATGACAGTCGACTGTCCAACGGCTAGAAAATATCCAACGGCTATAATCTGAGCCTCGACAGTCGACTGATGAAGTCGATACAGTCGACTGTAAACAGGACAGGCGCCTGAAAAACCTTCAGCAGGTGATCGCTGCAGGGGATGGAATAAAACAGAGAATTGCACTCTTTCTCCCAATAAGCATACATGCGACTGATGAAAATAATACAGTCGAATGTAAAATTAACAAGCGACTGTAAATCCTTCATCAGTCGACTGCTGCAGGAGATGGAGAAAAATAGAAAAAGGCAGTATATGCTCTTACGCCTTTCAGACGACTGTTGACCATTCCACAAGCGTCTGTAAATATACAGGCGACTGTAAAGTGATCATCAGTCGACTGATGCTAAAAGCTCAAGTAGAGTCAATAAAAATGTTGACTTGAGCAGTGCATCACAGTCGACTGTAGAAGGCTCGACAGGCGACTGGAATCACCCAGTCGATTGTGAATCCTTCAGCAGGCGACTGTTGGAGAACCAGAGACTCCAAATGAGTCTTTGGTCAAGATGAGCCTATTGGGTTGGATTCTATGATAATCCTAAGGCTCACTAAGATGGTTAGAATGCATATGCATGAATGAGTAGACCATCTATCAAGGCATTACATTAACCTAGACTCAAATGAGAGAGAAAGCAATAAAGGAAATATTACATGGATTACATTGCTTTCCTTAGTGTCTATGTCATCAATCTTGATGTGTTGATGCTCTCCATCATCTCCAAGCTTTGACACCCCTTAAATCCAAGCTTTGGCCCTTCTCCACTTGATGTCCATCCTTGCACCAAGTGTTTAGTCTCCAAAGATGATATTCTTGAAATGTTAACTATGAGACTAAGACAAGAGAGTCATTAGCAACAATATAATGTTGTGATCATCATCAAAATAACATTGGTATGAAACACAAATACTCAACAATCTCCCCCTTTTTTGATGATGACACACATTATGTAAAACATAAAGAAATAAAGCACAATGCTAATGAGCTCCCCCTACTTATATGCACCAAGTGTAAAATGAGATACACAATAGTAAATACTCATTTTACCAAATGAAATAATGAGACAACATGGTGACATATAATAGGCATGGATTACATAAACCAATTGCACTAGATAATATCATGCATATATGAATGGTTTATACAATCCCATATATCTCTCCCCAAATGCATATGAATGAAGTACAAGAATTACATTTACATAATGCATATATCTCTTCCCCTTGACATCGTCAAAAAGGTGGACATCATAAATATCCCACTTGGCATCTTAATCAAAGATGTGACAATATGTAAGATATAAGGAGATGTATGATACCAAATTTGTAAAATTTAGTGGGTATCAATCACTATCCCATGCTCCCCCTAGATCATAGAAATGGTCAAGTCCTGACTTCTAGGATCTAATACCAATTATAAAATAGGATATAAACAATCTCTAACAATTGAGGTAATACCAATTGTAGACAAAGAACCTTGGAAGATAATCCTCTTTACCAATTGATATACATATATTGGAGCCATGGGCCTAAAGTGTATCAAAGAAATAGATATGGAACAAATCAAGCTTCAATGATACACAATGATATTGCCAAAACAAATTATAACATGAAACATGTTGGCAATATCAATGGGTTGAGGCTGAAACCATCATAACCAATTGGAAATAGTGATCACAAAAAATCAACCTGAAATGAGAGTTAAAATATGTTTTAAAATATTTTAAACATATTAGATATAATAACTCCCCCATTGTCATACATACGGATCAACAAATGCATGCATGACAATGTCTTCCCCAAGGTCCCCATTTTCATGAAAAATAAGTTTGAAAATATTTTCAAAATCATGAAACACACACAAACACTGGGTATGCTAAAAATAAACATTTAAGCATAATACCCATACAAAATGCATATGTGTGAGGAACCTAAACATTAGGAACCAAACCCAAGAGGAGTTTGATTTCCTAATGTAATCACATAAGGTGATCACATCCCTAACTAGAGAGTTGATGTAACTATCCCTCTCTTGCACACTAAACTTAGTGGAAATCCATAAACTCAAGAATTTCCTAGGCAAGGTTTTTGCCTTTGCAAGAGGGGTGGATGTGGCATGCTTAGGTGTGAAACGAATTTATTGGCATGCATAGAATGAGGATTTTGCTTCTTAGCAAAAAATGAAGAGTTTTCATTATTCATCATTACCTTGTGATTTACATGCTTCTTGTTGATGTTATTGTTATACAAGAAAGCATGATGATTCTTCTTAGGTGCTTTAGCAATATTTCTTGTATTAGCACCATAAGAGGAATTAGAGGTGGGTTTGGGTACCACATTTTGAATATATCCCAAACATCCTCTATGATTTGCCGGATGTTGTTTTTCAAGCAAATCGTGGAGTGAATCCCTAGAATACACAAAGCTTTTGAGCTTACGGGATTCATCTTCACATTTCAATGTAAGTTGTTGAATGCAAGTTTTTAAGCTAAGGTTTTGAGCAATAAGATTATCATTAGACAAACTCAATTCCTTAACTTGAGAGAGAAGTGTGTCTCTCTCACTAGTGTCACAATCATGCATTTCATCATGAATTACACTAGCAATTTCTAGTTCATGCAATCTACTCTTAGCAAGCTTATATTTTGCTTTTAATTTATTGTAAGGTTGATGCACTTACTAGCATTTTCAGAGACCATATCGAAACGATATTCAAGCTCCTTGTATGAGATCTTCTCCTCAATCTCATCATCGTCTTCTGCCTCGCTAGAGCTTGATGATGACTTCTCCCCGATTGCCATGAGGCACGATTCCTCATAGGTGTTGAGCCATGCTTCAAACTCATCTTCATTTGAGCCAGAGGGGATTGGTGTAGGAACATCAATTGCCACAGAGCAAGCGTGAGCTTCCTCCTTGTCATCCTCTTCTTCGTTACTTGATGTATCCTCACTCGAATCATCAAATGTCCCGACAAGCTCCTTCTTGTGGGTTTTGGACTTGGAATTCCCTTTCCAATGCTTCTTCCCTTTACCCTTGTAAGTCTCTTTGTTGGGTTTGGAGGGGCATTCGGTGGATAGGTGATCTTTTTCACTGTAAGTGTAACAAGTAGGAACCTTGTTAGAATTGGAGGCAAACTTTGACAAAGATTTACCTTGCTTGCACTTGAGGAATGCCTAGAATTGCTCGGCAAGATCCTCAATTTCTTCTCCACTCGCCTCTTCTAGCTCATCTTCTTCACTAGGAGCTTCTCGATGGAATTTCTTCCTCCGTTTGATTGGCTCCTCCTTGGCATAGAATGCAACCCCCTTTTGCTTCTTCGACATCTCAGGCTTCGATGGTTGAATCTCCTTCTTGTGTTGAAGCCTCACTTCGTACGCCATAAGATTTTCGATCCACTCCTCAACTGTGTATTTGGACATGTCATATGATTCCAAAATTCCGTTGGCCTTTGACTCCCAATGAGATGTGAGAGAATCAAGGATCTTCTCTACACGATCCTCTTGGGAAATCATCTTCCCAAGTCCCTTCAAAGCGTTCACGATATCTGTGAACCTTGTGAACATCTCTGAAATGCTTTCTCCTTCCTGCATCTTAAACATTTCATATTTAAATCTAAACACGATTTGTTTAGATTTCTTTACCTTTGTAGTCCCTTCATGACATATCTCCAAAGTATGCCAAATTTTGTTGGCCGTTTTGCACATGGAGATGTGGTTGAACTCATTTGTTCAGAGGGTGCAATGGAATGCATTCATATCCCTCGCATTGAATTTGATCGAGTCCTTCTCCGCCTTTGTCCTTGAAGCCGCAGGAGTAGTGGGCTTCTCAAATGGCACCTCCGTGATGTTCCATAGGTCTTGACCATCCATGTAGATCATCATCCTGATCTTCCAACTCAGGTAGTTGGTTCCGTTGAAGAGCGGGGGTCGAACGGTAGAATGACCTTCTTCATGAGACGCAGATGTAGCGTTGAATGCCATCGTTGCAGTATGCTATAACCTCGCTTCAATACCAATTGTAAGGATCGCTTTACCCTTGCAATACTAACAACAACACACTAGAGGGGGGTGAATAGTGTAATGGCAATAAATTGTCCAATTAAAATTAAACTTGCAAATGCGATATAATAAATGCAAGAGGTTAATAATCGACACAATCAATCCAAAGGCAAACACAAGAATATACCTTGGTTTCCCAAACTTGAGTACGTCCAGCCACACCAATATTCACTATAATTCGCACAAAGAGAAGTGAATACAAATCACATAAAGAGATACCTCACCAAGAGGATTTTGTCCTACACAAGAACCCAACCAACCCTACACATGGGTTAAACTCCCACGTAGAGAATTACTAACTCCCACTCAGAGAATTAGGGTTAGCCCTACACTAGGACACCAAACTCCCACTAAGAGAGTTACTCCCACAAAGATAGTTATTCCCACTAAGAGAATATCATATTCCCACTAAGAGAAATTCTCCCACAAAGAGAGAGACTAATTCCTACAAAGAGAATTAGTGATACAAAGAAAACACCAAGTAAAATAAATACTCTTACCTATGCCTTGAGATGCTTACTCATAGATGAATGCAAGGCATGGAAAAGGATCTCCAAGTGTTGAGATTTGCTTGTAAGCACTTGGATGATTTCCCTTGAGCTTGACTTCAATGCATGAAGAGGAATGAGAGCTCAAAGAGAGAAATGAGAGAGTTTGAGAGTGTCTTAATCAATCTCTAATGATTTTCAATAGCATCAAGAAGTTCCTATGAACTCAGCCCTCTCATATATATATGAACCCTATATTAACCCTCAAAACCCAAGGAAACAACTAAAAACAAAAAGCTGCAATGGCTAGTTTCTGGGCTGAAACGTCACTGACAGTCGACTGATGAACAAATACAGTCAACTATCCAACGGCTAGAAAATATCCAACGGCTATAATCTGAGCCTTGACAGTCGACTGATGAAGTCGATACAGTCGACTGTAAACAGGACAGGCACCTGAAAAACCTTCAGTAGGCGACTGCTGCAGGGAATGAAATAAAACAGAGAGTTGCACTCTTTCTCCCAATAAGCATACATGCGACTGATGACAATAATACAGTCGACTGTAAAATTGATAGGCGACTGTAAATCCTTCATCAGTCGACTGCTGCAGGAGATGGAGAAAAATAGAAAGAGGCAGTATATGCTCTTACGCCTTTCAGACGACTGTTGACCATTCCACAGGCGACTGTAAATATACAGGCGACTGTAAAGTGATCATCAGTCGACTGATGCGAAAAGCTCAAGTAGAGTCAATAAAAATGTTGACTTGAGCAGTGCATCACAATCGACTGTAGAAGGCTCGACAGGCGACTGGAATCACCCAGTCGACTGTGAATCCTTCAGCAGGCGACTGTTGGAGAACCAAAGACTCCAAATGAGTCTTTGGTCATGATGAGCCTATTGGGTTGTATTTTATGATAGTCCTAAGGCTCACTAAGATGGTTAGAATGCATATGCATGAATGAGTAGACCATCTATCAAGGCATTACATTAACCTAGACTCAAATGAGAGAGAAAGCAATAAAGAAAATATTACATGGATTACATTGCTTTCCTTAGAGTCTATGTCTTCAATCTTGATGCCTTGAAGCTCTCCATCATCTCCAAGCTTTGACACCCCTTAAGTCCAAGCTTTGGCCCTTCTCCACTTGATGTCCATCCTTGCACCAAGTGTTTAGTCTCCAAAAATGATATTCTTGAAATGTTAACTATGAAACTAAAACAAGAGAGTCATTAGCAACAACATAATGTTGTGATCATCATCAAAATAACATTGGTATGAAACACCAATACTCAACAATCCCCCCAATGACGGCTACCCAAAGTATATATATAACCCTAGGGAAACCATAAACATACCCTTAACTCGACTTGGGCTCAATCTGGTAGCTCAGTTAACTTGGCCATGCCATACAGGCGCTCAGCCGAGCACATTGCACAGTTCTACCCGAGCACAATTTCCAGCACAGATTCGTCAACTTTCAGAAATTCCCTAGGACTCATTCGACCTTTGTTTCTTACGTTCTTGGCGGCGTTGGAACCATCATGAAGTATAATATCTGGAAAAAATATAATAAAAATAATGTAAAATCTCAGATGATAGCATGTCTTCAAAGAGTGAACGGTTATCCAGTTTTCTGCACTTTCTACTCCGCTCGACCGAGCGGCCTTGGTTACTCGGTCCAGCGTGCCCTAGCACTAAGCCGAGTTAATTCAACAGAGAAATTCTAGTGTAGAGTTGAGGGGGCCGCTCGGGTCGAGTGCAAGTGCCACTCGATTGAGTGCCATTGATCCAGTTGCTCCATTTTCTTCTTCTTGCTCGAATGCGGCTGTGACAACCACTTAGTTGAGTGGAGCTGTGTAGCTCAACTCTTTGGCCTCTTTTGCTTTCTTCATTGCAGCTCTTCTTCTTCATCTTGTTTCTCCTCTTCTTCTGTCCCTCCAAGCTCATTTCCATGAGTATTCTAGCTGCTCCAGAATTCATGATCACGCATTCATCTCCTATATGCTCCAAATTGCTCGATATTCCCTGAAAATGCAACCAAACGCTCTCAAAGTCAAATAGTTCCAATTATCAACATAAAAGCGTATAAAATCAGGATTCAAGCAGTCACATATGATGCGGATGTGGGGTATAAAATATGTAAAATACAGACACATCAAAATCTTCCAAGCTTACCTCTTACTCATCCTCGAGGAAGACGAATAATTAGCGAACCCGGGAGGGGAGTGCAGTGGAAAATGAGGTGTTGAAGGTGGTGGAAACAAGGAATCAATCTCAAAACTCATTGAATTTATGAACATATGAATTCATGAACACACACCAACAATATGATATTTCATGCTACTATAGAGTTTTCATCATCGTATTAAGTATAGTACCCAAGAATAGGATGAAGAATGGAAATCTCACAAAAGTTTATGAAATTCACTTTTATCTTCCTCCTATACTTTATAGCATATAGAATGTACCTAACAATGGTCACACACTTTTCAATCAAGAGTCATAACTGAAGCGCAGAAATATCATGCATAGCAGGCAACAAGAATAGAATGTATCAAGACTATACACACCCATATCAACTCATAGAGGTCATCTCGCATCTCAATCTATCATTAAGCTTTGAAATTCTCTTACTTCGCCGTTCGTGCAAATAACCCACTCTAATGTCAAACCCACTCATTTCGTCAAAGAATCCCCTCCCCCCAAGCTTGGCTTGGTGTATCACATCCGTGGAATTTTTGTGGAATTGGAATTTTGGCTTTGGATTTTCCAAATTAATATGAATGTCCACAAGGAAATGAAAATTTGAATGTTGGAATTTGAAACTTTTGTTTCTTTTTTCCTTTTGGTATTGTAGGAGCTTTGGATTTGATTTGTATTTGTGAATTTTTGGCTCCTTTTCGCACTTTGGCTTTTTGGTTTCAGTTTTGATTTTTGGAGCAATATTTAGAATTGTGGGGATTTTTGGGAATGGGTGTACACAAAACTAGTTTGGGGGGAAAACCCAATGACATGTAGAGAATAAAAGATTTATGTGGAGAAGGAAATATTGTAACACTCGGTTCACTCATTTTTTAATTTTGTGTACAAACAGTTTAGAAAGATAATTCTTCTGCTCAAATCTATCAAGAGAGAGGGTTATCTAATTATTTCAACAAGTGGCATAGTCTATGTACGCAGTTTTTAGAACAAGCATGCAAATAGCAATATGAATAAGACATCAAGGAATTTGCTTCAGTTATTGAACTAATGATGCACGAATACTTGGTGTGATTCCATTGAAAGCATACTAAAAATGCTACTCCATACATTCAGTTTCATAAAGCTTCAAACATTCACAATTTTGAGATGTCAAAAGAAATTTTAGAGTACTAATAATATGAAGCATGTGAAAAACTCACGAATAGTGGCAAGAGAATTTTTTTTAAAAAAATTGGTGTGTGAAACATGTAAAACATAGTGCACTCCCCCAAGCTGAACAACTCATTGTCCTCAATGTGTTTGTACATGAAAAATAGAGGTCAATGACAAAAAATGGGAATTGCACATCAAAATACTTCCATATCCCCCAAGCTATTTCAGAAGGTGCCCGGTGTGGACAGATGTGCATAAAAATTGGGGAGAGGAAAACAAGCATCAAGATATGGGTGTGCATACGATAACATATAGAGGATTGGGTGTAAAAGATAATTGTGCCATCATATGAGGTAATAAATTTAATTAAACTAACTAATCAATCAAATCTATACGGTCCTCTCATTGTCGAGAGGATTCGTGTTTATTTAAAACAATAAAACTACACTACTGGATCGATTTCACCTGACTCAAAAGGCAGATCCAGTATCTTCAGCAGTGCATCTAGTTGTCCTATCAGCACCTTCTGTGGATCCACAAGCTGCATATCTCCACGGATCCCATCATATTCCAGCAATGCTGCCCCCAGCATCTTCTGCAGTATGCCACCTATCCCCTACGAAAGACAAGCCAAAACCTGATGTGAAGATTTTCCCCTTGAAATAAAAGTATCCCATAGAGGATCATTAAATAAGACATGCGAAATTAAAAGCAGTTGTCGGTACTTCCCAAGAAATAGGTTTCTACTCTCGTGTACTAAGACGACTCCTCGCTGTGCTCGTCAGGTTCTTTAAGCAGTGACACGTCCAAGCATACCTTAGGTCCATAATTGCATGTGTGCTGCAATAGGTGCAACACGTCAAATACATCTGAATTAAAATAAATATCAAATGGAATACATGATCTTGAAATGGAGTGGGCAAAAGGTCTCCCTGAGTGGGAGCAATAAGCTTTGGTGGGTGGTCCTTGGCTGTAGCGAATGGTGGAGGTGGCTGCGGAAGCTCAACTGAAGGTGGACAATACTAGGGCTCCATATGAATATCTGTATCCTCATCCCAAATAGCGTCCTCCTCAACGGTCTACTCTGGCTCTGCTAGCATGGTCTTCTCAACAATGTCCTCTGGTGCTGCAGGCTGCTTTGTGGGCTCATGTATATCAACCACGTTATAAAAGTATATCTTGTCCCTTAAACTCAAGCGTGGACTCAATCATCAATGGTACTTATAGAAGAGATGCGATGAATAATAAAATTTTAAAATTCACACTCAGAAGGATTACCTACAGTTAGTGTCATTGGACCGGTGGACCGAACTACGTCCACAATGCTTCTCAATAGGCCCAGAAATGTGTCCTCCTCTGGCAGCTCAGATGTCTCTATTTGTGGAGTGTTGATGGTGTAAAGGTGGAGATGATCACCTTCAAGTGAAACATACACTCCGTCTATGATAGTACGAGACATTAGCCATAACGAAATCGATGAATACTTGATCAGATGGGTCACCTACCATAACGGTTAGCGAACCGGTAGATCGAGCCTCATCTATCATTTGTTTCCAGGCTGCTGCCAACTGCAGATCACCGAACTTTCTCACGTGCATTCTCCGCATAAACTCACATGAGGGTTCCTTTAGCCTTCCATCGAAGCGACAAAATAGCTCTGCATAATAGAATGCATGATACGATAACTCACATAATAGGTCGTTGTACCTCCCCCAAGCTTGGCTGAGACTCTCTCTGTCAGCTTGGGCAAAACTAACGACCAAGCTAAACGCTTGGTTCATTGGAGTGAACCTCCCCCACATCTTCGAATACATAGAACTTGAACAATCACAAAAATAAACAACCTGAAAAAGACGTTAGTGGTACAAAGAGAGATAAAGATAATAATAATAATAGCAGGTGGTGGGGAAAAATCTCTTTTTATAAAAAAATTTCAATTGTTTTATTTTTTTTCTTTTTATTTTTTCGAAGTCTAACAACCTAATTGTGATAAATAGGTAATATGGCAGAACGCCTCCCGGTAACTATGCCAAAAACTTGTTCGGCTCCGAATTTACACCAAGAGGCACGAATCACCGCAAGTGTACGGTTGTGCAGTATAGAAAGAATGTCAAACTCTGGGGAGGCAGTCGTTTAATGTTTAGTTTGTTGGTAGAAGGAGATTACGTGGTCAAGGGGTTGTCATGATTGATTGTTTGTCACGAAAGATTGTTTTACTAAGATTTTAATAAATCTAGGGCAATCTGGAATCTCTGCTAGGTCTTTCGGGCTGTGATATTAGGTTAATGATCCTTTTGTTGAATTATCAATGAGGGTAAGAGTGTCACATCAGAGAATGAGAACGAGTAGTTAACTCTCATTGTCCTACTCGTCTAATGTATCTCTAAGCTAAGTTTTGCTCTCGCAATAAGCTTCTCAAAGGGATACGTGCATTACGCTCGACACGATTCCCGTATCACAATCTGTATCCATTCTCATGATCTACGGTCGGGATACTACACTATGGTTAGTTTTAGCAGTCGGGCTACTCTTGTAGTCACTGACTAGCGGATCGGGGGTTAGTAATCACCCCTAATGCAGGAGTCACTCTCGTGATCACGAGCTCTAGAAAATGACCACTAAACCCTAATCAAATTCGTGGGGATTTTTCCTAGAATGTGAAGTCGTTCTCGCGGTCCTCCAATTCTGGAGCTAACCCCCAAAATTCTGATTCAAACTTCCATAGTGCAACCCTAGGTTCATTCAACTAAGGGTAACCTAACATCCAATTCCTAGGATCCTAGGGTTCATCCCTAAACCCTAGAAAGGCACTACTCAGACATCACAATAGTAATAACGAAGTCAATAATAAGATCCATCACATGCATCACAAACATAACGAAATTTATATTCAAAGATAGAGAATGCAACGAATGATAAAGATATATAAAAGAAATAGCAATCGAACTGTTCACGAGAGATCAATTTGTGGAAAAGGCGACAAGAAATCCGTTCTCCCCATTAGGGCTCACAAAAATCTAATCAAAACAAAGCCTTTTAAAACCTAATTTTTCATTCACTTATGTACAAATCTAACTACATTCATGGATACCCAGAAATTAAACCAAAACCCATTAAGAAAATCCAAAATTAAAGGGTTGTCGGCAATGAGCGAGGTAGTCGCTTGGCTGAGCTCTCTTTTGTGGCTTCAGCTCTCGAGTCTTGGAAAAGGGGAGCTCGACCGAGCATGCCCTAGCGCTCGGTCGAGCTCCATCTAGGGGCTCTAATCCTTTAGTCTTGACAGAGGATGCCACTCGATCGAGCGGGGTAGCCGCTTGGCCGAGCTAATTCAACAAAGCGTTTCAGGAAAAAAACCCATCTATGACTGTGGAGGGTCACTCGGCTGAGCGATTGGGTCGCCCGACCGAGCGACCTCTTAGCTGAAAACTCTTTTGCCTTTGATTCTTTTCTTCTCCTCTTGTGACACTGATGTGTCCATATTTTCCACTATTTTCATATCATCATTACATCACATTCCATGTCATTTTCGCATCCAAATCCCATATTTTTCTATGAAATCGTGTTTCTGACGTTATATTCGAGTTTCGTAGTGTTTTATGAGTTTTCAGGGATTTTGGAGCGATTCGGGACCCGACTTGGGTATGGACACATCCGACACGCTCGTGAGCTCATTGGTGAAGCGATACAGGAGTTTGCCATGTTTTGGGATCCTCGGGAGGAGTGGAGGAGAGAGAGTAGGAGGAGTGAGGAGCTTCAGCAGCCTCAGGAGAGAATTTCCCAGGCTGCTCGGTCGAGCAGTACAGATGCTCGAACCGAGCAGATGCAAATGAGAAGAGAAGCAAGATACGGGGATTGCTTGGACCGAGCAGTATATCTGCTCGGTCGAGCAACCCTTCATCCCAAAGCTGAAGCAATCCAGCGCACGGCCCGAGAAATTCTTCAGTGGCCGAGTCAGCGCTCTGCTCGAACCGAGCAGAGCTGACTCGACCCACGCAGGCAGAGTAAAGAAATTGGAGGATTTTGATTCCCTGTCATGCTCGGTCGAGCAGTTCAGCTGCTCGGTCTGAGCAACCGACCGAGCAACACATTGCTCGACCGAGTCACCTACTCGGTCGAGAATGTTGAGGCTATTTTTGGAAACGTTTTTTTGGGAGCGGCTTCGGCGCAATCTGAGGAGTGTGAAGGCTGGGAGCTGGATGTCGATGTAGTGGCGATTCATTTTCTAAGTTTTTGAATACTTTTTGGAGAGCGGAGCTTAGAGAATTCTTGTTAGTTTTTTTAGATTAATTTTTGTTGAAGAATACTGGATCGAAACTTTTGGATTGTTAATTTGGTTCTCTATTGCGATTGCGTATTGGAATCTGGAATTTTCTTGGATCTATTGCTCGTTTATTTTCTTCATCTCTATGTAAGTTTTTGATCTTTGTTCTACCAATTGCTATGATGTTCTCTTCCATAAAAATGATGTTTTATTCGCTAATACTGCCATGAGTGAGTAGATCTTTCTAGGGTTGATGGGTTAGCCCTAAGATCCTAGGAGGAAGACGTAGATCTGGATCTCTACGTTGAATTAGGGATTTAGGGGAGTATTTCAGTCGATCCTACCGAATCCCTAGATAACACGTACTGAGATCATGCCCACGGTCTGTTGAATTGATGTGCTTAAGGGGTATCTTTGGGATTCGAATAGGGAAATCGGTGGATCCAACCAAGGCTCGTGACCATGCCCGGCTCGTACCTTGAGGGGATCCATCGACGAACTATACCGCTATGTTGACGGCTACCACCATTGCGTCAATGAGAGCTACCAAAATACCTCACAATTCTAACCCACGAGAGTGGTACGAATTGGGAGATTAATCCCCTAACCCTAATGCAACGTAAGGATTCTATTCCAACGTCGATCCCTGACGATCTTGGCGGCGATCCCTAATGCCCTAGTCCTTTTTATTATTGAAACAAAAACAACACCCCAACCAATTTCTCCAACCCTATAGCTATCTCACTTCGAGATTTAGAAGTGAACTGAGAACCCATACACATTATCACCGTCCCTGTGGGATTCGATATCATTTATACTACAAGTTGACACCGTCTGCTTGCAGATCGAGCCCGGAATTTAAACCTAGGGGCCATACCACGCCTGGCGATCTGACACCGCCGGGTGGAATCTAGATGTAGGTTTCGGGTGCGTCAAGTTTTTGGCGCCGTTGCCGGGGACGGCAATAGTGTCTATCTCAATTTATTTTTATTTCTAGAAGTTTGCTGGCACTCTAATCATTCCTCATCTTTCCACCATTTTTATTCTTTTATTTAATTCAGTGCTACTGATGGTATTTGTTTGAGCTTTGTTGGTGCATGAACACTCGTTTCGGGGCATCTACTAAAGAGCTATTATTCGATCCCGAGATCGAGAAAACAGCACGGGCTTTGAGGGCCTCCAGCAGAAATCCTTCTCCCTCTGCCCAGATGGCAGACAACAACAATCCTCCTCCTCCTCGCACCGGGTCCATCAGAGACCACATGAAGCCGACGTTTGGAAATAACTCCTCCATCCTTAGACCGCAACTAGCGGCAGCGAGCTTCGAGTTGAAAACGGGGCTAATCAATTTGATGCAGTAGGATCCCTTTCACGGGCATCCACATGAAAAACCCCAACCACCATATTGGCACCTTCCTGGCGAAGTGTGACACGTTCAAGGCCAAGGACGTGAGCAATGATACTGTGAAGCTACAGCTTTTCCTGTTCACTCTGAGGGATAAAGCCTCGTACTGGCTCTGGGCCCACCCTCCCAACCATTTCACCACCTGGGAGAAGCTGGCACTTGTCTTCGTGGATAAGTTCTATCCACCCTCGAAGACAGTGCTGATACGGGGAGCGATCTCAAACTTCAAGCAGCTCCCACAGGAATCACTCTATGAGGCATGGGAGAGGTTCAAGGACCTCCAACATCAGTGTCCTCACCACGGGATCCAGCCCTAGAATTTGGTGCAAAGCTTTTATAACAGGCTCCAGTCCAGCACCAAGATGATCATAGATGCTGCGGCGCTAGGCGCCTTACTTGATAAGTCTCCTGAAGAGGCTATAGACTTGTTGGAGCATATGGCGACCAACAATCAACAATGGAGCGAAGAAAGAACTATTGTGACCCGGACTCCCGAGGTCAAAGCTTCTAGCCACTTGGACTCTCACATCGAGACCTTATGCAAACAAGTGGCCAAGATTGAACAGCGCCGGGATTCCATCCCGGCATCACACAGCACATCTTATCATCCCACAGAGGAGTATGCAGATCAGAGCTATATTCCTAGTGAGGCACACTATGATGGCGCCGAATTGTCAGAATCTGTGCAATACGTCCAGGGAGAGGGCCGAAACCAATGGCAACATCCGAGCTGCTCAGAACCATCCGGGATTTTCTTACGGGAATCCAAGTGGAGGGTTGCAACCTCTGCAATTTCAGAGACCGTCGCCCCCTCCTCAGCAGCAGCATGGGCAGCAGCAGAATCAGCAGCAAGGTGGATTTAGGCTAGCTGGGCCTTACCGACTGTCGGGTTATCAATTCAACCGGCCGCCTCAGCAGGGCTATGCGCCAAATTTGCCTCGGTCAAATCTGGAGGCTACATTGGAGACCTTTATGAGTGGTCAAGCCCAGTTCAATCAAGACACCTCGACCCAGTTTAAAAGTGTAAACACATCACTAGATGAACTGAGGGGTCAGATGTCCTAGCTGTTGAAGAACCAGGGGAGGTTGCCCTCGCAACCGGAGACAAACCCAAGGGCCCAAGCTAATGCTGTGGTTTCTGTTACCACTCGTGGTGGATTGGTGACGGACCCCGTCATGATACCGATGTTGAATAAGGAGAAAGTTATTGCTGAAGAAGCTGTTGATGACGGCGATAGAGAAGAGGCTGCTGAGGAGCCTATAATTATTGAGGAGAAGGTGGATACACCACCCATCATGCCTACTACAACACCGCCTCCGTTGATGTTACGAAGAGTAAAGCTACCCGACCTCCCCCTCCATACCCACAGAGGCTAGCCCTGGCCAAGATGGAGAAGAAATACTCCAAGTTCACGGAGTTATTGATGGGAATCCAGTTGAACATCCCGTTCATAGACGCTATCACGGAGATCCCAATTTATGCCAAATTTTTGAAGGATCTAATCACGGGAAAGAGAAAGCCTGAAGAAATTAAGCTCATAGAGGTCGCTACCTCCGTTATCCAAAATCATCTCCCCCCGAAAGCTGCCGGATCTGGGGAGCCTCACCGTGACGTGCTCCATTGGAGGGATGCCTATCATCAGAGCTTTGATTGATTTGGGGGCTAGCATCAGTCTGATGCCCCTTTCTATTTTCAAGAGATTGCAGACTGGAAGCGAACTAGAGCAGACGAACATGTCCATCCAGCTTACAGACCACTCGATCACCTACCCGGTGGGTATAGCCAAGGATGTCATTCTTCAGATACCCCCTGGGTTATGTGTCCCCGTTGACTTTGTTATCATGGACATGCCCAAGGGAGGGAGCTCCCAGCTTATACTCGGCCGTCCCTTCATGGCGACGGCCGGTGTTCTGATTGATGTCTGAGAAGGGACCCTCTCTCTGAATGTGGAGAATATCGAAGCTGATTTTCGGCTGCAGAAGCCGATGAGAGAGCGTGCTCACGAGGAAAGGGCCAGCTATTTGGAGCTTCTGGAAGATGAAGCCGTTGAAGATTTCACTTCTGAGGGGGTCATGAAGGACCCAATGAAAATATGAATTGAAGATGACGACGACCCAACCTACCACAAAGCGGTCGCCACATACATCTGAGTATTGGATGAGGAACTTCTCAATCATTCCCCGAGTCATAAAGAACCGAAGGCCACAGGAAACTCGAGGGAGAGACTTGAAGTAGGCAGATACCAAGTACCGTCGGATTGCACCATTGGAAGGAACGACGCACGATTGTCACGCGCACCAAACTACCATCGATAAATCAAAGGGAGTCGAGCTCACTACTAAAAACGAGCGCTTATTGGGAGGCAACCCAATTTCTTAGATTTTGGATTTTCATTTTCAATTTCTAATTTTTATTTCATATTTTAGAGATAAAATTATAAAACCACAAAAATTTGATGAGTTCTTCCTTTGTACAGGTTGGATACGAGGGGGGCATGCAGATCAACATCTTAAATGGAAGGAAGCTGGAGGATAGAACCAAATTTGAGAAAAAAACGAAGGAAAAAGGAGGAAAAAGGAGACATAGCTGACTCGACCGAGCAGCTATACTACTCGGTCGAGCAGCTCATCAACCCAAGTCAAGAACAAATTGTCGCCTCGTCTGCACGGCCCGAGCAACATCCTGCTCGGTCCGAGCAGACACCTGCTCGACCGAGCAGTCAACTGCTCGATCGGATTGCACAGGCTTTTGGAAATAAGGAGAAATCATCACTCTGCCTACACGGTCCCAGTGGCGTTGGCACGGCCCGAGCAGGAGGTGACCGAACCCAGCAGTATATTGCTCGGTCGAGCAGATATGGGAGTATCTACAACTCAATTTTAATGTACTTCGCATCATGATCGACTCGACCGAGCAGTCTCACTGCTCGGACCGAGTCGATTTACCCTATTAGCGTGGGCCCCACTCCCAAACGAGTCGCGTTTTTAAACCCAACTCGTTTTCAATTTACCCGAAGCTAAAAAAAATTTAACCCTAAAATTTTTTTTACCCTCACCGAGCTTTCCCTCAACCCCCCTACTCGATCTCCCTCCTCTTCACCGTCGTCCACCGACTGCGCCGCCCGTCGCGCCGCCCAACCTCCGATCAGTCGCCCCATATTCTCTCTCTCTCCCCCGACTCTCCCTCTCATCCCCCCTTTCTAATCAACGTCACCACCGACGGCACCACCGCCAGTGACGGCGCCGCCCAACCAACCACCCCTCCTCGCTTAAAAACCCCCCATCCCTCCCCCCTCTCTCTCATCGCCTGGCCACAACAAGCCCCCTCCAATCCCGCTCGCTGCTGCCCTAGGCACGGCTATGGCTGCTCGGCCCACTGACCGAGCACACTAGTGCTCGGTCATCACTTTCCCACCGAGTAGCACAGCTCGGACCGAGCAGTAGCACTGCTCGGTCGAGCAACCCAATTTTAGCGTATCCCCTAATTTAAATCTCTTATTCTGATGCTTTAATTGTTTCTATTTTCAGGTACTCCTTGCCGACGTCAGAGTCCACTACAGGGACCATCTTGGGGGAGCTCTTTGCACTCGCATCGCTCACACATTTGGTACAATCTTCCCATTACTTATTTTTATACCGTAGCTTCACATTACCATCGATACGATGGTTCACACGCGAGGGACCACCACCCCACCTATCCGTGGGAAGAGGCCGTCGTCTGGCGCCTCCTCTTTTCGACCCACACGTCGTGCCCGCCTCACCACCACCACTACCACCCCCTCTACTACAACTCCCATGTCGACCACTGCCAGCACCACCACTACCACACCTATCACGGCCGCCACTATCCCTACCACCACAGCCCCTATCTCCACCGCTGCACCCACCGCCCCTCCATCATCACCCCCATACCCAGCCCCCACCAGGGACGCTTTGCCTGCACATCTACGGACATACAGCATCACTTTCAGAGACGATGCACACCGCGAGCGCTTCGTTAGGCTCTCGCAGCATTGTCTCGTACCTACATTGTTCATAGACGTGCCTACCCTTAGATCCCTCGGACTCCTTCATGGGGTCCATCACCTATACCGAGCGATTGGTTTCGACCATTTCCTCGATGTCCATGCCCCCACTTACTCCCACATTGCACTTGAGGCTCTCAGCTCCCTCGCTCGCACCCCGACGGGTGATGGCATCACTTTTCGACTCATGGATCACGATTGCACTATCACACATGACATGAACCGCAAGTACTTTCACTTCCACGTCGTCCTTGAGCCCAGAGCCGCCTTCTCACCATACTATGATGTTGACTCATTTGATGCCCCAGTTTTTTTGGCAGCGTATTTCAGGCCTGGAGCAGTACCGCCCTAGCAGGGCGAAGGCATCGTGCATCGTGCACCCCTGCCTTCGTTACGCTCAGCGGCACTTAGCCACTACTATCTTCTGCAGGCCTGAGGTCGGGACCATGTCCCTACCAGAGCATACCCACCTTATGGGTATGACCCAGCCTATACGTTTTCACCCTGATGGCTCCCTTCGCCCCTTCATACTCTCTGACGCAGCCCACTGATTGTGTCACCGCCTTTACCAGACTGCCACCACCTACTTTTTCACGGACATCTGCTGCAGTGGTTTCTTTACAATTTTCACCCGCATGCTTGATATCTACATTCTAGATGACCTTCACACCCCTGTTGGCCCGACATGCTTGACCCTCGGTGTGCTCGAGCACATGCATATTATCAGACCTTACGGGGATCGTCGCTGGTTATATCTTGTAGGCACCCACCACACTCCACACATGGTACTTCTGGCCCCACACCTCACCCATATTTCTCCATTCCAGCTTGACTGGATGATCCCTAGGGTCGACCCACTCCCTCCCCTACACGTACTTGAGCCCCCTGGAGCACCCGTCGAGGCAGCCACCGATGACCCGGTGCCACGCTCCACTGGGTACGAGTTGCATGACATTGCTACCCTAGTTGCCGGCCTTCCCATACCACCTGCATACCCATCACCCTCTGGAGCCGTTTCTTCTACCACCATTATATTCACCGCCTCCACCGCAGTCGAGTCTTCGGGGACTGTCTCCACCTCTTGCCCCAAGACTCAGATTTTTCTCGCCACCATTTTCGTGCCGGAGGGCACCGATATACAGTCTGCTCCTAATCACATAGATCTTGACTTTCCAAATCACGACCCTGCCCCCACTCTTCCCCTCTCAGTGACCTCATAGCATCACTTCCGCTCTCTTTAGGTCACCACATTCCCCTCTCCAGCACCACTTCTTCATCATCCGCGGCCATCTTCACGGAGAGCATCTCGACGTCTGTCCATACTTCTGTGTCGACGACCGCTCTTTCTTCAGCCGCTGCTGAGATCCATTTGAGCTCACACTCTCCTACTTTCCACCCGAGGCACCGTGCATCAGCTGCACGTGACCGATTCACGAGAGGGGTGACTCAGCGCCACGTTCCTCGCCCTTCCCTTGACTCCCGTACTACAGACGGTCGCCTGACAGCATTAGAGGGGTCGACCTTCTCTCCTACGGAGAGATTTCGACGACTTTGTACACTCGACGGTGATACATCACGATAGAGTCGAGGCAGACCTGGCATCAATCATAGACCTCCTCAGGACACGTGGACCACCTCCAGTGATCCTCGCACATGCCCCACCACCCAGGCCAGCCACTGTGACTTCCCTTGCACCACTCAGTGCTTCACTTTCCCCGGCTTCTACAGAGCCTGCTTCTTCCACTTCTGAGTTGGACGTCACAGTAGATCCCCTGTCTGCCCTTGTGCTATATTCAACTGAGCCTCACACTACCACCACTGCTCCATCCACACTATCTGCTCCATATCAGAGGGACCCATCACCACCCTGAGAGGGTGGTGCCTCTGCTTGATGTCATCTTTACCGGTTATGCCTCCCTCACTTTTCAGTGTGCCCATCTGTCTATTCGGGGCCCTTCACGCACATAGCTTAAGGAGGACACCCACTCATGCATCATTTTCATTTAGCATTGCATCATGTCATATTTTTATTTTCTTTTTGCACAGTTTTTATTTTACATTACCCCACCCACCCCACCCCTTTTAGCATCATCTCCCTCCTACTAGCGTTTTCTTAGCAGTGATGACACTGCTAGGTTTAGCTTGGGGGATGAATGCTACCGCTTTATTTTTCATTTTTTCTTTTAAATTTTCTTCCCCATTTCATTTTTTTATTTTACTTTTTCACCACTTTCCCACGTCCTTTTATTTTTTTCTCATTCTGCATCATATTTTCTGCTTTTTACCATGCATGCATATCTTTTTCTTCGTTTTCCTATTTTCTCCGCCTTTTTCTCTTTTTTAAGCTAAGGATGGTCCGCATGATGATACCTCTCGTAGCCTTAGTAGTTATTCACGATGCTTGCTATCTGTTGATATGCTATTAGGATAATTTCAGTTTTACTATCTATATACGTGCATTTCTTTTGCTGATCTATTTGATTTAATACTTAAAATGAATTGAAAACCAAATGCATGAATTAGTATCTAGTATGCACTATGTTAGGTAATGCACCTAGGTTCACATATCATTAGAACACTTGGAGCATCTGTTTTTATCTTATTCACTTCTGTTTGCATGCCTGCTGTTATTGCGCATATTACTGCATGCCTTTTCAGTATTCATCAGAGGAATGAAAATATCCATGCTATTTATGAGTTTAGTTAGGGTATTATTTTATCAAACCGTTGTGCACCTCTTATGAGTGAGCCGAGAGATATATTATTTTCCTTCTCCACATATCTATATATTTCTCTACATATCAGTTGGTTACACCCCCACAACTATCTTTACCGCATCTTACTCCCCAAACCCAAAAAGAAAAAGTATGGATTCTAAATGAAAAGAAAAAACGAAAAAGAAAAAAAGTGTATATATTCATATGTGAAAAGAAAAGAAAAAGAAAGAAAAAGAATAAAAAATTGTTTTGTATCCTTTCATTAGAAGCTATCATATATACTGGGAAGAAAAAGAAAAATTTCATATCCTATTCCTAGATGCAACGCCTCAAGCTAAGCTTGGGGGGTAAACCAACTGATCACATGAGTGAGCATGACAGTAGAGTGGAGATGGTGCATAATGGGGAGATTTAATAATACTTAAACTTTACGAAATGCTTTAGTTTTTGGAGATTTTTCATGAATCGAAATGAATAGCTGAATGGCATGACCTTTTTCTATTCTCTATTGCATGTTGTGTGATTTCTATATGTTCTATGTGTATCTGAGATTGAAAAGTGCATTGCCCACTTCTTTATACTAGACTATATGGATTGCATAAGATTGATATGAGATGATGGCGTTATTTCAGTAGATCCCTATCTTTTTCCTGTATTGCATGCTAGTCATATGATCTGTAAAACTAGAAATTGCCAGTATCATGTATGCTTACTATTCAAAGCATCGTGATATACTACCTAGGCCTGAGATCTGACCGATCATCCTTAGCATCCTCCATCCACTTCCATTCTCCCCTCTTCCTATTTTTATGTCTTATTTTCTTTTGTTTTCCTCCCGGCGTACCTACTATTCGTTTTCCTCGATGACGAGTAAGAGGTAAGATTGGGGATTTTGATGTGTCCATATTTTCCACTATTTTCATATCATCATTACATCACATTCCATGCCATTTTCGCATCCAAATCCCATATTTTCCTACGATATCGCGTTTCTGATGTTATATTCGAGTTTCGTAATATTTTATGAGTTTTCAGGGATTTTGGAGCGATTTGGGACCCGACTTGAGTATGGACACATCGACACGCCCGTGAGCTCATTGGTGAAGCCCTATAGGAGTTTGCCATGTTTTGGGATCCTCGGGAGGAGTGGAGGAGAGAGAGTCGGAGGAGAGAGGAGCTTCAGCAGCCTCAGGAGAGAATTTCCTAGGCTGCTCGGTCGAGCAGTACAGATGCTCGGACCGAGCAGATGCAAATGAGAAGAGGAGCCAGATATGTGGATCGCTCGGACCAAGCAGTACATCTGCTCAGTCGAGCAGCCCTTCATTCCAAAGCTGAAGTAATCCAGCACACGGCCCGAGCAATTCTTTAGTGGCCGAGTCAGCGCTCTGCTCGGACCGAGCAAAGCTGACTCAGCCCGCGCAGGCAGAGTAAAGAAATTGGAGGATTTTGATTCCCTATCAAGCTCGATCGAGCAGTTCAGCTGCTCGGTGCAAGCAACCGACCGAGCAACACATTGATCGACTGAGTCACCTACTCGGTCGAGAATGCTGGCTATTTTTGGAAACGTTTTTTTGGAAGCAGATTCGACACGATCTGAGGAGTGTGAAGGCTGGGAGCTGGACGTCGATGCAGTGGCGGTTCATTTTCTAAGTTTTTGAATACTTTTTGGAGAGCGGAGCTTAGAGAATTATTGTTAGTTTTTTTAGATTAATTTTTGTTGAAGAATACTGGATCGAAACTTTTGGATTGTTAATTTGGTTCTCTATTGCGATTGCGTATTGGAATCTGGAATTTTCTTGGATCTATTGCTCGTTTATTTTCTTCATCTCTCTGTAAGTTTTTGATCTTTGTTCTACCAATTGCTATGATGTTCTCTTCCATAAAAATGATGTTTTTATTCGCTAATACTGCCATGAGTAAGTAGATCTTTCTAGGGTTGATGGGTTAGCCCTAAGATCCTAGGGGGAAGACGTAGATCTGGATCTCTACGTTGAATTAGGGATTTAGGGGAGTATTTCAGTCGATCCTACCGAATCCCTAGATAACACGTACTGAGATCATGCGCACGGTCTGTGGAATTGATGTGCTTAAGGGGTATCTTTGGGATTCTAATAGGGAAATTGCTGGATCCAACCAAGGCTCATGACCATGCCCGGCTCGTGCCTTGAGGGGATCCATCGACGAACTATACCGCTACGTTGACGGCTATCGCCATTGCATCAATGAGAGCTACCAAACTACCTCACAATTCTAACCCACGAGAGTGGTACGAATTGGGAGATTAATCCCCTAACCCTAATGCAACGTAAGGATTCTATTCCAACGTCGATCCCAGACGATCTTGGCGGCGATCCTTAATGCCCTAGTCCTTTTTATTATTGAAATAACAACAACACCCCAACCAATTTCTCCAACCATATAGCTATCTCACTTCGAGATTTAGAAGTGAACTGAGAATCCATACACACTATCACCGTCCCTGTGGGATTCAATATCATTTATACTACAACTTGACACTGTCCGCTTGCGGATCGAGCCCGGAATTGAAATCTAGGGGCCATACCACGCCTGGAGATCGTGCTACCACCGGGTGGAATCTAGGTGTAGGTTTCGGATGTGTCAGACACCAGCTCGGCCGAGCTAGTGATGCGCTCGGCCGAGCAACTTAGCACTTCAGCCATGGTCAGCTCTTAGGCATCTTTCTCTCTACCATTCTTTCTTTATTTCTTCTCTTGCTTCTCCAGCATCTTTGAGTCATCAAATGCGGTGCCATTGATGCTCCGGCTTCGATGTTCATGTCCGTCATCCAGTTTCACTCCAAATTGCGCCAAAGTTCCTGAAAATCCACAAAACACTACGAGAATCAAATATATCGTGACATACGTGATAAAATATTGAAAAGTGAACTTTGGTCAATCAAAATGATATGAAACATGTAGTAAAAACATGGAAAATATGGACACATCACCGATCATCACTGAGAGTTATCACTGACAGATTAGTTAATGTTAACCATATGGAAACTCTCGTTGGGTCGTTCAGTGAACTCATTCTCCAATGAGCACCTGTGTCTTATCTCCGACTTCGCCAGTGGAAGACAAAGACACAATGGTCTATCCGATGTATCGATATCATTTTATCAAAACATCTACGATCACAAATAATTTTAGACTTATGCTACAAACGGTCAAGCAATTCTCCAAGATCAAATCCTCATATCGATACTTGTTTGACCTCACATTAAGTCTTAGGACTTTACCTAAGTTCTAATGTAGACTACATTAATATTAACTTAGGTAAATTCTTACCAAACAGCTTAAACAAAATGTTTGTACATATACACAGAGATAAATTGCCTCGAGGGCATACACATCTCCCAACATCTCCCACTTGCACTCAGGCCCTTTTATCCTGGTATCTCATACCGTATTTACACATAAGTCTCTTTAAACTTCATGTGGTAGAGCCTTCGTGAGTGAATCTGATAAACCGTCTTTAGTACAGACTTAAGGAGTTTCTATGTTCATGCTAGACCACATATTTGAATCTTATCCAAATAATTTCATTGGTCTTTTGGAATCCATAACATTTGTCTTGCCTGGATCTCATTCGGCTCATCGTCCTCACTTAAGACAATATACCTTACGTACCTTACGGGAATGCTTTGAAATAGTCACTGGTCATCTGCACGGTTCATAATCATTTCTGATAAAGTGTCAAACTCTTTGACCACTTTGTCAAAACATATGTTTCGGCTTCTTGATGCCTTGCATGCCTTTTATTCATTCCCACTGACCTTGAAAACTCTCTGCTGATTCATATAAGTTCATTCTTCTAAATCATATTTAGAAAATAGACTTCACATGCATATTCCAGTTTTTATGGTCATCATGAGCATTGACATCTGTTGGGAGCAACGATCTAGGATCTTGGTTTGATGATGACAAACGTGTCGTTATATCTGACGTGTGTTCTTAGTGTGTTTCAGGATTGGCGAAACGATATATCCTTCGCTATTTGAGAAATTGCTATTCGTATAGCTATTTGGGTGTGTGAGGGAAGCTTTGGACTAAGCAAAGTGGACTTAGTCCAATTTGAGATAAGAAGGTGGACTTGGTTCAAAGAGACAAAGAGATGGAAGCAAATTGGATTCAAAATGGATTTGATCATATCTTTTAGCTATATTTACAAATAGTTGATCATACCCATTAGCTATTCAAACTTCTACAAATCTTCCCAAAATCCCAACTACTTCTTAAAAAACCCTAAGCTCCTCTATAAAAACCCCTCCTCCTATTAACCCTAGTTGCGGCAGCCAATACAAAACGAAAGGGAGTGTGCGCTGCAATCAAAAGAAAGAAGAAGAAGATCAAAAAAAAGGCTTACGGCAATCTTCAAACAAAATAGGCACGGCTATACAAATTTCTCCAAGGGTGTGCGGCTTAGCCTACAAAAATTAAAAAGAGCCTCAGCCTTTTGTTACCCATTACAAGAAGAATTCTTCAAGGCACACCCCTTTACGTTCCAAGCAATAGATCCTCCCCAAGAGTTCACAAGACCATCATCGCCATCGCTTTGGGTTGCCGCTGTCGTACTCACCGCCATAGAAGAGATCGCCGCCGGAGAAGAGTCGCCGCTACCCGCACACTGCCGAAGAGCTCTCGGAGAGGTCGGATGATGAAGAAGCTGCCGCTGCAATCGAGTTCTCGCCGCCGCCTTTCCCTAAAGGATCTGCCGCTGCCGTCGTCGTTGAAGTTGAACGTCGAAGCTGAAGTTGAAGTCAAAGCTTGCCACGAAGATGTCGAGGCCAAGTTTTCTCAAGCTACCCTCGCCACCGAAGTCTCCGCTCGAAGAAGCTCGAGAGGAGTCGCCGTTCAAAACCCCGACGCCATCCGAGATCACACCGTCATTGAAGCTTCGTCGCTGTTGCTGAAGCCTAGTCGCCGGCGGAGTTGAATGATGCCGCCTGCATGCCCTAGCGGGTGAAGCGAGAGGAAGCAATTGCTGCACCATTCCATCGCCATCGGAGAAGAGAGCTCGTCGCTCGGAGATATACGTCACCGTCGGTATCGCTCGAAGCAGTCGGAGCGATCACGTCGAGTCGGAGAAGGAGGAAGCGATCGGAGCTCGCGTACTGCTGTGTCGAGACAGTCGACGAAGCGGAAGAGCTCACCTCAGAGAGCCGTCGTCCGCCGCTACTGCTGGGATCTCGCCGTCGGTCGAAGTCGGTGAAGCCCCGCTGCCACTGCATGGATTGAAACGAAGCGGAGAGTTTCGAAGCTGATGTGGCTTGATTGGTTAAGGGAGATACTCTGCGCACAGGCGTCTTTGTTATAAGGGTTGAGCTGATTTTCTCTGCACACCGATCGCAGGTTCAAAGATAGTTGCTGAGCGCACCGACCGGCTATTATTTGGATTTGAACTGCAATTGCTTTACACACAGACCAGTGCATAACTTGACATCCAGGAGTCGGATTGAGACACCGTTTGCGTCAGATTGGAGCTGACGACGTGCTGATTGACAGAGATGCCTACACGGACACAAACTGAGCATTTCTAAACCCTTAAACTCTTTTGTTTGTGTCTTTGTGTAACGTTCTCTGTAGGGGAAACTTTACCTATTTAGTGTGACTATTTTGGGACTTGTCTAGTTGGGACTAGACAAGTGGGACCCAGCTAGTTTGGGACTAGCTGGTAGAAAGCGTTACTAGGATTGATAGTGAGAGAAAACACAGTGTGTGGGGGTACTGAGAGCCTGGCGAGTGTAGAGACGTAGAGGGTGCTCTGAGCGTGCTCTAACTTGTGGTTTTGTACCTATTGCGCTATTCAATACTAGTTCTGCTTTGGGGGCTGGAGTAGGTCGTTGGAACGACCGAACCAGGGTAAATCTGCTCTGTACTCTGTGTCTGCATTTTATTTACCCTGTTGCTGCTATAACTGCGTGTGCTTATTCGTGGGTTGCACGAATTATTTTTATAAGCCTATTCACCCCCCTCTAGGCTAGGATCCAGATCCAACAACATCAAGTCTGATCCAAATAGATCTGTACGTAGTTGTTGGTGAGAAATTTTCATCATAATCCATTTATAGGAGTTATGATGATAACATTCCTCTACCAGCCTAACTTGTACTTCACTATTTTCCATCTGCACTAATCTTCTGTCTTGAAGATTCACTTGCAGCCAACGGGAACACTTTCCTTGGGCACGTCTTCCAATGTCCATACCTTATTTACGTGCAATGACCTTTTCTGGATAGCATCAAGCCATTTCATAAGGTCATTACTTTGAATGGAATCTTGGAAGTTGTCTAGGCCATTGATAGAGCTTTAATATTTATAACCGCAAGCGCACGGCTGTCATCGTAGCGCTTTACGGGTCGTCTGCAGGGAGGTGTATTGATCGAGTACTATCTCGATTTTGGGTTAATGGCTAGCTATGTTAGTCGATTAAAGGTGAAACATGGGTGAACGGGGTTTAACAGAGAAAGCGGCATGGAAAAATAATAATGAAAACGAAGAGGGATATCAATTGAAGTGTAGAGGAATGAACCAACCACAACAGCAACAACACCAAAAACAACACAACAACACAAATACAAATAGCAAGAACAATGAAACAACATCAATAACATTCAGAAAAATAGAAGAGGAAACTTATCTCGTTAATCAATAGAGGGGGTTGTCAATCCCCAGTACAAATCCAAGAGAAAACCCTAGAAAAACTGTCTAAATCCTCATCTAAACTTAAATCTACTCCTAAATAAGCAATGGAATAAGCCTTAAGCTCGGCTCTCCTACAAAAGACGGTGTCCCATCCTATTTATACAACCCTAAGTCTGTCGGGTTTTGCCTTCGACCCGCTTTTAACCGGCCGCATGGTTGAGCCACGCGGTCGTGTGGTTCCCTTGCTACCACTGCTGCCTTGCAATGTATGGAGAAGAAATTCCACGGCCGCATGGTTGAACCACGCGGCCGCGTCGCTCGCTGTTCTTTCTTGGGACGAAGAGAGCACGCGGCCGTATGAATTTCGTTCTTGCGGCAACGACAATACCGTTCGAGTGATACGACCATATGGAGCTAGTCCATACGGCCGTGTGGGATTTGATTGCTTCAGATGCTCCTTAGCTCATCACTCCAAGTCTCATCCTCAATTGAGTGCAGCCTCTCTAAGCTTCCACTCTTGGCTCAACACTCCAGCACCAAGTGCTTCAAAGCTCTAGACCACAGCTCTAAAACATGAAGTCTTGCTCCAAGCATAAAATTACTCCACTAAAGCTCCAAGTGCCAAACTTCGCTTCAAAAGCCCAAAATGCTCCAAACTCCTACCTATTCACCTGAAAAGCACCAGGGAGACCAAAAGCGTAAAACGAAACAAAAGAGGGTAAAAGTGGCACGGAAAACGAGGTGAAGTGGAATAAAACGTGAATGAAATGAATGCAAAAACTATATATATAAACGGCCTATCAGCCATCATCAACTATGATGTTTTACTCTACTCCTTTGTCTCGCAAGGCTCGAGTAATCCTGTGACTTCCTAACGATTGATTTGAGAACTATCATATTGCTAAGGTCCTGACAGAACCTTATCAAGAACTTAGGCATTATTATCTTGGGCTTAACCCAGAAGGAGGATTGTAACTCAAAGTCACTTGCCATGTATCACATCATGTCTAACAGAGTGCAATCCATGCTCTCCAACGCACCGATGTGTTAATAGACTTGACCTGAGAGAAAATCTCATTTTCTTTTAATTAGCAAGATTACATAGCTAAGTATTTGCCTCTTCGATCTGATCAAAGCAATTTAAATACTTCTGTCATTGTGTTCTCTATTTTATCAGACTTGTGTTTCATCAAGAACATGTGTCGTAATAAAATAAGAATGTCATATCTAGGCTAATTTAGACTTGGGTCCAGATATATCCGTATGTACGAGACCATGGGTTCTCCAACTCGTACTCCCACTGTCTTATAGAAGGAGTTTTAGCCATCATACCTTTGAGATAAGACACACAAATGTCCTTCGACTCATAATATGAGAGGACAAGAGCCATCTCTTTATGTGACTTGTCTAGTCTATTCTCTTCCGTACGGCCTAGTCTATTTTTCCATAGATAAGTTTTCCTGTAACTTGTGCATTCATGTATTAGCACCTAATACAATATCATTATAAAAATTACTCACACCGAAACATTGCTTTACAATGCACTCATCTTCGAGCCAAACAGTTTAACCAAAGTTTCGAACGTTGCGGATTGAAACTGTTTTCTATACAACCTTCCGTTGACTCAACAAGTCGTATGAAGAAACATGCTTTAAACATTAGTATGTTCAAGCTGCCCCTGGAGCACACAGCTCATATAGGCGAGTGACAAGTAGTGTGCTTTTATTGTGTTGGACTTAGAGCTCAAGGAAATCATTGTCCTTAAGCTAGTGTATGAATGACACTTGAAGGTCAGTGAGAACATAGTTTAGACTATCAAATTCGATTTTGAGTTGATATTCCTTAAACAATCATTTTGACCAGTTAACTAATTCTTATATGATATTATAACTTGGATTCCATCCGGTAAAACATAGAACTACCCTAGTTTAGCATATGTTCATGATTTTAAATATAGTTAAATTGTGTTTTATTCAACTATATCCTCCCATTATTTTAGCGATCAAATTAAGCCATATAGATGAACGAATAATAATATATAGTGGGAAAGGGACTCGACCACCATAAGTTTTACAACCCTGAGTTGGCTCAACAAGTTGCTTAACTCTGCGTTCGGTAGATGACTATTCCTCACATCGAATATGATTCCCTTATCAGTTTTTACCCC
Organism: Scilla litardierei; assembly: GCA_030789695.1. Classification (NCBI taxonomy): domain Eukaryota; kingdom Viridiplantae; phylum Streptophyta; class Magnoliopsida; order Asparagales; family Asparagaceae; genus Scilla; species Scilla litardierei. The sequence continues at coordinate 396,939,820 of CM061142.1, forward strand.
GAGTCACTTATGACCTTGAGTTGGCTCAACAAATCATAAAGACTAGTCTAGTCAAACACTTGCTTTCTTGCCCAATCCTAACTTACATCGGCACTCGGTTATGTTCACGACGCGACGGTTTGGGTTAAATCGTAATACATCATATGTTGAATGGAATTGGTTCCCAAAAGATAGCCATGTCATATCTTGAGTTGATTCAACAATTATAACATGAATCCCTGGTTTCCAAATTCCAAAAGCAAGGAGGGCTACAGCTAATCTTGAAGAAGATTTTAAACGTATTAGACTAGATGTAATCGATTGTTTCACATAATAATAATTTGCAACCTTGTGGTCCAATGGAACACAACCATGGGATTTGGTTAGGCCAGGATCACTATCTCCAGTCGAACTGAGGTGATCCACAACACTAGTCACATTAAGCTAAACACCGGTTCATGATCCGTTATAGATACTAATTATTTGTATGTGTAACATCGATTTAATATGGCTTCATTAAACTAGTTAATCCTATCAACTAGTTGAATCCTAAAATTCAAAATTATTAGGATTGGTTAATAACTTTTATTAAGGTCCGTATCAACTATAAGGAATTAAAATTATTATCACATAACAATTATGTTCCATAATAATTTTGTTTTATCAATGGCTTTCCTAATCAGGTATCAGGTATCTAAATAATAAATAAACATCATATGTTCAGATCATAGCAATATTAATAAATCACATGATAATCTCCAGATCTATTCTAAATTATCATATAACAAGAAGATCATATTTTCAAGAAAAACATTTTTCCAAGATAATTATCATGTATCAAATTGATTAATGGATATCCTAATTAGGTATAAGGAATCTAAATAATTATCACATTAAATTTAGATCATATAGCTAATCTATACATAATTATCAAATAGTTATACAGATCTAATAAAATTATCGCATAATTTAAAACAGATCAAATATTTCAACAAAAAAAATGAAAAACTTTTAATAAAACCATCACATTGAAAAACAATTTTTAATCGCTAATAATAAACATCCATCTCATGGAGAAACATGCTACATCATATGCACTTTATAATTGCAATAAAATTACAGATCACGTAGACTGGCTCCGATACCAGTGAAGAGTTTTGTGGGTCATTATGGCTATACAATCGACGTTCGGCCTAAGTCGGGCAGACGACGAAAGTTATTAAACAACGGAAAAATATCTTAAAACATTTTTAAGAAAGGCTCTAAAGAAATAAACCCTAGCCAGAATCTCTACTATCCCGGTGTGGGTCAGACGAACCCCTAAGGATAGATCTATAATATTTAACTACAATTATAAACGCATGAATATTAAACTAATAACCATTGCCTCGCACGTTAGCGAGGCACAAAATCCCATGAACCAATGCCCCGCGTTGGGGCAGAGCTGCTTCTCCCGAGCCGAACCATGTCCTGAACCAAACCGCGTCCCGAACCGAACCGCGTCCCGAGGCAAACAATCTTCTTGTCCCGAGCCAACCTCGCGTTCCAGAAAGTTTTACATTGAGTAGATCCTCCGTCAAAACTTTGGATCCAATCCGAACTCCTTCATTGCTTTACTAGAGCCCGATCAGGAGCAAGGAAGAAAAAGGGAGAAAGATGGAATATTAATTAAGCTTGGATCCAAGCTTGCTCATGTTTAATGGAGCTACTTGGATCTGAAGCTTGGTGCGGGGAGCACTGGTACAAGTTTCAAGGAAGGGGTTGGCCCCTATTTATTTAGGCGGCTGATCTCTCCTCTTCACTCAACTTCCGATGTGTGACTAAATGTTTAGAGGAAAAATTAATTATTAGTTTGCCTTCCACTATAATACCCCTAAGTGGTGTATACTAAGGGGTTTGTGTATGTTTGTATACATGTATGAATAGTGTATTATTTTTGTGTAATAATAGTGAATTTGTTGTAATATTGTTTTTGTGCATGTTGGTTTAGGAGTAGTTTACTTAGATATATGTTTTAGAGGGCAGTTCGTGCTTAATGGCATACTTGTGATTATTGGAAGGGGTGTATATTGAGAAGTGGGGGTGCATATAGTGGGGAGATATTATGTTGAGGAACTTTCCTTAAAAGGAAAGGTTTCTTTGTAATATTTGAGAAGTTGTATATATTTGCTTAGAAGTGGACCCCACCTCTTTTAATACCCATATCCCTTCATCTCCCACTCCCTCTCCATCTCCCTCTTCTTACTCATTTGGGCTGAAATCTTTCATGGAGAAAGGAAAGGAAAAGAGAAGGAAGAAGGAGAAAAAGGAAAGGAGAGGAAAGAAGGTGGCTTTGGCTTGGAGTTCTTGAAGAGGAACTTGAAGGAGCTTGTGATGGAGTTCATGCTTGGTTTGTGGAAGGCATAAGAGGTCTTCATGGGGTAGGAATCCTACTCCTCTAGTTTAGTACTGGCATGCACTGTATTTGTTTCATAAAGCTATCATTTTTCTTGTTGACATGCTAGAAGCATTCCCCTAAAATCCATGCAGTTTTATAGCATTTTCATCCATGAATTATGGACACTGTAGGCCGAAATAAAATAAAAAAACATATTCGTGTAGCTTATGAAATTCTACCCCATGTTCATATATAATATCACATATGTTTAGTACAAAAATTAGGAGAAACAGGTGCTAGTTTGCAACATAGTTGTTTTAGACAGTTTTGACACCCCTTTACTAATTTATTTTAGTTGTAATTGCTGCTATAGACATGAAAATCATGATTTTTATGACATTTTGGATATCTACACTTCCTAATGCACAACTTTCATGTTTTGACTTATGTCACGGCCTGTTTCTATTGTACATATTTCGTACGTATTATTATTAATATGTTGATTTATTTGAAATCTGCTTCATAATATTACTTACTAAATTTTTATGGCTCGAACACGCGACTTAACGATCGCGTTAATGTTTTCTTTAATTTTGGCTAACGTTGATTGCAGGGGCACGATCATAATAATTCGATTATTCTAACCAGATGATTCTCTGAATCAAATCTTAATCTTAATCAAATCGATTTCCTTATAAGATCTTAACTGAACTGATTTCCTAAAACCAATCAAATCGGAATCGAATCGATTTCCAAAATCAATTGTGAGCAAATCTACCTCCATAATCCAAATATCTCAACAAGATCAATTTTATCAATTCTAATCCTAACCGAATCAGGTTACTAAATCACATCTTGCCCGTAACGATCTCGACTCTCCAAATATTAACTAAACTGATCAAATATCACGACCAAAATCTCGTATTACCTTAACTAATCTATATAACTAAATATCTCAAAAATAGTTGACCCGAATCATATCCAAAATCCTAGCTAATTTCTTATACCTTAATTTGACTAATTATATGTCTAAATTATATTAACTTATCTAATCTAAATTACTTTAACACTAATTTTCCCATTAATATTAATTATTCTAATCCTAATAATATCCTCACATTATCTCAACCTCCCCACGTCGGGTCCCCAGCCAACCACGTATCATGCATGCCCTCACAACCGCACGCAAGATCACAACTACCTCATTGCCTTCTCCCTCTCTGCATGATCTCCGTTCATGGGATCGTGTCCCCAACCGCATGCACCCTCTCTTCCACACTCTCCCCTATAAAACCCAAAACAGAGGAACCCCCAACCTCAGCCACCACCCTACTCTTCCTCAAAGAAAACTTGATCTCCCTCTCTCCCCTATAATTCCCTCATCATCTCTTCATCAAGCCTAAAACCGGTCGTCCATCCCCCAATACTCTCCGACATCCGAGCCCGCTCCCTCTCCCCTTCACAACCCCCAAGCCCGCCTCCTCTTCCCGCAACAAGGCTCCCCCGCCTCCACCACTCTGTTCACTGCCAGCCCTCCTTCCATCGCTAGCGACCCCCTCTCATCATCCACCAGCCCGCAACCCAAGAAGACCATGCACTGATCCCTCCCTCCGTTCAACTCTTCCACCGGCATAGCCCAAGCCTCTCCCCCAGCGCTTTCAACTCCGGCGGGGTACTCTCCCCTTCGGCCATCTCCGACAGCCTCGTCCAACCCCAGTGACCCCTGCCCAAACAACCCCGTATCAAAACCCTCTCGTCATCTCCCTCCCTCTGAACTGCATGCCCTAAAATGACCCTCGCCTCCGTTCTCACCCCAAGCTCAGGTGACCGCCGCACGTCTTCCCTCAACCTTCGAAATCCCGCAGCGAGCTCCCCGACTTCGCCTTGCCTCACCATCATCCCCTCATCACCAAATCCGACAGGCCCATAAAGACCGCCACCCTCCAAACCCAAGGCCCCTCCGAGCTCACCTCTCCCCTATGCTCACATGCCTCCAGCGACAAGCCCCTCAGACTCCGGCCCACCGAACTCCCCAACGCCTGTAAAGGACCCTGCGGGGCTACACACACGCACTAGAGGGGGGTGAATAGTGTAATGGCAAGAAAAGTGCTTAATTAAAAGTTACTGAAATTAAAGCTCAATAAGCCGCGGAAAATAAACAGAGTGCTCAACAACAACAAATGCAAACACAAGGATTTTACCCTGGTTCCCCAAAACTTGTGACGTCCAGCCACACCAACATTCACTATAATTCCCACACAGAAAAGTGAATACAATCTCACACAGAGATACCTCACACAGAGGATTTGGATTCTCACACGGAGAAATCCTTACTCTCACTCAGAGAGACCTCACACAGAGGATTTGTTCTTTCACACAGAAAGAACCAAACTCTTACAAAGAGAGTAACTTCCACAAAGAGAGTAGCTAATTCCCACAAAGAGAATTAAGGTTTCGAACATAAAACAAAACGAAACAACACTTACCTATGCCTTGATATGATCTTACCAATACAATGAAGAAGGCATGAAAGTGAATGACCAAGTGCTTGAGATTAGCGCTGATTGCACTTGATGATCTTTCTCTTTTCTAGGAATGAATCATAACACTTCTCACTTGAGTGTATGAAAAGAAGAGAATAAAGATGTTCTCCAAGAAGAGGAATGAGATTGAAATCCCTTGGAGAAATTCCCTAGAGCTTAGATGCTAAATCATAAGATTGAAGCTCTAATGAGGGAATGTGAGAGATTAGGAGTGGCTATTGATTCTCAAAGATATTCAATATTAACCAAGAAGTTCTAAATAAACTAAGCCAACTCCTATATATAGGAAGCCAAGAATAACCCATAAAACCAGCCAAAAACCCAAAGGGAAGAAATCTGCAACGGCTAGATTTTGGCAGTTTACGGCACAGACAGTCGACTGATGAACAAATGACGGTCGACTGTTCAACAGATAGAAAAATCCCAACAGCTATAATCTGAGCCAAGACAGTCGACTGTAGAAGACTACACAGGTGACTGTATAACAGACAGTCGACTGTATATCCATCATCAGGTGACTGCTGCAGGGATGGAAATAAAACAGAGAGAGATGCATTTTTTGCACTTACGCCTTTCAGAAGACTGATGGCCATTTCACATGCGACTGTAAATATACATGCGACTGTAAAAACCTCATCAGTCGACTGTCTTGCAAATTGGGATGAAGACCAGAAATGCAAGATGCGCACAGTCGCCTGTCGACCAATTCACAGGCGACTGTAGAAATACAGGCGACTGTAAATTGAACATCAATCGACTGATGTGAAAATCTCAAGAAGAGTCAATAAAAATGTTGACTTGAGCTATGCACCACCGTCGACTGTAGAAGGCTCGACAGGCGACTGGAATCACCCAGTCGACTGTAAAACCTTCATCGGGTGACTGTAGGAAAGCCAGAGACTCCAATTGAGTCTTTGGACAAGATGAACCTATTGGGTTGGATTCTATGATAAACCTAAGGCTCACTAAGATGGTGAAATGCATATGCATGAGAGTAAGACCATCTATCAAGGCATTACAATAATCCTAGACTCAAAGAGAGAAATGCAAGTAATAGAAATAACATGGATTACATATTGCATCTCCTAGAGTCTAAGTCTTCAAACTCATGATATCTTGATGCTCCCCATCATCTCCAAGCTTTGGCACTCCTTAATGAGCTTCCCTTCATCAAGCTCCAAGCTTTGGCAATGCTCCTTTAGAAGTCCATCCATCATCATGCTCCAAGCTTTGGCTTCATTAGATGATCTTCATGACTTCATCCAAGCTTGAGCACACCATCACTCTTGGAGGTCTTTAAGATATCCCTTGTAATATCCTCCAAGCATTATGCTTTGTCTCATCAACATATAATCATTAAGATAAACTAAGACTAAAACATAAGATTGATTAGCACACTAACATAATGTATTGATCATCATCAAAACAACGTTAGTCTTGAACCCAAGAACTAACACCGCCTACTTCTCGCGTCGCCTCCAAGCTCACCCATCCCAAACACCCACAATCCATATTCTCTCTCTCTTCCTCCCCATCGAACATACGCCCTCAACTTCTTTTCGACTGCAGCTTCTCCACCATCGCGCCTCAACACCACCTCCGACGTCTAATCCCTCGAAGCACGGTAGCCACCCCTCCACAGTGCCGCTCCAATTGCTCAGTATCCTCTAACCGTGCACTCCCTGCCACCGTCCCACACCACCACCGGAGCTTGCCGCAATCGCCGTCGGCATCGACCTCCGGCTGTCTGGGACTTCCCTGCTGCAACTGCCACCCCTCGTCGCAACCTAGCGAGTAACGAAAGCACGTAAACTGTGAGTATTATGCATGGATGCAGTACTTTGAAAAATGTATATTAAATAACATTTAGTTTAATAGTATATATGAATTAGTTTGTATAATATATACTGTACTTATAAGTGGTAGTAGCTAATAGTACAGTTATAATAGTATGTATATAGTATACTTCATAAAATATATAGTATGGTTATAACTTTGTGTTATGAATGTTAGTTATGAGTATATACATGTCAGATTTCATATGATATAAACAGTAGATTTTATAGGGTAGATTTAATATTATTGGTTGGGGACTGTTAGCTTAATATTATGATTCGTTGACGCAGATATATTCACGCTCCTTTAACGATCGTCTGGTCACCCAGAATCGCATCTCTTCAGGCACGTATTTTAACGTATACCAACTTTTCAAGATATATAGTGCTTCGTTATAAGAATAACTCTTCGTTATGTATTGCTTAATAGCATTTGAGATAATTTAATAAACCTGGTGATATGTTAATTCGCTTTTACTATTGACATGTTGTTATCACTTTAATAATGTACGTGAAATGCCATCCTTGTTGTTATCCCATTAATTGTGGAATGTACACCATAATGAAATGTAACATTGGGCCCTTGGGGCAGTTTACGAACTATTGGGCCCTTGGGGCAAATTACGGAATATTGAGCCGTTGGGGGTATACATTGAACTGAGCAGACACACATTGAGACTTTGGGATGGGGTAGTCCATTGTAGTAGAGTGCGGAATTTGGGATTTCACCCTACCAGTAAATTCGACCGTCGCCCGGATGGGGTCGGTGAGTACAGAGCCACAGGTAGCTTCAGCTGGGTTGGGTGTAATTGTTATTTCTTTTGTCCTCAGACAATGGGCTTGTCACCAGATTAGAAGATTGAATGATGCACTGTTTTGCTCCTACTGTTGCTATTATAAATGTGTAACATGCTAACTTGTCTTACTTTGCTTACTACACATGCCATACTTGCTATGCCCACTACTTGCATAACACACCTTGCCATGTTTACTATACACATAACACGTTGCCATGCTCACTACTTTACACACTACAAATTGCATGCTCACTGCTTTACACACTACACATTGCATGCTCACTGCTTTTCACACTACACATTGCATGCTCGCTACTTTGTACACCACACCCTATACTTGCATGATTTATTATGCTACCATACTTTTCTTAGTTGTACACCGTTGTGGTTCTCTCGCCTTTAAAAGCTTTACAAACTATATTATAATCTTGCCCAAGGTCCATTTTCTAACATTTTAACTTGCCGAGCAACCCTCGCTGACATATATTTTCCTGTTGTTTATCTTGTGAAATATATGTCAGGTTTTGAGACAGATTTTACAGAGGAGCATACCCCGAGGCTAAGCTAGCTGACCAGGTGTACCAAGACGCTGAGATCCCCAGCTGGGAAACGACGTGCTTTCGCAGGGCTGCAATAAATTAATATTTTTGTTGTATTTCATTCAGGGTAATTCCTTTGTGTAACTATTGTAATGGCCATGCTAGGCCCTAATTCCTTTGTGTACATGTAATCTAGACATGAAGTTTAATAGTGACATTTGGGTTGTTCTGATATTCGCAAGTAAGAATCTGCCAGGCTTATTATGCAGACCCTTATTGTGTTTAAGTCAAATAAGGAAGAAAAAAGTACATCTTGTTTGCTTTAAGCACATGCGGACCCGCTCGTGTTCTCGCTTCCAAGTATAATGGGAAGCGGGGCATGACATGTTTTAGTGGTGGCCCATGCAGGTCTCGCATTTTACGAAATACTCTGAACAATATGAATGTCATTATTAGCTAGATTGTTTAGATAAATCTTGTACGCAAATGTTTACCTTGTTTCTCTTGCAGCATGGCAGGTAGACCCCACACTCAGAATGGAAATGGAACCAATGGAAGTGGTGATCCCGACATTCATGAACTCATGGGTGTCATGATGGGGATGTTGCAAATTCAACATCAGCTGATTCAGCAAGGACAACAACATGCACCACCACCTCCTTGAGCTGAACCTGGAGCCAAGTAGTTTCAGGAGCTGAACCCGAAGAGTTTCTCTGGAAAGAAAGGCGCACTGGAAGCTGACGAATGGGCACGAAGTACTGAAGACGACCTGAGCCTTTCCCGCATCGACTAGGCAGGCTGGGTAGAAGTTGCCAAGAAACCGCTGACTGGTAATGCCCAAAACTGGTGGGATATTGAGGAAGCACGTGTGGTTAAGCCTATTAACTGGAACATCTTTTAAGAGCGCTTCAATGCTCAGTACTTCCCCAGATCCACTAAGAGAGAGCTCCAGCAACGTTTCGTCAACCTAGAGCAAGGAAATCGGACTGTTGACGAATACGAAGCAAAGTTTTCTATACTTAATCGATTTGCTCCACATCTAGTGGAGGACCCCAAAGATCGTGCGTATCAGTTCCTCCAGAGTTTGGACCTGGATTTTCAGGCTTTGATGTCTTCGGTGAATCTGACTACACACCAGGACGTATTGGATGCTGTTAGGAAGCATGAGCTCATTATGAAGCAGAAGAAGGCACTTTAGACTGATGGAAGCAAATGCCTTATGGAACCAACCCGGAATGATCTCTGACCAACTCAAACCACCAACTTCAAGAGGACTGCAACCCCAGCCAACTCCAGATCTATGATGGTGTATCACCACTGTAATCGATCAGGGCACGTCAAGGAGGATTGTCGTGAGTTACTGAACCAATGTTTAGTGTGCAGGGCACCGGACTATATTGTAAGGAACTGCCCTCGTTGCAATAACAATCCAGCGATTCAGACTATGGTAGCGTCAGGGTCAGCCCAACGAGGATCACCTTTGGCTCCTGAGCGTCATGTTCTCCAACAGGCCAAGCTCGAAAACAGTCGGCGCCAAACTTACGTTATGGTCACCGAGGATGTTAGTGACGATGAACCAGTGATGAAGGATGACATCTGAACCCTGTCCTACCATCACATTTAATGATTCAAATCATAAATGTGCTTGTCTTTACTTTGTCGCATCTCATATGTATCTTTTGCTTTTACTATTGCTATTTCACTATTAGGCTTTTCTTTGGTCTTACCTAGCTTAAAGAAATTCCGAGGACGAAATTTTTATAAAGTGGGTAAGATGTAACAACCTATTTCTATTGTATGAATTTCGTACGTATTATTCTTAATATGTTGATTTATTTGAATATCTGCTTCATAATGTTACTTACTAAATTTTTATGGCTCGAACACGCGACTTAACGATCGCATTAATGTTTTCTTTAATTTTGGCTAACGTTGATTGCAGGGGCATGATCATAATAATTCGATTATTCTAACCAGATGATTCTCTGAATCAAATCTTAATCTTAATCAAATCGATTTCCTTATAAGATCTTAACTGAACTGATTTCCTAAAATCAATCAAATCGGAATTGAATCGATTTCCAAAATCAATTGTGACCAAATCTACCTCCATAATCCAAATATCTCAACAAGATCAATTTTATCAATTCTAATCCTAACCGAATCAGGTTACTAAATCACATCTTGCCCGTAACGATCTCGACTCTCCAAATATTACCTAAACTGATCAAATATCACGACCAAGATCTCATATTACCTTAACTAATCTTTATAACTAAATATCTCAAAAATAGTTGACCGGAATCATATCCAAAATCCTAACTAATTTCTTATACCTTAATTTGACTAATTATATGTCAAAATTATCTTAACTTATCTAATCGAAATTACTTTAACAAAAATTTTCCCCTCAATATTAATTATTCTAATCCTAATAATATCCTCACTTTATCTCAACCTCCCCACGTCGGGTCCCCAGCCAACGACGTATCATGCATGCCCTCACAACCACCCGCAAGATCTCAATTACCTCATGCCCGTCTCCCTCTCCGCATGATCTTTGTTCATGGGATCGCGTCCCCAACTGCACGCACCCTCTCTTCCACACTCTCCCCTACAAAACCCAAAACAGAGGAACCCCCAACCTCAGCCACCGCCCTACTCTTCCTCAAAGAAAACTCGATCTCCTTCTCTCCCCTATAATTTCCTCATCATCTCTTCATCAAGCCTAAAACCTGTCGTCTATCCCCTACCACTCTCCGACGTCCGAGCCCGCTCCCTCTCCCCTTCACAACCACCAAGCCTGCCTCCTCTTCCCGCAACAAGGCTCCCCCGCCTCCACCACTCCGTCCACCACCAGCCCTCCTTCCATCGCTAGTGACCCCCTCTCATCATCCACCAGCCCACAACCCAAGAAGCCCATGCACCGATCCCTCCCTCCATTCAACTCTTCCATCGGCATAGCCCAAGCCTCTCCCCTAGCGCTTTCAACTCTGGCAAGGTTCTCTCCCCTTCGGACATCTCCGACAGCCTCGTCCAACCCCAGCGACCCCTGCCTAAACAACCCCGCAGCAAAACCCTCTCATCATCTCCCTCCCTCCGAATTGCATGCCCTAAAACGACCCTCGCCTCCGTTCTCACCCCCATCTTCGGTGACCACCGCATGTCTTCCCTCAACCTTCGAAACCCCGCATTGAGATCCCCGACTTCACCTTGCCTCGCCGTCGTCCGCTCATCACCAACTCTGACAGGCCCACAATGACCACCACCCTCCAAACCCAAGGCCCCTCCGAGCTCGCCTCTCCACTCTGCTCACATGCCTCCAATGACAATCCCCTCAGACTCCGGCCCACCGAACTCCCCACCGCCTACTTCATGCGTCGCCTCCAAGCTCATCCCATCCAAACACCTGCAATCCATAGTCTCTCTTTCTTCCTCGCCCTCAAACACACACCCTAAACCTCTCTCCGACTGCAGCTTCTCCACCATCGCACTTCTACACCACATCCGACATCCAATCCCCCGAAGCACGATAGCCACCCCTCCATTGTGCCGCTCCGATCGCTCAGCCTCCTCCAACCTACGCGCTCCCTGCCGCTGTCCCATGCCACCGTCGGAGATTACCGCAATCACCGTTAGCACCGACCTCCGACTGTCTGGGACTTCCCTGCTGCAACTGCCACCCATCGTCACAACCTAGCGAGTAACGAAAGCACGTAAACTGTGAGCATTATGCATGGATGCAATACATATGATAAATATATATTAAATAACATTTAGTTTAATGTATATATGAATTAGTTTGTATAAAATATAATGTACTTATAAGTGGTAGTAGCTAATAGTATAGTTATAACAGTATGTATATAGTACACTTTATATAATATATAGTACAGTTATAACTTTGTGTTATGAATGTTAGTTATGAGTATATACATGTCAGATTTCATATGATACAAACAATAGATTTTATAGGGTAGATTTAATGTTATTAGTTGGGGACTGTTAGCTTAATATTATGATTCGTTGACGCAGATATATTCACGCTCCTCTAACGATCGTCTGGTCACCCAGAATCGCATCTCTTCAAGCAAGTATTTTAACGTATACAAACTTTTCAAGATATATAGTGCTTCGTTATAAGAATAACTCTTCATAATGTATTACTTAATATCATTTGAGATAACTTAATAAACATGGTGATATGTTGATTCGCTTTTACTATTGTCATGTTGTTATCACTTTAATAATGTACATGAAATGCCATCCTTGTTATCCCATTAATTTTGGAATGTACACCATAATGAAATGTAACATTGGGCCCTTGGGGCAATTACGGACTATTGGGCCCTTGGGGCAAATTACGGAATATTGAGCCGTTGGGGGCATACATTGAACTGAACAGACACACATTGACACTTCGGGATGGGGTAGTCCATTATAGTAGAGTGCGGAATTCGGGATTTTACCCCACCGGTAAATTCGACGGTCGCCCAGATGGGGTCGGTGAGCACAGAGCCAAGGGTAGCTTCAGTTGGTTTGGGTGTAAGTGTTGTTTCTTCTATCCTCAGACAATGGGCTTGTTACTAGATTAGAAGATTGAATGATGCACTGTTTTACTCCTGCTGTTGCTATTATAAATGTGTAACCTGCTAACTTGTCTTACTTTGCTTAATACACACGCCATACTTGCTATGCCCACTACTTGCATAAAACACCTTGCCATGTTTACTATACACACCACACTTTGCCATGCTCACTTCTTTACACACTACACATTGCATGCAAACTGCTTTGCACACTACACATTGCATGCACACTACTTTGTACACCATACCTTGCTATACTTGCACGATTTCTTATGCTACCATACTTTTCTTAGTTGTACACCGTTGTGGTTCTCTCGCCTTTAAAAGCTTTACAAACTATATTATTATCTTGCCGAGGGTCCATTTTCTAACATTTTAACTTGCCGAGCGACCCTCGCTGACGTATATTTCCCTGTTGTTTATCTTGTGAAATATACGTCAGGTTTTGAGACAGATTTTGCAGAGGAGCATACCCCGAGGCTGAGCTAGCTGACCAGGTGCACCAAGACGTTGAGATCCACAACTGGGGAGCGACGTGCTTTCACAGCGATGCAATAAATTAATATTTTTGTTGTATCTCATTCAGGGTAATTCCTTTGTGTAACTGTTGTATTCGCCATGCTAGGCCCTAATTCCTTTGTGTACATGTAATCTGGATTTGAAGTTGAATAGTGACATTTGTGTTGTTCTGATATTCGCAAGCAAGAATCTGCCAGGCTTATTACACAGACGCTTATTATGTTTAAGTCAAAGAAGGAAGAAAAACAACACTTCTTTTTTACTTTAAGCACATGCGGACCGGCTCGCGTTCTTGCTCCCAAGTATAATGGGAAGCGGGGTGTGACAACTTAACCCTAAATCTGTTTGGAACTGTTAGAAATTTATTGTTTTAGTTGCGACAGATTTCAGTTTTCTGGCAGAATTTCTATGTCTTACCATTTTGGCCACTATAAATCGTACACTCAATATTATTTTCAGAAATTCGATATGTGAACCCATGACACATGGATCTACAACTTTCATTTGTATAGTTAGGTCAAGTTTAGTACTAAACATGAAAGTTAACTGCCCATGAATCTGACTGTTTGACATTCCAGCACTGTGTTGTATATTATGGCTTTTCATTTATGATGCCTTTGATGATTATTGATGATGGGTGGTTGAAACATGAAGTGCATGTTCCCATATATTGATCTAAGATGTTCGTGCTTCCTTTTAATTGTGTAGCTATGCATACTCTCTTTGTAACATGTGGTACTCAAGTTGGAATGGAAACTTTGCTTCATAATGCCCATGTTATCTTGCAAATATTTTTCTTAAATTTGGTGTATATTTTCCCTCTAATGATGAGAGTGGATGTTGCCTTATGTCTTTCCTTCAATGTTGTAACGTTATGAAACGTAAGCATGTGAATATGATATGGAAAGTGAGATGTGATGTGTGATGCACACACGTTGAGTAGAACACGAGCGGCACTACGTGCATGGGCAAAAGTGCCGTGGTAGGAGGCAGGTGTATTTGTTGTTGGCCACCTCTTGATTCCATTACGTAGTTGACGTGGTTGTTGATAACGTATTAGTTATGCTACACTTGCACACCGGCATAAGCTGGGATCCCTAGGCATCTGTATTGCAACATGTTGCATCTTGGCTTGTGGTTGGTGGTGTATTTATGTTTGGTGTGCTAATGTATTTGATTGGGTGTGTGCCTCGTTTATTGATTGGTTCCTTGTTGCTTGCTTACCCTTAGTATGTTGCTCGTTGTGTTTACTTTACGCACTTTACTTCTTTGCAGTAGTGTATACGTTGATTGCATTAGCACTTTATGTTTATTGTGTTAAAAGTAGCTAGTCATGTTTCTTTTTTGCCTAACACTCTGTTAATTTGTCACACACATCCTCACTTGCATTATTTCACCTTACCATGTATATTCCAACTTGCCATGCCACGTTTACTTCAGCTCATTGCTATGTCATATTTGCACACTGCCATGCATGCACATGTAGTTCCTCCTTAGCTTACTTTCATGTATTATTAACTAGCATGCCATGTAAGTACTTTAACAATTTTGCATTGTAGTGTAGTTGCATTCATGCGAATGGTAGACTAGTTGGAGCATGGATATCCTACTGGGTCACGCTCTGACGTATTTCCACCCGTGGTTTCAGGTGTTGGTGTTGGTGGCTGGAGCTGATGGAGTGGAGCTAGAGTAGTGGTTGTAGTATGGGTTGGTTTTATGAGATAAGTTTGTGTGACTTTCTACTTCTGGGCTCCTTTGGCTTTGGGATTTTTCTGTTTGGTGAGAGAGTGTAGATGTGGTTTGTATAGAGATGTATATGGGAGTTGTTGTCTATATATGAGTTGTAGAGTTCTGAGTTGGTTTTTCATCTCTTTCTGTTTTTTTGTTTTCTTTCTCTGAGCTATTGTTGTCTTTGTGTTTGGTTGTGGGAACTTTTTATGTACTATCCCAGCAGTGCGTAGTGGACCTACAGTCTGGTTTTCTTTCTCGTCTTCACCCTTGACTCGGTGGGTATCCTGGGGAGCGGGGCGTGACAAGTGGTGGCCCATGCAGGTCTCCGCACTGCGGCTGTGTAAGGGTAGTACGTGTCATGTTCCATAGTGGGTAGCTGTGTCTTAAGGCGTGTAGTATTCCAGCCTTATGATAGTGCTCGGATATTAGAAGTCGAGGTGTAGAGTCCCTGAGGATAGACTTGGATAGTCTGATTTATATAGGTATGTATGTATGGCTATGTGTTTGCATAGGTATACGAGTATCATATGTCTATTGTCGAGTATATCTGCGTGATAGATAGGTATGTATCTAAAATAGTATCCTATTTATAGATGTGTTGGTATATGTTTGAACTATGAGATACGGGTATGGTAGAACCATTGTATAATTTGAGATGTAGGTAGTGTGTGTATCTATATAAAGTGTGTGTTATATCTATTGTGTGTGTGTGGATCCATGTATGGATCCATGTGTCTTACTCATGTACGAGTGAGCATACTCTAGGTACATTAGTATATTATGTTTGTCTGTTGTGTTGTATATGCATATGCGGTAAAATACGTGATATGTATGTAGTATATGTATGGTTGTGAGCATTTATGCGTATACATGTGTGTGTGTCTATACCATTATATGTATATAAGTGCATGTTGGTGTTGGTGTATAGCTATCTACTAGGGGTGTATACATATTTCGGTGTAACGTTATAGTTTTATGTGTGCTTAGAGTTAGACATATGTGCCAGTTGGTATGATTTGTATCCTAGCATGTATGGGCGTGTGCCCATGCATGTGTAGGTATATGTTTAGTAATATGTATATGTACTCATAACATGGATATGAGTACTTTGTGTGCAGTAGTAGAGATATTATATTGTATTGTATTGCATGCCTCTACGGGATGATATATGTGCGTGTGTTTGGATGTGTACTAGGAGGCGTACTTGGTTGCACACTTATAACTATGTATAAGTGTGTATATGTAGTAGTATACTAGCCCTATGTGAGGTACCACACTTGTAGGTACTTGTGTGTATATATGATATATGTGTCTATGTTTTTGCATAGATATGAGGTATGTGTGTGATAGTGTAAGTATATGTTTGTGTGTGATATGTATATATGTATTAAGTATCTGCGTATATATGACCATGAGTATGTGGCTATTTAATATATGTGTAGTATCTTCATTTGTATAGATGATTGGGTGTACGTATACATGTATGTCTCTCTGATTGTAGGGTGATATATGTATGTATTTACCTACAGGTATAGGTGGTAGTGTGGCTTGGGCGTCTATGGAGTGTCTCCATATTGTAGTGATATTCATTGAACTGATGTTGTATTAGAGTGCATATATGATATTACATTATATTGCTGATGTAATATGACACATGTGTGGGGACACGCAGGTATGTTTGATATTTGTGTGCATGCATCCCATGCATGTATATGTGATGCATATGGATGAGTGTAGATTATACCTAGAGATAGAGATATGTTAGGTAAATATGGGTGGATTAGTGTGCCTCCTTGTGTAGCGGTATATGGCCTGGGAATTGAGCCTTGACCTTGTTTTTGTGGGATGACCTTTATAGTCTAGACCAGCCCAGCCTTTGGGTTGACCCTTAAACTAGGAAGTCCGAGGACAAACTTGATTTTTAAGGTGGGTAGAATGTAATACCCCTAAGTGGGGTATACTAAGGGGTTTGTGTATGCTTGTATACATGTATGAATAGTGTATTATTTTTGTTTAATAATAGTGTATTTGTTGTAATATTGTTTTTGTGTATGTTGGTTTGGGAGTAGTTTAGTTAGATATATGTTTTAGAGGGTAGTTCGTGCTTAATGGCATACTTTTGATTATTGGAAGAGGTGTATGTTGATAAGTGGGGGTGCATATAGTGGGGAGATATTATGTTGAGGAACTTTCCTTAAAAGGAAAGGTTTCTTTGTAATATTTGAGAAGTTGTAGATATTTGCTTAGAAGTGGATCCCACCTCTTTTAATACCCTTATCCCTTCATCTCCCTCTCCCTCTCCCTCTCCTTACTCATTTGGGCTGAAATCTTTCATGGAGAAAGGGAAGGAAAAGAGAAGGAAGAAGGAGAAAAAGGAATGGAGAGGAAAGGAGGTGGCTTTGGCTTGGAGATCTTGAAGAGGAACTTGAAGGAGCTCGTGATGGAGTTCATGCTTGGTTTGTGGAAGGCATAAGAGGTCTTCATGGAATAGGAATCCTACTCCTCTAGTTTAGCGTTGGCATGCATGGTATTTGTTTCTTAAAGCTCTCATTTTGCTTGTTGACATGCTAGAGCATCCCCCTAAAATCCTTGCAGTTTTATAGCATTTTCATCCATGAATTATGAACACTGTAGGCCGAAATAAAATAAAAAGACATATTCGTGGAGCTTATGAAATTCTACACCATGTTTATATATAATATCACATATGTTTAGTTCAAAAATTAGGAGAAACAAATGTTAGTTTGCGACATAACAGTTTTAGCCCGTTTTGACACCCCTTCACTAATTTAGATGTTTGCTATAGACATGCAAATCATGATTTTTAGGAAATTTTGGACATGTACACTTCCTAATGCACAACTTTCATGTTTTGACTTAAACCTAAATCTATTTGGAACTGTTAGTAATTTATTGTTTAAGTTGCGACAGATTTCAGCTTTCTGGCAAAATTTCTATGTCTTACCATTTTGGCCACTATAAATCACACACTCAATATTATTTTCTGAAATTTGATATGTATACCCAGGACACATGGATCTACAAATCTCATTTGTATATTTAGGACAAGTTTAGTACAAAACATGGAAGATAACTGTCCATGAATCTGACTGTTTGACATTCCAGTAATGTGTTGTATATTATGGCTTTTCATTTATGATGCCATTGATGATTATTGATGATGGGTGGTTGAAACATGAAGTGCATGTTCCCATATGTTGATCTAAGATGTTCGTGCTTCCTTTTAATTGTGTAGCTATGCATACTCTCTTTGTAACATGTGGTACTCAAGTTGGAATGGAAACTTTCCTTCATAATGCCCATGTTATCTTGCAACTATTTTTCTTGAACTTGGTGTATGTTTTCCCTTTAATGATGAGAGTGGATGTTACCTTATGTATTTTCTTCAATGTTGTAACGTTATGAAACGTAAGCATGTGGATATGATATGGAAAGTGAGATATGATCGGTGATGCACAAACGTTGAGTAGGACACGAGGGGCACTACGTGCATGGGCCAAAGTTCCTTGGTAGGAGGCAGGTGTATTCGTCGTTGGCCATGTCTTGATTCCATTAAGTAGTTGTCGGGGTTGTTGATAAAAGAGTAGTTACACTACACTTGCAAGCTGGCATAAGATGGGATCCCTAGGCATTTGCATTGCAACATGTTGCATCTTGGCTTGTGGTTGGTGGTGTATTTATGATTGGTGTGCTAATGTATTTGATTGGGTATGTGCCTCGTTTATTGCTTGGTTCTGTGTTGCTTGCTTACCCTTAGTGTGTTACTCGTTGTATTTATTTTGCGCACTTTACTTCTCTACAGTAGTGTATACCTTGATTGCATTAGCACTTTATGTTTATTGTGGTAAAAGTAGCTAGTCATGTATCTTTTTTGCCCAACACTCTGTTAATTTGTCACACCCATCCTCACTTGCATTATTGCAATTTGCCATGTATAGTCATACTTGCCATGCCACGTTTACTTCAGCTCATTGCTATGTCATATTTGTACACTGCCATGCATGCACATGTAGTTCCTCCTTAGCTTACTTTCAAGTATTATTAACTATCATGCCATGTAAGTACTTTAACTGTTTTGCATTGTAGTGTAGTCTATGCAGTTAAGTCGGTCATTCGGCAGGGAGTCGGCCAAGTACCGACTCATGACTAGTCGAACGAGTTGGTGACTAGTTGCACCCAGATGTTAACTTATTTTATTTCATGTATCAGATGTTGCTTCTGTTTTTAGGTTTGTACTGGGCATATAATTTTCTAGCTCAGATAAATTCTATGAAAATTCGCTATTTTTTAATCTTTTGCCTGCATATTATTGCAGATACTGTCATGTTAGATTTCAATCAGTATACACCTGGTTCACGATGGAGGCGAACAACCATCAGTCGGAAGGATCATAGGGAAGCAGGCAATGAGACAATTGGATTATTTGGTGGAATAAGAAAATATACGCCAAGAATGAGATCTCCACGTGGAAACAGATGTGGCCAGTCGCAGTTTTAGAGTGAACATTTTCTAGAGTTCATTACTGATGGTCATCTGCTGAAAATCTCTTGGCAGGAAGAGTTTCAAGGCCTTCTTGGCTTCCTCTTGGAATTCAACTCGATCCATTGTGAATGTTTTGATTACCACAAAGTTAGAACGGGAGACAAACAATTTTTCCTCTTGTATAAAGTCGGATTAAGTCGGACCAAGTCGGACCAAGTCGGACCAAAAATCAGACCAAATCGGTCAAAAAGTCGGACCAAGTCGATGCCTAGTCGGTGTCCGACTCACCTCCCGAATTTTGAAAATTTTCAAGTCGGTCCTCCATTGACTCTCGACTAGTCGACGACTAGTCAGTGCCTTGATAGCATAAACTGTAGTTGCTTTCATGCGAATGGTAGACTAGTTAGAGCATGGATATCCTATTGGGACACGCTCTGACAAGTTCCTACCCGTGGTTTCAGGTGTTGGTGTTGGTGGCTGGAGCTGATGGAGTGGAACTGGAGTGGTGGTTGTAGTATGGGTTGGTTTTGTGAGACGAGTTTGTGTGACTTTGTACTTCTGGGCCCTTTTGGCTTTGGGTTTTTCTTGTTTGGTGAGAGAGTATAGATGTGGTTTGTATATAGATTTATAGGGGAGTTGTTGTGTATATATGAGTTGTTGAGTTCTGAGTTGGGTTTTCATTTCTTTTTGTTTTTTTGTTTTCTTTCTCTAAGTTGCTGTTGTCTTTGTTGTTTGGTTGTGGGAACTTTTTCTGTACTATCCCAGCAGTGCACAGTGGACCTGCAGTCTGGTTTCCTTTCTCGTCTTCACCCTCGACTCCCTGGGTATCCTGCAGAGCGCGGCATGACATCCACAAAGGCCAAACTTTAACGAATTTTCCCTCCCTTACCGTTGAGCTTCGCAAGTGATTTTATATATCAAATCGAAGAGCATTGAACAGTGAACACATAGAAACAAACATGGCTCAATTCCAACTTCATTTGACCCCTCAAACGTAAGTCCAAAGATGCCCAAAAAAATTACGTGTTTCTGAAAACGTAGCTGCCAAAGCCCGTGTTCGAAACCCTAACTATGGGGCCCATCGCGTGGGCCCCACATTCACAGCCCCCTAGCTGGGTGTGTGCCTCGCACAGCTCTCAGATGGGCACGTGCCGGGCACGCGCCCAGAGGGCACTGCTGGCGCCCTTACGGGCGCCAGCCTTACTGATCCGGCCCAATGGGCCAGGTCAAAGGTGTTCATCCCCTCTTTATATCTTAAAGCTTTTGGGCCCGTTTAAAAAATGATTTCTTTGGCTTTGTTTCTTTCTTTTGGTCCCCTTTCCAATCACATTGGGCTTTGACCAAAACAAATGGGTCTGGGACTTTCCAGGATCCTTGTGTTGAGCTTGTTCTATGCCTTTAATTATAAAATATATTCGTAAAAGTTTTACAATATATGTTATACCTTTTAAATCTTATGTAATAATCCCACATCATTTAATATTCTTTAGGCTAAATCGCAAACCTTTTGCGACGTAATTAATTCCCATACATCCGAATGTATTATCTCCTTAATTCTAGCTATTACTTGACGAAGGTCACACTCTGTGTGAGACCCTTGTATTACACCATGTTCATAAATACGAGTATAATATATGTATATTTGAATGTATTTGTACGCGTAATATTTTGAGTATTTTTATAAATTTTTCCCTAATTTTTATAATGGCTAAATTATTTTTAAATAATTTCAAAACACTAGTTGAATTATTATGGTTGAAGTATTTGGGTGAAATACTACGTATTTGGGTTGGTATGAAGTATTAATTATGTATTTCTATTTTCATAAAAATTAAATCTATGGAAATTTCTCCTTTTGACACCTAGCCCCATTAGGTGTTCTCTTGCTTAGTATGGCCCCAATTGTGCCACATAAGTGGACACATGGCATGAGATTAAGGCTTGGAGGGTGATGAGGATAGTTAAGCCATACTTAAGGGAAGAAAAATAGAGAAAAAGGAAGAAAAAGAAAAGAAAATTAGAAAGCTCTCTCAAAATCTCTCTTACCCAAGCACAAACCCAATCCCCCTAAGTTCCACCGTAGATGGAGATAACTTGGAGCATTGAGGGAGATGAAGGAGTTCTTCAAGGAAAAAAAGGGCCAAAGACTCCAAGAGAAGGACTTGATGATGTAGGGGTCAATCTATTCTAGTTAGAGTTAGAATCTTAAGAATTACATAAGATTAGATGTTTAAATTTGTAGGAAATCAAGTTCATGTTGGCTGTTTCTGGAAGACAGTTTCTGCTGCAACTTCATCTATGCACAATTTTTATTCTAAATGTCAAAAATCATGAAAAAAATACAATTTGGAAAAATAAACCAGTTAGCTCCAACTTTGGTTTGTTAACCTTGGCCAAATTCTATTTATATTTCGACTGAACCATTAATCTATGCCGTAGTATTAGATTCTGCCAGAATCTGCACCATATTACCAAAAATGATAGAACTCCCATTGTAAAAATCCAATAAGGGTGATTTTAGTCAATTTGGAAATATGGCTTCAGTAGCTACACATTTCGTGTTTTAGTCTCACTGAAATTATGACACTAAGATATCACAAATGACAGATGTTAGGGCTCACTGATGATGTCTGAAAAACAGTTTCTGTACCCTGTGGGGTTTAGGCTGTAACAATTAGCCTACTTGCTCAAAAATCATGATATTTAATATATGAAAGAATAAGTTGTTTATCTACAACTTTCATTTACAAAATTTTAGCAAATTCCCAATAAAACTTGATGTTAACCGCCTCTGTTTTGTGACTCTTTATGTTTTCCTGAAATCTGGACTGTGTCATTGGTGTTTAGGCTCCATTATGCAAGATATGGTTATGTGACATGCTAATGTGTTAATGCACATGCTAATGTAAACATATTAATGTCTATGTTGTCATGCTAAGCTATGTACAAACTTCATCTTAGTCACCATGCTAGTTTCCATTGATATGCCATGGCTATGACTGTTTCATGTTAGTCCCCATGTAAATGGCTATGCTATATGTTCCTTGTCATGTTAGGTTCAAAGTGTTATATTTCCAGTTTCCATTGTTAGCTTCATGTTAACATGTATATGTTATGTACCATGTAAATGGCTCGTGTTATGTGAACGTTGGATGGTTGTATAAATGGTGGAAACGAGATTGCCCTTTAACTTCAAGTTAAAGGATTTTGACATGGAATTGTAATTTATTGATGGCACACGATGTTGCATGATTTGTCATCTTTTTCACTTTAGGCTTAGACGCGGGGTAATGTGGTAAACTCAGGGTTTAGGGAGTGTATGATCGACGAAACCATCCTGTTGTACATACCACTTCGGTGGCATTCTCCTCCTGAAATAGGGAGGGTGTTCTGGATGACATACCACTCGGTGGTGTTCTCTTCCCGAGAGAGGAAGGGTGTTCTGGATTACATACCACTTCGGGGGTGTTCTCCTCCCATGAGAGGGATGATGTTGATTATCAGGATGGATGGTTCTTGTTGTGCATCATATTCTCTGACCAGGAGTTTGTACGATCAACTAGGGTATGCTTTTCTTTACTAGAATAGGTTCACGTGCTAACCGTAGGCACATTCTAGGCGATGTCATGGACTTGACATCTGTAGAGTTGCTAGAACACTCTTGTTATGCCACATTTACTTTTTCTACCCCATTTTTCTTTATTGTCATATTTACTTTCTGCCATTTTCTTTTGTCGTTACTCATAGCTGCAGGTGTACTTTAGTATACTACATGAGTTAGTTTATCTTATTTCATTATTAACACCCAAAACATGTTTCATATTGATTATACCCCTAAGAAAAGGATATGTGTCGTGATATTGAAGTACAGATCTCAAATGATATTGTAATTGATTTTGTAATAATTTGTAAAATACATATGCTTGAGATAGTTCTAAGACTGACCCTACCTAGCGTAGATAGATTATCCTACTGGGTCACGCGTTGACATGTCCCATTTATTTTTCCAGGTTTATGAGTAGTGCAGACTAAGTTGGACTTGACCAGGAGATTACTCAGAGATGGAACCCTCAGAGGGTGACCTTGTTCGCTTGGTTCTCAGGGGTAGTCTAGGGAGTACGTTGTACTGTGTATGATCATCTCTGTCCTTGTGGGTTCATATCTGTCCTTGTGGGGTTTTCTGGGTTTATCTTCTGTTTACACTTTTGTACCTGGTGGTGAGATGATGTAAATAGAGATGTAATTTTGTATTAATAATAAAAAAGTTTGAACTTTGTACTTTTGTTTAGTTCTCTGTGTTATTTCTGTAGGAATATGATGCCCTCGAGGCCATTTATTCCTGTGTGAATAGCACAAACATCTTGTTCGAAATAACAGTAAGCTGTTTGGTAATAATTTATCTAAGTTATATTGTAATTAGATGTCGACTTAGGTAAAGTCCTGAGACTTTATGCAAGGTCAAACGGATATCGAGATGAGTATCTCGATCATGGAGAAACGTTTGACCGTCTGTAGCATAAGTCTAAAATGGTTCGTGGTCATAGATGTTTCGAGACAAGGATATCAAAACATCGGACAGACCATTGTGTCTTAGTCTTCACCGTTTAGCGGTGGCGATGATCTCATGATCGCTTGACTTGGCGAAGTCGAAGACGAGACACAGGTGCTCATTAGAATGAGTTCACTGAACGATCCACTAGAGTTATCACATGGTTATATTGACCAATCTGTCAGTGATAACTCTGAGTGATGATAGGATAGTTGGTCTTTTGACTTGAGGTCATTTTGACGGACCTGTGCGTGAACGGTGCCACTTAGATCAATTGACCTAGCTTCGAGGCAAGGCCTGTCGAAAGGTCTTTTGATTGGGTGTCACTTGAAACGTACGAGGCGAGTAATGACCAAGAGAGGATTCGTCTCTCCCGGTCAATGAGAGTTAGTGTCGTAGAGTTAGTTCGGTCTTTAGTAAAAACTCTGCGCAGAGTATGTTGGAAGAAGTCCAACATTAGTTGACTAAAGATCGATAGAAACTAACCGGAGTCAAGTTATTGGGGTTGACAGTTTGACCGTACCCCAGACTTGATCCGAACGACATATTTAAGACGAAGAGACTATAACTACGGAATTCATCACGGAAACAGTCAGGTGGTCCCGACAATACTCATGTCAATGAGTCAACCACATAATGATGATTCCTGAAGCAGGGACGGCAACCACTGCTCGTGGTCACTGCCGTATAGGGCTTCGAGCCCAACCTGTTGTAAGGGTCAGGCTGTAGGGTCTCACACAGAGTGCAATGCTTCGTCTAGTAATAGGTAGAAAATAGTTAGGGAGAATATTTGCATTTGATGCAAAAGAAGAGATAATTGCATTTGATGCAATATGATAATTTAAGCTTAGATAGGGACTATTTTGCATTTGATGCAAAAGTGATTAAATATGTATTAAATTGTTTAATACAATATTTAATGAAATAAACGCAAGGAAAAGTTCACGGGTAAGACGGGAATGTCCCGGTCTAGACCCAGGTTCGAACGGCGTCCAAATCAGACACCAGATGATCAAGTTATGCTCAAAACAGCCCAAAGTATCAGACCCAGGCAGAACAGGCTGCCTGGGCTAAGCCCAGGCTCGGCCTGGGCTAGCCAGGCACAAGCCTGGGCTAAGCCCAGGCTCGGCCTGGGCTAGCCCAGGCGCCTGGGCATAGCCCAGGCGCGCCTGGGCTCTGCCCAGGCGCGGGCCTGGGCAAGCCCAGGCCCGCCTGGGCTCTGCCCAGCGCCTGGGCAGAGCCCAGGCGCGGACCTGGGCTCGCCCAGGCGGCTGGACGAGCCCAGGCGCGACCTGGGCTCTGCCCAGGCGCGATTTGGGCAGTTTTGGCATGTGTGGGGCCCACCCATGGGCCCCACCTCTAGGGTTTTGAACCCTAAGTGTGCTGAATCTTTTGACGGCTCGTTTTTGTGAAAAACTAGCCTAGGGCTGATCTTTGGACACTCGATTGGAGGGTCAAACGAACTCCGATTGACGAACCGTTTTTTCCTATGCGTTCACCGTTGAACGCTTATCGTATTGATAGGTTGTATCAATCCTGAAGCTCAACGGTGAGTGAGTTAAAATTCACGGAAGTTTGCACTTTGTGAAGTGCAAACTAACTTAATTTTAAATTAACTCATTGTTTAGTCCCACATCGGATTTTGAGAAAAGGGGAGAGTCCGCCGCCTATATAAATAGGGGTCTCCCCCCTTTCTCAAAACTCGTCCCAAGCTCTAGATCTGAGCGGCTCTCGTAAATGTTGGAGCACGCTCGGATCTAAGCTTAAATTAATATTTCTCTTCTCCTTAAATTTCTGCCTTACTCCTGCGGGCTCTAGCAAAGCCACAAAGGAGTTCGGATTCTGGATCTGAAATCTTGGCGGAGGTTTAACTCGCGTGAAACTTTCTTCGGCGGTTGGTTGGCTCGGCGGCACCGGGATTGATCGCCTCGGGATGCGGAGCGGTTCGAGGAGCGGTTCGGGGAGCGGTTCAGAGGAGCGGCTCGGGGTGGGACGGGAGCAGCTCGGAAGACGGCGCGGAACATCTCGCCTGCTCCAGGGCTGAGATTCCGGGTATGTGGTTTAAGTATTTTTTAGCATTAGTTTAGTTTAATCGCAGTAGGCTAGATCCTTCTTGGGATGGTCAGACCCATCCCAAGTCGGCATAGATCTTGGCATAGGGTCTTGGACCTTAGGGCCAAGTTAAAATTGTTTTAACTTGCATGTTAATTTAGATTAACTGTTTTTCTTCCGCTGCTTTTGATTTTCCTGTCTATGTTCCGTCCGACTTAGGACGGGACTAGAGTTTTTATGCCCTAAGGGAACGCCCAATTCCCAACAGTGGTATCAGAGCCTAGGTTTGCGTAGCGATCTAGGTACTGCGATTTTATTAAACGTGTTTAATGCTTTTAAATACTTTTTTAATTTTAAATGTTTTTAAAATTATGAGATAAATTTTAAAAATGTTTTAGATGTTCTAAAATTTTCCTTTGAAATTTTTTGAACATGGAAATTTTTAAAATGACGTTTTAAAATTTATGTGATAACTTTTAAAACTAATTTTTTTTAAAAAGTTTAAAATTTATTTTGGATGCCTAAAAATTTTTTATATGATAAATTTTTAAGCATGAAAATTTTAAAATGATGATTTTAAGTTTATGTAAAATTGATTTTAAGGCTTTAAATGTTTATGCGATAAATTTTTAAACGTAGCATGCAAATTAGTGATTTTAAAATTAAGTTTTTTTTATGAGATAAAAATAAAATAATTTCAAAATCATATTTTAAATTTAATTGTTAAATTTATGTTTGCATGCAGAAATAGTTTATGCGATAAACTTAGTATATTTAAATGTTAAATAGTTGTGCACTATCTTTATGCGATAAATTAGTGTAGCTTTATTTTTTATGGCTTGTTAATCTTGTCCCTTATTTGATAACACAAGACAACCTCTTAGGTTAGCCATTAAAAATGATTAAAATTTATTACCTGAATTTTAATGACATGCTATGCTTTAATAAATCATTAACAACAATATTAAGACCTAATTCCTGATTAGGGTAGTCCTTTAAATGAATTTTAAATTCTAATTGTTATAATTAATTTTCATTAAAGGACTTCGCTTCTAGCGTTGTTAATAAAATTTATTAAAATCCTAATAACGATTAGGGTAGCACGTGAACCTTATAGTTGATAAGGACTTAATAAAAGTTATTAAACAAATCCTAAAATTTTTGAATTTAAGGATTCAACTAGTTGATAGGATTAATTAGTTGTTAATAAAAGCTGTTTAGTCTATGGCATACATACAAAAATGACAAGCTTCATTCAATGGACCATGATCCAGTCAATGTGCTTGGCTAAGAGTTCTGGGTCAACCCTTGCTAGTCCAAGGGGTAGTGATCCTGGCTTAGTCAATTCCCTGGCTGAGTTCCGCTGGACCGCAATGTCGCGAATCATGATTGTATGACACCCTGGACTATATCTAAGTCAAATACGTTAATGATCTTTTTCAAGATTAGCCGTAGCCCTCCTTGTTTTAGGGGTTAGCAACTATAGGGCCCGTGTTATAGTTGTTGAGATACACTCAAGCTGTGCCATGGCAACCCTGTAGAAACCAACTCCTTAAATACATAAGATGAAATCTTGACTAACCCTAACCGTCGTCTCGTACCCCGAGCGTCGGCGTAAGTTAAGTCAACGATGTAGTCTGCCTAGATGTAGTCTAAGACCTGACCCAAACCGACGTGTCGTGCATACACCGAGCTGCGGGGCAAGTCAGGCTAGACATGAAAACAAGGGTCCGACTAGACTAGACATGGTGATTTGGATGAGCACACTCATGATCACGAATGGCTAGGGGCAAAAACCGATTAAGAGAGTCATATCCGATATGATCGATGAAGAGTCATCTTCCGATCGCAGAGTCAATCAACTTGTTGAGCTACACTCAAGGTTGTTTAGACTCAAGGTGATTGGAACTCTTACCCATTAATTTTAATTCGATTAAATCGTTCGTTATTAAGCTTTAAAACGTTCGTAAATTTAGTGGGAGGATATAGATAGATAAAAGCCAATCTACCTATATTTAATATTGAACATATGCTAAAACTAGGGCAAGACTATGTTTACCGAAAGAATCAATTGATAATATTGGAATTAGTTAATTGGTCAAAAAGTTGATTAATTGAATATCAAGTTAAATTCTAATTGATAGAATTAAACTATATTCTAGTTGACAAATTAAATGACCTTCTAAAGAACAGACTTAAGAAATATGATTTCATTAAGTTCTGTGTCCAACAAATAAATTAACGCTACATGTCACTCGTCTCTATAGGAGGCAGCTTGAACATATAGGACATTCAAAGTATGTTTCTCCCTACAACTTATCGAGCTACCCTCAAGGTTGTATGGACAAACAATTTTGATCCGCAAAGTTCGAGAATTCGATTAAACTGTTTGAGTCGAATACGAGTGCATGAGCGATGCAAGACTATGTATCCCAACCGGATCTTGAGACAAGCAACTTCTTGAGCTACACTCAAGATTGCAAAGCTCAAGCGTTTGGATACATAAGTTGCTTGCATAGCTATTTATTTATGTTGATATCTAAATGTGATTTAGAAAAGGAAGAAGGCACTTCGGAAAGTCAATTGAGAAAGTTAGTAGAGGCATAAGTAGGAGGAAATGAAAATGTGACATATTTTGATGTCACGATTTCAAAATAAATTGTTATACAAAAGACGTTTAACACATTTTGACGAATGTCGTCACATTGCTTCTGAAGTAATGTTTTGTGTTAAGTAATTTGTAAATAACTATATATATATTAAATGTTAATATATAAATACACAAGATAGTAGCAAACTTATATGGTAAAATTAGACTAGGCCGTATCAAGAGATTAAGCTTCACAAGTCACATAAAGAGGGGTCTGACCTCTCGTATTATGAAGTCTACGGACACTTGTGAGTCTTAGCCTCTTAGATACAATGGCCGAAACTCATCTGTGAGACAGTGGGAGAATGAGTTGTCGAACTCAGTCTAGTACATACTGATGTACCAGAGTCTAGATTAACCGAAATAAGTTATTCGTAAGTTTTATTAAGACACGTGTTCTTGATGAAACACAAGTCTGATAAAATAAAGAAACGAAATGACTAAAGTATTTAACTGATTCGATTAGATCGAATGGTCAAATACTTAGCTAAATAAAATCTTGTGTAATTAAAAGAAAATGTGATTTTCTCTCAGATCAAGTCTGTTAACACATCGGTGTGTTAAAAGGTATGAATCACACTTAATTAGATTTAGTGTGATCCATTGTAAGTGACTCTGAGCTAAGTCCTCCCTCTGGGTTAAGTCCCAAATAGTAATGCCTAGGTTTTGATAAAGTTCTATGAGAACATTATCAATAAGATATTCATTAAATCAAACATGAGGAAGTTGTATATTTACTCGAATTTCGTAAGACGAAAAGTCGAGTTAAGACATCATAACTAATGATGACTTAGTCAACTTTTAGGATGAAATCCGGAGTAGTAACTCCGATTTAAAACTTGATGCAGGTCCGTGTGCGTAAATAAATTTGAGAATTTAGTTTACGTGCCCAAGGAAAATGTTTCCTCACTTTCTGCAAGTAAATCTTTAAAGTTAAAAGATTGGTGCAGAAAGGGAAATAGTGAAGTACAATAATGTTGGACGAGAACGGTTTTCATCCTAATTTCTTTAAAACGGATTATGATGAAACCGGTTTCACCAACAGATGTGTACAGATCTACACGGACCAAACTCGATGTAAACGCTCAAGTTGACCATGAAAATTTGAGCATTCACTTATAAGTTCGTTTTTTCTAAATATGATTTAGACAAACCAACTTATATGAATTGGCCAGATAGTTTTCAAGGTCAGTGGGAGCGTATAAATTACATGCGAATCATCAAAGGGATGGAACATACATTTTGACAAAGTAATCAAAAGGTTTGATACTTTATCAAGAATAGATATGAGCCATTTAAAATGACCAATTACTAATTATCGTAAGGTACGATAAACTGGATAAGATCCAAGTAAAATAAAATATTATGGATTCCGACAGACCAAATAAATTATTTGAATGAGATTCAAATGGTTGGTCTAACAGAAACATAGAAACCCCTTAAGTCTATAGTGTAGACGGTTTTAGCAGATCCACTCACGAAGGCTCTACCACATGAAGTCGGGAAAACTTATGTGTAAAAACGATATTAGATATCGAGATAAATGGGCCTGAGTGCAAGTGGGAGATGTAGGAATATGATGCCCTCGAGGCCATTTATTCCTGTGTGAATAGCACAAACATCTTGTTCGAAATAACAGTAAGCTGTTTGGTAATAATTTATCTAAGTTATATTGTAATTAGATGTCGACTTAGGTAAAGTCCTGAGACTTTATGCAAGGTCAAACGGATATCGAGATGAGTATCTCGATCATGGAGAAACGTTTGACCGTCTGTAGCATAAGTCTAAAATGGTTCGTGGTCATAGATGTTTCGAGACAAGGATATCAAAACATCGGACAGACCATTGTGTCTTAGTCTTCACCGTTTAGCGGTGGCGATGATCTCATGATCGCTTGACTTGGCGAAGTCGAAGACGAGACACAGGTGCTCATTAGAATGAGTTCACTGAACGATCCACTAGAGTTATCACATGGTTATATTGACCAATCTGTCAGTGATAACTCTGAGTGATGATAGGATAGTTGGTCTTTTGACTTGAGGTCATTTTGACGGACCTGTGCGTGAACGGTGCCACTTAGATCAATTGACCTAGCTTCGAGGCAAGGCCTGTCGAAAGGTCTTTTGATTGGGTGTCACTTGAAACGTACGAGGCGAGTAATGACCAAGAGAGGATTCGTCTCTCCCGGTCAATGAGAGTTAGTGTCGTAGAGTTAGTTCGGTCTTTAGTAAAAACTCTGCGCAGAGTATGTTGGAAGAAGTCCAACATTAGTTGACTAAAGATCGATAGAAACTAACCGGAGTCAAGTTATTGGGGTTGACAGTTTGACCGTACCCCAGACTTGATCCGAACGACATATTTAAGACGAAGAGACTATAACTACGGAATTCATCACGGAAACAGTCAGGTGGTCCCGACAATACTCATGTCAATGAGTCAACCACATAATGATGATTCCTGAAGCAGGGACGGCAACCACTGCTCGTGGTCACTGCCGTATAGGGCTTCGAGCCCAACCTGTTGTAAGGGTCAGGCTGTAGGGTCTCACACAGAGTGCAATGCTTCGTCTAGTAATAGGTAGAAAATAGTTAGGGAGAATATTTGCATTTGATGCAAAAGAAGAGATAATTGCATTTGATGCAATATGATAATTTAAGCTTAGATAGGGACTATTTTGCATTTGATGCAAAAGTGATTAAATATGTATTAAATTGTTTAATACAATATTTAATGAAATAAACGCAAGGAAAAGTTCACGGGTAAGACGGGAATGTCCCGGTCTAGACCCAGGTTCGAACGGCGTCCAAATCAGACACCAGATGATCAAGTTATGCTCAAAACAGCCCAAAGTATCAGACCCAGGCAGAACAGGCTGCCTGGGCTAGCCCAGGCGCTGCCTGGGCTAAGCCCAGGCTCGGCCTGGGCTAAGCCCAGGCTCGGCCTGGGCTAGCCCAGGCGCCTGGGCATAGCCCAGGCGCGCCTGGGCTCTGCCCAGGCGCGGGCCTGGGCAAGCCCAGGCCCGCCTGGGCTCTGCCCAGCGCCTGGGCAGAGCCCAGGCGCGGACCTGGGCTCGCCCAGGCGGCTGGACGAGCCCAGGCGCGACCTGGGCTCTGCCCAGGCGCGATTTGGGCAGTTTTGGCATGTGTGGGGCCCACCCATGGGCCCCACCTCTAGGGTTTTGAACCCTAAGTGTGCTGAATCTTTTGACGGCTCGTTTTTGTGAAAAACTAGCCTAGGGCTGATCTTTGGACACTCGATTGGAGGGTCAAACGAACTCCGATTGACGAACCGTTTTTTCCTATGCGTTCACCGTTGAACGCTTATCGTATTGATAGGTTGTATCAATCCTGAAGCTCAACGGTGAGTGAGTTAAAATTCACGGAAGTTTGCACTTTGTGAAGTGCAAACTAACTTAATTTTAAATTAACTCATTGTTTAGTCCCACATCGGATTTTGAGAAAAGGGGAGAGTCCGCCGCCTATATAAATAGGGGTCTCCCCCCTTTCTCAAAACTCGTCCCAAGCTCTAGATCTGAGCGGCTCTCGTAAATGTTGGAGCACGCTCGGATCTAAGCTTAAATTAATATTTCTCTTCTCCCTAAATTTCTGCCTTACTCCTGCGGGCTCTAGCAAAGCCACAAAGGAGTTCGGATTCTGGATCTGAAATCTTGGCGGAGGTTTCACTCGCGTGAAACTTTCTTCGGCGGTTGGTTGGCTCGGCGGCACCGGGATTGATCGCCTCGGGATGCGGAGCGGTTCGAGGAGCGATTCGGGGAGCGGTTCAGAGGAGCGGCTCGGGGTGGGACGGGAGCAGCTCGGAAGACGGCGCGGAACATCTCGCCTGCTCCAGGGCTGAGATTCCGGGTATGTGGTTTAAGTATTTTTTAGCATTAGTTTAGTTTAATCGCAGTAGGCTAGATCCTTCTTGGGATGGTCAGACCCATCCCAAGTCGGCATAGATCTTGGCATAGGGTCTTGGACCTTAGGGCCAAGTTAAAATTGTTTTAACTTGCATGTTAATTTAGATTAACTGTTTTTCTTCCGCTGCTTTTGATTTTCCTGTCTATGTTCCGTCCGACTTAGGACGGGACTAGAGTTTTTATGCCCTAAGGGAACGCCCAATTCCCAACAATTTCTGTGGTGGATCTTTACTTGTACTTCCCAGTACGTGCGTAGTGACCTGCATATTCTCCTTGTACTCTCTCTTTTCTCTTCTTTCTTTGTAACACTTGCTGCTTTGGGAATACTTGGGATGGATTCGTACTTTTCGGGTATCCTGGGGAGCGGGGCATTACAACCCTACAGCCTTGCCGCACGTCTTCCCTCAACCTTCGAAATCCCGCAGCGAGCTCCCCGACTTCGCCTTGCCTCACCATCATCCCCTCATCACCAAATCCGACAGGCCCATAAAGACCGCCACCCTCCAAACCCAAGGCCCCTTCGAGCTCGCCTCTCCCCTATGCTCACATGCCTCCAACGACAAGCCCCTCAGAATCCGACCCACCGAACTCTCCAACGCCTGTAAAGGACCCTGCGGGGCTACACACACGCACTAGAGGGGGGTGAATAGTGTAATGGAAAGAAAAGTGCTTAATTAAAATTTACTGAAATTAAAGCACAATAAGCAACAGAAAATAAATAGAGTGCTCAACAACAACAAATGCAAACACAAGGATTTTACCCTGGTTCCCCAAAACTTGGGTACGTCCAGCCACACCAGCATTCACTATAATTTCCACACAGAAAAGTGAATACAATCTCACACAGAGATACCTCACACAGAGGATTTGGATTCTCACACGGAGAAATCCTTACTCTCACTCAGAGAGACCTCACACAGAGGATTTGGATTCTCACACGGAGAAATCCTTACTCTCACTCAGAGAGACCTCACACAGATGATTTGTTCTTTCACACAGAAAGAACCAAACTCTTACAAAGAGAGTAACTCCCACAAAGAGAGTAGCTAATTCTCACAAAGAGAATTAGGGTTTCGAACATAAAACAAAACGAAACAACACTTACCTATGCCTTGATATGATCTTACCAATACGATGAAGAAGGCATGAAAGTGAATGACCAAGTGCTTGAGATTAGCGCTGATTGCACTTGATGATCTTTCTCTCTTCTAGGAATGAATCATAACACTTCTCACTTGAGTGTATGAAAAGAAGAGAAGAAATATGTTCTCCAAGAAGAGGAATGAGATTGAAATCCCTTGGAGAAATTCCCTAGAGCTTAGATGCTAAATCATAAGATTGAAGCTCTAATGAGGGAATGTGAGAGATTAGGAGTGGCTATTGATTCTAAAAAATATTCAATATTAACCCAGAAGTTCTAAATAAACTAAGCCAACTCATATATATAGGAAGCCTAGAATAACCCATAAAACCAGCCAAAAACCCAAAGGGAAGAAATCTGCAACGGCTAGATTTTGGCAGTTTACGGCACAGACAGTCGACTGATGAACAAATGACAGTCGACTGTTCAACAGATAGAAAAATCCCAACGGCTATAATCTGAGCCAAGACAGTCGACTGTAGAAGACTACATAGGTGACTGTATAACATACAGTCGACTGTATATCCTTCATCAGGTGACTGCTGCAGGGATGGAAATAAAACAGAGAGAGAGGAATTTTTTGCACTTACGCCTTTCAGACGACTGATGGCCATTTCACATGCGACTGTAAATATACATGCGACTGTAAAAACCTCATCAGTCGACTGTCTTGTAAATTGGGATGAAGACCAGAAATGCAAGATGCGCACAGTCGCCTGTCGACCAATTCACAGGCGACTGTAGAAATACATGCGACTGTAAATTGAACATCAGTCGACTGATGCGAAAATCTCAAGAAGAGTCAATAAAAATGTTGACTTAAGCTATGCACCACCGTCGACTGTAGAAGGCTCGACAGGCGACTGGAATCACCCAGTCGACTGTAAAACCTTCATCGAGTGACTGTAGGAAAGCCAGAGACTCCAATTGAGTCTTTGGACAAGATGAACCTATTGGGTTGGATTCTATGTTAATCCTAAGGCTTACTAAGATGGTGATATGCATATGCATGAGAGTAAGACCATCTATCAAGACATTACAATAATCCTAGACTCAAAGAGAGAAATGCAAGTAATAGAAATAACATGGATTACAGATTGCATCTCCTAGAGTCTAAGTCTTGAAGCTCATGATATCTTGATGCTCCCCATCATCTCCAAGCTTTGGCACTCCTTAATGAGCTTCCCTTCATCAAGCTCCAAGCTTTGGCAATGCTCCTTTAGAAGTCCATCCATCATCATGCTCCAAGCTTTGGCTTCATTAGATGATCTTCATGACTTCATCCAAGCTTGAGCACACCATCACTCTTGGAGGTCTTTAAGATATCCCTTGTAATTTCCTCCAAGCATTATGCTTTGTCTCATCAACATATAATCATTAAGATAAACTAAGACTAAAACATAAGATTGATTAGCACACTAACATAATGTATTGATCATCATCAAAACAACGTTAGTTTTGAACCCAAGAACTAACACCGCCTACTTCCCGCGTCGCCTCCAAGCTCACCCATCCCAAACACCCACAATCCATATTCTCTCTCTCTCTCTTCCTCCACATCGAACATACGCCCTCAACCTCTTTTCGACTGCAGCTTCCTCACCATCGCGCCTCAACACCACCTCCGACGTCCAATCCCCCGAAGCACGGTAGCCACCCCTCTACAGTGCCGCTCCAATCGCTCAGCATCCTCCAACCATGCACTCCCTGCCGCCGTCCCACGCCACCACCGGAGCTTACCGTAGTCGCCATCGGCACCGACCTCCGGCTGTCTGGGACTTCCCTGCTACAACTGCCACCCCTCGTCGCAACCTAGCGAGTAACGAAAGCACGTAAACTGTGAATATTATGCATAGATGCAGTACTATGAAAAATGTATATTAAATAACATTTAGTTTAATAGTATATATGAATTAGTTTGTATAATATATACTATACTTATAAGTGGTAGTAGCTAATAGTACAGTTATAATAGTATGTATATAGTACACTTCATAAAATATATAGTATGGTTATAACTTTATGTTATGAATGTTAGTTATGAGTATATACATCTCAAATTTCATATGATATAAACAGTAGATTTTATAGGGTAGATTTAATATTATTGGTTGGGGACTGTTAGCTTAATATTATGATTCGTTGACGCAGATATATTCACGCTCCTCTAACGATCGTCTGGTCACCCAGAATCGCATCTCTTCAGGCAAGTATTTTAACGTATACCAACTTTTCAAGATATATAGTGCTTCGTTATAAGAATAACTCTTCGTTATGTATTGCTTAATAGCATTTGAGATAATTTAATAAACCTGGTGATATGTTAATTCGCTTTTACTATTGACATGTTGTTATCACTTTAATAATGTACGTGAAATGCCATCCTTGTTGTTATCCCATTAATTGTGGAATGTACACCATAATGAAATGTAACATTGGGCCCTTGGGGGCAGTTTACGAACTATTGGGCCCTTGGGGCAAATTACGGAATATTGAGCCGTTGGGGGTATACATTGAACTGAGCAGACACACATTGACACTTTGGGATGGGGTAGTCCATTGTAGTAGAGTGCGGAATTCGGGATTTCACCCTACCAGTAAATTCGACCGTCGCCCGGATGGGGTCGGTGAGTACTGAGCCACGGGTAGCTTCAGTTGGTTTGGGTGTAATTGTTATTTCTTTTGTCCTCAGACAATGGGCTTGTCACCAGATTAGAAGATTGAATGATGCACTGTTTTGCTCCTGTTGTTGCTATTATAAATGTGTAACATGCTAACTTGTCTTACTTTGCTTACTACACATGCCATACTTGCTATGCCCACTACTTGCATAACACACCTTGCCATGTTTACTATACACATAACACGTTGCCATGCTCACTACTTTACACACTACAAATTGCATGCTCACTGCTTTACACACTACACATTGCATGCTCACTGCTTTTCACACTACACATTGCATGCTCGCTACTTTGTACACCACACCCTATACTTGCATGATTTATTATGCTACCATACTTTTCTTAGTTGTACACCGTTGTGGTTCTCTCGCCTTTAAAAGCTTTACAAACTATATTATAATCTTGCCCAAGGTCCATTTTCTAACATTTTAACTTGCCGAGCAACCCTCGCTGACATATATTTTCCTGTTGTTTATCTTGTGAAATATATGTCAGGTTTTGAGACAGATTTTACAGAGGAGCATACCCCGAGGCTAAGCTAGCTGACCAGGTGTACCAAGACGCTGAGATCCCCAGCTGGGAAACGACGTGCTTTCGCAGGGCTGCAATAAATTAATATTTTTATTGTATTTCATTCAGGGTAATTCCTTTGTGTAACTATTGTAATGGCCATGCTAGGCCCTAATTCCTTTGTGTACATGTAATCTGGACATGAAGTTTAATAGTGACATTTGGGTTGTTCTGATATTCGCAAGTAAGAATCTGCCAGGCTTATTATGCAGAACCTTATTGTGTTTAAGTCAAATAAGGAAGAAAAAAGTACATCTTGTTTGCTTTAAGCACATGCGGACCCGCTCGCGTTCTCGCTTCCAAGTATAATAGGAAGCAGGGCATGACATGTTTTAGTGGTGGCCCATGCAGGTCTCGCATTTTGCGAAATACTCGGAACAATATGAATGTCATTATTAGCTAGACTGTCTAGATAAATCTTGTACGCAAATGTTTACTTTGTTTCTCTTGCAGCATGGCAAGTAGACCCCACACTCAGAATGGAAATGGAACCAATGGAAGTGGTGATCCCGACATTCATGAACTCATGGGTGTCATGATGGGGATGTTGCAAATTCAACATCAGCTGATTCAACAAGGACAACAACATGCACCACCACCTCCTCGACCTGAACCTGGAGCCAAGCAGTTTCGGGAGCTGAACCCGAAAAGTTTCTCTGGAAAGAAAGGCCCACTGGAAGCTGACGAATGGGCACGAAGTACTGAAGACGACCTGAGCCTTTCCCGCATCGACTAGGCAGGCTGGGTAGAAGTTTCCAAGAAACTGCTGACTAGTAATGCCCAAAACTGGTGGGATATTGAGGAAGCACGTGTGGTTAAACCTATTAACTGGACCATCTTTTAAGAGCGCTTCAATGCTCATTACTTCCCCAGATCCACTAAGAGAGAGCTTCGGCAACATTTCGTCAACCTAGAGCAAGGAAATCGCACTGTTGACGAATACGAAGCAAAGTTTTCTATACTTAATCGATTTGCTCCACATCTAGTGGAGGACCCCGAAGATCGTGCGTATCAGTTCCTCCAGAGTTTGGACCTGGATTTTCAGGCTTCGATGTCTTCGGTGAATCTGACTACACACCAGGACGTATTGGATGCTGCTAGGAAGAATGAGCTCATTATGAAGCAGAAGAAGGCACTTCAGACTGATGGAAGCAAGCGCCTTATGGAACCAACTCGGAATGATCTCCGACCAACTCAGACCACCAACTTCAAGAGGACTGCAACCCCAGCCAACTCCAGATCTATGATGGTGTATCACCACAGTAACCGATCAGGGCACGTCAAGGAGGATTGTCGTGAGTTACTGAACCAATGTTTAGTGTGCAGGGAACCTGACTATATCGTAAGGAACTGCCCTCGTTGTAATAACAATCCAGCGATCCAGACTATGTCAGAGTCAACCCAACGAGGATCACCTTTGGCTCCTCAGCGTCAAGTTCTCCAACAGGCCAAGCTCGAAACAGTCGGCGCCAAACTTACGTTATGGTCGCCGAGGATGTTAGGGACGATGAACCAGTGACGAAGGATAACATCTGAACCCTGTCCTACCATCACATTTAATGATTCAAATCATAAATGTGCTTGTCTTTACTTTGTCGCATCTCATATGTATCTTTTGCTTTTACTATTACTATTTCACTATTAGGCTTTTCTTTGGTCTTACCTAGCTTAAAGAAATTCCGAGGAAGAAATTTTTATAAAGTGGGAAAGATGTAACAACTTATTTCTATTGTATGAATTTCGTACGTATTATTCTTAATATGTTGATTTATTTGAATATCTACTTCATAATGTTACTTACTAAATTTTTATGGCTCGAACACGCGACTTAACGATCGCATTAATGTTTTCTTTAATTTTGGCTAACGTTGATTACAGGGGCACGATCATAATAATACGATTATTCTAACCAGATGATTCTCTGAATCAAATCTTAATCTTAATCAAATCGATTTCCTTATAAGATCTTAACTGAACTGATTTCCTAAAATCAATCAAATCGGAATCGAATCGATTTCCAAAATCAATTGTGACCAAATCTACCTCCATAATCCAAATATCTCAATAAGATCAATTTTATCAATTCTAATCCTAACCGAATCAGGTTACTAAATCACATCTTGCCCGTAACGATCTCGACTCTCCAAATATTACCTAAACTGATCAAATATCACAACCAAGATCTCATATTACCTTAACTAATCTTTATAACTAAATATCTCAAAAATAGTTGACCGGAATCATATCCAAAATCCTAACTAATTTATTATACCTTAATTTGACTAATTATACGTCAAAATTATCTTAACTTATCTAATCGAAATTACTTTAACAAAAATTTTCCCCTCAATATTAATTATTCTAATCCTAATAATATCCTCACTTTATCTCAACCTCCCCACGTCGGGTCCCTAGCCAACGACGTATCATGCATGCCCTCACAACCACCCGCAAGATCTCAATTACCTCATGCCCTTCTCCCTCTCCGCATGATCTTTGTTCATGGGATCGCGTCCCCAACCGCACACACCCTATCTTCCATACTCTCCCCTACAAAACCCAAAACAAAGGAACCCCCAACCTCAGCCACCACCCTACTCTTCCTTAAAGAAAACTCGATCTCCTTCTCTCCCCTATAATTTCCTCATCATCTCTTCATCAAGCCTAAAACCTGTCGTCCATCCCCTACCACTCTCCGACGTCCGAGCCCGCTCCCTCTCCCCTTCACAACCCCCAATCCCGCCTCCTCTTCACGCAACAAGGCTCCCCTGCCTCCACCACTCCGTCCACCACCAGCCCTCCTTCCATCGCTAGCGACCCCCTCTCATCATCCACCAGCCCACAACCCAAGAAGCCCATGCACCGATCCCTCCCTCCATTCAACTCTTCCACTGGCATAGCCCAAGCCCATGTACATGAAATGACATCCTTGTTATCCCATTAATTTTGGAATGTACACCATAATGAAATGTAACATTGGGCCCTTGGGGCAATTTACGGACTATTGGGCCCTTGGGGAAAATTACGGAATATTGAGCCGTTGGGGGCATACATTGAACTGAACAGACACACATTGACACTTTGGGATGGGGTAGTCTATTGTAATAGAGTGCGGAATTCGGGATTTTACCCCACCGGTAAATTCGACGGTCGCCCAGATGGGGTCGGTGAGTACAGAGCCAAGGGTAGCTTCCGTTGGTTTGGGTGTAAGTGTTGTTTCTTCTACCCTCAGACAATGGGCTTGTTACAAGATTAGAAGATTGAATGATGCACTGTTTTACTCCTGATGTTGCTATTATAAATGTGTAACCTGCTAACTTGTCTTACTTTGCTTAATACACACGCCATACTTGCTATGCCCACTACTTGCATAAAACACCTTGCCATGTTTACTATACACACCACACTTTGCCATGCTCACTGCTTTACACACTACACATTGCATGCTTACTGCTTTGCACACTACACATTGCATGCACACTACTTTGTACACCACACCTTGATATACGTGCACGATTTCTTATGCTACCATACTTTTCTTAGTTGTACACCGTTGTGGTTCTCTCGCCTTTAAAATCTTTACAAACTATATTATTATCTTACCGAGGGTCCATTTTCTAACATTTTAACTTGCCGAGCGACCCTCGCTGACGTATATTTCCATGTTGTTTATCTTGTGAAATATACGTCAGGTTTTGAGACAGATTTTGCAGAGGAGCATACCCCGAGGCTGAGCTAGCTGACCAAGTGCATCAAGACGTTGAGATCCACAACTGGGGAGCGACGTGCTTTCGCAGCGATGCAATAAATTAATATTTTTGTTGTATTTCATTCAGGGTAATTCCTTTGTGTAACTGTTGTATTCGCCATGCTCGGCCCTAATTCCTTTGAGTACATGTAATCTGGATTTGAAGTTGAATAGTGACATTTGTGTTGTTCTGATATTCGCAAGCAAGAATCTGCCAGGCTTATTACACAGATGCTTATTATGTTTAAGTCAAAGAAGGAAGAAAAACAACGCTTCTTTTTTACTTTAAGCACATGCGGACCGGCTCGCGTTCTTGCTCCCAAGTATAATGGGAAGCGGAGTGTGACAACTTAACCTTAAATCTGTTTGGAACTGTTAGAAATTTATTGTTTTAGTTGCGACAGATTTCAGTGCAGAATTTCTATGTCTTACCATTTTGGCCACTATAAATCGTACACTCAATATTATTTTCAGAAATTCGATATGTGAACCCAGGACACATGGATCTACAACTTTCATTTGTATAGTTAGGTCAAGTTTAGTACTAAACATGAAAGTTAACTGCCCATGAATCTGACTGTTTGACATTCCAGCACTGTGTTGTATATTATGGCTTTTCATTTATGATGCCTTTGATGATTATTGATGATGGGTGGTTGAAACATGAAGTGCATGTTCCCATATATTGATCTAAGATGTTCGTGCTTCCTTTTAATTGTGTAGCTATGCATACTCTCTTTGTAACATGTGGTACTCAAGTTGGAATGGAAACTTTGCTTCATAATGCCCATGTTATCTTGCAAATATTTTTCTTAAATTTGGTGTATATTTTCCCTCTAATGATGAGAGTGGATGTTGCCTTATGTCTTTCCTTCAATGTTGTAACGTTATGAAACGTAAGCATGTGAATATGATATGGAAAGTGAGATGTGATGTGTGATGCACACATGTTGAGTAGAACACGAGCGGCACTACGTGCATGGGCAAAAGTGCCGTGGTAGGAGGCAGGTGTATTTTTTGTTGGCCACCTCTTGATTCCATTAGGTAGTTGACGTGGTTGTTGATAACGTATTAGTTATGCTACACTTGCACACCGGCATAAGCTGGGATCCCTAGGCATTTGTATTGCAACATGTTGCATCTTGGCTTGTGGTTGGTGGTGTATTTATGTTTGGTGTGCTAATGTATTTGATTGGGTGTGTGCCTCGTTTATTGATTGGTTCCTTGTTGCTTGCTTACCCTTAGTATGTTGCTCGTTGTGTTTACTTTACGCACTTTACTTCTTTGCAGTAGTGTATACGTTGATTGCATTAGCAATTTATGTTTATTGTGGTAAAAGTAGCTAGTCATGTTTCTTTTTTGCCTAACACTCTATTAATTTGTCACACACATCCTCACTTGCATTATTGCACCTTACCATGTATATTCCTACTTACCATGCCACGTTTACTTCAGCTCATTGCTATGTCATATGTGCACACTGCCATGCATGCACATGTAGTTCCTCCTTAGCTTACTTTCATGTATTATTAACTAGCATGCCATGTAAGTACTTTAACAATTTTGCATTGTAGTGTAGTTGCATTCATGCGAATGGTAGACTAGTTGGAGCATGGATATCCTACTGGGTCACGCTCTGACGTATTTCCACCCGTGGTTTCAGGTGTTGGTGTTGGTGGCTGGAGCTGATGGAGTGGAGCTAGAGTAGTGGTTGTAGTATGGGTTGGTTTTATGAGATGAGTTTGTGTGACTTTGTACTTCTGGGCTCCTTTGGCTTCTGGGCTCCGATGGCTTCAAGGCACTCGGGCGGACGTAATAATCCACTCGGCCGAGTGGGTCTTCTGAAGCTCAGATGGCCGAAAAACAGTAACTTCGATATTCTGGAGGGGCTTCGTCTGGGCGCCACTCGGGCGGACGTGGTATCGTCACTCGGCTGATGTGGTCTCCGTCGCTCGGCCGAGTACACATGGAAATCGTGTCTGAACGGGTCGGCCGAGCAGTGTCTCGCTGGTCGGCCGAGTGGCTCCTCCACTCGGCCGAGTGGGACACAAAAAATGCCCAAACTGATTGTTTTGGCCTCCTCGTCGCTCCTGCGACGTCCATTCTTCTTCCGCTCCTCTCCAACAGCAAAATACCCCTCGGGGAGGTCGTCGGTGGCCGTCTATCGTGAGCGCATCTCATGATCACTCCAAATCACGCCAAATCACCTGAAAT
Source organism: Scilla litardierei (assembly GCA_030789695.1). Taxonomy (NCBI): domain Eukaryota; kingdom Viridiplantae; phylum Streptophyta; class Magnoliopsida; order Asparagales; family Asparagaceae; genus Scilla; species Scilla litardierei. Next base: position 396,982,759 of record CM061142.1, read on the forward strand.
GCGACAAAAACAACAAAGCGTGAAAAGCATCGCAATATCGTCGATATATCGTGAAAAACATGATTTGGGCGATCTAAATGGCATGCAAACATGCGGAAAAAAGGTGTAAAATAAGGAGTGATCAAAATCCCCCAAGCTTGCCTCTTACTCGTCCTCGAGGAAGATAAGTAAAAGGCGAACCCGGTGGATTCGGAATACGAAAACGACGAAAAAAAAAACGAAAAAAATGAAAAACGAAGAAGAATGAAAACCAAACGAAAATAAAGAAGGAAAGAAAGAAAGATAGGATGCTAGATCATTTTCTCAGGACGCGGGTTTCACTTACTCTTATAGCATGCATCGAGCGAGAAATACATGTCAAAGAACCTCATTTTGACATCATAGTATAATAGTGCAAGTAGAAAATAGAAAACCCACGAACGATGGTATAATCATGAAAAAACGGAATAATTTTAAAATTAACATCGCCTGAATCATCTAAAGCGGTATACAAATCTCAGATCACACACTTTTCAATTAAACGCTTTCTATCTGGAGTGTAAGAGTATCACATCATAGAATAGAGAGAATAGAAAAGTATGGATTTCATGAAATGAATGCTAGGCTTAGATTTCTGGATTTCGTAAAGCTAGAAACAATCTCACCAAGTATAAAATATTACTTAGCCTAGGTTGTCGTGCAATGTCAAGTAGTCACTCTCTCACACATCAATGGATCCCCTCCCCCAAGCTTATCTAAAAGCGTGGTGGCACAAAAATATTTACATCCCCGTTTTTATATAGCTCCAAAGGCAAAGAAGAGAAAGAAGAAAGAAAGTAAGCGAGATGGGATCTTTTATTGAGGATTTTTCCTCTTTTCTCTCTCTCTCTCTTTTTTATATATATATAAGATATATACAATGATCCCAACTCAAAGAGAGATAATGATATACAAGAATGTTCTCCTCTCTTTTTATTATTGTTTTTTTATAATGAGAGGTTTGGAGCTAGGAATTAATAGCGGGGGAAATGCCATAAAATAGAGTCACTAAGGGGAGATTCACCAATGATCTTTAAAAGTAGAGAAATGATGCTCAAGATTTGTGGAGAAAGAAATAAATATAACTCTCGGCTCACTCTATAAGACATGCACGACAACTTCAGCGGGGTAATCTAATCTACTCAGTTTCGATCACAAAAAAGCTAACTAATCCAGATATATCTTAGCTAATCATCATTCAATCATCCGGAAGTGAAGTGTACAATTCATGCATATAGAAGTGATAAAGGAAAAGAAGTCAGTACTCCAGACATAGGCATTCAATGCGTGAATCTTGGTGTGTTTTCTGTGATAGCATACATATGAATATTCAGGCTCAGCTAATAATAAAATTTCATCCATTTTCATGAGGGAAAAAAATGTGGGTTACTACTCCTAAATGCAAAGCAAGTCATAGCATATGATATCAGAAATGAAGTCTAAGACACGACAAATATAGCATGCATATAGAATAAGCTAACTCCACGTGGACATCATCACAGAAAATTCATCTCTAGCATGAGATGAAAAAGAAGGAAGTAAAGATAAAAGGAAAATAGAACTATGCAATGCGGCACACAGGAAAGTAAGGAAAACGTGATGCATGGCAAAATAAAAGAAAAATAATGAAAAATGAGTGCAAAAGTGAAAAGCGGTGTGAAAAACTGAAAATAAAGGTGGCAAATCGAAAAAAGAAAGTGAGAACTCACTCCCCCAAGCTAAACGGCACAGTGTCCTCAATGTGCAAAGTGTGGCACACAGAGAGAGAAGTAATGTGAGGGGCAAGTGAGGATGCATGCATGATGGGAAGAAAAAAAAAGGTAATGAAAGGAAAAAAAAAGGAAATGAAAATATGATGCGGAAATGATGCATGCACAGATAGGAGTGATATGAAAATAAATGAGGCACCAAAAAAAAACTCTCCCTCTCTCCCAAAAAGATATATATAGATGTGATCAAAATGAGAATCCCAAGTAAATATGATACGATAAGCACAAATAGATATGATCGAAAATATAATCCCAAAATAAGTGAGGGGAGGGGGGGTGTACAAAAGTGCATCAGGACCCTAGCAGAGACGGGCAGCACAACGGCAGGAATGGATCAAGGCATCAAGAGTGCCTAAGAAAGCGGTGCCGCGCCGTCTCCGTCCTGAGGCGGAGGAGGTGGTGGTGGTGTAGGCTGGACAGGCTGCTGAGCTGGGGTGGGAGTGAAAGTGGAAGTGGAAGCAGGTCTAGTGTGTGTGGGAGGGTGTGTGGGAACCTGCTGGGTGGGCGGGGGTACGCGCGGAAGACGCTCTAAGATCTGTGTCAGGCAGTAGTGGATGTGAGGGATCAGGTCAAAGCGTCCAGCCATCGCGGAGACGGTGGCGGACAGGGTCCTAAGGTCTCCTCTAAGACCACTCACCGCCAACTCAAGAGCACGTATGCTCTGTAGTACAGTGTCGGGCGGGGGTGATGCAGAGGGACGCACCTGTCGGGGCTGCGCAGGGCGAGGCTGGCGTACGCGAGTGGAGTATGTAACGGGCTCAGCAGGGAAGGGGACGAAAGGTGCCGCGCCTGGAAATGTGGGCCGGGCCTCAGTGTGAGGTCGGGACGGGCGGTGGGAAGTGGAGGCAGCGGCAGCGAAAGAAGAGTACAAAAGCGGCTGCGAGGCGGCAAGAGAGGTCAGTGGCCCAGAAGTGTGGACAGACGCCACGACGCTCTCAGAGAATACGGCAGCTGTGGAGGGAGAGGAATCTCCCGCTGGGGCGGAAGTGTGTGGACCAAAAGGCGCAATCCCAGCGGAGATCATGCTAGCCATGGTCTCCACGACCGCGGCGAACGAGGGCTCTCCACTCTCAACAAAGGTCTGCGGGCGCTGGGGGAGAGCGGAGCAAAGAGGCTCCACGGACAGAGGGCCGGAGGTGGTAGTGGGAGTGGTGGGGACAGCCTCGGAAGTGGTGACAGTGGTGGAAGTGGGCTCAGCAAAAGTACTCTCGACACAGGCAGAGGTGGGGACAGAAGTGTCAAGAGCAGTGGAAACGTCAGGAACAGGCTGAGAGGCCGCAGGGTCGACGGGGTGGGCAGCAGGCTCGGCAGGGTGGGCAGCAGGGTCTGCGGGAGCAGCCTGGGCAGCGTGGGCCTGCTCGGCCTCCTCGGCCTCGAGCACGTACGCAGCGGGGATGAGGACATCCGCCGCCGGAATCCAGTCAACGTGGGCTGGTGCAATCAGAGTCCGAGCAGGGCTCGGGAGAATCATGTAATCGGCCCCATAGGGGCCGTGCAACCAGACACAGTGACGCTCACCATGCGGACGAAGCATCTTCATCCGGGCCATAACGTCTATCGACAAAGAGGTGGGGCCCGATACTCGCCGCAGGTCGTCGGGGAAGTCCTTGCCGGTCATAAGAGCCAGCAGGGTAATCAGGCCGCCGCAGCATATCGGTGAGCGGGCGCCCACCGATACAATGATGCGGTCTAAGTACCATGCCGCGATATCGATCACGACGGCGGGGACAAGCTCATCTCCATCCCTAGATAGAGCTCTGGGACGGGTCATCGCGTAGAGCATGTAAAGCTCTGGTGTAGACATCGTGCCCGGCTCATATCTGGCCAAAAATGTCGTCGCCATAAGGCGCTGAGCAATGCGAAGGCAGGGATGTACGATGGCTGAGGCCTTGGCCCTACTAGGGTCAAAGGCGGCGTGGAGACCCGTGATACGTGCCCAGAAGGCACCGGCGTCGAAAGAGGGTGGAGGGATATGTGTGGGGCCGTAACCGCGATCGGCACCAGGGACGGCGGGCCAAGAGAAAAATGCTCTCATCATATCGAGAGTGACCTGGCACTCTCGATCCATGAACCGGAATGAGCATCCCTCATCGGTCCGGGCGATCGAACTCAAAACCTCAAGTGTCGGGCGGGTAAAAGTATCCGCCGACACCTGAAGGAAGTCGCGCCAACCCACGTTGTCGTACAACGTGAGTATCCCCTCAAGTACCCCCAGGCGTCCTAGGTCAGCGAGGTGTGCGAACCTGGAGGGTACGATCGAGCGCTGGGAGATACGCTCGAAGACGGCGCGGTGTGCGTCGTCTCGGAACGTAATCCCGAGCGGCCCGACCAGTGGGGCCGGTGGTGGTGGCTGTGGATCGGCAGGGAGAGGCTGTGCGGGCTGTGGGTGCGCTGCAGGCTGTGCGGGGTGTGCGGGGCCTGCAGGCTGTGCGGGGTGTGCGGGGGAAGGAGGAGGAGACTCTTCCGCCTCGTGGGCGGGGCCGGTGTCATCCGACCTCTTCCGCTTAGCGGAAGGTCTCCTCGTCCGAGGCCGTGTCCGGGGCGGCATATCGGCCCCGAGCGCGCCGAAAAGTGAAAAAGTGCAGCGTGTGCAAAAAGAGTGGAAAGAGTGTACCAAAACACGCCGCGAGTGCTAAGCGGTGGAAGCGTGCGAAGTCCGTGCCTCCACGAAATCCAAAACAGCCCGTAGAAGCTCCCCTGAGCTCCCCTAAGCTCCAAAAAACAACCTGCGCATGGAAAAGCGATATCAGCGAGTAATAATCAAAATGTATGGAGCAATAGGGGTATAACAGATAGATATGGGAATTGATTCGGGTTAGGGGTTCGATTAATACACGGATCCTCGAAAACTACGCAAAAAGAGAAGAAAATGGGCAAATCGAGCTATACCGGAGGCGATCGAAGACGAGGTCGCCGGCGGCGACTCGGGCGGGGCGCGGCGTCGGTCGGTCGGCGGTGGCTGGCCGAGCGGCGGCGCGCGCGGGCGTGGTCGGGCGAGTGAGGGTTGGGCGAAGGGGAATCAGGCGAGGGTAGGCGAAGGGGCACGGGCGGATTTGGGAATTTAGATTTCGAAATCCGCGCCCCTTCGTCACTTATATAATAGAAAGTTACGACTCGGCCGAGTGACGTGGTCACTCGGCCGAGCGAGGCAATAGAAATTTTCTCCCCGATATCGCTTCGGCCGAGTGGCTTTGCCAGCCTCGGCCGAGTGGAGTAAGTCCATTCGGCCGAGTGACTCAAGCTACTCGGCAAGACTCGCCCTAGGAGGGTATCCGTTTTACTCGGCCGAGTGAATATATGTACTCGGCCGAGTAGCATTTATATCGAAATCGAGAAAATAAACAGAGAGTTGGGTACAGCAGACTTCCCTCGTTCGTGAGCGGCTCGGCCGGACGAACTTCTGGACTCGGCCGAGTGACTAGTATACTCGGCCGAGTGAGCCTTGTATTCTGCTGTTTGTCTTCGTTTGGGCTCTAAACTCCGTCTTTCCCTCTCCAGTCGATTTCATGCTCCTCCTAAGCGTCGAACGCCTTCTTGGGGCGCTCCTCATCGTCTCGTTCATCCTCCTCATGATGATCTACCTATCTTCTCTCCTGTCAAGAAAAATAGGACCCGTTATCACAAAATTTTTGGTCGGGTGACTCAAAATACTAAAAATTTCTAAACGAAAATAAAGAAAAAGATAAAAAAATAAAGCAAAAACCGTCGGGTTGCCTCCTGACAAGCGCTCGTTTTAGGTCGTGAGCTCGACCCCCTATAGTTTTCAATCAATGCGGGATGTTTGGTGCATATGAGATGCACCCGTCAAACTTCCCGGGGAGCGCGCTTGGATTTGGACGTGGCGGTGTAGCGGTCTCCCTCGGAGGTCTCTTGTCCCGAATGGTGTTGGGGGGAGGCTCCCCCAAGCTAGCATTTGCCCCGGTCAACGGCTTAACCGGCGATGCCGATTTCCGTGCCGGCGGGGCTTTCTTTGGAGACTTTAATTTCGAGAGCTTGCAGAGCTCTCGAATCCTCGCGACATCAGCGTCGCCTTCATCTTCATCAGCGGAGAAGTCGGGGGAATCGTCTTCAATCTTTTCATCTTGGCCTAAATCCGGGCCTTCATCAAGTTCTTCATCAAAGAGGGCACCAATTGAATGAGGAATCGCCTCCTCTATCACCTCATCAAGGAGGTCCGAGAGATCATCCGGCCGCTCTTTAAGCAAATATACTCTATTGATTTCGCCCGTCGGGATCCCCTCGGAATAGTGCTTGAGCCTTTGCCCATTTACTTTGAATGTGGTACCTTCCTTGCTTTCCAACTCGAAAGCTCCTCCCGGTTGTATGTGCTTGATGGTGAAAGGTCCCGACCAACGTGACCTCAACTTACCGGGAAATAGTCGGAGTCGGGAATTGTAGAGCAAGACCTTGTCTCCCACCTTGAAGTCCGTGACAGTTATGCGGGCATCGTGGAAAATCTTGGTCCTTTCCTTATAAATTCTCGAGCTCTCATAAGCGTCTCTCCTTATTTCATCAAGTTCGTTGATGTCCAAGAGTCGCCTCACCGCCGCACTCTTATAATCGTAGTTAAAGGTCTTGATGGCCCAATATGCGCGGTGTTCCAACTCTACCGGCAAGTGGCAAGCCTTCCCATAAACTAGGCGGAACGGTGTGGTACCGATGGGGGTGCGAAAGGCCGTGCGATAGGCCCATAGAGCATCGTTTAACTTCATTGACCAATCCTTTCTAGACCGATCTACTGTTTTCTCGAGAATTTGCTTGATTTCTCTATTTGAGACTTCTACTTGGCCGCTTGTCTGGGGGTGATAAGCCATTCCAACTCTATGATTTACCCCGTACTTCTTTAGCATGGCTTCAAACTTGTTCTCTATGAAGTGGCTTCCCCCGTCACTTATCAAGGTACGCGGCACTCCAAAGCGCGGAAAGATATTTTGCTTGAAGAATTTGGAGATGACCCTCGCATCATTAGTAGGGGTGGCAATAGATTCCACCCATTTGGAGACATAGTCAACGGCCAATAGGATGTACTTGTTGCCATTGCTCGACGGAAAAGGCCCCATGAAGTCTACTCCCCAACAATCAAAAAGCTCAATCTCCTGGATGGGTCTCATCGGCATCTCATTGCGCTTGGAGATATTCCCGGTCCGTTGACATCTATCGCAACCCTTCACAAAAGCGTGGGTGTCTTTAAACATTGTGGGCCAGAAGAATCTGCTCTGCAAGATCTTAGAGGTTGTTTTAGAGGCGGCATGATGTCCCCCGCATGGTAGACCGTGGCAATGCAAAATGATAGACGTTGCCTCCTCTTTAGAAACACACCTACGAATGACACTATCTTTGCATATCTTGAAAAGGTAAGGATCTTCCCAAAAATAGCTACGGACCTCATGCATAAATCTCCTCTTTTGTTGCGTGGACATCCCATGCGGTTTGATTCCGCACGCCAAGTAGTTGACGAAGTCCGCGTACCAAGGTACTTCCTCGGTCCTTACCGCATATAGCCTCTCATCAACAAATGTGTCGTCAATAGGTAAGCTCTCATCCTCCTTGTCGCGAATGAGCCTAGATAAATGATCCGCCATGACATTGTCTGTACCCTTCTTATCTCTGATCTCTAGGTCGAATTCTTGCAACAAGAGTATCCACCTAATCAACCGGGGTTTGGCCTCCTTCTTGTTTAAAAGATACTTCAATGCCGCATGGTCGGTGTGGACAATCACCTTGGAACCGAGGAGGTAGGAGCGAAACTTCTCTATGGAATAGACGACCGCTAGAAGCTCCTTTTCGGTAGTTGTGTAGTTTTTCTGCGCGTCATCCAATGTCTTGCTTGCGTAGTATATCGCATGAAGCTTCCTATCTTTCCTTTGTCCCAATACCGCTCCAATGGCTTGGTCGCTAGCATCGCACATTAGCTCAAAAGGGAGGCTCCAATCCAGCGGTTGAATGATGGGCGCTGAGACTAGCGCTTCCTTCAAGGTGTTGAAAGCTTGCAAGCATTCTCCTGAAAAGTCAAAAGGAACATCTTTAGCGAGTAAGGAAGTAAGTGGTCGGGCAATCGAGGCGAAATCCTTAATGAAGCGGCGGTAAAACCCCGCGTGACCAAGGAAGCCTCTAATGCCCTTGACATTAATAGGAGGAGGAAGTTTTTCGATTACCTCAATTTTAGCTTTATCTACCTCGATTCCTCTTGAGGAAACAAGATGCCCGAGGACTATACCTTCCGTGACCATGAAGTGACACTTCTCCCAATTGAGAGTGAGATTGTTTTGTTGGCACCTTTTTAGGACTTTAGTGAGATTTTCCAAGCAAGAGTCAAACTCACTTCCGTAAACCGAGAAATCATCCATAAAAACTTCCATAATATTTTCAATATAATCGGAAAATATGGATGTCATACATCTTTGAAAAGTGGCGGGAGCATTACAAAGGCTGAACGGCATCCTACGGTATGCGTAGGTGCCAGAGGGACAAGTGAAAGTTGTCTTTTCTTGGTCATCTTCGTGCAAAGGGATTTGGAAGAAACCCGAATACCCGTCTAGATAGCAAAAGTATTTATGGTTCGCGAGGCGTTCAAGCATTTGATCGATGAATGGCAATGGGTAATGGTCCTTTCGGGTGGCTTTATTGAGTCTCCTATAGTCAATGCACATTCGCCATCCCGTGACAGTGCTCGTGGATATTGGCTCACCTTTGTCATTTTTTATGACAGTCATCCCTCCTTTCTTGGGGACGACGTGGACGGGGCTAACCCATCTACTGTCAGAGATAGGATAAATTATACCGGCTTCAAGCAATTTTAGGATTTCCTTTTTAACCACCTCCTTCATGTTCGGGTTCAACCGCCTTTGAGGCTCTATGGAGGTGGCTTCGGTATCCTCCAAATGGATCCGATGCGTGCAAAGCCTAGGGCTTATCCCTTTTAGATCGGAGATAGTGTATCCCAAGACATCTTTGTGGCTCCTAAGGACGTCTAGGAGTTTTTCAAGTTGATCTTGTGTGAGGTGGGAATTGACTATCACCGGAAAAGTCAATTTATTACCCAAAAGGCATACCTTAGATTCGGCGGTAATTGTTTAAGCTCTACCTGAGGTGGCGCTGCTTCTTCCACTTTTTCAGCTCGCATGAATTCGGTTTCTTCCTTGTCATCCTGGTTTAGCTCATCTTCAGGTGGCATGCTTTCTTGTGACGAGTCGGACTCGCTACTTAGTGAGGATGAGGCATCGAAGTAGGCACCCTCTGATTCAGTGCTAGCATCGCCAAAACCTTCACTCTGCTCCAGTTCGTACCTGGAATCAAGAAACACATCAGACGATTCATAAAAACAAGAGTGAGCGTCATAAAGTGTAACACCCGGAATGTCGGTTTGCTCGAAGGGTTCTTCGGGAGCATAGTGCTCTTCGACATTTGCTCTATTGTCTTCGAAATACAATTTGTCGTCGACCACATCAACTCTGACATTGCCTCCGATAGTCCCTTCCGGGGAGATTTGGTCCATCACAAAGCTAGCAAATAGTTGTTCGTCGGGGTCCTTGATATTGATAGCAAATGCTCCGGTAGTGTGGACCTCATCGACAAGCTCCTTAAGAAGGTCTGTGAAGGAGTCATAGTCTTCTCGACTGAGTTCTATTGTTGGCGTTGCATCCTCCATTCTCCCCGTTAAGATCTTACGGAAAATACGGGGAGAACATGCAAATAGTGCGTCAAAATGCCCTCCCCGGCAACGGCGCCAAAAACTTGATCGCACCCCGGATACACGTCCCGAGGCGACGGTTGTAGTTTTACCGCAAGCGCACGGTATAGCGGCGAGCGGGTATCGAACACAGGGAGGACGAATGACCGTGCTTGCTCCTGATCCACCTGGCTATTTATGAACAGAGAGAGATAATTGCCTTAGGCGATCCTGTCACAATCGTCAGACAAATTTGCGAAATATCAAATCAAATAAAGAACGTCTAGGGAAAAGGGAATCCCCACTACTCACCGTATTTCATAAGTGTGGTTCGCCGGTATCGAAATCGCTAGTATGAGAATTTGGATGAACTAGTTGCAACTAAATGTGGAACCAAGCTCACGCTCTCGCGCTGTTGCCGGTCTGTAGCTATCCTAGGCTTGGGTCCAATCTCTTGCAAACCCTAGCCTAGGGAAGCTAGCATTAGGATCAACATCATCGTTCAATTGCGCACCGAGCCCAATCTCTTGCAAACCCGGTCCACAATCTAAATTGGGATAGTTCCTACCCGTCCAATCTCTTGCAAACGGGTATCGGCACGGAATCGCAACCGGAGGTCCTAGTATCGGTCCAATCTCTTGCAAACCGATACTTCGGAAATCCGACTCCAACCCAATTCGGATTTCTAGGGCTTCCTATCAGATTGGGATCCAATCTCTTGCAAATCCCAATTGATATAAATACCTAGCTATCCGTAGTAATTCGATCCCAATCTAATCCCTAATAACAATCCTAGCTCAATTTCTACCAATTCAACACAAATAGGAAATAGGGTTTGTAGGGTTCATCCCCACGCCCCGAGACGTGGAGACTACTCACAAATCATAGCAATAGCACAAAAATAATCAATGAAATAGGCAATGGAATTCATCACAACAATGATATAAACAATAAAAATAGAGTTTTTGGGGAAGAACAATGCAAACCAATGTAGATCTTCAATTAATCCAACAAAAATCCAAGTTTTTCTCCTCTCCAATCACAATTAATAAAGCTAAAAAGTAAACTCCAAAAAGCTGCAAAAAATCTGAGAGATGGCTCTCTAAACTAGGGTAAAAACAGAGCTTAAATAGCCCCAAAAATCGTCTAAAAATCCTGACCAAAATGCCCCTGCACAGCCTGTTTTCCGCAAATTTCGCTACAGGCAGCGCATCGCACTCGGCCGAGTGACAAAAGTCGCTCGGCCGAGTGAAAACCCTGTCATTTTTCCAGTAAGTCGGGGGCTTCAGGGGTCTTCAGTTCGGGGGCGGCTCGGCCGAGTGAGTTGTCGTCACTCGGCCGATGGCTTCAAGGCACTCGGGCGGACGTAATAATCCACTCGGCCGAGTGGGTCTTCTGAAGCTCAGATGGCCGAAAAACAGTAACTTCGATATTCTGGAGGGGCTTCGTCTGGGCGCCACTCGGGCGGACGTGGTATCGTCACTCGGCCGATGTGGTCTCCGTCGCTCGGCCGAGTACACATGGAAATCGTGTCTGAACGGGTCGGCCGAGCAGTGTCTCGCTGGTCGGCCGAGTGGCTCCTCCACTCGGCCGAGTGGGACACAAAAAATGCCCAAACTGATTGTTTTGGCCTCCTCGTCGCTCCTGCGACGTCCATTCTTCTTCCGCTCCTCTCCAACAGCAAAATACCCCTCGGGGAGGTCGTCGGTGGCCGTCTATCGTGAGCGCATCTCATGATCACTCCAAATCGCGCCAAATCACCTGAAATGCGACAAAAACAACAAAGCGTGAAAAGCATCGCAATATCGTCGATATATCATGAAAAACATGATTTGGGCGATCTAAATGGCATGCAAACATGCGGAAAAAAGGTGTAAAATAAGGAGTGATCAGCGGCTGTGTAAGGGTAGTACGTGTCATGTTCCATAGTGGGTAGCTGTGTCTTAAGGCGTGTAGTATTCCAGCCTTATGATAGATCTTGGATATTAGAAGTCGAGGTGTAGAGTCCCTGAGGGTAGACTTGGATAGTCTGATTTATATAGGTATGTATGTATGGCTATGTGTTTGCATAGATATACGAGTATCATATGTCTATTGTCGAGTATATGTAATGCCCTGCTAAGCTACTGCACAAGTATTAGAGGGGGGTGAATAGTACTTTAAAATAATTAAGAGGATAATTCCTAATTATCTTGCAAACTCTACCAATTAATGCGGAAATGCAGAAATGTAAATATAAGACAACAAAGAAACAATCGCAAACACACGATGTTAATGGGTTCGGATCCACCCAAGTCTCCCCGACTTGTTCCCGGTGATCCTATGTCCCAACCACCCGGATCCCCTCCGGATACTTGAGTTAGAAACCCTAATTCAATATTTGCACTATGAAATACTTGTGAAAAACCTTCACAAAGTCAAATCATACACAAAGGAAATTGTGACTCCCACAACCTGGGATCATAAACAAACTCTCACAACCGAGAGTAAAACACTTACAATAATGAAGTAAATGAAATGCGAAATTGCTTACCGACAAAATCCTATGCCTTGAGTATAACTTACGATTTAGGGCAAAACAGATTTTGGGGAAGATGAAGAGGCACCAAACCCTTGCTCCAAGTAGATGACCAGTAATGGAGTCCTAGGTGGATGTTAGTGACCTAGAATCAAGCACTTGGCTTGGAAGGCTCACAATCAATGAATCTCTCTTTTGAATTAAGAGTGAGGGAGAGATTCTTGAATGGAATGAATGAGCTTTAAATAAGATTGAATGCTTTCTCTTTGATCTCTAAACTTCTCTTAAAATCAGCCTTTTATGCAATGAATGTAGCACACCAAGTATATATAGGTTAGATGAAAGAAAGAGAGAAAAACGTTTCAATTAAAGCTCCAACGGCTCTATTCTGAACCAAACTAGTCGATCAAAGAACAACCACTGACTGACTAGTTCATCAACTAGTCGGTCGGTCAATCAACATGAACCGACTAAGTGGTGCACAGTGAATAGATCGAAGTTCAGACTTAAGGAACCAGTTGGTCCAAGAAGACTTGCCAACCGACTAGTTTCACAACTAGTCGGTCGGTGAGTGAACTTAGACCGACTAAGAGATAAAACAAATAGTCTGAGTACAAATTGATTTAGTCGGTCCAAGAACAAATGTTGACCGACTAGTTCATCAACTAGTCGGTCGCCAAATGTACATAGACCGACTAACGATAAACAGTAACTTGGCATGTACAGGGAAAGCTCAACTAGTCGGTCTAAGAAGGATCACTGACTGACTAGTTCACCAACTAGTCGGTTGGTGAGTCAATGTAGACCGACTAACTGTAAACAGTAAAGAGCTTAGAATTGAGAAGGCAAACTAGTCGGTCCAAGAAGCTTTGCCGGCCGACTAGATCACCATCTAGTCGGTTGGTTCTTCTTCTTGAACCAACTAACATGCACAAGAAGTCGCGAATCGAAGCGCGAAGCTTCGGGAAAGTTCGTATGGACTTCTACTAAGATCCTAGATCTAAGATATGAGCGTTATGAAGATTAAAACGTAAGACCTACTCAAGGCTTAACATTCTACGATACGAAGCTAGAAGACTATAAATAAAACTTGACGAACCGTCTTCGAAAGCTTCGATCCGAATCTTCATGACTTCTAAAATGGTCCAAAAGCTTCAACAAAGCTTTAGGTATACGATCACGTGCTTTGAGAAGTCTCGAGACGTCGCTTTGGATGTTCATATGAATTTGGCGACGATCTCCATAACTGCGCTCACAAAGTGTTAGTTCACGATATATTTATGTTTGTTCATCATCCAAAACCAAATCCGGGGAGTCCAATACTCAACATTCTCCCCCTTTTTGGTGATGACAAACCAACACAAATAATAATCAAGAATAATGATTCAAATGAAATTTACTTACTCCCCCTGCATTGATGACACGTTAGTTCCAAAATGAATAATAATAATACGCATCAAGCAGACGAGTAAAGTATATAAAATGAGAATCGATTATTGAAATATCGGATTTGAAAATCCATTTATATATCTTAATTCCCCCCGAATCTAACATATCAAATTAGATTCTTGGAGAAATGCTTAAATTATCATTTAGCTCATCGTCATTATTATATCTCTCCCCCTTTGGCATAAGCAAAAAGAGTAGGAGGAGATCAAACACAACAACAATGGCTTCAAATAATAGCACGGGAGTCGTAGAATACGACCACGGTCCAAATGACACCAAAGGAAAATACGAATTAAATCAAAGCGTGTCAATGAGACCAAAGTCGAAAATCGATAAATAGAATCATCAAAACTCAAATTAATTTTACGAATTGAGTAATGGAATATACTCTCCAATATCAACATTCTTGGTTCATTTAGTGCATGGAAAACAATTCTATGTTTCCATAGAAATAATTTCTATTTAACCAAGTTATTATCGTCGAGCGACGAAATCAAACATCAGAGACATAAAAAGAATAATGTGCACAAGAGAATGAATGTCAACATCGATGAATATATATATGTGAAGCATGAGTACATCAAAAAGATACATCGACAACATACATAAAAGCGATCCAACGATCGGGGCACAAAATACATCATATCACACAAGACATCGGAGTATCACAAAACATACATATCCATCAAAATATCATCAGAGATACATCAAAATATCCAAAATACATAACCACACTCTATCCTAACCCACACTCTCACTAAAAGATCTATCATCCAAAGTGCATCGGGAGAGTCCTCAGAGAAGCTCAGGAGGCAGCTGGAGGATCTGCAGCAGCAACAGGCTCTGCAGGAGTGGAGGTGGTCATGGGATCAGCTGAAGTGTCCACGGGAGCGACGGTAGTGGCCTCGGGAGCACCAGACGTAGTATCCACCGTAGGTATGGTGGCACCAGGTGTGCTCTCGGGGTCAACGGCAGAAGAGTCAACAGCACCAGATGTACCCTCAGGGGCACGGGCAGCAACACGAACAAGCTCCTCGATCTCCTCCTCATCCAACTCCTCCTCGTCAGAGACTGACGGAGGGATCTCAATACCCAAACGAGAGGCGATACGAGCAAGTATCTCCTCAGTACGAGCATAACGAGACTCCATACGTCTCACTGAACGTGCGAGCTCGTCAAGAGTGGTAGAGGGAGCAGGAGCAGCTGAGGCTGAAGCAGACGCTGAAGCAGAGGGAGTCGTCCTCTGAACATGATGAAGCGCCGCAAGAGACTTCTTAACGGCCGTCGCATTCAGAGGGGGACCGAGAGGACGCTCATCATCAGGTGGCAGTGGGACACGAAAGTGGCGAAAGACAAGTGTCAGAAGGCACGGATATGGGATATGAGCAGACTTCGTGGACTTACGGATACACTCAAAAGAATCCATCTTATCGAGAATGATCCGAGCCCAGTTAATCTCGCTCCCCATGAAGATGGCATATATGAGCTTGAGGAATGGCTGGGAAGGCAAAGAAGAGGAGCCGTACTTCGGAAGGAGGCATGACTTCAGAATCAAGTTAAGGACCCAGCCATTCGGCTTGAAAGACTTAGAAGGCACGCCAATCATGGTAGGAGGAATCTCATGGAAGATCTCAGAAAGTATGACCTGGTCAAGGGAAGAGATATCATCGACGGAGATATCGGAAGGGAGGAGGCCAGACGAGGAGCAACCAATCAACTCTCCTAAGATTTCTGACATGAGGACAATCGGTGTCCCCAAGACAGTCGTCTCAATAGAGTGGGTCTCGTCGTACTGACCCCGGACACGGTTCGCGTAAAAGAGTTTGACTAGGCGAGGGTATGGGTGTGGATTCGCCTTAGGGTCATACAGAAGATATTCGATAAGACCGGAAGACGACAGAAGATCAGCAAGGCCTGGGAAGTCTGAAAACTGTACGAAATGCTCCAAAAGCAGCGGACAGTGTTCGATACGGTTGTAAGCCGCGAGACACAATGGGTCGTCGTGACACAACGAAATATCGACACCGCCAGCTGGCATCGGAGCCTTTCCCTTAGGCTGACGTGTGGAAGTACGGGGTGGAGGAGTAGGTTCCCTATGAGTCTCGGTCTCGGGAATATATTCCGTGTCGAAATCAGAAGGAGGAGTGGGGGCACGAAATGAAGCAGGTGAAACGGGTTGCTTCCTAGGCTGAGATCGGGCACGGGGTTTGGCAGTCGCCGTCCTCTTCTTCTTAAGAGGAGGCGAAGACGAAGAGGGATGGGTAGATTTCGATCGGCGTTTAGGTTGCGAGGGTTCCCTAGGAGGTGAATCTACGGTCATAGGGGACGGGCTCGAGGGTTGGATCGGAATACGTGTTCCCGCCACAAGCGCGACGAGACACGTGCAATCAACCGAGAAATCTAAGCTCAAACCCTATAACAAACCCTAGCCGAAACCCTAGAAGAGAAATCGTAGGGAAATCGAGAAACCCTAGGTCTAGAATCTGAAAGAGATGATAGGAAGATACCCTAGGGGAGATCGATGGCCGAAAAACTGACGCATGCGACGGAGAACGGCCGGAAAAAGATGAACTCGGCAGAGGAGATGAAGAGTCACGGGGGGGTTAGGCTGGAGAAGGAAATTTCGATCGACTAGAATGAAAAAGAGTCGGTCGGGGGCTGATAAAATCAATTGGAAGTCGAAAAGACCAAGCAGTCCCCGTCGCAATTAGTCGGTCACAGTTCAAGCACTGACCGACTAGATGATGATCTAGTCGGTCGGTCAATGAGCTTGAACCGACTAGTTGCAAACAGTAACTGAAGCCAAATTTTAGGGCTTAAGTTAGTCGGTCTGAGTTCATTCACTGACCGACTAGATGATGATCTAGTCGGTCGGTCAATGAACATGAACCGACTAACAGAGTTCAAAAAATTTTAGAATTTGAAATTTTGATTTCTCTCCTAATCGCACTTGGACGAAACATCAAACAACTCTCATTAATCATTATACTACCCCATTAAACATCGAAAATCTTAAATTTGACGTTCACGAACAAATCGAGCGAAAATTCCGAAAATTCAACGAAAAATCCAGAAAATTCCAATAGCATGTGCAAATATAATGAAATTGAATAGCATGCAAGATTATTGAACATAAGAAAATGAATCCTAAATCTCGGATTCACCCATAATCCCCAATTCTCGACGCAACCACACAAAGGAGTCTTCCTTTAGGGGTTTCGTGAAAATATCGGCGATTTGCTTCTGGGTTTCAACGTACACTAATATGATGTCCTTTTTAGCAACATGATCATCTAAAAGGGGTGACAGACATCTATGTGTTTCGAACGGGAATGGTGTACCAGATTCTTAGAGAGACATATTGCACTTTGGTTGTCCACCATGATAGGGCAAGTATCACAGTTTATACCAAAGTCTTTAAGTGTGTGTCTCATCCAAAGAACTTGAGCACACGCGGCATCGGCGGCAATATATTCCGCCTCGGTGGTTGAAAGTGATACGGAATTCTGCTTCTTGAAAAACCAAGAGACAAGAGAATTTCCTATAAAATGGCAAGTGCCACTAGTACTTTTCCTGTCGGATTTGCATCCCGCATAATCTGCGTCACTATATGAGATTAACTCATGCGTGCTAGATTTTGGATAAAGTAATTCAAAATCAAGTGTGTAACTTAAATAATGGAAAATACGTTTTACCGCTACTAAGTGAGATTCCTTAGGTTGAGACTGATAACGAGCACATACACATACGGCAAACATAATATCGGGCCTACTTGCGGTAAGATATAGTAAACTACCTATCATACCTCGATATAGACGAATGTCTACATCTTTTCCGCCCGCATCTTTATCAAGATGTGTAGTCGTGCTCATTAGAGTCTTCTTCCCGGAGGCATTCTCCATTCCAAATCTCTTTAGCAACTCCATCGTGTACTTCGTTTGGTGGATGAAGATTGCATCGTCCATTTGGCGAATTTGGAGACCTAAGAAATATTTGAGCTCACCCATGTGGCTCATCTCAAATTGATTCTTCATCACATTAGAAAACTCTTCGCAAAGAGCAAAGTTAGTAGCACCGAAAATGATATCATCAACATAAATTTGAACTAAAATTATATCATTATTCGAATACTTAACAAATAATGTGGAATCAACTTCTCCCATTTTAAAACCCAAATCCAAAAGAAAATTCTTTAAACGGTCATACCAAGCTCGAGGAGCTTGTCTCAAACCGTAAAGTGCTTTCATAAGTTTAAAAATATGATTTGGAAATTTTTCATTTATAAAAACCGGAGGTTGAGAAACATAAACTTCCTCAACAACATCTCCGTTTAAAAACGCACTTTTAACATCCATTTGAAAAAGTTTAAAATCTTTATGGCATGCAAAAGAGAATAATAATCTAATTGATTCTAATCTAGCTACCGGAGCAAAGGATTCTTCGAAATCGATACCTTCCTCTTGTCGATAGCCTTGAGCTACTAACCGAGCTTTGTTCTGGACGACGATTTGGTTTTCGTCGGTCTTGTTCTTGAAGATCCACTTTTTCCCTATGACGGTGTGGTTCTTCGATGGCAATGGAACAAGCTCCCAAACCTCATTCCTCTCGAATTGAATGAGTTCCTCCTCCATGGCTAAGATCCAAGCACCATCTTCACACGCTTCATTAACATTCTTTGGCTCTATCGAGGAGGCAAAGGCACAATGAGCAAAGTAGTTGACTTGAGATCTCATCTTGACACTATCATGGATATTGCCAATGACTTGCTCATGAGGATGGTCACGAACGGTATGAAGCAGTTTGGGAATTCCCTGATCACTAGGAACATTCTCAAAAACATCATTAGTCGGGTTAGTATCAATAGAATCATTAGAATTAGAATTACCAATTGAATCACATAAAACATCCATAGAGTCATCATCATTAGTAATTCTAGTTGGAACAAATCCTTCATTAAATGAAACATAAAGTGATTTCTCGATCATTGAGGTTCGTTTGTTGTATATTCGGTAGGCTTTGCTACGAGAGGAATATCCAACAAAAATCCCCTCATCGGATCTTGGATCGAATTTGTCCAAACTACCATACGTGTTTTTAATAAAACATTTTGAACCAAAAACACGAAAATGTTTAACTTGAGGCAATCTACCAAACAACAATTCATAACAAGTTTGTTTAGTGCCGGGCCTCAAAAGTATTCTATTAAACATATAGCAAGCGGTGTGTACCGCTTCCGCCCAAAATTGATGGCCAAGTTGGCTATCATCAAGCATAGTGCGAGCACACTCCACTAGCATCTTATTCTTTCTCTCAACAACACCATTTTGAGGAGGTGCACGAGGGAATGAAAAGGTGTGTGTAATACCAACTTAATCACAAAAGGTTGAGAAAGACTCATTCTTAAATTCTCCTCCATGATCACTACGAATAGTGACAATGGTGGTTCCAATGAGATTTTGTACTTTCTTAACAAAAATTGTGAAGTTTTCAAAAGCATCATTTTTATTACTCAATGAAAATACCCAAGTAAACCTAGAAAAGTCATCAACGATGACAAGTCCATAACGTGCATTTCCTAATGAAGCAACTCTAGTTGGCCCAAATAAATCTAGATGTAATAGCTCTAGTGGCCGCTGAGAAGAAATGCTTTTCTTAGGTTTAAAAGACGATTTTGGAAGCTTGCCTCGTTGACACGAGTCACAAAAGCTTTTCTTTTGAAAGACAAGATTTGGGAAGCCTCTAATAGAATTTAACTTGGAAAGCTTAAATAGTGTTCCAAAGTTCACATGACCAAAACGTAGATGCCATAAGTGTTGTTCACTTGTGTTGGCAATGAGACATTGTTCATGTGATCTTGGAAGATCTAGGATATATATATCCTTATGGCGTGTGCCAGAAAATAATAATTCATTATTATCTTTTATTAAAATATAGCACGTTCCTTTCGCAAAGCTAACTTTGTAACCTTTGTCACAAAGTTGGCTTATTGAAATAAGATTGTGGTTTAATCCTTTAACAAGGTAAACATCATTTATAAGAGGTTTAGAAGGATTACCCACTTTACCAACACCTATGATGGTTCCGCTCCTGTTGCCTCCAAAGACTACCCGGTTTCCATTTGCAATGGGAACCACTCCGAAGAGCAATTGAGCGTCACCCGTCATGTGTTTTGAACACCCGCTATCGAGTATCCAATTCCTCTTGGAGCTAAATTTAAATTTGTTGCTCCGTTTCTTTTTCTTGAGTACCTAAAGATAGAAAATATCATATCATGGTACCCAAGGTCATTGGGTCCAAAAGATTAGACCTTTGGAAGCCAAGTCCAATTGGACTTAGACTTCCCCACATAATTATCATTATCCACTACATTCATAAAATAATCATTCATGTAAACTTGTTTTTCATCCATGCTTGTGTCCTTTGGGCTCCAAATAGTGAATATTTTGGTAGCCTTAACCCTATTGGGAGCATGCATGCGTTGTTGATTTCTACGTGATGCATGTCGTGGATAGGCATAATGAACATGATGAAATGGTGCGTGTGGATAATTATTCATACGATGATGTGGGTGAACATATGCATGTGGGGGAACACGTGCGTGAGGGTGTCTCACATGGTGTGCACGTGCACGTGGATGTGTAGCATAAAAATCGTCATATGTGTGAGCATGTGGAGTAGGACGTGTGTTCCTACGTGGCATGGTATTGGTGTACATGTAGGCATGACCCTTCTTTGGAGGTCCACCCAAAGTGGGGTTCTTTACAAATGAAGGTGTGTACGATGTGGAAGCACCATTGGTAGATGAACTACCAATATAGTGTTTGCTCCCACTCATTGAGTCACCGGAAGTTGGCCTAACAAAAGTAGTGACCGATTTGGATGAACTTTCCATCGTATACCCCAAGCCAATGTGGTGATTGGCCAGAAGTAAGTCATTTAGGATGTTATCCAAATGGTCCTTACCCTTATTGAATTTATTAATTCGGCCTAATGTGCACTCGTATTTCTCGGTGAGAGAACGCATAGAAGCATCTAAAGTGGATACTTGCGATGTGAGCACATAAACACGAGATTTGAGATTTTCATTCTCAATACTCAAAGTCGAGTTTTGAGAAGTCAAATCCGCTATCTTGTGTTCCTCCGGATCCTCGATGCTAACATGTTCAAGTTGAGACTTGAGATTTACAATCTCATTTCTTAACTCTTCAACAACGGTGTCGTTGTTGGTGATGATAGTTTTAGACGAGGTTTGGATGCTAGCTAAATCATCTTTTACTTTAGTATACCTATTTACTAATTTAGTGTATTTAGACCATAATTGCTCATTATCATTTCTAAGGTCATCCATGGTTACCTCATCGCCTTCATTGTCACTATCATCGGAGGAGGAATCTTTATCTTGCTCCTCTCGAGCCATGAAGCACATGTGTGCTTGCTCCACTTGCTCATCGTCTGACTCTCCGCTTGAGGAATCATCGGAGTCGGTGAATGTCCCGACAAGTCCCTTCTTGTACCCTTTCTTGTACTTCTTCGACTTGTCGAACTTCGGTGCCTTCCACTTCTCCTTGTGCTTGTTTTGAGGACACTCCGCTTTCATGTGTCCTGGCTTGTTGCATTTGAAACACAAAGGAGAGGAGGCGTTAGTAGAACTAAACTTCGATTTGTTTTTGAAGTTACCTTTCCGGAAGAACCGGTTGAACTTCTTTTCCATGAGAGCCATGTACTCCAAGTCCAACTCATCTTCCGAGTTTTCATCATCGGTCGATGTGGAAGTTAATGGAGCGGCCTTGAAAGCAACAGCCTTCTTCTTTGGCTCGTCTTGCTTTAGGTAGGACTTCATCTTTTCCTGCAACTTCAACTTGCTATCGTTGCGTACCTCATAAGACATCAAGGTACCCATTAGTTGAACAACGGTATAATTTTTCATGTCATTACCTTCCTCGATGGCGAAGGTACGTTTCTCCCAACTAGAAGGAAGTCCATCGATGATCTTCGAGACTTTCTCCTTTTGGGTGTATGTCTTACCGAGAGCCTCCAACTCGTTTGTGATGTCGACGAAGCGAGCATAGTACTCCTTCATCTTCTCACCCTGTAGCATATGAAATAACTCGTAATCTTTTTTAACTACAACGAGTTTAGAGTCTCTTACCCTACTCGTTCCTTCATGCAAGATGAGGGGGGAGTTCCATATTTGATATGCACTCTTACATGTGCATATCTTGTTGAAGTCCTCGGGCTCCAAAACGCATTGCAAGTCGTTCATTGCCTTGGCATTGCTTACCTCCGCGGCGACCTCCGCGGTAGTCCATTTCTCGAAATCTTCTTCGGCGGGCTCGACATACTCCTTCATCGTGACCCTCCATAGTGAAGCACTCCGGAGGAAAGTTTCCATCCGGCATTTCCAGTACCCATAGTTGGTACCGTTGAAGAAGGGAGGCCTCGTTGAGGAGTGTCCTTCCATCACCGAAGAAGCTCCTTCACAATTCTTGAAGGTGCTATAGTCGGAAGGTGGACGAACGGTCTTGTTGTCGTTGGCAGACATAGCTATAGACTTAGCTCTGATACCAAATGTAATGCCCTGCTAAGCTACTGCACAAGTACTAGAGGGTGGGTTAATAGTACTTTAAAATAATTAATAGGATAATTCCTAATTATCTTGGAAACTCTACCAATTAATGCAGAAATACGGAAATGTAAATATAAGACAACAAAGAAACAATCACAAACACACGATGCTAATGGGTTCGGATCCACCCAAGTCTCCCCGACTTGTTCTCGGTGATCCTACATCCCAACCACCCGGATCCCCTCCGGATACTTGAGTTAGAAACCCTAACTCAAGATTTGCACTATGAAATACTTGTGAAAAACCTTCACAAAGTCAAATCATACACAAAGGAAATTGTGACTCCCACAACCCGGGATCACAAACAAACTCTCATAACCGAGAGTAAAACACTTACAATAATGAAGTAAATGAAATACAAAATTGCTTACCGACAAAATCCTATGCCTTTAGTATAACTTACGATTTAGGGCAAAACGGATTTTGGGGAAGATGAAGAGGCACCAAACCCTAGCTCCAAGTAGATGACTAGCAATGGAGTCATAGGTAGATGTTGGTGACCTAGAATCAAGCACTTGGCTTGGAAGGCTCACAATCAATGAATCTCTCTTTTGAATTAAGAGTGAGGGAGAGATTCTTGAATGGAATGAATGAGCTTTAAATGAGATTGAATGCTTTCTCTTTGATCTCTAAACTTCTCTTGAAATTAGCCTTTTGTGCAATGAATGCAGCACACCAAGTATATATAGGTTAGAGGAAAGAGAGAGAGAAAAACGTTTCAATTAAAGTTCCAACGGCTCTATTCTGAACCAAACTAGTCGGTCAAAGAACAACCACTGACCGACTAGTTCATCAACTAGTCGGTCGGTCAATCAACATGAACCGACTACGTGGTGCACAGTGAATAGATCGAAGTTCAGACTTAAGGAACCAGTTGGTCCAAGAAGACTTGCCAACCGACTAGTTTCACAACTAGTCGGTCGGTGAGTGAACTTAGACCGACTAAGAGATAAAAACAAATAGTCTGAGTACAAATTGATTTAGTCGGTCCAAGAACAAATGTTGACAGACTAGTTCATCAACTAGTCGGTCGCCAAATGTACATAGACCGACTAACGATAAACAGTAACTTGGCATGTACATGGAAAGCTCAACTATTCGGTCTAAGAAGGATCACTGACCGACTAGTTCACCAACTAGTCGGTCGATGAGTCAACGTAGACCGACTAACTGTAAACAGTAAAGAGCTTAGAATTGAGATGGCAAACTAGTCGGTCTAAGAAGTTTTACCGACCGACTAGATCACCATCTAGTCGGTTGGTTCTTCTTCTTGAACCAACTAACATGCATAAGAAGTCGCGAATCGAAGCGCGAAGCTTCGGGAAAGTTCGTATGGACTTCTACTAAGATCCTAGATCTAAGATATGAGCGTTATGAAGATTAAAACGTAAGACCTACTCAAGGCTTAACATTCTACCATACGAAGCTAGAAGACTATAAATAAAACTTGACGAACCGTCTTCGAAAGCTTCGATCCGAATCTTCATGACTTCTAAAATGGTCCAAAAGCTTCAACGAAGCTTTAGGCATACGATCACGCGCTTTGAGAAGTCTCGAGACGTCGCTTTGGATGTTCATATGAATTTGGCGACGATCTCCATAACTGTGCTCACAAAGTGTTGGTTCACGATATATTTATGTTTGTTCATCATCCAAAACCAAATCCAGGGAGTCCAATACTCAACAATATATCTGCGTGATATATTTGTGTGTGTATCTGTAGCTACATCTATAAATAGGATATTATTTTAGATGCTTGTGTGACTATGTGTCTGTATGATGGTGTTTTAAGTATATGTGTTGGCATATGTTTGAACTATGAGATACGGGTATGGTAGAACCATTGTATAATTTGAGATGTAGGTAGTGTGTGTATCTGTATAAAGTGTGTGTTATATCTATTGTGTGTGGATCCATGTATGGATCCATGTGTCTTACTCATGTACGAGTGAGCATACTCTAGGTACATTGTATATTATGTTTGTCTGTTGTGTTGTATATGCATATGCGGTAAAATACGTGATATGTATGTAGTATATGTATGGTTGTGAGCATTTATGCGTATACATGTGTGTGTGTCTATACCATTATATGTATATAAGTGCATGTTGGTGTTGGTGTATAGCTATCTACTAGGGGTGTATACATATTTCGGTGTAACGTTATAGTTTTATGTGTGCTTATAGTTAGACATATGTGCAAGTTGGTATGATTTGTATCCTAGCATGTATAGGCGTGTGCCCATGCATGTGTAGGTATATGTTTAGTAATACGTATATGTTCTCATAACATGGATATGAGTGCTTTGTGTGCAGTAGTAGAGATATTATATTGTATTGTATTGCATGCCTCTACGGGATGATATATGTGCAGGTGTTTGGATGTGTACTAGGAGGCGTACTTGGTTGCACACTTATAACTATGTATAAGTGTGTATATGTAGTAGTATACTAGCCCTATGTGAGGTACCACACTTGTAGGTACTTGTGTGTATATATGATATATGTGTCTATGTTTTTGCATTAATATGAGGTATGTGTGTGATAGTGTAAGTATATGTTTGTGTGTGATATGTATATGTGTATTAAGTATCTGCGTATATATGACCATGAGTATGTGGCTATTTAATATATGTGTATTATCTTCATTTGTATAGATGATTGGGTGTACGTATACATGTATGTCTCTCTGATTGTAGGGTGATATATGTATGTATTAACCTATAGGTATAGGTGGTAGTGTGGCTTGGGCGTCTATGGAGTGTCTCCATATTGTAGTGATATTCATTGTACTGATGTTGTATTAGAGTGCATATATGATATTACATTATATTGCTGATGTGATATGACACATGTGTGGGGACACGCAGGTATGTTTGATATTTGTGTGCATGCATCCCATGCATATATATGTGATGCATATGGATGAGTGTAGATTATACCTAGAGATAGAGATATGTTAGGTAAATATGGGTGGATTAGTGTGCCTCCTTGTGTAGCGGTATATGGCATGGGAATTGAGCCTTGACCTTGTTTTTGCGGGATGACCTTTATAGTCTAGACCAGCCCAGCCTTTGGGTTGACCCTTAAACTAGGAAGTCCGAGGACAGACTTGAATTTTAAGGTGGGTAGAATGTAATACCCCTAAGTGGGGTATACTAAGGGGTTTGTGTATGCTTGTATACATGTATGAATAGTGTATTATTTTTGTGTAATAATAGTGTATTTGTTGTAATATTGTTTTTGTGTATGTTGGTTTGGGAGTAGTTTAGTTAGATATATGTTTTAGAGGGTAGTTCGTGCTTAATGACATACTTTTGATTATTGGAAGAGGTGTATGTTGATAGGTGGGGGTGCATATAGTGGGGAGATATTATGTTGAGGAACTTTCCTTAAAAGGAAAGGTTTCTTTGTAATATTTGAGAAGTTGTAGATATTTGCTTAGAAGTGGATCCCACCACTTTTAATACCCTTATCCCTTCATCTCCCTCTCCCTCTCCTTACTCATTTGGGTTGAAATCTTTCTTGGAGAAAGGGAAGGAAAAGAGAAGGAAGAAGGAGAAAAAGGAATGGAGATGAAAGGAGGTGGCTTTGGCTTGGAGATCTTGAAGAGGAACTTGAAGGAGCTCGTGATGGAGTTCATGCTTGGTTTGTGGAAGGCATAAGAGGTCTTCATGGAATAGGAATCCTACTCCTCTAGTTTAGCGTTGGCATGCACGGTATTTGTTTCTTAAAGCTCTCATTTTGCTTGTTGACATGCTAGAGCATCCCCCTAAAATCCTTGCAGTTTTATAGCATTTTCATCCATGAATTATGAACACTGTAGGCCGAAATAAAATAAAAAGACATATTCGTGGAGCTTATGAAATTCTACACCATGTTTATATATAATATCACATATGTTTAGTTCAAAAATTAGGAGAAACAGATGCTAGTTTGCGACATAACAGTTTTAGCCAGTTTTGACACCCCTTCACTAATTTAGTTGTTTGCTATAGACATGCAAATCATGATTTTTAGGACATTTTGGACATGTACACTTCCTAATGCACAACTTTCATGTTTTGGCTTAAACCTAAATCTATTTGGAACTGTTAGTAATTTATTGTTTTAGTTGTGACAGATTTCAGCTTTCTGGCAGAATTTCTACGTCTTACCATTTTGGCCACTATAAATCACACACTCAATATTATTTTCTGAAATTTGATATGTATACCCATGACACATGGATCTACAAATCTCATTTGTATATTTAGGTCAAGTTTATTATAAAACATGGAAGATAACTGTCCATGAATCTGACTGTTTGACATTCCAGTAATGTGTTGTATATTATGGCTTTTCATTTATGATGCCATTGATGATTATTGATGATGGGTGGTTGAAACATGAAGTGCATGTTCCCATATGTTGATCTAAGATGTTCGTGCTTCCTTTTAATTGTGTAGCTATGCATACTCTCTTTGTAACATGTGGTACTCAAGTTGGAATGGAAACTTTGCTTCATAATGCCCATGTTATCTTGCAACTATTTTTCTGGAACTTGGTGTATGTTTTCCCTTTAATGATGAGAGTGGATGTTGCCTTATGTATTTTCTTCAATGTTGTAACGTTATGAAACGTAAGCATGTAGATATGACATGGAAAGTGAGATATGATGGGTCGAATCCACGGGAAGAAATCTGTTGCAACCACAATTCAAATCAAATAGAAATCCTACGAAAAGAAACTAACCACTTCAACAATGATGGCGATGGTGATGTGAACACGTAAACAATATAAACATAGAAAATCGTGTCTGAAAATATCTATAAAAAGTATGCACATGGTATGGGTTCGTTAGGATCAACGATTCGTATTAATTTGGTTGATAGGTATAACGCAATGAATTCTCCTTTTGGGAGCAATTCACCGGAAAATACCCAATATAACTCAATGAATTCTCCTTTTGGGAGCAACTCATCGGAAGATGCCCTTTTGGGGGTTCAAACACAATATTCAAAAAGATCGTCGCTAAAGTTATAATACGATATGAAACTCTCTTTTGGAGAGATCAAAACTACGGTATGAAACTCCCTTTTAGGGAGATCAAAACTCACCCTTTTGGGGCGATCATCGACTAACTCAATTCTTTTGGAATCTGAAAAAGGCGATTTACGAACAAAGATTACAATTTTAGCGACGTTTTAACGAGTTAGCACGAGGAATACAACCAAATAAACACAAATTATATCACCTAACTACTCCATACCATGCACAACAGAGATTTAGCTACACATCATGCAAAAATAAACAAGTTTCATAGCCAAATACTTCAAGTTCATAGCAAAATACAATAGAAAACACCAAAATACGTGATAGAAGTTGAAGAAAATATCACCAATTCTCCTTGAAAAGACTTCAAACTCTCTGGAAATAATAAAACAAGCCTCTGGAATTTTACAGAATTTTTCAGGGGGAGAATACGGCTCCTAGAGCCTCCAATACGCTCAAAATACGCCCCAATCTGCTTGTATACGCTCAAAAACCCTAAATACGCTTATATAATAGGCATTGCGGGTTTTGAGTTGCTAACGGGTCAAAACCCGCATCCTCTTACGCCCCAAACCCGATCCGCAGCCGCCGTATCTCTCGACCGTCGATCCAAGCGGGATCGAGCCACTACTTGCCACGTAGCATTTAAAATACGTGCGCCCGTTCCGCTTCATTTGCATCTGACTTCGACTCGGATTCTCTTCTCACCATTGGATATGCATCCAACGATCCTCAAATCTCCGCGTCGATCGCATACGGCTGCCTTCAGATGAAGAAATGATGGTTCGGATTTTGCCACGTCACCCTGAGGAACTCTTCCGCCCGCTGCTGCTTCGTCGCTTTTGAATTCGAGTGGGATGATTCTTGGCCGTAGGATCATAGGATGGACGATGTAGATGCAGCCACGTCGCCCTGATGTATATACAAATCATGCGGCTTCAATTCTCAGCCGTCAGATCTTCGATCGTGCGGCCACGACGATCTGCGGCATATGTATATCGCTCTACAATTTCAAATTGAGGCAGGGATCATCGTCGCCGTTGGATCAGAATCCTACGGACCGTACGCGGCCACGTCGCCCACTTAATATTAGAACGCGGGATGAATAACAACCGTTGGATGCGGCGGGATGCGGCTAGATTAGTGACGCGTGGCCAAGAGCTGGCGATTCTTCGATCCGCCTTCGGGGTCGCTCCTCTCCGTTGGATCAGTATCCAACGGTCCATATAGTTCCACGTCGCCGCTTCCATTTAAATGTGCGTAATGACTTGCGTAATAATTCCTAGCCGTTGGATCTTGATCCAACGGTGAGTAGATTTTCCAAGCGCCGATGATTTCACGCCGTGCGATTGGGCGGGGAGCGTTAGGATTGCGCCACGTGTCAGCAGCGGATAGGCTGGCGGCCGTATATTCCGTATTTCATGTGTATTTCCTCATTTAAATGGTATTCTACATTCAAAAATTCACAGTAATTAGCAAAGATATCAGAAAAATACAAATAAATAGTCGTTGGAATCGTGAGATCGAGACCAAGCTAGGAAAAATATAAAAAGTGCAGAAATACTTCGTTAAATGCTGTTTTGTGCTCAAATAAGGTGTTTTCTCTAATAAATAAATGTGTAGAAAATATGTATGAATTAGAGAACAATGTAGCATCACATGAGCACGAAATAGGGCTAAATGGGGGGTTAAATATGTAATATCGAACCCGAATCAATGGGTGATGCACAAACGTTGAGTAGGAGGGGCACTACGTGCATGGGCCAAAGTGTCGTGGTAGGAGGCAGGTGTATTCGTCATTGGCCACATCTTGATTCCATTAGGTAGTTGCCGTGGTTGTTGATAAAAGAGTAGTTACACTACACTTGCAAGATGGCATAAGATGGGATCCCTAGGCATTTGCATTGCAACATGTTGCATCTTGGCTTGTGGTTGGTGGGGTATTTATGATTGGTGTGCTAATGTATTTGATTGGGCGTGTGCCTTGTTTATTGCTTGGTTCTGTGTTGCTTGCTTACCCTTAGTGTGTTACTCGTTGTATTTACTTTGCGCACTTTACTTCTCTACAGTAGTGTATACCTTGATTGCATTAGCACTTTATGTTTATTGTGGTAAAAGTAGCTAGTCATGTTTCTTTTTTGCCCAACACTCTGTTAATTTGTCACACCCATCCTCACTTGCATTATTGCAACTTGCCATGTATAGTCATACTTGCCATGCCATGTTTACTTCAGCTCATTGCTATGTCATATTTGTACACTGCCATGCATGCACATGTAGTTCCTCCTTAGCTTACTTTCAAGTATTATTAACTATCATGCCATGTAAGTACTTTAACTGTTTTGCATTGTAGTGTAGTCTATGCAGTTAAGTCGGTGAGTCGACAGGGAGTCGGCAAGTACCGACTCATGACTAGTCGAACGAGTTGGCGACTAGTTGCACCCAGATGTTAACTTATTTTATTTCATGTATTAGATGTTGCTTCTGTTTTTAGGTTTGTACTGGGCATATAATTTTCTAGCTC
This sequence comes from Scilla litardierei, assembly GCA_030789695.1. Taxonomy (NCBI): domain Eukaryota; kingdom Viridiplantae; phylum Streptophyta; class Magnoliopsida; order Asparagales; family Asparagaceae; genus Scilla; species Scilla litardierei. The sequence continues at coordinate 397,012,365 of CM061142.1, forward strand.
AGATAAATTCTATGAAAATTCGCTATTTTTTAATCTTTTGCCTGCATATTATTGCAGATACTGTCATGTTAGATTTCAATCAGTATACACCTGGTTCACGATGGAGGCGAACAACCATCAGTCGGAAGGATCATAGGGAAGCAGGCAATGAGACAATTGGATTATTTGGTGGAATAAGAAAATATAAGCCAAGAATGAGATCTCCACGTGGAAACGGATGTGGCCAGTCGTAGTTTTAGAGTGAACATTTTCTAGAGTTCATTACTGATGGTCATCTGCTGAAAATCTCTTGGCAGGGAGAGTTTCAAGGCCTTCTTGGCTTCCTCTTGGAATTCAACTCGATCCATTGTGAATGTTTTGATTACCACAAAGTTAGAACGGGAGACAAACAATTTTTCCTCTTGTATAAAGTCAGACTAAGTCGGACCAAGTCGGACCAAGTCGGACCAAAAATCGGACCAAATCGGTCAAAAAGTCAGACCAAGTCGATGCCTAGTCGGTGTCCGACTCACCTCCCGAATTTTGAAAAATTTCAAGTCGGTCCTCCATTGACTCTCGACTAGTCGACGACTAGTCAGTGCCTCGATAGCATAAACTGTAGTTGCTTTCATGCGAATGGTAGACTAGTTAGAGCATGGATATCCTACTGGGTCACGCTATGACAAGTTCCTACCCGTGGTTTCAGGTGTTGGTGGCTGGAGCTGATGGAGTGGAACTGGAGTGGTGGTTGTAGTATGGGTTGGTTTTGTGAGACGAGTTTGTGTGACTTTGTACTTCTGGGCTCTTTTGGCTTTGGGTTTTTCTTGTTTGGTGAGAGAGTATAGATGTGGTTTGTATAGAGATTTATATGGGAGTTTTGTGTATATATGAGTTGTTGAGTTCTGAGTTGGTTTTTCATTTATTTTTGTTTTTTTTGTTTTCTTTCTCTGAGCTACTGTTGTCTTTGTTGTTTGGTTGTGGGAACTTTTTCTGTACTATCCCAGCAGTGCGCAGTGGACCTGCAGTCTGGGTTTCTTTCTCGTCTTCACCCTCGACTCCCTGGGTATCCTGCAGAGCACGGCGTGACATCCACGAAGGCCAAACTTTAACGAATTTTCCCTCCCTTACCGTTGAGCTTCACAAGTGATTTTATATATCAAATCGAAGAGCATTGAACAGTGAACACATAGAAACAAACATGGCTCAATTCCAACTTCGTTTGACCCTCAAACGTAAGTCCAAAGATGCCCAAAAAAATTACGTGTTTCTGAAAACGTAGCTGCCAAAGCCCGTGTTCGAAACCCTAACTATGGGGCCCACCGAGTGGGCCCCACATTCACAGCCCCCCAACTGGGCGTGTGCCTCGCGCAGCTCTCAGATGGGCGCATGCCTGGCACGTGCCCAGAGGGCGCTGCTAGCGCCCTTACGGGCGCCAGCCTTATTGATCCGGCCCAATGGGCCAGGTCAAAGGTGTTCATCTGCCCTTTATATCTTAAAGCTTTTGGGCCCCTTTAAAAAATGATTTCTTTGTGTAACGACCAGTATATATGATACGTTTTATCCATGTTCTCCCGTGTGTTTGTCTTTTCGTATCCGTGGTTGAGACGTATTGGACCCCGTACCCGTACCCATTTCTGTCTCATTCTTATTTTTATCATCATCATTATAATAATCCTTTTCAGAAATCATTTTAAATGTCTCTTCATAAAAATTTGTTTTAAATTTCAATTCAAAATTCAAATTTAGAATTTAAAGTTTTTTTAAATGTTTGAAACCTTCCTACTAAAACTCATTTAAACCTATAATTAAAAATTGGTTTTATTAGCCCTAATTCTCCTAATTAAACACATTTAATACTAATTCTATTATATTTCATTCTTTCCCATTTAACTCTAGCCTATTTTGGAATCCACATGGCTGCACCCATCTAATGCACGCACACACACACACAGCCATTGTGCATTAAAAACACAAGCTAAAACATAAACCCTAAGAGCCTACTCACGAATTGGGACTACTTGAGACCCATACATTTTGAAACCAACGCTTTTATAACCTACTGTTCTTATATAATAGAAACCCCAGGCCACATGTAGCTTCACGTGAGCCTACACCTAGCCCCTTAAAATAAACCCTAGCTCTTTCTTCTCTTCACCTACAAACACAGCCGCCTGTCTTCCTATTTCTCTCCACCCACAAATGAAGCCGCCCAGTTTCCTCTCCACGCGAGGCCTCCTTCTCACAACGCACGAGGCAACGCGTAGCGGCTCCCCTCACTCGCACAACCCGGAGCCCCACCGACAGCCGCGATCACCCAGCCTCCTCCGAGAGCTCCTCCCATCCTCGCCGCAAATCCACAGGCCACGCCTCCCCTCCGAGCCCTAAGGCGCCGCCACCCCTTCCTCATCTCCCCCTCGCCTCGGACTGTCTCCCTCTATCCTCTGACGGCCCAGTTCACCGGCAAACACTCCGTCAACCCCCCACGCCCAGGAACCCACGCCAGTGGCCTCATTTCATCTATCGTGGCTTCTTCCCCCGTCCTCCCTCTCTTCAACTCCGCGGCATCACCCACTCGCCTCCACGTAAGCTCCGTCGGGGCGAGCTCAGATCCGACGTCCCACGGTCTTTTCCTCCGCCCAAAAATGCCGCAAGCTCCTCCCTCTCTCGCCCATGCAGCACAGCAAGCCTCCACGCCCAGCTGCACCCTCATGCTCACCCCCACGCCAGGACAACCTCCGGCACCCCTCGCCAATATCAACAACCACCAACCACCCGCACCGCAAGCCTCCAGCAGACGCTTTCCGTCGCCGCCGCATCAGGGCTCCGCCTGCGGCGCTCGCCTGAGTTCCCTCCAAGACGTAGCCGTTGTAGCCTCACTTGCAAGCCATGCAAGGAAGACGAAAGGAGATGGGTGCTGAAGATGAACGGTGAGTCTTTGTGCATAGGTTTCATGTTCATACTGGTGCATACTGCAACAGTCACATGTATAAGATCTGTACCTTATAATATTTATTAACTTTGAGTTATATAGTAGTACATATGATAGTTACGGTTATAGTAGTAATGCAAGTATACTTATTAAATTGCAGTTTATATATGATAGTTACCAGTTACATATATGTTAGTAATAGACAACCCTAAACAAACAGTAAGTAGTTAATATAAGTTTTGTTGTATATTCATGGTAGCATTATTTCACATACTTTTCCTTATTATGTTAATTCTTAGTTGGGATATATATGACCATACCCTATAGAACATATGAGCTGACATGGCTAGTCTTGATACAAGTAAGCCATCTAATATGATTAGTTGGTTGGTACATACACAGTGTCATTATATGTTAGGTTATTAATATTAACAGTAAGACTCTAAATAAGATGCTACATAATTAGTATGTTCACTTTATCTCTATGCTTATGTTAAAAAAAAGAAACATTGTTATGAAGACTGGATTAGTGGTATGAGGTCAGTATGAATATAGATGGGAGGTAATAGTATAAACAGTAAATCATATCATGATAATCTATATAAAAACAGTATTTATATATATGTTAGACCTAATAATTTATCAATAGTTGTTAACGTAATACCGTAAACTTGTTGACGCAGAGATGTCCGCGCCGTTCCTACAATCTCAACGACATCAAAATCACCGGAAACGGGCAAGTGTGCAATTAAATATGAATTTTTGAAGTTGATGATAATTACGTCATTTTTACTTTAATTTGTATATCTTGAAAATTGCACGTAAAATGATGTATGAAACTGTTTCCATGATGCTCTAGACTAAAAATGTGACATTTTGACATATAACTCGATAGGTTTCGATTTTGGACATTAACAGAGAAAATTGTTTCCTGTGACCAGTAACCCGTCTCAACATCTCTTCAATTTTTGTAAATGTTGTGCAATAATGAAACATTGACGACTTGAAATGAATGAACATCCTGCTTGGTCATTAGAGAGTGACATCGTGAAATCGTGTGCCTCGAAGGCGAATTCGTGACTTTCGTGATGTCGTGTGAGTCGACTAGGCTGGCTCGTGTTCTGGCAAACTTTTGGGTGGGGTTAGGGTTGAGCGGTCACTGGGCGTATGAAAGGTACTCTCCTCAAGAGCACCACCCGCACGCGGTGGGTTAGCGTCAATCACAGTAAGCCCCCGTGAGAGGAACGACCTTCTCATCACGACCTAAAGGCGAGAACCCTAGATTAGATGTAAACTCTTGACATGGAACTTGCAACACTAACTTGGTCTCATGAAATTGATATGCTAATGAATTCAGAGAAAATCTTCACTTTAAACTTGCAACTATTTAGAAATGCATGTAAGGGATGTTTTATCTCCGTTTCAAAATAACTGTTAATGTCAAATTGCTGCAGTCATTCTTTTATAATATTAAATGCTTCTTAAATTCATATCTGTCGTATATCTTGTCTTGGGATGCTAACTCTTTCTTGCAGACCTTGCTGACATACATTCATGTTTTTGGATGTATGTCAGATCCCGAGTTTGAGCACTAGGAAGTTCTCTCGAGACGCCTGACTTAGAGGGCCAGAGTTCGCCGTAGATGCTGTCTCTCCTTGCAGAGGACTAGTGACCTTCCCCGTCGTTATCTTTTGTTTACCTTCAGTTGTTGTTGTGTTTTTTAGTGTATGTTTTCTTTTGTTGCTACTTTAGCCCTGCTGTGGCATGTCTTGTAATTTTGTGTATGCATTATATATCTGGATGTGGTATTTATCTTTGAATGTTCTGATTGTTCTGATACGCAAATGCAAGGACCCCTTTTCTGTGCTTTTATCACAGACGCTTATTGAACTCGAGCTTCACCGCTCCAGCTCAAGCGGACCGCGTAACGTTCTCGCTTCCGGTGTCTTTTGGGAAGCGGGGCATTACACTTTGGCTTTGTTTCTTTCTTTTGGTCCCCTTTCCAATCACATTGGGCTTTGACCAAAACAAATGGGTCTGGGACTTTCTGGGATCCTTGTGTTGAGCTTGTTCTATGCCTTTAATTATAAAATATATTCGTAAACGTTTTACAATATATGTTATTCCTTTTAAATCTTATGTAATAATCCCACATCATTTAATATTCTTTAGGCTAAATCGCAAACCTTTTGCAACGTAATTAATTCCCATACATCTGAATGTATTATCTCCTTAATTCTAGCTATTACTTGACGAAGGTCACACTCTGTGTGAGACCCTTGTAATACACCATGTTCATAAATACGAGTATAATATATGTATATTTGAATGTATTTGTACGCGTAATATTTTGAGTATTTTTATAAATTTTTCCCTAATTTTTATAATGGCTAAATTATTTTTAAATAATTTCAAAACACTAGTTGAATTATTATGGTTGAAGTATTTGGGTGAAATACTACGTATTTTGGTTGGTATGAAGTATTAATTATGTATTTCTATTTTCATAAAAATTAAATCTATGGAAATTTCTCCTTTTGATACCTAGCCCCATTAGGTGTTCTCTTGCTTAGTATGGCCCCAATTGTGCCACATAAGTGGACACATGGCATGAGATTAAGGCTTGGAGGGTGATGAAGATAGTTAAGCCATACTTAAGGGAAGAAAAATAAAGAAAAAGGAAGAAAAAGGAAAGAAAATTAGAAAGCTCTCTCAAAATCTCTCTTACCCAAGCACAAACCCAATCCCCCTAAGTTCCACCGTAGAGGGAGATAACTTGGAGCATTGAGGGAGATGAAGAAGGAGTTCTTCAAGGAGAAAAAGGGCCAAAGACTCCAAGAGAAGGACTTGATGATGTAGGGGTCAATCTATTCTAGTTAGAGTTAGAATCTTAAGAATTGCATAAGATTAGATGTTTAAATTTGTAAGAAATCAAGTTCATGTTGGCTGTTTCTGGAAGACAGTTTCTGCTGTAACTTCATCTATGCACAATTCTTATTCTAAATGTCAAAAATCATGAAAAAAATACAATTTGGAAAAATAAACCAGTTAGCTCCAACTTTGGTTTGTTAACCTTGGCCAAATTCTATTTATATTTCGACTGAACCATTAATCTATGCCGTAGTATTAGATTCTGCCAGAATCTGCACCATATTACCAAAAATGATAGAACTCCCATTGTAAAAATCCAATAAGGGTTATTTTAGTCAATTTGGAAATATGGCTTCAGTAGCTACACATTTCGTGTTTTAGTCTCACTGAAATTATGACACTAAGATATCACAAATGACAGATGTTAGGGCTCACTGATGCTGTCTGAAAAACAGTTTCTGTACCCTGTGGGGTTTAGATTGTAAAAATTAGCCTACTTGCTTAAAAATCATGATATTTAATATATGAAAGAATAAGTTGTTTATCTACAACTTTCATTTACAAACTTTTAGCAAATTCCCAATAAAACTTGATGTTAACAGCCTCTGTTTTGTGACTCTTTATGTTTTCCTGAAATCTGGACTGTGTCATTGGTGTTTAGGCTCCATTATGCAAGATATGGTTATGTGACATGCTAATGTGTTAATGCACATGCTAATGTAAACATAATAATGTCTATGTTGTCATGCTAAGCTATGTACAAACTTCATCTTATTCACCATGCTAGTTTCCATTGATATGCCATGGCTATGACTGTTTCATGTTAGTCCCCATGTAAATGGCTATGCTATATGTTCCTTGTCATGTTAGGTTCAAAGTGTTATATTTCCAGTTTCCATTGTTAGCCTCATGTTAACATGTATATGTTATGTACCATGTAAATGGCTCGTGTTATGTGAACGTTGGATGGTTGTATAAATGGTGGAAACAAGATTGCCCTTTAACTTCAAGTTAAAGGATTTTGACATGGAATTGTAATTTATTGATGGCACACGATGTTGCATGATTTGTCATCTTTTTCACTTTAGGCTTAGACGCGGGGTAATGTGGTAAACTCAGGGTTTAGGGAGTGTATGATCGACGAAACCATCCAGTTGTACATACCACTTCGGTGACATTCTCCTCCTGAAATATGGAAGGTGTTCTGGATGACATACCACTCTGTGGTGTTCTCTTCCCGAGAGAGGAAGGGTGTTCTGGATTACATACCACTTCGGGGGTGTTCTCCTCCCATGAGAGGGATGATGTTGATTATCAGGATGGATGGTTCTTGTTGCGCATCATATTCTCTGACCAGGAGTTTGTACGATCAACTAGGGTATGCTTTTCTTTACTAGAATAGGTTCACGTGCTAACCGTAGGCACATTCTGGGCGATGTCATGGACTTGACATCTGTAGAGTTGCTAGAACACTCTTGCTATGCCACATTTACTTTTTCTGCCCCATTTTTCTTTATTGTCATATTTACTTTCTGCCATTTTCTTTTGTCGTTACTCATAGCTGCAGGTGTACTTCAGTATGCTACATGAGTTAGTTTATCTTATTTCATTATTAACACCCAGAACATGTTTCATATTGATTATACCCCTAAGAAAAGGATATGTGCCGTGATATTGAAGTACAGATCTCAAATGATATTGTAATTGATTTTGTAATAATTTGTAAAATACATATGCTTGAGATAGTTCTAAGACTGACCCCACCTAGCGTAGATAGATTATCCTACTGGGTCACGCGTTGACGTGTCCCATTTATTTTTCCAGGTTTATGAGTAGTGCAGACTAAGCTGGACTTGACCAGGAGATTACTCAGAGATGGAACCCTCAGAGGGTGACCTTGTTCGCTTGGTTCTCAGGGGTAGTCTAGGGAGTACGTTGTACTGTGTATGAACATCTATGTCCTTGTGGGTTCATATATGTCCTTGTGGGTTTTTCTGGGTTTCTCTTCTGTTTACACTTTTGTACCTGGTGGTGAGATGATGTAAATAGAGATGTAATTTTGTATTAATAATAAAGAAGTTCGAACTGTGTACTTTTGTTTAGTTCTCTGTGTTATTTCTGTGGTGGACCTTTACTTGTACTTCCCAGTACGTGCGCAGTGACCTGCATATTCTCCTTGTACTCTCTTTTTTCTCTTCTTTCTTTGTAACACTTGCTGCTTTGGGAATACTTGGGATGGATTCGTACTTTCCGGGTATCCTGGGGAGCGGGGCATTACAACCCTACAGCCTGATTCTACTACAGGTCTCGAAACCCCAGACGGCAGTGACCACGAGCAGCAGGTGTCGTCCCTGTTTCGGTATCATCATTATGCGGTTAACTTATATACATGAGTATTGTCGGGACCATCCTGACTGTGTCCGTGATGAATGCCACAGTTTTAGTTCTTTCATCATAACTATGTCGCTTAGCCAAGCCTAGGTTATGGTCAACTGTCAATCCTAATAGCTTGAACTCGGTTAGTCTCTATCGGTCGTTAGTCTATCAATGTTGGACTTCTTCCAACATATTTTTGCCAAAGTTTTCACTAAAGACCAAACCAACACATGCGACACTAAATCCCAATAAACTGGAGAGACGAATTCTCTCTTGGTCATTACTCTCCTGGCACGCTTCAAGTGTCACCCAACCAAAGACCTTCCAACAGGCCTTGCCTCGAAGCTAGGTTAGAGATCTAAGTGACACCGTTCACGTACAGGTTCGTATAATGACCTCAAGTCTAAGGACCAGCTTGCCTATCACTGAGAGTTATCACTGACAGATTAGTTAATGTTAACCATATGATAACTCTCGTTGGGTCGTTCAGTGAACTTATTCTCCAATGAGCACATGTGTCTCGCCTCCAACTTCACCAAGTCGAACTACCATGAGATCATCGTCACCACTCCATAGTGAAGAAAAAGACACAATGGTCTATTCGATGTATTGATATCCTTTTCTCGAAACATCTACGATCACGAATGATTTTAGACTTTTGCTACAAACAGTCAAGCAATTCTCCAGGATCAAGATCCTCATCTCGATACTTGTTTGACCTCGCATCAAGTCTCATGACTTTACCTAAGTTCTATTGTAGACTACATTAATATGAACTTAGGTATATTCTTACCAAATAGCTTACTGTTATTTCGAACACGATGTTTGGACATATACACAAAGATAAATTGCCTCGATGGCATACACATCTCCAAACAGGAATAACTCTCTCTGAGGACACATCTCCCAAGACAGTAGGAGAAAGTTTGCATAAGGAAGATTTCTTATGATGTGGTTGTAGTATCTATCATTTATTCCATGCTATGTACACGACCCGATGTCATATATGCACTTGACTTTCTCAGTCGATATCAATCAAATTCAGGGGAGAAGCATTTGATTAGCGTAATGAACATACTTAAGTTCTTGAGAAGGACTAAAGATATGTTCTTGGTCTATGGTGGGAGTAGTAATCTTTCAACAGAAGGATTTACTAACTCCAGAATTTAAAAAGATATATATGATGGTAAGTCGGTGTCAGGATATGTTTTCACCTTCAAAGAGGGGCAGTGAGTTGGAAGAGTTTCAAGCAAGACGATTTAGCAAACTTTACGATGGAAACTGAGTAGTTCATAGTAAATGGTGCAGCAAAAGAGGTGGTTTGGATAAAAAAAAGTCTGTTGCCGAACTTGGAATGGTCCATTCGATTGTTGATCCAATATCTTTGTATTGTGACAATAATGCGATAGTTGTCCTTGTCAAGGAACCAAGATCTCACAAGAAATCTGTGTGTTGGATCAATGTACTTTAGGGTCTTCACCCCCTTCCTTGGAGTTCCAAGATAAGGTAACTTGAAGTGCCCTGGTTAGACTCTTCGTGAATCCCAATTCTTATTACATTCATTGTTATTATCCTAAAGGCCTTTGAAGAACTGATAGTCTTTGTGAAATATGTACCACTATGTCACAATACAACAACAAATAGGGAAGATTTTGTTGTTGGCTTGACCTCATTTAAGTAGCATAAAATGAAGTAGGCAATGATACACTACATAGCATGACCTCATTTAAGTAGCATAAAATGAAGTAGGCAATGATACAATAAATAGCATTGAGGATAGCTTTGCAAGATAAAGGGGGTATTTGTTTAGAGGATTATCAAGGAAACTACACAGATAGAGTCGAAGGTTATAATCGAAGCATTTTAAATAAATGATGATTTCATCTTTCTCATAGCTAAAGATGGTTTGCTCTGTTGCGATGATGCACAATGCATATTGGTCCTTTAAAAGGAAGATTTGAGATGCCAAGTCTTCCATGTTGACAAGGAAGTTGCACAATGTTGAGAGGAGTTATACAGTCTTTCGTAACCAATCTAGAGGTAGACAAACTTGGAGAAATGGTATGTGGTTCTTCGATGAAAGGATCGTCGTGGGTAGCATTTTTATCACATTTGACCAAGTTTTCACTCCACAATGAACTAAACAAGCACCCTATCTCTTAAAAACCAATCTTTTGTTTCTTCTTACAAGTTGTTGATTATTGGGGGTGAAGCTAAAAATTTTTGGGGGTTGTCTCCTCTTCTAGATTCAAAATGTCTATGACTACAACCATATCAGGGTTGGGACAGAAGAATGTACGTCTTGATTTATCTTTCTAAACCAAGCAAAGAGCTGATCATTTAAATCGATGGCACTGCTGTTGTGCGCCAACAAGAGCACACCAATACAGCGGAATAAACATGATCATCAAAGACCGAGGACAAGGACGAGCAACACAATACAAACGAGAAGCACTAATAAAGATAGCAACTTTAGGCCGTAGGCCAGCCAAGGGAACACCAATGAGCTTTATTACGAAAGGAAAGAACAAATACAAATCTTCTCTCTTCACAAACGAAGAAGAAGCACACAATGATCTCTCTAAAAGCTCACAACAATATCTCTCAAACTTGGCTCTCACAATTGGCAGCTCAAATTCTCTCCAATGTGTCCCACACCAAACCCTCCTCTAAAACTACCTATATGTACCCCTAGGGTGCAGTAGACACCATCATTGAGGGGGATGCACCTAGATATACGAATCCCGACTTTAACGGAATTCCTATCGAATTATAGCTCTACACATTTAATGCACTGAACCTTAGTAGACATGCGTGCTACACCTTACTAGCCTCCGTCACATCAAGTTGGCCATGTTGTGTCAATATTTTCCATGTTTTTACCATGAATTTCCATGTCATTTCGATTGCCCGAATCCATATTTTCATATTATATCACGCTTTTCTCGATATTCTTGATCATTTCGATGTTTTATGTGTTTTTAGGGAATTCGACGCGATTCGGAGCGATATGGGGTTCTGGACACAACATCGATGCCAAAGCTCACTTCGCCTTACCAGGATGACCCAAGGAGGCGAAGCGAGGGAGAGGAGTAGAAGAAGAGAGAAGTAGAAGAAGAGGAGAATGAAGAGAATGGGAGAAGAAGAATTGGGGACTTATGCTAGATCGCTCAGCCGAGCACATGATGCGCTCGGCCGAGCTGTGATACGCCAAGGAGCGCCATCGGGGCGCTCGGTCGAGCGACAAGCTTGCTCAGCTCAGTGACCAGCCTGCTCGACAAAGCAAGAAGTCAGAGGAGCCCAAGGAATTCAAGGCGACGGCTTTGTCAAATTTGGAATTAATTCGCTCGACCGAGCGACATGACGCTCGGTCGAGCGACTCAACTCGCTCGACCGAGCAGCCCCTTCTCGAGCACCAAGTAGAGTGCTTCATAAGGGATCGCTCGACCGAGTGAGCACTGCGCTCGGTCGAGTGATATGTCGGCAGACTCCTATTTTGACTTAAATTAATGGGCTTTGGGTTGGTTTTCTTGTAAAACCCAAACCTAAACTGTTTTGTATAAATAGTGAATATTTTTTAGAGTAGGTAAAGCTGTTTTTGCTGTAGCTAAAACCCGTAGAGCTATTTTGGGAGCTCTCATTTGGTAAACTCTTCTGTACCGTGGATGGATTTTATTGATTTCTTTATCATTGCTCTCATTTCTCTTGCTCTCTATATTGAAATTAATTTCATGCAATTTGACCGGTTGGATATGCATATCTCTATTGCTATTGTATTTAGGGCTTTTGCCATGCTAGAGTAGTGGGTTTCTAGGGCTTAGAGACCATCCCTAGGATCCTAGGGATCGGATGTTAGGTCAGACCCCCGTTGGATTAATCTAGGGTTGCCATATGGTGCTTTGAACAAGGGTTTTGGGGGATTGGCCTTAGGATCGGAGTATCGTGAAGGCAGCTTCGTATCCTAGGGAGAATCCCTACGAATCTAATTTAGGCTTAGCGGCCGTTTCTAGGGCTCGCGATCACGAGAGTGACTTGAGATCTAGGGGCGACTGCTAATCCCAAATCCACTAGTCGGTGACTGCGAGAGCACGCCGATTGCTAGAACCAACCATATGATAGTGTCGCACTCCGTAGATCATGAGAGTGGACACGGAGTTGCAAGGCGAGACCAAGTGTCAATCTTAATGCATGCATTCCCGTGTGAAGCTGACTACGAGAGCACGGTTTCGCATAGGGATGCGTTAGATGAGTAGGAACAACGAAAGTTAAGTACTCGTTCTCATCTATGGATGTGACACTCCTACCATAATCCATCGTCTGACATAGGGTCAATTGACCTGGCATCCATGACCAAAGGGCCTAGCAGGGAATCATGAAGGCCTTAGACGTTTAATTTCTAGTTAACTCTCGATTTCCACAATCAACCAATCAATCACTCATGACAACCCCCGACCACATACTCTCCTCCTTTCATATAAAGATAAGCATTAAACGATCGCCTTTCTGAGTTCGACAATCTTTCTATACTATAGCGCACCATGCACTTGCGATTATTCATGCCTCGTGGTGCAAACCCAAGGACCCAACAAGTTTTTGGCGCCGTTGCTGAGAAGGCAACGGTTTGCTTTAGCTTTTGGTTGGAGAGTGTTGGTTCCATCCACACTTAACACCCCACCACTTCTTTTTATTTTTTATTTTATTATTATTATTCTCTTATTACACTCTTTTCTCTTTTTGCTAACGAGTTCCACGATTTTCTTGAGTGCCTCTATTTTGCATGCAGACACGTTCTCAGGGAGGAGAAAATCTTATACACTTGGATCCTGAGATAAAGGCCATCGCAAGGAGACTCGCAACAGATAGAAGGAGAAGAATAGCGATGGCCGAGACTCCCATAGGACAGCATCCTCTCGTTCTACCAAAATTGACCAGGATTTCATGAGGCCCTGCACCGCCTTGGCTTCCTCCGTGACAGTACCGCTGATTCGAGAGGGTAAATTCGAGCTAAAGACTGGGCTCATCCTGCTGGTGCAACAGGACCGCTTCCACGGGCTCTTACATGAGAACCCCAGTCACCACGTGGAGGCGTTCTTAGCCAAGTGCTCCACATTTCAAATGCAAGGGGTCGGCAATGATGCGATCAGGTTGCAGCTCTTCCCCTTCACCTTGAATGATAAGGTCCATTATTGGCTGACGTCCCAAGCGCCTGGCACCTTCACGACATGGAAGCAATAGGCAGATGCCTTCATCACCAAATACTTCCCCCCTTCGAAGATGCTGCGTCTTCGGAACCAAATCACCAATTTCAAGCAAGGGGACCAGGAGTCTTTGTATGAGGCCTGGGAACGATACAAGGATCTCCATCATCAGTGTCCAAACTATCGCATTGCCACGTGGGACCTGATCCTATCTTTCTACAATGGAATGCGTTCGGACACAAGGATGATAGTTGATGCTACATCAAATGGGGCCATAACAGGAAAAGAGCCAGCTGAAGCCATGAGGATCCTTGAGGCCATGGCAGCCAACAACCAATATTAGGGGGAGACAGGTCCACCCTGACTATTGCCAAAGCCCCAAGAGGAGGCCGATATGAAGTTAGCGAGGCAGCTATTTTTGATGGTCGTCTCGAATCCCTTACACAACAGATGGCCAGATTGGAACACCGACTCGACGCTAGACCTAGCTCACCCCCTGCCAACACCTATGCCACCTACGAGAGGTGCACAGATCAGGGACCTAATGGTGGGACATACTCATACCTGGCACCTCCTGCAACAACAGAAGAGGCCAACTACACCTCCGATGACAGAGGAGGAAACAGAGGAGCCTATGGGAACCCGTCATGGAGAAACCACCATGGTTTCCAATACGGGAATAGCAGTGGAGCATAGCAGCAACCTTATCAGCTGCATCAGCATCAGCAGTAGTAACAGTAGCAGCCACAGCAGTATCAGCAGCAGTAGTATCAGCCACAGCAGCAGTAGTCTGGGCAAAGACCGTATGCCCCCTATAGACCGCCAGGGTACCAGCATCAGCGTCAACAGCAGCTAGCTTTGCCCGCTCCTCCTCCAGCTCAGCACAAATCCTCCTTGGATGCCACCTTGGAGAGATTCATCGAGGAGCAAGTAAAGCTCAATCTAGACCATGCGGCCCACGGCAAGGAACTTTCCACCATGGTGGATCAGCTGAAGGAGCAGCTGAGTCAGATGGCATGGTCCCAAGGCAAGCTCCCCACTCAGTCAAAGAAGAACCCCAGGGAGAGTGCATGTGCCATCACCACCCATAGCGCCTATCGACGATGGATCTGGAGCCACCGGTGATAATTTCTATAGCTGCATCACCCGAGGAGGTGGTAGATGAGCTCTCACCGGTTATAGATGGTAGAGGTATAGAGGCTGAGGAGCGGCCTTCCACCGTTGAGAGAGATAACCCTCCCGTAGTGTGGGAAATGATCAAGGAAAGATCAAGTCCCGTGGAGAAGCCCAAGTATCGTCCCGCTCCAGTTCCATTCCCGAGTAGATTGGCTAAGGCCAAAATTGTAACGGTCGCTTTCCGATCGTTCGTTTTTCGTGCGTACTTTCCTATTTTGTATGCGTATTTTTCTTCGTCCTTTCTTCTATCCGAACATACGATGTGATATGTCATTGTGTCACGACCCGCTTCCCTAAAATGGAGGCGAGGCGAGACGAGGCCCGCTCAGGCTTGGAGCTGTGAGGCTCCAGCCTGTAAAGCATCTGGAATAACACACAGGTCCCTGTAATGTGACATCGGAACAAAGATAACAATAATAGGAAAAGAGAGGCAAATAAATGAATTATTCGTCTCAAAGTCCAGATAAGGTTCAACAACCACAGAAATGCCACCAGGCAACAAAAAGAGTCTAAAAGAAAAGGCCCACCATGGCCAACAAGGAAACAACTAAAAAAATGGTGCGACTCACCGACAACCACAACAACTAAGAAAGTAACGACAAAAGAACACTAGGACTGGTCACCGGTATCCTCGTACTCCACGTCAGCAACGGAATCAGGCTCAACCTCCACGAACTCCTCGTCTCCAGCTACGGACTCTGGCTCAGCAACTAACATGCGACACCCAAAGAGAAGGGGCACATGTCAGCAAAGTCTACAAGACTTTGTGCAAGGAAACTAAAAGAAAGGTAAAAACAACCTAGCAATTCTAAAGTATGAAAGACATGACATATATTTAAGATGTGCAGCAAATAAGTAAAAACAGCAAGTATGACATGGCAAAGAGTAAACATGGCATGGAAACATGGACATGACAGGGACAAGAATACATTTACAAGGACTAGTACAAGTATAGTAAGCACGTCGTGCACAGAGATTCCGCCCTTTGGCTAGAGAGGCTGTACGGGCCAACTCTTACGCTCAAGTGACCGTTTATCCCTATCCCTCCACGTGTATCGAGCCAGGGCCTTACCCCCGAACATGGAATGCTCGCTTCTGGATCACGAGCCAGGAAGTGTTTTAACAAGTATGGCGTAGGGTTATGCTCGCATAGCAGGTGCCTAGCCGGAAACACGGAAACACAGATTGTACATGTATTTGGTAGCGTGTGCTACGATGCAACATACAATTCAAATGGCATGTAAAGAATGCAATGCATGGCAGATATTCAATTTAAATTGTGTACCGTTAAAGAAATTAAACGTGACAGGCAATGCATGTTATGACATGACAAGGCAATTCTAGCTTCGTTGTCAAGCTAGAATTTGAATTTGCGCCTAGACCGCTATCATTTCACGGTCTAGTCTCTTTCACGCTAAAACAAGGTAATGGCCTAAAACATGGCCTAAACAAGGGTTGGCAAGTTTCACTTGCCTTGTACCGAGGTTGTTGATCGGCGAGAGTTGTCACACAAATCGCTACTCTACGGGAAAATGGGTTCGATGTTATGGTCAAAACAGAAAATCAGAATTGTATGATTTAATCCGGTTTTGTATTGGAAACCTACAACGTCTAGTAATCCATTTTTATTAGGTTTTCTAAATTATAGTGTGGATTATGGGGAGATTTAAAGGTAGATCACTAACCGTGTAAGAATCGGAAGAACAACGATCTCCGGATTGTCGTCGCTAAATCAGATCTAGCACGGCAACGGAAGGAGCGATCCCGGGAACTACGATTGAAGAGAACTCCTCGCGGCAACAGATCTGGAGATGGGAGAAAAATTGGTGCGAAAGGAAAATTTGGGGTTTTTGGTGTTGGCCGGCGGCCTACGGGGTGGTGTCGGGGCAATGGAGGGTGAGGGAGAGCTCGGGAGGATGTGGGATGGCAAGAGGAAGGTTGGGGGATGATTGGGGAAGAAGATCAGCTAGGATAAGTGAAGAAAGAAATGAAAACGTATAGGGTTTAAATAGAAGGAAATAGCGGCGGCTACGACTTAACCTAGGTTTACTGGGCAAACTAGTCGGTCAGTGAAGAGTGGTCGACCGACTAGTTTGAAAACTAGTCGGTCGGTCATCCAACTGAGACCGACTAAAAGGCAAACAGTGAACAGGGTCGACACAGGGTAGACAGATTTAGTCGGTCTGTGAAGGTCCGTCAACCGACTAGTTTGGAAACTATTCGGTCGGTGGATGTTCATTGACCGACTAAGGGCAAAATATGAAAGACAAAAGGTACTGAGAGTTAGTCGGTCTGAGAAGAAACTCTAACCGACTAGTTTGGCAACTAGTCGGTCGATAGTCGTTCTTTGACCGACTAACTGTAAACAGTAACTTGGCTGTCAGGAAGAACTCAGAATTAGTCGATCTGAGAACAAGTTCTAACCGACTAGTTTGGGAACTAGTCGGTCGATGAATGTGCTTAGACCGACTAAACGTAAATAGTAACTCAGCTGAAAAATACAAGACGAACTAGTCGGTTCCTGAAGGGTTGCCGACCGACTAGATTGTAATCTAGTCGGTTGGTTCTCCTTCTTGAACCAACTAAGATGCACGAAAAGTGCCAAATTGAAGCGCGAAGCTTCGGGAAGATTCCTATGACTTCTAAGATCACTCTAGCTCTAAGATATGGACGCTATGAAGCTCATCGTAAGAATACTTACTCCAATCCCCATCAAGATATGCAACGGAAGATAAAAGATCAGAATGAACCGAACGAAAACGTCTAACGGAGAAAAGCACACAAGGAGAGAACATCCATAATATTTATAATAGTCATTACAAAAACCAGTCGTTACATCCTCCCCACCTTAAGAAAAATTCCGCCCTCGGAATTTCCTAACACTCATGGGTCAGGGAACAAAAGTGGGTAACGCTCTCTCATCTCGTCTTCTCTCTCCCAAGTAGACTCTCCTGACGAGCCGTGTCGCCACATCACCCTAACAAGATCGACTGTCTTGTTCCGGAGTGACTTCTGACGCCTGTCCAAAATCTACACTGGCTGCTGGTCATACGTCAGATCGGGATGAACGGTGATCTCCGAGAAATCCACAGCATGAGATGGATCGTTGGTGTACCGACGAAGCTGCGACACATGGAAGACATCGTGAACTCCTTCCAAAGATGGCAGCAAGGCTAAGTGGTAGGCTACCTCGCCAACTCTCTCCAGAATGTCAAACGGTCCAATGTATTTCGGGCTTAGCTTCCCTCGTTTCCCAAAGCGAATCACTCCTCGATTCGGGAAAATCTTCAGGACCACATGGTCACCTGGCTGAAACTCCAAAGGACGCCGTTTAGCATCAGCCCAATGCCTAAAATGGTCCTGAGCAATCCTCAGCCTCTCCCGTATGTTCCTCACAACATCCACAGCCTCCACGATCATCTCAGGTCCTAGCAGCTCCCGATCTCCAATGTCATCCCAGCTCAGTGGCGATCGACATTTCTTCCCATATAGCGCGGCGAAAGGTGCCATGCTAATACTCGCCTGGTAGCTGTTATTGTAGGCGAACTCCACAAGGTGGAGATGATCTTCCCAAGATCCCTTGAAGTCCAACATGCAAGCCCTCAGCATGTCCTCCAAGATCTGGATCGTCCTCTCGGACTGGCCATCCGTCTGCGGATGGTACGCCGTGCTGAAACTCAGACTCGTACCCAAGCTCTTCTGCAGACTCTGCCAAAACTGAGACGTGAATCTCGTGTCTCTGTCCGACACGATACTCACAGGGACTCTGTGAAGTCGTACGATCTCCTACACGATTCACGTTACATCACTATCTAGACTAGGAAGTAGAAATAGAAACGGAAAGTAAAAGGATTTACCTCCATATATCTCCTCGCTAGCGTCTCAGTAGACTGTCCTACTCGGAAAGGAATAAAGTGCACGGATTTGGTCAATCGGTCTACGATCACCCAAATCGCATCATTTTGCTTCGGACTCCGAGGCAGTCCAGTCACGAAGTCCATAGTGATGTGTTGCCACTTCCACTCCGGAATCGGAATCGGTTGTAGCAACCCTGACGTACGCTGATGCTCCACCTTTACCTGCTGGTAAATCAGACACTTGGCTACACTCCGAGCCACACTCCTCTTCATACCGTGCCACCAAAAGTTCAGGCAAAGATCCTTATACATCTTGGTCCCACCAGGATATACAGAATACTGCGAACTATGTGCCTCAACCAACAACTCCTCTCTGATGTCTCCAGCAGGCACACACAACCTGGCCCCAAACCTCAGCGAGCCATCCTCATGAATCAAGAAGTCAGTCCGCAGACCGGCTTCCACCTGCCCTCGAATCTTCACCAACTTCGGGTCTCCAGCCGTCCAGCCTTGATCCTATCCACGATCGTCGACTGTATCTGCATACACATCAACGAAGAAGTCTCCCCAGGAAGGACAATCTCAATACCGGACTCGCAAAAATCCTGCTGCAATCTCCACTGCGAAGTCAACAACATCACTGCTGGAAGCCTACTCAGCGCATCCGGAACCACATTCACCTTGCCAGGGTGAAACTGCTGATCGATCTCATAATCAGCCATGAGCTCCAACCACCGATGTTGTCGCATGTTGAGCTCCTTCTGAGTGAAAATGTACTTCAAGCTTTTGTGATCGGTGAAGATCTTCACCCTCTCACTCAGCAGGAAGTGCCTCCAAATCTTCAGCGCAAACACGACTGCTGCCAACTCCAAGTCGTGTGTCGGTTAATTCTACTCATGGGTCTTAAGCTGACGTGAAGCATACGCTACCACGTGCCCATGCTGATGCAGTACATAACCGAGACCCTTGCCAGAAGCATCGCAAAAGATCTCGAATCCTCTACTCCGATCCGGTACCGCAAGAACAGGGGCAGTCGTCAGCCTCTCCTTCAGAACACCAAAAGCCTCCCCACAATCATCAGACCAAACAAAAGATACATCCTTCCGCGTCAGTCTGGTCATCGGCTCAGCAATCCGGGAAAAGTCCTTAATGAAACGCCGATAATAACCAGCCAATCCAAGGAAACTCTGGATCTCAGATGCTGACTGCGGAACAGGCCACTCCCTGATAGCATTATCGGGATCCACTAAAATACCATCTCCTACCACCACATGCACGAGAAAAGCAACTCTGTCCAACCAAAACTCGCACTTGGAATACTTAGCATACAACCGATGCTTCCTCAAGATCTCCAACAATGTCCTCAAGTGCGACGCATGCTCCTCCTCTGACTTTGAGTAGATCAGAATGTCGTCAATGAAAATAACGACAAACTTGTCTAAAAAGTCATAGAAGATCGGATTCATCAGATTCATAAAAACTGCGGGTGTGTTGGTTACATCGAAAGGCATAACCACGAACTCGTAGTGTCCATACTTCGTCCTGAATGCTGTCTTCGGAACATCTTCCTTCCTCACCTTCAGCTGGTGATAACCACTCCTCAGATCCAACTTAGAGAATACCCTCGATCCTCCAAGTTGATCAAAAATATCATCAATACGAGGCAACGGATATCGATTCTTGACGGTCACCGCATACAACTCCCGGTAGTCCACACACATGCGATGCGAACCGTCCTTCTTCTTCACCAGCAAGACCGGTGCTCCCCACAGAGACACACTGGGATGAATGTAACCCTTCTGAAGAAGTTCGTCCAGCTGCTTTCGTAATTCCTCCAATTCTGCTGGTGCCATGCGATAGGGCGCATTCGAGATAGGCTGCGCTCCCGGAATAAGATCGATCAAAAACTCAAGAGCTCGATCAGGCGGCAATCTAGACATCTCCTCGGGGAAGACGTCGTCGAAGTCACGCACTACCGCTGGTCTACACTGCTCCATCTGCAAAGCAACGATCTCCACCGGCTTGGCCCGAAACCTGACCGGACCAAGCGAACTGCTGCCACGGCTGAACTCGAACACCGGATGGCCTGGAATCTCGAACACCACCTTCTTCCTCTGGAAATCAATCATGGCTTAGAAACTCCCAAGCCAGTCCATCCCCAGGACGGCATCGTAGTTGATGATGTCGTGGATGATGAAATCAGCGTAGAGCTCATGTCCACAGACCACCAAAGGGCAAGAATTGCAACCACGATGCACTGAGATCACGCCATTTCCTGTGACGATATCCCAACTCTTGGGAAGAGGGGAAGTCGACAAGGAATGCTTCTCCACGAAGCTCCGGGAAATAATGCACATCGAAGCACCAAAGTCGAAGAGGACTCGTGCAGGAAATGTGCACACCAAAATCACACCTAACAAGCAATCTAACAATCAAATCCTATTCTAGCAAACAGAACAAGCAGCCAAACAAATTCCAACAAACAGACTAACTAAGAAAGGAACAACTAGGCTGAGGGTTACCTGCAATAACCTCATCCACCGCCTCAGTCTCCACTGCAGTCATCAGGAAGCCTGCCTCCTTGGCTGAACAGCCTGCTGAAAAGCCTGCCTCTGTGGAACGAGAGGCGCTCCACGTCCAGCAGGTACAGGTGCCTTCTGCTGCAATGGCTGAGCTGCAACAGGTCCCTTCCAAGACTGCTTGGACTTCGGACAGTCCCTCAAAACATGCACAGGATCACCATTAACCAAGCACTGTCCCAACATCTTCCGGCATTGATCCTTGACATGCCCAGTCTTGCCACAGAAATGGCAAGTCTTCGGAGTAGGAGGTCCTCCGGGCCTCTTGAACTGTACCGGCTGATTGGGCCTGAACCCTGGTCTCATCACTGCCCTGGCCTGCTCCACAGGCCTCTTCACAGCTCCAGAAGCGCATCCTCTCTTCTGGTTCACAATCTGCTCCTGCCTCTTCGCTGCAACCAGCACCTTCCGATAGGACTCCAAATCAGAAGAAGTCACAAAGCTCTGCATATCCAAAGAAAGCCCCTGCAGAAACCTCTGGGCTCTCTCATCAGCATCCTACACCATCTTCGATGCGAAACGGCTCAGCCTGGTGAACTCCTGGTGGTACTGGTCCACCGTCAAGCTCCCCTGCTTCAGGTTGATGAAGCGCTGTGCCATCTCCCTCCTGGTAGCCTTCGGAAAGTACTCCTCATCGAGACTGGACTTGAAAGTAGCCCAAGATATCGGCTCCTCCAGCAACTCCTCCTCAGCATCTCACCAATTACGAGCATTATCCTTAAGCTGCCTATTCGCCAAGTCAACCCATCCAGCCGGGTCGACCTTCGACATCTTCAAGTTGTCCTCCATGTTCCTGGTCCACTCATCAGCAGCTAGAGGTCCTTCGGTCCCATCAAAGTAAGCGGGGCCCAGCTCCCGAAACTGCTTCGCTCCTGGCTCGAAGCGAGGGACATTCTGAACAGGCTGCGCTGCTTGAGCAGGCGGAACATTCCGGGCATTCTGAAGCATCCCCTGCTGCACCTGCATCATCTGATGCATCATCCGCATAATCTCCCCGTTGGTGGGCTCTCGGTCCGGCTCCTCGACACGAGGGGGCACACCACCACCAGCACGGGTATTCCGTCTTCCAGCCATCTAATGACACAGAAAATGAAACAATTAGACTCTTAGCCTTATGACTCGGTGTCGAAATTGTTTATCGGACATTCTATAATTCTTATCGTTGTTCCGATTAAGTCACAGTTACAGAGGATGGACCTACATGGGCCACCAACAAAACCTATCACGACCCGCTTCCCTAAAATGGAGGCGAGGCAAGATGAGGCCCGCTCAGGCTTGGAGCTGTGAAGCTCCAGCCTGTAAAGCGTCTGGAATAACACACAGGTCCCTGTAATGTGACATCGGAACAAAGATAACAATAATAGGAAAAGAGAGGCAAATAAATGAATTATTCGTCTCAAAGTCCAGATAAGGTTCAACAACCACAGAAATGCCACCAGGCAACAAAAAGAGTCTAAAAGAAAAGGCCCAGCATGGCCAACAAGGAAACAACTAACAAAATGGTGCTACTCACCGACAACCACAACAACTAAGAAAGTAACGACAAAAGAACGCTAGGACTGGTCACCGGTATCCTCGTACTCCACGTCAGCAACGGAATCAGGCTCAACCTCCACGAACTCCTCGTCAGCAACGGAATCAGGCTCAACCTCCACGAACTCCTCGTCTCCAGCTACGGACTCTGGCTTAGCAACTAACATGCGACACCCAAAGAGAAGGGGCACATGTCAGCAAAGTCTACAAGACTTTGTGCAAGGAAACTAAAAGAAAGGTAAAAACAACCTAGCAATTCTAAAGTATGAATGACATGACATATATTTAAGATGTGCAGCAAATAAGTAAAAACAGCAAGTATGACATGGCAAAGAGTAAACATGGCATGGAAACATGGACATGACAGGGATAAGAATACATTCACAAAGACTAGTACAAGTATAGTAAGCACGTCGTGCACAGAGATTCCGCCCATTGGCTAGAGAGGCTGTACGGGCCAACTCTTACGCTCAAGTGACCGTTTATCCCTACCCCTCCACGTGTATCGAGCCAGGGCCTTACCCTCGAACATGGAATGCTCGCTTCTGGATCACGAGCCAAGAAGTGTTTTAACAAGTATGGCGTAGGGTTATGCCCGCATAGCAGGTGCCTAGCCGGAAACACGAAAACACGGATTGTACATGTATTTGGTAGCGTGTGCTACGATGCAACATACAATTCAAATGGCATGTAAAGAATGCAATGCATGGCAGATATTCAATTTAAATTGCGTACCGTTAAAGAAATTAAACGTGACAGGCAATGCATGTTATGACATGACAAGGCAATTCTAGCTTCGTTGTCAAGCTAGAATTTGAATTTGCGCCTAGACCGCTATCATTTCACGGTCTAGTCTCTTTCACGCTAAAACAAGGTAATGGCCTAAAACATGGCCTAAACAAGGGTTGGCAAGTTTCGCTTGCCTGGTACCGAGGTTGTTGATCGACAAGAGTTGTCACACAAATCGCTACTCTACGGGGAAATGGGTTCGCTGTTATGGTCAAAACAGAAAATCAGAATTGTATGATTTAATCCGGTTTTGAATTGAAAACCTACAACGTCTAGTAATCCATTTTTATTAGGTTTTCTAAATTATAGTGTGGATTATGGGGAGATTTAAAGGTAGATCACTAACCGTATAAGAAGCGGAAGAACAACGATCTCCGGATTGCCGTCGCTAAATCGGATCTAGCATGGCAACGGAAGGAGCGATCCCGGGAACTACGATTGAAGAGAACTCCTCACGGCAACAGATCTGGAGATGGGAGAAAAACTGGTGCGAAAGGAAATTTTGGGGTTTTTGGTGTCGGACGGCGGCCTACGGGGTGGTGCCGGCGCAATGGAGGGTGAGGGAGAGCTCGGGAGGATGTGGGAAGGCAAAAGGAAGGTTGGGGAATGATTGGGGAAGAAGATCAGCTAGGAGAAGTGAAGAAAGAAATGAAAACAAATAGGGTTTAAATAGAAGGAAAGAGCGGCGGCTACGACTTAACCTAGGTTTACTGGGCAAACTAGTCGGTCAGTGAAGAGTGGTCGACCGACTAGTTTGAAAACTAGTCGGTCGGTCATCCAACTGAGACCGACTAAAAGGCAAACAGTGAACAGGGTCGACACAGGGTAGACAGATTTAGTCGGTCTGTGAAGGTCCGTCAACCGACTAGTTTGGAAACTAGTCGGTCGGTGGATGTTCATTGACCGACTAAGGGCAAAATATGAAAGACAAAAGGTACTGAGAGTTAGTCGGTCTGAGAAGAAACTCTAACCGACTAGTTTGGCAACTAGTCGGTCGATAGTCGTTCTTTGACCGGCTAACTGTAAACAGTAACTTGGCTGTCAGGAAGAACTCAGAATTAGTCGGTCTGAGAACAAGTTCTAACCGACTAGTTTGGGAACTAGTCGGTCGATGAATGTGCTTAGACCGACTAAACGTAAACAGTAACTCAGCTGAAAAATATAAGACGAACTAGTCGGTTCCTGAAGGGTTACCGACCGACTAGATTGCAATCTAGTCGGTTGGTTCTCCTTCTTGAACCAACTAAGATGCACAAAAAGTGTCGAATTGAAGCGTGAAGCTTCGGGAAGATTCCTATGACTTCTAGGTCACTCTAGCTCTAAGATATGGACGCTATGAAGCTCATCGTAAGAATATTTACTCCAAGCCCCATCAAGATATGCAATGGAAGATAAAAGATCAGAATGAACCGAACGAAAACGTCTGACGGAGAAAAGCACACAAGGGGAGAACATCCATAATATTTATAATAGTCATTACAAAAACCAGTCGTTACACATTGTGACCGTATGGAAGAGTAGTTATTTGTGCGATTTTTACTGAACGTCATTTCACGGGTCGTTCTCCCACAAATCAGCTTTAATTAGAGAGATGTCGCAACTTTAGACTTCGACGCTGGATCTTTTTATTTTAAGTTCGTTTTCTTTGAACCTAACGCGCAATCGATCACCGTACCCTCGAGCCTCTCATCGTCACGATCGTCTCGATATTTTTTCATAATTTTCAGACACCGTTGTTTGGCCTAACCCCCTAATCAATTTCGAAGCCCGATTAGCCTTAACCCAAATTTGAAATTCAAACTCTAATCAAATATTTAGGAAATCTCATACGTATCATGATAGGATTTCTGTGCCTACCCTCACCTCAGTTTAACCCTCTTTGTGCACCCCCTCTCTCTCACCCTCTCTCCCTCATCCCTTAAATATACACCCTAAATAGCATATATCATCTTTTAAAACACAACACAACAGCCCAAACCTAGGTCACTCATGCATGAACCCATAGCCACCGCCTTCTTGCTATTTCTTCTTGCCTCCGGCGACCACCCTACCACCATCAGACTCCCCTCGACACCCTCTACCTACTGCAATACCCCTTTGCCACCTCAGGCCGCCACATCTCTGCTGCGACGCAAAACAGCGACCTGTTGTGCAAACTGTCCTTTTCGCCTTCTCACGGTCGGCCGCCGCCACGCGTAGTCGTCGTCAACCACCCACCATGCCGAGCAACCCCCCATCGACCTCCTTCCTAGGAGTTCACGCACGTCGCAGATCTTGCGTGTTTCCCCGACGTTGTCACCGTCGTGTAGATCCGTTGCGCTACTCAAAAACGGAGAGATCCCGATGCCACACGCTCACTGTTCTTGCCTTTCGTTCGCTATCTGTACATGTCTTGCTGTACTACCTGTGGCCGAGATGTTGTTGACGATGCAGACCTATCGTCGTTCAGACCCGACATCCGATCTACGATCAAACGCCAAAAAGGTAAGCCCCCTAACGCATAGTAAGAACCCACATCGTAGAAAATCTAAAACCTAATCTAAAAGTCATCAACGATAACTAAGTTTACATTTCTGCTCCTTTAAAATGTTGTTCAAACCGTAGACATCGACGAACGGACTTGAATATCTGTGCACATAAGGTACAACGTCGATTAGGCTGAAACGAATCAAAAAGATGTGAATTTTGATTGTTAGGGTAGTCTTGCTGAATTTAGAAACAAACCCTAATAGGATTGATGAAAAACATGATCTGACATCGCCGTTGTCCCGTTTCAGACAGACCCTTGTCGACGCGCCGCTTCGACGAGACGCTCCAGACCGACGACTCACTCGCCTCCGCAGGCAAGTGTTTCCACTTGCGTACTTTCGGCCACATTTAGGCCATCACCTTTAAATTGTAAAAGTACGACTAAAGAGAACCGAAGGTGAAATATTAGCATCTGGGACCCCCTTGACAGCTAAGACTTGACGACGAAGTCTAAGCACAAACAAACAACAACAACAACTGACACCTTAGGGCTATTCTGTGTGTGCATGCGTGTGGACCCCCTAGAATAACAACTGAACAACAGAACATTCATACCTGGTCATATCTTGACTTCCTTAGTTCATGTAGTATACCTTACGAAAAGTCTCGGCGTCTCACCAGGGGAGTGAGCATCCCGGCAGACCGTGGGGGATCTTGGGGAGCCCACCGAGGAAGTGGGTGTTCCTTTCATGTATACCTTACTGAAAGTCTCGGCGTCTCACCAGGGAAGTGAGCGTCTCGGCAGACCGTGGGGGATCTTTGGGAGCCCACCGAGGGAGTGGGTGTTCCTTTCGTGTACACCTTACGGGAGTCTCGGCGTCTCACCAGGGGAGTGAGCGTCCTAGCTAACCGTGGAGAGAGGCACTCACCAAGGGAGTGAGCAGTACTCGTACAGTCCAGTCTTGTCTTAACTTGAGCACGTGGGTTGGGGTTGGGTGAGCGGCCACCAGATAGAGAGTTTGGCCACTCTCTACGCTCCAGGCACGAACTCTCTTTGGTTTCACACACACGTCTTGTCTTGTTTGTCATGTCCCGTCTAGCTTAGTCCCGTAGCCGGTAGCACGCGCTACGGCTATTGCCTGTCACGTTTACTTTCCTGCACCGTTTTACTTCTTGCATAGTATAACTGCCATGTCATCACAACAGCATGTAATCAACCAATAAAATATTGCTCTTAAATTACTTTACACTTGCAGTAGAGTCTCTCACCTCTACCTTGTAGACTTTACCTGACGTACCGTTCCTTTTCTCTGGGGTGTTGTACGTCAGGTGTTGAGCCAGAGTACGTGGACGAGCCAGACCTACCTGAGTGCTTGGAGGCGGAGGACATCAACCCGGAGCTTGTTCCTGACGAGGACCAGACCTAGAGGTCCCTCACCGTCGCCGATTCAGAGATTTCCTGTTTTCTAGTTTGGGTGCATGGCACCGTTTTTACTTCTTGTCTAGGTTGGGTGCCTGCACCAGTAGTTTTTTTCTGCAGTTTGTAGCCATGCTGGGCATCTGTTTAGACTTCTGTACTTTCTGGATATCTTTTGAATAAAATGAATGCATTTTCCTTTCAGTACTTTTGTTGTTTCGTATCTTTTATATGCAGGGACCTGTTTAATACTTTGGAGTACCTCATAGACGCTTAATGGGTCCGAACTTTGCAGCTCCGACCCATGCGGACCTTAGTCATGTCTCGCTTTCGTCGTTTTGGGAAGCTGGGCGTGACAGGTTTTAGTGGTGGCCCATGCAGGTCCTGCAAAAAGTTCGAAATAATAAGAGTACCGCATTCATTTAATATTCAGTTTAACATGTACACGTCTAAATTAGGTTTTTCTTGTCTTAGATGGTAGGAAGACTTAGATAGACGTCCAGGTTTGATAGTCAGGTACCTTGGTTAAGATTTAGTCATACTCGTCTTAAAATATCCTAGTAGCCTCTCACCCGGCTCTGACCATGTTAGATTCCTAGAGCCCTTCTTTTAATCGTTCGCTCGGGTCCATCAACTTCGGGCCCAGCAGAACGTAATTTTGATTCTCTTGGGATCCTTCCTCGAGATCTCTATTACAGTCTAGTTCACAAGGAAGTCTTAGTGTTGAGTTCTCCTGATCTTTGGACGGCACGATAGTTAGAACCTCTGATTTCTAGTATCTTCCTAATCATTAAACTTCTGTGTTATCGACCGTAGGACTCCATCGTAGCTTTCATAAATCTTATCATAGGCATATTCATCATACGATCATATTCTTTGCCCTCGATTCACGTGATCGCTTCATAACGATTATCGTTAATTCTTCGAATCTTCCCCATTGCAAATCCTGATTCCTCTAAAAGTATTTTCGAAATTCCTTATTAAATTCTTCGCTCAGTTTAACTTCTTTGAAAACCCCTTATTATATATTTAAATTTCTTACTTTTCGGTTGAGGTAAAAATCCTTCTTGAATTTTGAAACCTTTTTAGTCGTAATTTTTAATTACTATCTCGTAACCATTTTCTAACAGGTATCTTTCGTATTTCAATTTTAACACCTTGTTACCATTTTGATAATTCAATATATTATCTTTTTTCTAAACTACGAAATTTATTTTAACCACTTACCGTACGTACTTTTAGAATATTTTCTAAGCTAAATTGAACTTCAAAATTTTTTATATATATCAGTTATATGTTCATCGTGCTCATACTTCAAAAATCTCTGTATAAACCTATTTTCCTTTGCAAAACAATCACTACCTCACCCTTCGTCTAATTTTTCCGAGTTGTAAAATTTTACCATCCGCACGCTATTTCTACATATTTCATAAGAATATATATATCTATTATACATTTGACAGCGATTTTTGAATCCTAGGGCTGACTAGGACAAGCTGACTAGGACAAACTGTTTGATAAAAGACGGCTGTGATTGAATGTTGAGAAATCAATGGATGAGATGAGTTCATATAGAAATTTTGTAGAGAAAACTTAAATTTTAGGGTAAACGTTTGAAATTTTTGCTTAAATTTTAGGCGGTCAAATGTGTTGGGTTGGGGGACTGAACGTTTGAAATTCACTCGGGAACCGTATCGTGGGGGAAAAACTTAAATTTTTGGTTGGAAAATGTGCAGTTCTCCGAAAAAAGCACCAACCTTCATCATTTTAGCTTGCAACAGACAGAGAGAAGAAAACAAATGCGAATCAGAACGAGAACCGGCTTAAAATCATTCAGGGTATACTCATCTGCTTCGCCCTTCATCGCATTTAAGAGCACAAAATTTGGCAGTGATGTTTGCATTTTCCACGACCAATGTCATCGGCACCGCCAAGCTGATGTAGACTCGACGTTGCGTCCCCGAGCTTGACAGCGAGATGCATCGGAGACTCGCGATTGGGGACGTCTCTGCGGTCGATCATCGCAGCGATTTGCTCGGCTTACTTCTCCTCCGAAATCGAAGCGGCCTCTGTCTTGATCTCCGAAGGGTCGGCGAGCCGAGGGAGAGAGGACAGGATCCGTTCAAGCCAGAATAATCTCTGGCAAGTACTGCTTTATGAACAGGGCTGTGCGCATACTTGGAAGCATGAATTCCAGCCATCAGAAATTTTGGAGCTAGGGGTGCAGCTCCTAAATCAGGCGCACATCAAAGAACCGAGTATCAAGATTCAATTTTGAGATGAACCCAGTTCCAAAAATTGAACTTTGGGAGTACCTAGACCAGAAAGTTTCCTCTGAAAAAAAGAAACGCTCACCTCCATCGTAGTGTAAGTGGGGTTCACCATGAGTTCAATGATATGCCAACAAGAGATGTAAATAGTGTTCACCGTAAATTTTCCATTTCTTAATTCTATCATTTTTCTGCAACATTGTTATTGCTCTCTACATGTTTGCTGAAATGCCCATAAAGCTTTCTTCTCTTTGATAAGTCTGCTAAGCATGTCTCCTTCATTAGTTAAAAATAGAATTTCTGGTTTTTTTACGGAAAAAAGATCAATTGTTTATAAACTTTGTCCATTCTTTTTTATCTCTTTTTAATATTATGTTAGTTCATAAACTTTGTATCAAAATATCCTTTCGATCATTTAGAAATCCATCAATTGATTCAGAGTCGATTCATGACGTTAGGGACGAAATTCTGTAGCAATTTGTTGGCATTTGTCCTCCCAATCGACTTCCTGATCTATGGTTTCAGGAGCACACGATCATAGGCTTCGGGCATTGGATGAATAATTCCGAGCTGCACCATGAAGTTCTGGCGCTTGACGGGGCTGATCGCAGCCTCGCCCGTAAGTTGAAGTTTTTGATGATTTTGTTCCCATTTTCCCTCTTATTTGTTTGAATTCGATCGGTTATGTATGAATTCGGGAATTTTTTGTGCAATTAGCATAAGTTTAATTGTGCGGTTAGTTTTTTTTTTGTAAAATTTAGGTGGACATTATTTTGGACAAGGGCAACTATACTTTGGAGGAGCTTCTTGATGAGGAGGACATAATCCATGAATACGGAGCATGGAATGGTCGGCTTATTCTCTACTCGATTCAATTACACAAGTTTTTTTCCTGTTAAGTTTACATCAATAGAACCCACGATCCAATTAAACAAGTTTTATCAAAATTTATTTATGTAAAAAGAAAGACGACCATCCGAGTTGCCCAGTGAACGTTGGTTAACATGTTTTCTTTCAAGTTAACAAGTCTTCCTATTTCCATCTGAGTTGCCCAATGACCTTTGGTTAACAAGTTTCAATGTAACATGTTGTTTTCTTTACAAGTTACCCAATGAGCTTTGGTTAATTCCATGAAATATATTGTCCTAGCTAGGAACTGGATGAAAAGAAGCTGAATGTCCAATAGTTTGATCAAACTATTATCAAATTATTGCCATTTTGTTCCCTCATTGGGCAAATGTTCTGGAAACTATTTGAATTTTGTTCCACAAGCTACATGTTAATTGGTAGGAACAACATATTTTGTATCACAAGCTACATGTCCGAAGGCATCCGCTAGAATGTTTTTGCCTTAAATTGTTGTTATTTTAAATTTTGAAAGAGAATATTATATATCCCAAAATTTGGGAGGGGAAAATAATTTTTTGGGGAATAAAAATTTTGCGGGTGAAAATCTTAATTGAACCGTGCCCGCGGGCACGGGTTATGACTAGTGTGTGTGTGTGTGTGTATATATATATATATATATATTGAAAGGTTAGTGTGATACTTTATTAAAATAAAGAAAAATATATACAGGTACAAGTTGCTCAACTCAGTTGGTTTGTAGAGAGGGGATAGGGCACAAGCGCCGTCACCCTCTACAAACAACCCCAACTAATAAGCACATCTGTACAAAAGCAAAGAAAGAAGGCTAGCCGTTGTCTATAATATCCCATCTCTCCATAACCTCCGTAGCCTCCGAAGAATCCGGGGCTAGATCTCTAAGTATAACTCTGATGTCTGATGCAATTTCCTCAAAAAGGGCCGTCTTTTGCTTTTTAATACCTTCAAAAATTCGATTATTCCTTTCTCTCCAGGCATGCCAAACTACAGCCGCAAGTACTGTTTTAGCCAGTAAACTTATAGTGTCTTTTTTTGCAAAGTGCAATAAGAAGTAATCTCCAATCCTTTGCAGCTGTGGTTC
This sequence comes from Scilla litardierei, assembly GCA_030789695.1. NCBI lineage: Eukaryota > Viridiplantae > Streptophyta > Magnoliopsida > Asparagales > Asparagaceae > Scilla > Scilla litardierei. Next base: position 397,043,774 of record CM061142.1, read on the forward strand.
CATGGGGTCTGATACACCCAGTTTGAGAAGGCTCCTTGTCAGCAGATACTTTGTATACTCACATTCGAAAAATAAGTGTTGTAAATTTTCTTCCAGATCTGAATCACATAACCCACACTTCACTTCATTATTAACACCCCAATCTCGTAACTTGTCCTTCGTTAAAAGTTTTCCCAGGAAAGCTCTAAGGAGGGTTAGAGACATTTTAGGAACATGTTGGTTATACCAAACCAGCTTAGCGTAAGGGAAAATAGGAACCCGTTGTCTTGTACCCTGCCAAGCATCCGAAAATTTAAATTGAGTGCCAGGCACCCAGGCCCACTCATCCGATCCTGGTGTTAATACAACTGTCCGTAGAATATTTGCAATTGGTTGAAGCGCCGGTACTTGCACCCATTGATCCGAGATAAAATACTCACAGACTTTTTTATTTGAGCTATCAACAGGGACCTCAAATAATTCACTTAAAGGGCCCATTGGTAGCCAATAATCATGCCAAAAGAGAGTACTCGAGCCATCCCGAATATGTCGCATAAGCAAACGTTTTGAATACAGTCTACAATGGAGCATGAATTTCCAAGTGCCAAATTGATATGGTTTCCCTTTGGCCATGAAAAAACTGTCTGCATCTCTGTATTTCTTTCTCATGTAGCTAGCCCAAAGGCCATTTGTGGTTAACATACGCCAAGTAAGCCTAACTCCAGCAGCCATATTAATATCAAAGAGTAACCTCAACCCCACACCCCCTTCCTCTCTGGGGGTACACATGTCTTTCCAAGCCCATACTTGAGATGAACCCCATATGAATTTCCTGCAAGCAGATGAAATTGTACAAAGAATGGATTTTGGTATTCTATAGGCCTGCATCCAAAAATTTAGCATTCCATAAATAACTGTTCGAACTAGCTCAATACGACCTGTTAGGGATAACATGGAAGATGTCCAGCCCATCAGTCTCTTCTTACACTTGTCAATCAACCTGCTGTACATGGAAGGTTTTGGATAATTGGGCGACAGAGGCAGACCAAGATAAGTATTAATAGAAGTACCAAGCCTTATACCCAAAAGATTAGCCAAGCATAAAGGGTCTTTAGTACCCTTGCTGAAAATAGAAGTACTTTTATCCCAATTAACCACAATTCCAGTAAGGTTAGAGAAGTCCTTCAGAAGAGCTTTCACACCATAGAAAGTTCGATTATTAGCACGGCAGAAAAGTAGTAGGTCGTCTGCAAAGAGCAGATGAGAAATAGCCCCTAAACGTCTCATCGGTTGGATATTGCGCATTGATATGGATTTCTCAATCAAAAGGGAAAATGCTTCCATTGTAATTACAAAAAGGAAAGGGGATAGCGGGTCTCCTTGTCTGATGCCCCTATTCCCTTCAAAATATCCAACAGGGGTTCCATTTATCATGACAGAAAATGTCGGGGTAGAAATACATTCCTGTATCCAACAGAGGAATCTCCTTCCAAAACCCATACGGTTGAGGATGTAATAAATAAATTCGCGATTGACACTATCAAAAGCCTTTCTTAAATCCAATTTCAGGCATGCTCTAGATCCCATAGGGTTGCTAAAATCTCGGATCTGTTCATGGGCTAATAGGGCGCTATCAGAAAGTAACCTCCCCTTGAGGAAGGCAGACTGGTTTGGGGAAATAAGCTCATGGATTACTGACTTCAGTCTATTGGCCATAATTTTGCTAATCACCTTGTAGGTGACATTACAGCAAGAAATGGGTCTATAATCCCCCAATCCAGAAGCATTAGAGCTTTTAGGCACTAAGGTAAGGTTGGTATGATTTAAAGGATGCATAAGGGAGCCAGAGCGAAAAAAAGATTGAATGGCATCAGTTAAATCATTACCTATAGTGCTCCATCCATGCTGGAAGAAATATCCATTAAAGCCATCAGGCCCAGGGGATTTATCCACCCCTATTTGGAAAACAGCCTCCTTGATTTCGTCATTAGAAATCTTCCTCTCCAGCCAGATTGCCGCTTCTGTAGATAAGATGCGCTTGGGAATCACTTGAGGAAAAACATTCCAATATGTAGACTGGGTATATAAGGCCTTGAAGTAGTCTGGTGCTGTGCTCTTTAGATCTTCATATGTTAACTGCCGATTCCCCTCCCCATCGATGAGATGTCCCAAATTATTGTGGTTTTGCCGTGCTTTCATCGCCATATAAAAAAATTTGGAGTTGATGTCCCCCAGACTCAACCAGTCCTGTCTGCTCTTTTGTCGAAGCATCTCCTCATCTTGCTCAATTAAATTTGCCAAGGACTTAGCAAGAGCCCGTTCCTTTGATTGTAAGGTAGAATCAGAATGAAGGGACGGGTGGCTTTGAATCTCCTGGAGTCGCAATTTACATGACGAAATAGCCTCTCCAATATATATATATATATATATATATATATATATATATATATATATATATATGATACCATATTTTGCACGTATCCTTCTTTCATCTATTTAATTATTTGGAGCAATATTTTTGTCCCACCCAACCAACTATCTCATTATCCTCACTTTATCTGAACTCGTTCTTTCCAATCTTGTTTCGTTATGCTTTTGGTTTCGGTTTCCTTCTATTGTTTAGACATTAGAGTTTGTCGTTGCCTGTGTCAACTCTAGTTTAGTAGTGGGCCCATTGGTTTTTTTGTGATGTCGTCGTGGTGCATGTATATAGGTAGAGTGGGTGGGCCTGTATGAGTGTGCTACACTTAGGATATTAATGATTGTCTCTTGTGTCATGTATGTATACTCAATGTATGTATACTCAATGTTATTCGTAATATATGTATGAAGCTGTATGAATGATGGTATTTATATATGTGTGGATAGCTATACCACTTTAGGGATGTCTGCGTATATTAGATTTAGTGTTAGAATATTTACTATTGGAGTATATGGTTTGAAGATACTTGTAAATGCTTGAAATAACATACTAGTAAGTCATGTGCATGTTACGTGTAATGATAATGGGTGTGCTTATAGTTAAGGGTGTAGGCCTATTATATGATCTATATGTTAGTACGTGTGAACGTGTGCTCGTACGTAGATATGTATGTATTTAGACTTGAGTAGATATGTGCGTACTATATGAATATGTATGATATACGTACGGTAATAGGGTTATAATTTTGTTTGGTATTGCTTGCCTTTACGGGATGTTGTGCGTGTGCGTGTATACCATGAGGTATACAAGATTATTGTATGCCTTAACTATGTATGGATAAGTATATGTATTAGTATACTAATTATATGTAAATGGCTAGGGTGTGAATATAAATTATAGGTATGTGGCTATACGATGCATGCATATATGGAATAGTGTATTTGAATATATATGTGTGCTGATGTTTGTAATATTATTATGGTATGTGTGTCACACCTTGAATATAGTTATAGGATTGTATGTGATGTGTATATTAGATGAAGTATCTGCGTGTATTTGAATAACTAGATATTGGTGTATTATAGTAGTGATAGATGTATATTAGATATAGCTTACATGATTTAATATTGTATGGTGTGACCACATGTGTTGATATGTTGGTATTGAATGTACACTAGGAGATATTAGGGAGTAGTATATCCATATTGTTTTGTGAATAGTTAATTACCTATATGTGAAGAATTACGATCATGTTTGCTAATGTGTAACTATTTTTATATAAGTATGTGTAACTTGGTGATGTGATAGTGAGTAATAGTTATAAAAGGGTGTACGTGACTATATGAATGATTGAGCTACGTGTATGAATTTGACTGTCTGTGATAGGTATAAGTATAGAATGTGCATATATAAACGTATACATGTTTGTAGTGTTAATGTTTTGACTATCTAGTGCATATATAAGCACTTGTGGTAACTATACCTGGTTTGAATTATAGTGTGATGTGATTGGAGTAGTTACTAGAGTGGATATGTATATTTATAGTTAGAAAGTCCGAGGACGGACTTAATTCTAAGGTGGGTAAAATGTAACGGCCGCTTTCCGACCGTTCGTTTTTCGCGCGTACTTTCCTCTTTTGTACGCGTATTTTTCTTCGTCCTTTCTTCTATCCGGAACATATGATGTGATATGTCGTTGTGACCGTATGGAAGAGTAGTTATTTGTGAGATTTTTAGTGAACGTCATTTCACAGGTCGTTCTCCCACAAATCATCTTTGATTGGAGAGATGTCGCAACTTTAGACTTTGACGCCAGATCTTTTTATTTTTAGTTCGTCTTCTGTGAAGCTAACGTGCGATCAATCACCGTACCCTCGAGCCTCTCGTCGTCACAGTTGTCCCGATATTTTTTTCATAATTTTCGGACATCGTTGCTTGGCCTAACCCCTTAATCAAATTCGAAGCCCGATTAGCCTTAACCCAAATTTGAAATTCAAACTCTAATCAAATCTTTAGGAAATCTCATATGTATCATGATAGGATTTCTGTGTCTACCCTCACATCAGTTTAACCCTCTTTGTGCACCCCCTCTCTCACACCCTCTCTCCCACGTCCCTTAAATATACACCCTAAATAGCATATATCATCTTTTAAAACACAACACAACAGCCCAAACCTAGGTCACTCACGCATGAACCCATAGCCGCCACCTTCTTGCTCTTTCCTCTTGCCTCCGGCGACCACCCTACCATCATCAGACTCCCCTCGACCCCCTCTACATACTGCAATACCCCTTTGCCCCCTCAGGCCGCCACATCCCTGCTGCGATGCAAAACAGCGACCCGTTGTGCAAATCTGTCCTTTTCGCCTTCTCACAGCCGGCCGCCGCCATGCGCAGCCGCCGTCAGCCACCCACCAGGCCGAGCAACCCCCCATTGACCTCCTTCAATCCCTGACAGCCCCCTTGCTCCTAGGAGTTTACGCACGTCATAGATCTTGCGTGTTTTCCCTGACGTTGTCGTCGCCGTGTAGATCCGTTGCGCTACTCACAAACGGAGAGATCTCGGCGTCACACGCTCACAGTTCTCACCTTTTGCTCGCTGTCCGTATATGTCAAGCTGCACTACCTACAGCCGAGACGTTGTTGACGACGTAGACCTATCGCCGTTCAGACCCGACGTCCGATCTACGATCAAACGCCAAAAAGGTAAGCCCCCTAATGCGTAGTAAGAACCCAGATCGTAGCGATTCTAAAACCTAATCTAAAAGTCATCAACGATAACTAAGTTTACATTTCTGCTCCTTTAAAATGTTGTTCAAAGCTTAGACATCGACGAACGGACTTGAATATCTGTGCACATAGGGTAGAACGTCGATTAGTTTGAAAGGAATCAAAAAGATGTGACTTTTGACTGTTAGGGTAGTCCCGCTGAATTTAGAAACAAACCCTAATAGGATTGATAAAAACGCGAACTGACATCGTCATTGTCCTGTTTCAGACGGACCCTTGCCGACGCGCCGCTTCGTTGAGACGCTCCAGACCGACGACTCACTCGCCTCCGCAGGCAAGTGTTTCCACTTGCATACTTTCGGCCACATTTAGGCCATCACCTTTAAATTGTAAAAGTACGACTAAAGAGAACCGAAGGTGAAATATTAGCGTCTGGGACCCCCTTGACAGCTATGACTTGACGATAAAGTCTAAGCACAAACAAACAACAACAACAACTGACACCTTAGAGCTATTTTGTGTGTGCATGCGTGTGGACCCCCTAGAATAACAACTGAACAACAGAACATTCATACCTGGTCATATCTTGACTTCCTTAGTTCATGTAGTATACCTTACGGAAAGTCTCGGCGTCTCACCAGGGGAGTGAGCATCCCGACAGACCGTGGGGGATCTTAGGGAGCCCACCGAGGGAGTGGGTGTTCCTTTCGTGTATACCTTACGGAAAGTCTCGGCGTCTCACCAAGGAAGTGAGCGTCCCGACAGACCGTGGGGGATCTTGGGGAGCCCACCGAGGGAGTGGGTGTTCCTTTCGTGTACACCTTACGGGAGTCTCGGCGTCTCACCAGGGGAGTGAGCGTCCCAGCTGACCATGGAGAGAGGCACTCACCAAGGGAGTGAGCGGTACTCGTACAGTCCAGTCTTGTCTTGACTTGAGCACGTGGGTTGGGGTTGGGTGAGCGGCCACCAGATAGAGAGTTTGGCCACTCTCTACGCTGCAGGCACGAACTCTCTTTGGTGTCACAAACACGTCTTGTCTTGTTTGTCCTGTCTCGTCTAGCTTAGTCCTGTAGCCGGTAGCACACGCTACAGCTACTGCCTGTCACGTTTACTTTCCTGCACCATTTTACTTCTTGCATAGTATACCTGCCATGTCATCACAACAGCATGTAATCAACCAGTAAAATGTTGCTCTTAAATTACTTTACACTTGTAGTAGAGTATCTCACCTCTATCTTGTAGACTTTACCTGATGTACTGTTCCTTTTCTCTGGGTGATGTACGTCAGGTGTTGAGCCAGAGTACGTAGACGAGCCGGACCTACCTGAGTGCTTGGAGCCGGAGGACGTCGACCCGGAGCTTGTTCCTGACGAGGACCAGACCTAGAGGTCCCTCACCGTCGCCGATTCAGATATTTCATGCTTTCTAGTTTGGGTGTGTGGCACCATTTTTACTTCTTGTTTAGGTTGGGTGCTTGCACCAGTAGTTTCATTCTGCAGTTTGTAGCCATGCTGGGTATCTGTTTAGACTTCTGTACTTTCTGGATATCTTTTGAATAAAATGAATGCATTTCCCTTTTAGTACTTTTGTTGTTCTGTATCTTTTATATGCAGGGACCTGTTTAATGCTTTGGAGTACCTCACAGACGCTTAGTGGGTCCGAGCTTCGCAGCTCCGACCCATGCAGACCTTAGTCACGTCTTGCTTCTGTCGTTTTGGGAAGCGGGGCGTGACAAAAATGGCGGAGAAGTACGCCAAGTTCATAGAGCTTCTGAAGAGAGTGGAGCTGAATATTAATTCATGGATGCCCTCATGGAGATAACATCGTACGCAAAGTTCCTTAAGGAACTAATCTCGGGGAAGAGGAAGACATAGCAGGTTTTGTTGGGGAGCAACTGTCCTCATTTCTTAGAAGCAACAAGCTGCCAAAAGAGCTCTCGGATCCAGGGAGCTTCACTGTCCCTTACTCCATAGGTGGCATCCCCATCAGGAGGACCTTGATAGATTTGGGGGCAAGCATCAGCTTGATACCCTTGTCCATCTTCGGACGCCTCAACACCAGAACGGAGTTACAGCCGACGGCCATGACCATCCAGCTCGCAGATAGGTCGGTAACGCACCCAGTCGGTGTGGTTAGGGACGTCGTCTTACATATTCCCCACGGTGTGAGTGTGCCGGTGGATTTTGTTATTATGGATATTGCGGAAGATGGAGGATTGCAACTGATTTTGGGTCGTCAGTTTATGGAGACGATTGGAGTGCTGATAGACGTGCGAGAAGGCATGCTCTCCCTCAATGTCGAAAACATTGAGGCTGAATTTCGGCTACCTAAGCCGATGAGGGAGAGGGAGCCCGCTGCGGACGTCGGGTATCTTGATTTGGTTGAGGATGAGCTCGTGGAAGAGTTCATAGCTGAATAAATACTGGTGGACCCCCTACTACGGAGCGAGGACCATGGCTTGGATCCTCGGCACGACAAGGCCGTAGCGACATATTTGCAGGTCCTGGACGAGGACACCGACGATGGATCAACGACACACAAGCACGCCATGCTTGCCTTGGAGGATCACGACCTGGACGTCGTGAAGATCAGAAACTTGGTGGCTGTAGTGTCCATGGGGCGCTCCAAAGAGAAACAAGTACCGGCGAGGAAAGAGAACGGATGGACCACTAAGGGTCCAAAGGAGGCGTTCGACTAATCGGCCCCACAAGGGTTGGTCGGGAAGAACGATGGGCACATCTCGCATGCGCCCAATATATCACCTCACTGAGCCACAGTGGTCAAGCTAATAACCTTAAACAAGAGCATGGCGGGAGGCAACCCGGCCTATTTGCTCGCATTTCGGTTTTAATTAGATTTTTTGAGTTTTTTTAGTTTAAAAATTCGAAAATCCATAAATAACTGAGGCTTATTGATTTTGGCAGGGATTTGGCAGTCATGACGATGAACGAAAGAGTAAAGAATGTGTATGGAGTTGAGACTCAAAGAGGCAAGAAATACGAGATGGGCTAAAGGCTGAGAGTGCTGAAATTTCAGATCGCTCGACCGAGCGCACAAGGCGCTTGGCCGAGCAACCAACCCAGCGAAGGGGAGATGCATTGCCCGAGTGGGAGCGCTCGACCGAGCACTCGACCGCTCGACCGAGCGCTCGGCCGCTCGCCCGAGCGCTCGATCGCTCAGGACCAACCCCTATAAATTCAATGGGTCGCCCGCTCGAAAATTTCGAACGAGCGACCCAGATTTTCCCCGAGCCATAACTCCCCCTTGAGCTCTCTCTCTCTCTCTCTCTCTCTCTCTCTCTCTCTCCCCCCCTCCCCCCTCCCCCCCTCCCCCCTCCGATGATTATCCTCCCCCGAGCACCCCCCTCCGGCGAGCCCTCCCCCGAGAATCTCTCTCCCTCTCTCTCCCCCCTCCAATCACCTTCCCCTCCGTTCTCCTCCATCCCCCATCCCCACCCCTCTTCACTCCCAAACCCTAAACCCCTCCACCGAGCGCTGCCACCCTCTCCCCTCTCTCAACCCGAGCACCCACCCCCTCCCCACCCAGAACACAACCCCATCCCCAATCTCCCCCTCAACCCACACATCGCCCAAATTCAATTTCAGGTTGGCGGGACGTTTGGCGGGACTGTAGCGACATCTAGGGGTACGTCGCTCGAGGAGATTGCTTTTGCCGCTCTTGCATCGCTAAGGGTCTACTCTTCCCTCTCATTATTATTATTATATATATATTATATCACATGTGGCTTGAGCACACGATGCCTCACAGGGCCATCATCCGCTCATCATCATCCTCACCATCTCTGCCACGTTGCTTGACACCTCCACGCACATCCACCACCCCACCCACACGCACTCAGCCTCCACACACTTCCACGACACCCCCATGCACTTCCACCGCCACCACTTTCACGACAGCTCCACGCACTTCCGATGCACCTTCACCACGTATTACACGCACATCCACCACCACCACTCACCCCCCCATGCGTCCTCCACCCACACACATCCACCACCGTTTCTAGACCATCCACATCTCAATCCCAGCCACCAAACACACGCCAAAAGATGTTGGCCCATAAGCTGACCTCCTCTAGGCATCGTACCCCACCACCACATCTACTTCCACTCCCACAGCACCACCACACACATCCATCCCCACCACCACCATACGCACTTCCACCACACCCACAGCACCACCACACACTACCACCACACCCACCACTACCACCCCACCATCCCAACACCACCCCTCCACCTCAGTATCCCAAGAAGAGGAAGTTCTCGCAGAGGGCCCGTCATGCTAGGCCATGCACCGCCACACGTGTTCCCCACCCGATCCCCACATCATCTCCTTCACCCCCACATGCCAGAAAGAAACACCAGGTTGCTGGCTCCTCGGCGGAGACACGTGCCCCCTGAGTCAGCCCATACCCATAGCACCACCCCTGCCACCCCCACAGCCCGAGACGCCCCCTAGAGACCTACGACATCACCTTCATAGACGACGCTCATCGTCGTGCTTTTGTCGACCTCTCTAGGCGCCCGATCTTCTCAACCAAATTCGCAGACCTATGAGCCTAAGAGCATCTAGGCATTTTACCTTGGGTTAGGCAGCTGTACGCGAACCTGAGCTGGGAGCATTTTCTAGGGCTTCATGCGAAGACGTACATTCGCTTGACCCTAGAGGCCCTCAGCTCACTTCTCCGTACCAACACAGGGATTGCATTATCCATACTGGACGTGGAGATGGAGTTCACTTACGATGGACTCCAGACCCTATTCTAGCGGCCTGCAGTCCCCGTCGTCGAGACCACATATACCCCCGGCTCGGATACTCCCCCTCACTATTTACACTACACGCTTTTAGGAGAGGATTTTCAATTTGCCTTCCTTCAGCACTAGTCGCTCGAAGGCCTTCTTAATCATCCACCACTGCATTAGGCTAGCCCAGCGCCACCTTGCCATCACCATGCTATGCATGAACGAGCCAGGGATTATGTCCTCTGTTTTTCTCGTCCTTTTGTGGGACATGACCCTCCCTCGCTAGGCACTACCAGATGGCACCTCTCGCCCCTCCTACCCCATTGATCATCCACAGATCTTGTGCAATCGTTTATGTTGGGATGCTACATTACAGAGGGTCCCCATCTGTTATGGAGGCTTTTTCACCATCGTCGGCCTTAGGGCAAATCTAGTCCTTCCCTAGGATCTTCTGGAGGCGACGGGCCCTACCACACTATCCTTGCGTGTGCTTACGCACATGCAAATTATTAGGGCCCATGGTGACCGACACTGGGTTTATCTTCATGGGCGTTATAGCGCCGATTATATGGTGCTCCCTAGGCCAGAGTTGACCGTCGTGGCCCTCTCAGCAGATTGAGTGGATCCTCCCCATGCAGGAGCGCATCCCTCCCACTTACGAGCTGGAGCCCGATGATGAGCAGGTTGCCCAGCAGTAGCTTGCTCAGCAGCCAGGCACCGCTCCCGCACACATTAAGGAGCCACCCCACACCCTGCCCCAGTCTGAGCCTGCAGCGGCCCCTTCTGTCTCCACATCTGTTGAGGGCCCTGCCGCATTTGTTGCACCACATGTTTTTGATTCTGCCACCGAGTCGTCTGTTCCCACCTTTCTCGAGGACCCAGCCCAATCAGCTGAGACCCTCATTTTTGATTTTCTAGCTGATCCTCATGTCCTTACCTCCTCACTGCCACCTGAAACCACACTGGTGCATGTATCCTTGACCGTACCCATTTCCAGCACCGTCTAAATGATCCTTACGGAGAGTGTGGTGGTTTCTGTCGCCATAGCTACTGCCACCACCTCTACCGTGTCTGCCTCTGCTCATATCTCCTCTGTCACTGTCACCACTACAGCACTGTCTGTACAGCACACACTCCCGGTGCACCCCTTTTTCACCACACGTAGCACACCTTTTAAGGGAGCGTCTTCTAGCTCCTGCCCCTCCCGACATTGCAGCTCGATTATATGGGGTGGAGCAAGAGGTAGCTCAGCACTGTAGACCCGTGAGAACACTCACTGATATTGGACAACGTAACAGCGAGAAGTTGGATCGTATCCGTCACCTCCTTCAGCCACCACCCCCACCGGGTGGTGGTGCGGCCTGATTTTATTAGCTTCTCACTGTCCCAGTGTCTCTCCCTCCTATCATTATGCCCATTTGTCTTTTCAGGGCCCAGCTTAGTCCAGCTTGTAGGAGTCACATTCTGGCGTCGATCTTTGTTGTCCATAGTGTCCATATTGTACATACTATGCATCATCATCACCTGCATCATCATCATCTCCATTTTTGTATATACATACATATTGTACATACGCATATGCATCTTTTATACCTTCTTTTATCTTTCTTCCCACCCACCCCACCCTTAGCATCATCTCATGTCTCTACGCATGTGTTCTCAACAGTGAGGACACTGCTATATTTAGCTTGGGGGATGAGCGCTATCGCTATTTGCTTATTCTTTTTCCTTATTCCCATTTTTAGTTCCACTACCACCCCATTTTCCCCTTTTTATAATCATTTTTATTTTTCCTTTTCTTCGTTGTTCGCATGCATATTTTTTCATTTCTTCCTCTTTTTCTTTTATTTTTAGACTAAAGATGATTCTACTATGATTGCACTATAAGCTGCATACACTCAACTTATCTGCTCTACACACTCACCTAGGATTCGTCATAGTCTACTGCATGTCACCGCATATTTATATAGAATGGATTATGATTTTGAACTCTATGCTTCCGTGTGTTAGAGATATTCCTTGAGTATGATGCTTTTTAATATGCTTTTCCATGCTTTGCATTCATATTCTCCACAACGAGTATTCTTGAAACATTTAAGCTTGCAGATGCATGATTGATCGAAAATTGAGTGAAAATTGCATGATTGTGTGAAAACGTATATTTTCATAATGGATGGTAGTTCCCTTTGGTTTGGATAACCCACGAAACTTAAGTAGCGTCTACTAGATATTCTGATACAGAGCCATGTCCCAATTCTACGCTTTTTATTTTTGTACATAGCCAATTGCGATCCTTGATCATGCTTTGCATTCCATCGGATTTACATGATTTTGCAAAAATCCCACAAAAAAATCAAAAACCAAAAAAATATTACATACGAATAATAGGCCGAGGGGTTCTTCGTAACCCGATGCCCTAAGACCGTCTGGTCTGGGATGCATAGGCCTCCTCTTGTATATATTACGTTCTCTCGTATATATAAGAAAATAAAAGTATGTATATATAAAGAAAATTGTATAGCCGAAAACAATTGTAAAAAGAAAAATCCCACATCTCTACCTCACTTTCTATATAGAATAGGGACATGTCAAGGTCAATGATTTCTGGGGATTGTGAAAGAGTTCAGTGCGGTGATTTTTGGATTTAATTGAACTTACCATCCTTATTTATGAAAAATAATTAAAATCATCTTGCATGCTTGAATTAATTGATCGTGATACTATTCGCTGCTTAAAGAATGAGTTGTGGAGATTTGACCTCGAATCATTGATTTTGTATATTGATTGCATGCTATAAAAGGAATTCCCCTCTATTTCATATCACATATTCGAGCTCACGCTATTCATTGAAAAATCCATTCTATATATAATCCATGCAAGACTTGATGAATCCTCATGAGTAGTGCGTTTTTAAATTATAAAGTTGAAGTGTTGTTGCGTGCAATGAGATGAGGAGATGATTTAGTCGCCTTTCCTATCTTTTAGTTTCCTTTGCACTTCTTTGTTTTTACCATCCGGCGAACTTCTTATTCGTCTTCCTCGAAGACGAGTAAGAGGTAAGCTAGGGGGATTTTGTTGTGTCTATATTTTCCATGTTTTTACCATGAATTTCCATGTCGTGTCAATCGCCCGAATCCATATATTCATATTATATCGCGCTTTTCTTGATATTCTTGATCATTTCGATGTTTTATGTGTTTTCAAGGAATTTAGCGCGGTTCGGAGCGATATGGGGTTCTGGACACAACATCGACGCCAAAGCTCACTTTGCCTTGCCACGATGACCCAAGGAGGCCAAAGAAGCGAGGGAGAGGAGTTGAAGAAGAGAGAAGTAGAAGAAGAGGAGATTGAAGAGAAGGAAATAAGAAGAATTAGGGACTTATGCCAGATCGCTCGGTCGAGCACATGATGCGCTCGGCCGAGCTGTGATACGCCAAGGAGCGCCATCGGGGGGCTCGGCCGAGCGACAAGCGCGCTCGATCGAGCGACCAGCCTGCTCGACAGAGCTAGTAGTCAGAGGAGCCCAAGGAATTCAAGGCGACGGCTCTGTCAAATTTGGAATTAATTCACTTGACCGAGCAACATGACGCTCGGCTGAGCGACTCAACTCGGTCGACCGAGTGGCCCCTTCTCGAGCACCAAGCAGAGCGCTTTACAAGACACCGCTCGACCGAGGGAGCACTGCGCTTGGTCGAGCGGTAGGTCGGCAGATTCCTATTTTGACTTAAATTAATGATTTTTGGGTTGGTTTTCTTGTAAAACCCGAACCCAAACTGTTTTGTATAAATAGTGAACGTTTTAGAGTAGGTAAATCTGTTTTTGCTGTAGCTAAAACCCTTAGAGCTATTTTGGGAGCTCGCATTTGGTAAACTATTTTGCAATCTAAATGTTTGTTTGTGGTTGGATTTTCTTGATTTCTTTATCATTGCTCTCATTTCTTTTGCTCTCTCTATTGAAATTAATTTCATGCAATTTGACCGGTTGGATATGTCTATCTCTATTGCTATTGTATTTAGGGCTTTTGCCATGCTAGAGTAGTTGGTTTCTAAGGCTTAGGGACGATCCCTAGGATTCTAAGGATCGGATGTTAGGTCAGACCCCTGTTGGATCAATCTAGGGTTGCCATATGGTGGTTTGAATAAGGGTTTTGGGGGATTGGCCTTAGGATCGGAGTATCGTGAAGGTGGCTCTGTATCCTAGGGAGAAGCCCCATGAATCTGATTTAGGTTTAGCGTCCGTTTCTAGGGCTCATGATCATGAGAGTGACTCGAGATCTAGGGGGGACTGCTAATCCCCAATCTGCTAGTCGGTGACTGCGAAAGCACGCCGATTGCTAGAACCAACCATATGATAGCATCGCACTCCGTAGATCACGAGAGTGGACATGAAGTTGCGAGGCGGCCAAGTGTCAATCTTAATGCACGCATTCCCGTGTGAAGCCGACTGCGAGAGCATGGTTTTGCATAGGGATGCGTTAGACAAGTAAGAAAAACGAAAGTTAAGTACTCGTTCTCATCTACGGATGTGACACTCCTACTCTAATCCATCGTCCGACATAGGGTCAATTGACCTGGAATCCATGACTAAAGGGCCTAGTGAGGAATCCCAAAGGCCTTAGACGTTTAATTTCTAGTTAACTCTCGATGTCCACAATCAACCAATCAATCACTCATGATAACCCCCGACCACATACTCTCCTCCTTCCATATAAAGCTAAGCATTAAATGATCGCCTCCCTGAGTTCGACAATCGTTCTATACTATAATGCACCGTGCACTTGCGGTGATTCGCGCCCCCATGGTGCAAACCCAGGTACCAAACAGGCCCCGCTTCTCTCGACCGAGCTTCCTTCTGAAGACCAAACGATCGAAGTGTTAACCCAAGTCATTCTACATACTGGAAGGTCGAACTGTTTGACACACTAGGAGGTCGAATCATAGAGCTGCCAATCCATCTGAGCCATCGACCCTCACGACCGAGAGTCCAATGCGTTGTTGAATCCCTTAGCTCGGCATATGACCTATCTGACTTGTGCTGAGCCAGATGGGTCGTATCCAAGCGTAGACGAGCTATCTCGGTACAAGATTGCTCGGCTGAACGACCAATGACTCGTCAATATTGAAATCGATCCAACTTCCACAAATCTCCATATTTGCGAGATTTAGGCATCCGTCACACGAACAACCGTCCACGCATCGCCTTGGTCGAGCATCATCTGGTGTTCCTGCCATTTTGCTTTGAAGAGCACAATGCCCTAAAGGGCTACAAATGGCTACATCGAGCCTAATTCCCCCTCCTAGGGCCGACACCAATGTCATCTCAGAACCACATTGAGCAAGTCTAAACAATACTTAAACTTGACTCCTGATACAACATTCGTCAACATGTCTGCCAGGTTGTCCTCTGTTCTGATCTTCAGTAAGTTGATGTCGTCATCTTCTTCTCTCACATAGTCTCTGACAGAGTGGAATCTCACATCGATATGCTTGGTGCAAGCATGGAAGACATGATTCTTAGCCAAGTGCACAACACTCTGACTATCATAATGGACGGTGTGCTTCTTCTGGTCAACTCCCATATCATCCATTAAGCCCATCAACCATATCGTCTCCTTCACCGCTTCAGTCAATGTCATATACTCTGTCACCGTAGTAGACAAGGCCACCATAGACTGAAGGATACTCTGCCAACATATTGGAGCGCCTGATAGGGTGAAGACTTAGCCTATCGTTGATCGCTTCTCGTCCAAGTCGCATGCATAGTCAGAATCGATATATCCAACAATGTGCAGACCATAAACACTTTGGCTATAAGTCAATCCGACATCGACTGTGCCAATGATGTACCTCAAAATCCATTGCACTGGTCACCAGTGCTCCTTCTCCGGATTGTGCATGTATCTACTCACCATGTTTATCGCATGTGATAGATCGGGTCTGGTACATACCATTGCATACATTAAGGCCCCTACAGCATTGGCATACAGTACGCTCTCTAAGAGGTTCTTCTCTACTTCGTTCTTTGGAAAATGCTCGGCACAAAGCTTGAAGTGAGGTGCAAGCGGAGTTGTAACGAATTTCATCTTCTCACAGCCAAATCTCTGTATAACAGACTTCAAATAGAGACTCTGTGAAAGTGAACAGTACCTCCACTTCGATCTCTTGTGATCTCTAACCCAAGAATCCTCCGTACTTTGCCTAGATCCTTCATCTCAAGCTCACAGCTGAGCCGAGTCTTCAATCTCCAAATCTTCTCTTTATTCGATGAAGCGATGAGCATATCATCACATAAAGAAGAAGATAAATGAAGGACCCACCATTCAAATCCCAATAGAACACGCGATGATCATAGGGGCTGCGAACACATGCTTGATCATCCGTCATAAAGCATTCAAAACGATTATACCATTGTCTTGGCGACTGTTTTAACCCATGAAGTGACTTCTTCAGCCTACATGCAAGACTTTCACCTCTCTCATAGCCATCGGGCTGAGCCATATAGACTTCCTCCTTGAGCTCTCCATGCAAGAATGCCGTATTGACATCAAGCTGCACCAGTTCAAGGTCGAACTGAGCAACTAACACCAATAGGATCCGAATCGAGCAATGCTTCACCACCAGAGAAAAGACCTCATTGTAGTCGATGCCTTCCCTCTGTGCGAAGCCCTTCGCTACGAGGCGAGCTTTGTAGCAAACATCTCCTGATTCGACCCATTGCTTCTTGGTGTACACCTATTTACACCCAATTGCCTTCTTGCCCTTTGGAAGCTCTACGAGATCCCATGTGTCATTCTTCACCAGCGATTCCATCTTCTCCTCCATTTTACTTATCCACCGTTCCTGGTCTTCGGATTACTCCACCTCTTTTAAAGAAGTGGGAACATAGATGCATACAGCAGGAAAGGCAAATGAGATCATCTCCGAGTATCTTGAATGTCTTCTCATCTCACGCCTCGGCCTCGACACTGCTATGGAATCCTTCGAATGAATGACCCTTAGAGATGAGTTATCTCCACCAACTGAGCTTGAACCACCAACTTCACCAGCATCCGTCTGGAGTCTGTCTTCTGCAGCTTCTGGTGTGGATCGATCTGAATTTTCGATCGACCGATGTGAAACCTTAGACATGTTGTCTAGACCTGCTCCAATTATGTCTGTTCGATCTCCACCACTGGTTCATGCTCCTTCTTAAGTAACATAGACTCATCAAACTTTACATCTCTGCTCACGATCACTTTCTTTTGTGTCGAACACCACAGTCGACATCCCTTGACACCTTTGCTAAAACCCAAGAAGATGGCTTTCTTGGCTCGAACATCGAGTTTGTCTTCCCTCACTGCATAGTAGCTTCGACAACCACAAACTCAAAGTGATCATAGTCGGAAACTGGCTTTCCTAACTAGACCTCCAATAGAGGTCGTCCTTCCAATGCAGCAGATGGTAGTCGATTGACCATATAGGTTGCATACGCTAGGACCTCTGCCCAAAACTCCTTCGATAGGTTGGCTGTTGACAACATGCATCGAACTTTCTCCCGCAAAGTCCGGTTCATCCTCTCAGCTATACCATTCTGCTGTTGCGTACCAGCAACGGTGAAGTGTCTCGGAATCCCTTCCGATCTGCAAAACTTCTATAACGCCCCGCTCTCCAGGATACCCGAGAAGTACGAATCCGTCCCAGGTGTTCCCAAAGAGGCAGGTGTGATCAAGAAAAGAAGGAAGGAGAGAGAGATAATTAGAGAGATGCTGGTCCACTGCACAGTGTTGGGGTAGTACTTGTAATGTCCCACAGAAACAATCCAGAAACAGAGACAATATCAACCAGAGAAAACAACACTGAGACTACCAAGAAACCCTGTTATCATATATCAACATCTTATACATCAACTTATACATCCATATAACAAAACAGCTCATCCCCGAAAGAACCCAAGAGTACAATGTCCCTCACCTCTCCCCTCGCCACCCAATCCTACACTCAACTCCTCAACCATAACTCCAGCTCCAGCTCCTGCAACCAACTCCATAACCTGAAAGGACAACAGTAGGGCATGTTAATGCGTGACCCAGTAGTATATCCAATCTCCCCTAGTATTCCAACCCTTAAATGCATCTACTCATGCATGATATAATAAAATGAATGATCTACACAGATTGATACATGGCATGTCAATTATAGTATGATGCACAAAGTAAACATGACATGGCAAAAGGAAAACAAACAAGACAATCATATAGAGAGGAGTAAAACAAGCACAATCAATTAGTTAGCATTTTGGAACCCTGAGTAATATGTAGCGTATCAGGACCTGGACCTCACCTCAAGTGGGTGGCTCTCAAACTACCCCGCTAGTGGTACCGAGCACTGATGAATTTTAGCGGGGCCTCTCGAACTCCCCCGTCACTCTAGTGGGAGTAAGATGGAATCAACACACATCATCACTTGGTACATTGCCCTGTGGGCATCACATATCTCATCAAATCCCGCCAGTGGAGCACCCACACTAGGGTATACCTCCCAAGTTCAGTCCTGATACCTACGTACTACCCAGGCCTCCCCCACCCTGTGTCACCCACGTTAGCGTGGACTGAGTCGCTCTAGAATCACTCAATCTCATGCTTTCCCATTCTTTCTCAAAATACCATTTTCATTGATGATCTAAATATCACATTTTCATTCATTGCTCAAGGTCACCTCTCATGTTTCCTTCACTCTTTCTTTTAAACATAGCATTACTTTCTCAAGCAAGGCAAGTGCCATAGAAATGCAACATCATTGCAATGCAACATCATATAGGAGACAATCATACAATGCAAGAATGGTTGAAATGCCAATTTGTTCATGAGGGATTCATCACACATTTCCACACTATAAACATTAGCAAGATCCCATGATGTGGCATTATGAGCCATTAGCAAAACAATAATTAAACATGGTACTAGAACTCCCCAAACAGCAACACAAGTGCAGGAAATGTAATCAGTCATCAAACATGACGGTTATCATTAAGTTCTAGTAGGAATTTCAGAAAGGTTACAACTAGAAAGTTGTAGCTCTATAAAGTTTACATTGCCATACCAATTTTCAGAAAATCCTCATGAGTGTGTGATTTATAGAGGCCAATATTGTAAGAGATAGAAATTCTGTTTTCAAACTGAAAACAGCTTCAACTTAATCACTCAATTAATCCAAGTTCTAATCAGTTCTGGGTTAAAAGCTCAACATAGAAAATGTAGATTAGGAAGTGTAGATATCAAAATTGTCCAAGAACTCCAAATTTGCATTATTACAAAAGGATCTATAGCCATTTTAGTAACGGGTATCGTTTCAGCTGGTTACTGCTATGCCAACAACTTCAATTAATTAACCCTAATTGCAGTTCGAATTATGGAAAACTTAAAGCATGAAAGTTGCAGAGAACTTGGTAATACGTCTAACTGATTTTTTTCAGAATTTGCTACCACTAAAAATGATCAATATTCACGAATTAACAGACAGTAAAATTGCACGAATTTAAAGTAGGGTCCATGTAATGAAAAGTGTTAACAACTTGCAAACATTTCAATAATATTAGAACTTCTTCAAGGAAACAACATTACAAACTTATAACCATTGCAAAGCTGTCATCTTTCTCACAACTACTTAAGAAAGTAGGCATCTTGCATGCAAATTCATAACGACTACGAAATTTGCTAGATGCAAACATGCAAGTTTTAGCATAAGGATGAGAGCTTGATTACTAAATATGACATGCAAGAAACATGCTAGTAGGAGTTGGAAATCCTACCTCTTGTAGCTTGATTTCCATTCAAAAATCCAAGCTTAATCATTATGCTAGCATCCTCCAACTTCCATCTCCAAAAAGCTCCCAACTTTCCTTAGAAACTCCTCTTGAAAGGCTTCCAAAAGACACACTAGATATAAGCTTGCACAAGGGACTAAAAGGGAGGGGAAAGATAGGATTTTTTTTCCATGGAAATTGAAGAGAAAGGCAAGAGGGATCGGGGAAAACGAAATTGGAAAAGAAGAGGGGAGAAAAATGAGAAAAAGAAAGGTTTAAGGCTCTTAAATGCAAGGGTGTCATCTACTCTCTTCTCCCTCCTTCCACACACTTCTTTAAGATAACCATGACACAAATGAAAAGACTAAAACACCCTCATCACTTACCCCCTCCAACTTCTTAGGATATTACCAAATAACCATTACTATGCTCACCCACCTCTTTACTATACACACACACACCCCCCCTGACCTAATAACCATATGTGCCATTACTATACATGGTTGAACGGGAGGACGCGCAAGGAGCACGCCTTCCACTCCCAAGCGTATGAGTGTCAATGCAATAAATTTATAACCGGTGAGCACCGGGTCGGATCACAGGGACAAGTCATTCTACATTCACAAGTTTGATCGATAAAGAAAAAATAAAGCGTGTTACAACCACCTCGTTAACGGTGGAAAAGTGTGTGAGAAAAGTGTGGTGAAATTACAATCCTAACCTAAGTGGGTAGGGTTAGAGAGCCAAATGAGGATTTAGGATAGCTAGGAGAGGAAGCACAGGTTGTGGGTTCATTAAGATTGGTGTTAATCAAGTTCTAATTACCGCATATAACTCAATTGATCATCCGGCTAAGGACACTCAATCGGAAAATTTAGCATTAAAGAACACCACAATTTGCAATAGGCATGGATGCATCACATAGAAATAATCAATATATGAACATGGATTTTTCTCAAATTGCCCTCTCGGGACTTAACCAATTAAAGTGTGCCCTAACAATTCATCCAAGATTAGCAAGATAATAGGCAAGAGGAAATTAGGGCCAAGATTAACAACCCATCATCATGAATCACAACCCACACCAAATCAATACTACTCAATCATAGCAAATAAGATGGAAATTTCATTCAAAAGATTCATCCAAGTTCAATACAAAAGTGAGATATCAAATTACAAAAGGGGGAAGAAAAGTATCACCAAAGCTTTCACCCTAAATGAAGCCTAGCCTCCTCCAATTTGCTCCTCCACCAAGCTTCTCCATCATCCATGGCCTCCAAGCCCTAGCCCAAGCTTTGGAGAAGAGGAAGAGCTCCCCAAACCCTCAAAATCGCCAAAAAACAGCAGCCAAACCCCAAAAAAACAAAGCTTAACGAAAACTGAACCCCAAAAACGCTTCAGGCCGCATTTTATCACGCAAATGGGCTTGCGGGTCGGGCGGCCAGCGCCCGACCACCCCCCCCCCCCCCCCCCCCCCCCCGCAAAGGCGCCCGCAAATCTCAGTATGGGGGTACGCGCTGCTCGCATGCCCCCCTCCCGCTTCTCGTTCTTTACGGGGCAGGCCGGCCACTGGGCCGGCCCGCTCCATTGCTTTTTTAAAAAAAATTTAATTTTTTTATTAACAACGGAAGCTGCGGCCCGCTCAGAAGAGCGGGCCGCTGGGAGTGGGCCGGGGTTTTTTTGTTTTTTTATATTTTTTATTTTCTTTTTATTAATTCCAGAATATCCTTGAAATGCTTCCTTCCTCCAAATAAATCCCCAAAAATAGCTAGAAATCCCAGAAAAATTCCAAAATATTCTGAAAAATCTCCAAGACTCCTAGTAGTACCTGAAAAATAGGATAATGAGAAATTAGTCTATTTGATGAAAAAATTAATATAATGACTATTATAAATCACTATTGGCCTCCAATAATCCAAATAAAATAATTCATTACTCAAATAATTCTCAAAAATTGTCAATATGATCATAATAATACTAGGAGCACATGAAAAATATTAGGAAGCCAATAAAGACGATAAAATCCATACTTTGTGCCAAGAATGAGAGTAAGCCCTAAATGAAACGTAAAGTGAAAATTCACACAAAAGGGCAAGATTAAGCCTAATCTTTAGCACAAAATGCGGGTAGTTAGGGGTATAAATATACACTTTTCACTCCGAATCACACCTCCCAACTAGCTTTTTGCTAGTCCCTAGCAAAATATGAGATAAAATCGGATTGAAATGAAAACATGCACCAAAACCACAATATCCTCATGGCATACTCCAAATGGTATTTCCAATTGATTTCAAAGCCAATATACCCAATGCATGAAAGTAAACAACAAATGACACTCTCCTCAATCCAATTCAAAGAAAAGTAAGGAAATAAGCACGGTATCACATTCTTTGGGATATATCACAAATGACAAAGTTTCCAACTTTCATGAAAATGGCCAAAACAAAAGAAATTCCTCTAAGTTGTGGGAGATGAGATTGAATCACTCATGTTGCTTATTCTGTCATTTATTCATTTCTTTTCTTTTTTTGGATTCTTTTTTTTGTATTCTTTTTTTTGAAGTTTATGTTTTGCATTCACGCGATAACGCTATGAAATGCAAACACGGCCACCTTTTGCCTACACGTGATAACGCTATATAGGCAAATGGATGGAATGATCCCTTAAATCTCATTTTTGGCTTCCTCCCCAATGTTTTGTGGGGCACCAGCTACTCAATTTGATTAGAAAGAAACATTCACTTATATTAACTCTCTTTTTCATTCCAAACATGAATTATCAACTCATCCACCCACTCCTTAAGAGAAAAATAAACCATGCACCATATGGCCACACCCAATCCAATTAAAAACTAAGACATTCATCCCAACATGAAATCACTTACACCAAACTTTTCCCAAATTGTCTCAACGAGAGTATCATGACATATAATGTAGTTCCATACATGGCATATTAGCATTTGAATTCAAATTGGAAAAGAAATTAAAACACGCCAATCAAATATCCATAAGTTTGATGTCAAACTAATAATCCGAAAAAATTGCATAGCATCAAGCATGTAGGGACTAAACAAAGAGCTAGCGGCGTAGTGATGCGGAGGCTAAATATGATCTGCAATGAAGTTCATTGGGTGATGGAAACATGGAGGG
Organism: Scilla litardierei; assembly: GCA_030789695.1. Lineage (NCBI taxonomy): Eukaryota > Viridiplantae > Streptophyta > Magnoliopsida > Asparagales > Asparagaceae > Scilla > Scilla litardierei. Next base: position 397,066,598 of record CM061142.1, read on the forward strand.
ATCTCAAAAAAAATTTTTAGCTAACATCAAAATCCTAACAATCTAAAGATTCTAACACTCTCTCCCCAACTTAAAATAAACATTGCCATCAATGTTGGGAGAGCATTAGATCTCGGCAAAAGATCCTAGAAAAGAAAATAAAGCATACGAAAGTACTAAAATAAAATATTTATTTATTTACACTATTGGAAAGAACACACCGTGGCAAATGGCGGATCTCGAATGTATAACGACGATGGCAACTGCTCGATCATATCCTTGCGCTCCTCCGCGAGCGTCGCCACGTCCGAAGCTCTACCTCTATTGCGAGCATTAGTGGCAAGCGACACAACCCCGAGCATCTCCTTATGATGGGTTCCTACCAAATGGGGGAGATAGGTCGTGTCAAAAATAATTAGGCGAGAGCGCCCATCCAAGTGAAAAGCTTGCCAAAATAGGTCGTCGAAATGAATAAAAGAATTTACGATCAAATGACGACAATCCAAATCATTATGATATGGAATTAAATAATTTGATTCAGAGGTGGAGGAAAAAGAAAGATGGGAATTTTCCTGAAATGTGATGCTAGGCTCGGGATGATGCATGGCCTCAGGAGGAGATGGAAGTGGCTGCAGAGGGAAAACTGGAGTAGGAGGGAGCTCGGGCTCAATATATACCATGTCGCAATCCTCGTCGCTATCCTCTTCCTCGACATCAATATCAACTATCTCTGCGGCACTGCCAACAAAGGGTAACTACTCCTGACAAATCTCCTCGATGACTGGCAAGTGCGCATCCTGAGGTGAGGGAAGTGACATCTGTGACAGGACTGGAGGTAGACATGTCTCTGGCAAATCCAAGCATGCATCATCCTCATCATCCCAGAAATAGTTCATCTCAGTCGTCCTCCCTAAGTACTCAATCGCCTCAACCTGTGAAGCTAACTCTGAAGTGGATTGTGGCTCAGGCTCCATGGTGTCCTCAATCTGCTCTCGGCCATCATGCACATCCGCTTCATTCTTAACCTCAAAGTGAAAATGCATCGTGTCACTGTCGTGGTCGACACGCACTTCATCATCTATCTCCTCTGACTCCTCAAAATATGGACATTCAGCTTCCTCTACTTGGCTCCAATGCACCCCATCATCATGTTCTGCTTGTTCCTCCGTAGGGCCGTAATGGAATGAGCCCTCAGCTGGCTCCTCAGGCTGGTCCTGGGCCTGTTGGACTGTCTTCTCATACTCTGCCAGGTCCCTCAGGTAACACCATGAATCCTCGGTCGAATAATCAAAGAACTCCCCACCGCAGCTCATCTGCATGAAATCTCGCCCAGATGGATATAATCACGTATAAAATATCTGCAGTAGATGATCCTCGTGGAAACTCTGGTGTGGGCACGCAAGCACCAAATCAGTGAACCTCTGCCAAGCCTAATGGTAGGCCTCCCATTCAGCTTGGGTAAAGCTCGCTATATGCTGCTCCATGGCTTGCCGTCCATGTACCTGCTCCAAGAAAGTAGGCAAAAATACTCGGAGAAATTCAGCCTGAAATGACAACCAAGTAAAATGTGAGTCGAGAGACAATGAATCAAACCACAATCTAGCATCATCTTGTAAATAAGAGGGGAAAAATCTAAATTATATGCAATCATCGCAAATGTTCCCACCAAGACATGAATACATCCATTCTTCAAATTTTTTAATATGTAAATGAGGGTTCTCCCACTCCGTGCCATGAAAGTATGGCGGAAGTGGGATATCCTCTAAATCAACGTCGGAAAAATCTGAAGATGATGCCATGTTTGTTGTTAAAAAATTTTCTCAAAAAAATTGAAAATAAACAACCAAACGACTCAATAAGTGGAAAATAAATAAACGAAAAGACACAACACTAAGAGATAGAAGTATCACACTAAAACTTTCAAAATCAATCAAAAAATGCTAATAATAGAAACCGTTGTACCCGGCAACGGCGCCAATTGGTTGAACGGGAGGACACGCAAGGAGCACGCCTTCCACTCCCAAGCGTAGGAGTGTCAATGCAATAAATTTATAATCGGTGAGCACCGGGTCGGATCACAGGGACAAGTCGTTCTACATTCACAAGTTTGATCGATAAAGAAAAAATAAAGCGTGTTACAACCACCTCGCTAACGGTGGAAAAGTGTGTGAGAAAAGTGTGGTGAAATTACAATCCTAACTTAAGTGGGTAGGGTTAGAGACCCAAATGAGGATTTAGGATAGCTAGGAGAGGAAGCATGGGTTGTGGGTTCATTAAGATTGGTGTTAATCAAGTTCTAATTATTGCATATAACTCAATTGATCATCCGACTAAAAACACTCAATCGGAAAATTTAGCATTAAAGAACACCACAATTTGCAATAGGCATGGATGCATCACATAGCACTAATCAATATATGAACATGGATTTTCCTCAAATTGCCCTCTCGGGACTTAACCAATTAAAGTGTGCCCTAACAATTCATCCAATATTAGCAAGATAATAGGCAAGAGGAAATTAGGGCCAAAATTAACAACCCATCATCATGAATCACAACCCACACCAAATCAATACTACACAATCATAGCAAACAAGATGGAAATTTCATTCAAAAGATTCATCCAAGTTCAATACAAAAGTGAGATATCAAATTACAAAAGGGGGAAGAAAGGTATCACCTAAGCTTTCACCCTAAATGAAGCCCAGCCTCCTCCAATTTGCTCCTCCACCAAGCTTCTCCACCATCCATGGCCTCCAAGCCCTAGCCCTAGCTTTGGGGAAGAGGAAGAGCTCCCCAAACCCTCAAAATCGCCAAAAAAACCGGCAGCCAAACCCTAAAAAAAGCGAAGCTTAACGAAAACTGTACCCCAAAAACGCTTCAGGCCGCATTTTATCACGCAAATGGGCTGCGGGTCGGGCAGCCGGTGCCCGACGCGCCCGCAAAGGCGCCCGCAAATCTCAGAGGGGGGCACGCGCTGCTTGCGTGCCCCCGTCCCGCTTCTCGTTCTTTGCGGGGCCGGCCGGCCGCTTGGCCGGTCCGCTCCGCTGCTTTTTAAAAAAAATTTAATTTTTTTATTAACAGCGGAAGCTGCGGCCCGCTCAGAAGAGCGGACCGCTAGGAGTGGGCCGGGGTTTTTTTGTTTTTTTTATATTTTTTATTTTCTTTTTATTAATTCCAGAATATCCTTGAAATGCTTCATTCCTCCAAATAAATCCCCAAAAATAGCTAGAAATCCCAGAAAAATTCCAGAAAATTCTGAAAAATCTCCAAGACTCCTAGGAATACCTGAAAAATAGGAGAAGGAGAAATTAGTCCATTTGATGAGAAAATTAATATAATGACTATTATAAATCACTATTGGCCTCCAATAATCCATATAAAATAATTCATTACTCAAATAATTCTCAAAAATTGTCAATATGATCACAATAATACTAGGAGCACATGACAAATATTAGGAAGCCAATAAAGGCGATAAAATCCATACTTTGTGCCAAGAATGAGAGTAAGCCCTAAAATGAAACATAAAGTGAAAATTCACACAAAAGGGCAAGATTAAGCCTAATCTTTAGCACAAAATGGGGGTAGTTAGGGGGTATAAATATACACTTTTCACTCCGAATCAATACACACTCCCCATTATCTAAGCACACACTCCTCCTCCTGCTTACTAACTATCACAACCATGCCATCATCACTATTAAAGAAACATGCTTATTACAAATCCTTAACACCAATACATTGCATGTGCTACTAGTATTAAACATAATAGTAATTATACAAACAGTACTATACACACTACAACACCATTAAGCATTCATATGTTCTGCCATAACACAACCACATGCATCCAAATAATACAACAATAATGGAATACATAATCTATACATCTATATATAAGCATCCATATAGGCATACACATAGGTAACCAAATAGGGCATTTACTATACACACTCCATAGTTAATATAGACACTACACATGTACACAAGCAAACATAAACTACATATCAAACAAAAATACATACCCTACTGTATATGGAATTTGGGCCATTACAACTTCTCGAAGAGATCCGATCTATACTCCCCACCGTTGTCACTTAGGAGACGCCTGACATTCCGACCAGTCTGAGTCTCAACCAGCTTCTTCCACTCGATGAAATTGATAAGAACTTGGTCTTTTGACTTTAGGAGAAACACCCACACCATGCGTGAAAAATCATCGATAAACGACACAAAGTAGTGTTTCCCTCCCAATGAGGCCGACCTACTCGGCCCCCATACGTTGGTGTGTACATAGTCAAGCGCTTTCTTCGTACTATGAATGGCCATCCCAAATGAAGCATGTGTCTGTTTAACAAACACACAGTGCTCGCAGAACTCAATTTTTCCGGTCTTGGCTCCCTTCAGACGATCACTCACGATCAGCTTCTGCAAAGATTTCTCGCCCACATGCCCAAGGCACATGTGCCACAATATGAGTCGTCTCGATCCGCCTCAGGAGTCAGAGCTGTTGTTCCAGATACGACCAAGCCATCTAAGTAGTAGAGGTTACTTCGTCGCTTTCCCTTCATCACGATCATTACTTCTCGGGTCATTCTCAGAGCTCCACTCTCCATAGTCACTCGACAACCCTTGGCTTCGAGTGAGCCGAGAGATATGAGGTACGCTTTAGGTCGGAAACGAAGTGTACCCCCTCGATGTCTTATGTAACACTGTCGTACATCTTCATCTGCACTGTCCCGATCCCCGCAGTGCTGCAAGGTTGGTCATCGCCCAGCAAGACCGTACTCTTACCACTTCCCTGGAGGTCGTAAAGTACTCTCGATGTGGCTTCATATGGAATGAGCACACAGAGTCGAGTACCCAACCATCTTACGTCACACCATCTGAAGCACCGACCAAAATCCATTCCTCACTCAACGCCATTCGCGACGTTGTCAGTTACATCGTGCTTCTTCTTTGCCTTTGGACATTCTCTGACCCAATGTCCTCTTCTCTATAGAAAGCACATTGGTCCTTCACAATGTCCTTGTGTTGAGGGCCTTTACTCATGTCTCTAGACTTGGATATGAAATTCCTTCCTCGCTCCACTTTTCTCTACACTACGACCTCTTACGACCGTAAGAGCATCGCTAGCTCGACTCGTCCTGTCCCCATCGTTCTTCCTGAACTCGTTGCTCGTCAGAGCGTTGGACACTTCTTTAAAAGTGATCGATTCCTCACCATAGGTAAGAACCGACACCAAGTACTCATACTCGATGTGTAGAGAGTTGTGGAGAATTCTTGCTTTGTCTTCATCATCGACCTCCGCATTTATGTTCCTTAGTTCGGTGAGAGGCTTGTTGTAGTAGTCGAGGTGTTCCTCCAACCCCCTCGGCCAACTTCAACCCGAAAAGCTTCTTCTTCAAGTATAGTCGGTTTTGGATGTTCTTCTTCATGTACTTGTCGATGAGCTCCTTCCAGAACTTGCTTGCACTTCTCTCCTTCATGTATGGGTATTTCTTCTCCTTCAACAGATAAATTCGGATGGTATCATATGCACTCCGATTCAGAGTTCTCCACTCCTGATCGGACATGCCTGTCGGCTTCTCGTCCAATGCGATATCTTGGCCAAGTTGGTTCAAGATATCCATGACTTCGCATCTCGATATACTGAAGTTGATCTTCCCATCAAACTTCTCAATGTCGAACTTTGTGTTAGACACGATAGTCTGAGCCGCTAAAGAATACGACCCTGAAGTTGATGTCGTTAGGGAACTGTCATCACCACCGCTACTCATCTTCGCCTCCTACATTGATCTCCAATACGGTACAGCTCTGATACCAGTTTGTTGTGCGCCAACAAGAGCACACCAACACATTGGAAAACACAATATCGTCGAAGACCGAGGACGAGGACGAGCAACACAATACAAACGAGAAGTGCTAAGAAAGATAGCAACTTTAGGCCGTATGCCGGCCAAGGGAACACCAATGAGCTTTATTACGAAGGAAAGAACAAATACAAATCTTCTGTCTTTGCAAACGAAGAAGAAGCACATAATGATCTCTCCAAAAGCTCACAACAATATCTCTCAAACTTGGCTCTCACAATTGGCGAATCAAATTCTCTCCAATGAGTTTCACACCAAACCCTCCTCTAAAACTACCTATATATATATCCCTAGGGTACAGTAGGTGCCATCATTGAGGGGGATGCACCTAGAGATACGACTTCCGACTTTAACGGAATTCCTATTCAATTACAGCTATATGCATTTAATGCGCCAAACCCTAGTAGACGTGCGTGCCGCACCCTACTAGCCGCTGTCACATCCAAGTGGGCCCTGCTCCGCTCGACCGAGCTTCCTTCAAAAGACCGAACGATCGAAGTGCTGACCCAAGCGGTTCGACCCACTAAGATGTCGAACCATTCGACCCACTGGAATGTCGAACCGTAGAGCTGCCAATCCATCTGAGCCGATGACCCTCACGACCGAGAGTCCAATGTGCTGTTGAGTCCCATAGCTCGGCATACGATCTATCTGACTTGTGCAAAGCTAGATGGGTCGTATCCAAGTCCAGATGAGCTATCTCGGCACAAGATAGCTCGGCTGAACGACCAATGACTCGTCAACGCCGAAATCGAGCCAACATCCACAACTCCACCATAGAGGAGTCGATGCAGGCCATGAAAAGGAAAGAAGAAATGCAAGAAATGAAAGAAATGAAGGGGGAAAGAGGAGAAAATTACTTGATCTCAATTGAAATTGGATACAAAGGTTTGCTAAGCTTAAAGACTCCGGTAAGAAAAAGGGATTTTAATGTAGAGGAAAGAAGAATAGAAAGATTAAAAGAAGTAATTAGTATAAGAGGAAGAGCTTTCCTGATATTTAGAGAAAAAACAATGAAGAGGAAGTGGGAATCTCTTTCCCCTCTTAGGTCACAAGAACAATGGGGGCAAACAATTGATTTTGCAAAACAGGGTGGATATGATGGGAGCACATGAGTCCACATCATGTCCAAAGTAACAAACTCGTGATGCATGTCATTTTAGGCATGTTACTCAAACGTAGCATTAAATGCGACACATCAACATGACGTGGATAGAGGTTTGATTCATGTAGGTGCATCATCCTGCTTGATAGGCAATGCCACGATGTTTAGGATGGTCATTTCATCACTTCAATATGACCGGTTCTTGGCAACATGATGGCTATGAATCCGAGTGGATATGGGTAACAACGTCAGATCCGTGCACTAGCTGCCAGCAACTTCGTACCAATTTTGATAAAGGCGGCCCCATGGAGGCCGCTTCTTTATTGGATACCTTTGCATGTTAGTTCCACTTGTTGCACTCACATCTCATAGCTGTTGCATGAAGTCCACGTTGCAAGCACCGTGGCAACTACACCATCCCTCGCTCGGCAATATAATATCTTCAGCCATGGCACGATACCACAGCAAGGCCTAATTGCAAAGGAAAGGAAAGAGCAACAATGTCCTCTGCAAAGGAGAAGGTTAAAGACATGGCGAGCACGGTGAAGGAGAAGGTGAAGGAGTGCAGCATCAAAGCCGAGGAGAAGGCCGAGAAGGTGACCGCGCACTCTAAAAGAGAGAAGGAAATGGTTCACGAGCAAGCCAAGGCAAGAGAGGCCCAAGCCAAGGCCGTGCTCCACCAAGAAAAGGCGGAGCACAGAGCAGAGACCGCTGCCCATGGCATTGCCCGTGTTCCCCTCGCCGGCCGCCACCACCAACACCACCGTCCGGTTGGAACCGGAACTGCATATCCCACTTATCCGGCATCCGGCACTTATCCGGCTGGCGGGAAGCACCTCTAGATGTACGAGTACTATGAATATGCTACCAACTACCAAGGTAGCATATGTTGGGTTGTGTAATAAACATATTGTACAGAATGCAACGACGTTGTGCTTCCATTTGAGTTTTGCTATCACTGTTCTTCCTAAAAAGAAATTAAGTGGGTCAAGTGGCAGCAACAAGAAGAAAACAGCCTGCTTAATTCAGTATAATATACATAGCAAACCAACCACCCCACCTACCCACCCACCCCCAAAACCGAATGACATCTTAAACTGCTGAAACTGGCAAGCAAATGTCCAGGGTCGAAGTCCCATCTGGTGATTACTAGCCGCAATGGGACTATGGGGGTTAATGGGGGTTCAAAACTCGAACGTCCGAACCTGATTATGTCCACATAACATGGGAACTGTTCTTCAAACCCATCGAAGCATCCCTTTGTACTCCATGCTCGGGTGAACGTTTCCATTGATGGCAATCGCTTGTTTTCTAACCAGAGCTGGCCTGGTGTTGTACTTGACCTCGAATCTCGGAACCGCTCTCTGCTCATGTGAGCCAGATTGATCTGGCGGCACGACTTCATCTAAGAATTCATCGGCAACATCCCCATCTTCATCAATTCTGAGCCGCCTACCATACCACCTGAAACCCTGTTGCAACAAAGATAAAGACGATGTTTGTGAGCCATTAGCTACCACCAATCTGAACAGCAACTGCCCACACAGATATTTCTCCGCGAAAAATAAAGCCGAATGATTTATGGACACGTTTATCCCATCTCGACAATTTCCCAAAGTGAATAATAGTCTATTCATCCCTCCAGGGGAGTCTTCTTTAGTTCAATGGTGGAAAATACCCTGAATGCTGATGCAAAGAAGAGGAGCTTCTTTAACACAATCACAAACGACGTTGTATAGACATAATCGAAAGGGTGTACTCAAGTCTCAACTATACACTAGGGTGTACTAATGGCTCATATATACAACTAAGCCCGCTAACAGTAATGTTTCTTTTGTCATCTAAATTTCATTTTCTTTCTGTTGTCATATAGCAGGTTATGCCCGCCAACCCTCTGTACAGCATAGGATATGCCAGATTCCCCAAGACACAACATATGTTATTACAAATTAAATCATTATCAACCGTCAAAAAGGTTAGTTGCCTGTAAAAAATTTCCCCTTAGAAACCTTGTTTCTTTGGTTCTAATACCAAAAAGTTTCCCCATGGAAAGAGGTGGTAGTCTTAGGAACCTTGCTTCTTGCTTCTAATACCAAAAGATGCACCTCTCAAGAAAAAAATTTACATTCTGTAAACTTTCATCCCTCTATCAAAGAGTTGCTAAATTTGTTACTTCTAGTTCTTAAAGAGTAAAATACCCGCTTGTTCCTCAGATAAGAAGTATCCAAATAAGATTTTGTTTTCATCAATGTGCCCAGGAATGTAGATGAATAGCGAGGATTAGGAATTTAGAATAGTGATGGTGAATGCCTACGAATTTAGAACTGCCTTATGACATCAAATGATAAGACGGATGAATTTTCCCATGTTACATCATGGCATGCACGAAAATTTTTCATACCGATTAGGATCTAGCTTTAGCATGCAAGATGGATTTAGCTAATGTACTTAACAATGTTCCACTCCCACCATTTTTGTCATTAAACACCCTAATAAATTGGATTATTACCTGAGAACTGTAAAGAAAATTTAATACTTTTCAATACATAATTGTTCATTTACGGATGGTTTCTGGTCAGCTACAAGCAGACTTACAATATCCATAAATGATCTTTTAGAAAAATGTCAAGATGTTGACCCAAATGCACCTATTAGCTTGTGCTTGCATTAAAATCTGTCAAGTTTTGGGGCAAGATATAGGAAGCAGTAGCTCATAACCAACAGACATCTCTTCACATAACGGTCAGGTTTACTCTTGTCAGGGTTCCGAATAAGATATTACACAAGATAAACGCTTCTAAGCGATACAGTAGTTCAACAAGAGATATGGAAACATATCCATATCTTAACCATGCATTAACTAGTAATTTGACAAGTAACAACCATATAACATATTAAACTTATTATTTCTTAATTGCATCAATTAATCTTCACGAACTATGATTCACATTCTAAGTTGCATGAACACACTACAAAAACGGTCAAGACACGACACGACACGACAGAGTATTTCAACAAAAAAAATCCAACAAATAAAAAAAATCAGACACACACTAAAAACACAAGTATTGTTGTTTGATACGGTTGTCCAGCACACGTGTATGACATGAGTACCCAATACAATATGACCATGCTACTTGATTCCCATTTGTATTATCAAACAAAATTTTGGGAAGCATTGTGTAAAAACATAATTAATCACATAATGAAATTTGCCAAGAGTTAGGGAGGGATCCATTTGGTGTTTAGCAGGACATCCCATTTTTACAAAACTTTGGCATATCCGACACCCAGACACTTTAGGGTGCACAATACAACGTAAGTAGGACACATGTACAATTGTCAAAGCCGAAAAACAGTTTGAAAGAATATTAGTAAAAAATCCTTCTGATGCACAAAGAATATAAATGAAAAAGTTCAAGAGTGATATGTTTCTTTTACACACATTCATTCACACATGACATGGTCAATGTCACGGTAATTAATCAAGAATTTAAGAACAAAAATTTTTGCTTCTCTAAATATGAGATAAATATATAAACATATTATGTATAGTATATTAAGCCACAAGGGTTTCCGAGAGACAATCTTGAGAGAACCAAAGGCTAACCAATATTATCAAATTTGCACTTTTCGGTAAGTGATTTCGATATTGTTTAAATTATACAATTAAATTTTATTAACATTAAAATTTTAGTTTGTATGTTATTTTAGTTTTTCTGAAGAAGTATTTGACATGATTGCACGACACTCTTCCAGAAAATTAAATTTTATTCACATTAATAATTTTGTGTGTATGTTATTTTAGTTTTACTTAAGAAGTATTTTGTTAGGAACCAACCAAAGATCCAATTTTGATAGCAAAATAATAAAGATAAAACAAGATAATTGAATACAAAAAGGTGTATTCTCCTCCCAAGACGCCTAGAGGACGTCCGCACTCGTTTAATCTAGAACTACTCCTAGGACGCTCAATAGAGAATCTCTCAAAATATCAAGCATGAATACAAATGACGGCTAGCCCTAGTTTAAATAGAAAAACCCTCCTTGTGGTGCGCAAAGTAATTTCTCCATGACTTGTTGTGCGCAAAGTAATTTCCTCCCCTCTTTAGCCGCGCACGGATCTAACATTACTCCGCCCCTGAAAATTCACCTTGTCCTCAAGGTGGTGCATGGAGTGTGTGTGTGACATCCATTCCACGTACTGCAAGTCTCCTCCCGGATCGAAAGGATGAGATAGGTCTCCACCACCTTCATCAACGTCCAGACGAAAGCCACGGTCACCACCAGTCAGATCTGAAGGCCATCTATAGCCTAAACTGAGATGTTGACGTTCTGAAGGACTTTGAACTGAAAACCAAGAGCCTTGGGGCCCACGTCGCCCTTCCGGAGGCTCGAATGTTCGCTGTATTGGGCTCAGGAAGTCAAAAACTCGCTGTCCACTGCATCGGAGGGCCCGTCGTCGGTGCTGAAGGGGCTGTCGGGCCTTGCAGAGCCCAACAGAGGCCCTGTAGGAGCTCATGGGCCCCTGCCGGGGCCTGCAGGGCCCCTGCGGAAAATCTGCAGGCCTGCAGGGCCCTGCAGAATTTCTGCAGGGCCTCTGCAGAATTCTGCAGGATTCCTGCAGAACTGCTGCAGATTTCCTGCAGATTTCCTACAGAAATTCTGCAGGAATCTGCAGAAATTCTGCAGAATTGCTGCGCAGACCTGCAGGGCCTTGCAGAATTGCTGCAGGGCCCTGCAGAATTTCTGCAGGCCTACTGCGGCTCCTGCAGAATTTCTGCAGGGCTGGCCGGCCATGCAGAATTTCTGTAGGGGGCGTGGCCGTCTTTTTGAGACGACGGCTAGGGTTTGCTCGCCTTGGGGGCTCGTCCTCGTCTTCCGCCACCGCCTTTAAATCTGGATTTTCATCGCCATCAGATTCAAATCTGAAATTTTCAGATCTAAAAATTTTCTCGTCTTCCTCCGTCGCCTTCAGATCTGGATCTGAAAATTTCAGATCTGAAATTTCTAGATCTGGGCTTTTCTCCTCCAAAGGTGACGTCTTTTGCCCAAAATTAGGGTTTTTGCCGTCGTGGATGCGCGCCGTCAATAGCTCCATGATTGTTGCAAATTGCTCGTCGTTCTTTGCTTGTCTTGCCTTCATGTGCTCGATGTATTCCACCAAATCGTCAACCGATTTCTTTACCCCCTCGATCTCGCCGTTGAACTTCTCCTTCAGAGCTTCAATGTTTTTGGTGGTAGCCGCCTCCATGGATGCCAAGATCGTCGCTCTGATACCAAAATGTTAGGAACCAACCAAAGATCCAGTTTTGATAGCAAAATAATAAAGAGAAAACAAGATAATTGAATACAAAAAGGTGTATTCTCCTCCCAAGACGCCTAGAGGACGTCCGCACTCGTTTAATCTAGAACTACTCCTAGGACGCTCAATAGAGAATCTCTCAAAATATCAAGCATGAATACAAATGACGGCTAGCCCTAGTTTAAATAGAAAAACCCTCCTTGTGGTGCGCAAAGTAATTTCTCCATGACTTGTTGTGTGCAAAGTAATTTCATCCCCTCTTTAGCCGCGCACGGATCTAACATATTTGACATAATTGCGAGACACTCTTCTGTGTCTCTTCCAGAAAATTTTACTCGTTTAGCTCATGTCAATTGTCAATTGTGCATACCCATAATTTTGTCAGCCAAATTATAAAGAGGTTAACTAGGCTCTATTCGGATGGACCAAACATGCGGATGCATCCACGTCACTTTTAAAATTGAGCAACCTAAATGAAAATCTACTCCGCTGAATGTGATCTACCATGTCAAACTACATATAAACAAATATTCAAATAATTTGGATATGTTTTACCCAAACATCAACTGGTTGCAAAATCAATGTTTCAGAATACTCATACAATCTATTAATTTTACAACTTGATGCATGAGTAAAATATGTTCAAATCATTCAAAATTTTATTTGTATTTAGTGTAAACATGTTAGATCACATACAACGAAACAAATTTTCTATTTAGATTACTCAATTTTCAAACTAACTTTGCTGAATCTGCATGTTTGGTCCATCCGAATATAGCCTAGTTAACCTCATTTATAAATTGTGTATTAAATGATTTTTGAATGATGGAATTATATTTGACTTTTCTTATAGAATGTCTATTATGGTTGTGAATTAAATCCCTAATTAATATATTTGTTTTGGATAGATCATGCAATATGATAGATCCGAAGGCAAATCTGAACTTTATTGAAGAAAATAAAGATAAAAAGGATAACTTGGCTACAATTGTAGGGGCAACCACCCTCTCAAGATGCCTATAAGGAGGACGTCCGCATTCTCCTAAGATCTACCTAAGAACTCTCTCAAAACAATTCAATAATCAAGCCCCCAAAATAAAATGAAAGCTAGCCCTAACTTAAGAATAAAACCACCCACCCAACAATTATAATAAATCGAAGAGGAGACGAAAATGCCCCTCGGGTGAGGCGGCCTCCCTTGTGCGCGCCTACTCGCGGCCCGCCTCCTTATTCCGGAACTAACACAATACTTTGAACAAAATAAATATTTTTGATGCCACACCAACTTTTAATGCCTTGCATGATGAAATTCGGCATTCGCGATTATGCATATTTTGACACTTCGTGGGCATATATTTTAAGATGGTGCACCAAATTTTTGACCTCTAAGCAATTATTCTTTGAAATTTTCTGATTCAGTAATTTTGGACTTCGAGCATTTATCCTTCAAGGATTTTGTGATTTTAGCCCTATAGGGTGTTTTGGCACTACTTATGAAGTAAATATAATTAATGACATAGTATTAATCATAAAATGATTATTTGAATATTTATTTTGTGAAAATATCTAAATGCTATGTGTTTGGCTAAAATGCAATTTTTACTTGGTGTCAAATTTTTTTGCCATCCCAGAAAAATCCCCAACCCCCTCCTCCCGCCTTCGGCGTAGGATGGTAAGGCGAGAGAGCCCGGTCGAGACTATGTAAACTGGCGGTGACTGTTGTGCCCCCAATGGCCCCCGGGTAAGTCCGAGAGGGGAGATGTAGCCCCAGGGTAAATAATCCCCCAACAAATACCAACCCATGGAGGCCATAGGCCTCGAACCCACGACTCTTGGCTTCAGAGTGGAATGACTTACCACTAGGACACCCTGAACTTGGTGTCATTTTGTTTATACATATGTGTATGTATACGTATATGTATATGTATGTACTAGTCATAACCCGTGCCCGCGGGCACGGTTCATTTAAGAGTTTCCCCAGCGAAATTTTTGTTCCCCAAAATTTTTTTTCCACAGCTAAAATTTAAAAGAACAATTTAGCGTAAAAATATTTAGCGACACGGGCGCCTTTGGCGCAAAACAACAAATTTGGCGCGAAACAATAAATTCGACGCAAGCGCCTTTGGCACGGAACAACAAATTAGCGTAAAAGCGGGCGCCTTCGGCGCAGGAAATTATTTTCATCTTGTTGCCACATGCGTCGAAGAGACGGCGGGCCCTGCGTTGAGAGAGAGATCATTCGATCTGCATAACATTCGAGCTGCAGGATTAAGTGCAAGTTAAAGTTTTTTCCCCAAATGCATTAATTGCACTCTGCTATTTTCCAGAAACTTTCATTCCCCAAAAATTTTCATTTCCCCATATGCTTTCATTTCCCTATAAACTTTCATTTCCCAAGAAATATTTCTCTCCAAAACTTTCCACAAAATCTCATTTCAACCCTTCATTCCTCAAGATTAAATCTCAGCCGTTCTTCTATCAACCCTTTTGTCCTAGTCAGCTTGTCCTAGTCAGCCCTAGAATTCAAAAACAGTTGTGTTTTAATATATAGATATATATGTATGTATATACTCGTGTCCAAATTCTCTTATCCAATTTCTCTTGTCCAATTTCTCTTATCCAATTTCTCTTGACAACATCCCTATTTTATAGAATAGATGTATATGTATGTATGTATGTGTATGTATGTGTATATGTATATATGTATGAATATATATATATGTATGTATATACTCTTGTCCAAATTCTCTTATCCAATTTCTCTTGACAACATCCCTATTTTATAGAATAGATGTATATGTATGTATGTATATGTATATATGTATGTATATACTCTTGTCCAAATTCTCTTATCCAATTTCTCTTATCCAATTTCTCTTGATAACATCCCTATTTTATAGAATAGATGTATGTATATGTATGTATGTATATGTATATGTATGTATATACTCTTGTCCAAATTCTCTTATCCAAATTCTCTTATCTAATTTCTTTGATAACATCCCTATTTTATAGAATCTATTATACATTTGACAGTGTTTTTTGAATTCTAGAGCTGACTAGGACAATATAAAGAGTGGCTGAGATTTGATCTTGGTAAATCAATGGTTGAGAATGGATTTTGTGAAAATTTTGGTGAGAAAAGTGTCTTGGGAACCAAAACTTTGAAATTAGAAGTGCCTTGGGAAAGAGTGTGGAAATTAAATTTGGGGGAAAAAGTGCATTGGGAAAGATTGTGAAGATTAAATTTCGGGGGAAAGTGCCTTGGAAACTTAAACTTTGAAATTAAAAGTGCTTTGAGAAAGATTATGGAGAATCACGACCATTAAATTAAACAAAATAAAAAATTTAGCGTAAAACAATTTAGTGGAACAACAAATTAGCATAAAAACACTGCTATTTGCTATTCTAACGCCCGCGCCAAAGACGCCACGCTAAATCTATTTACGCTAATTCGGCGACCCGCTAAATCTATACATTTGACAGTGTTTTTTGAATTCTAGGGCTGACTATGACAAGATAAAGAGTGGCTGAGATTTGATCTTGGTAAATCAATGGTTGAGAATGGATTTTGTGAAAATTTTGGTGAGAAAAGTGTCTTGGGAACCAAAACTTTGAAATTAGAAGTGCCTTGGGAAAGAGTGTGGAAATTAAATTTGGGGGAAAAAGTGCATTGGGAAAGATTGTGAAGATTAAATTTCGGGGGAAAGTGCCTTGGAAACTTAAACTTTGAAATTAAAAGTGCTTTGGGAAAGATTATGGAGAATCACGACCATTAAATTAAACAAAATAAAAAATTTAGCGTAAAACAATTTAGTGGAACAACAAATTAGCATAAAAACACTGCTATTTGCTATTCTAACGCCCGCGCCAAAGACGCCACGCTAAATCTATTTACGCTAATTCGGCGACCCGCTAAATTTTTTACGCTAATTTGTTGTCCCGCGCCGAAGGCGCGGGCGCCAAATTTGTTGTTCGATGTCGAATTTGTTGTTCCGCGTCGAAGGCGTCTGCGTCAAATTTGTTGTTCCGCGCCGAAGGTGCCCGTGCCGCTAAATATTTTTATGCTAATTTATTGTTTTGTTAAATTTTGGTTGTGAAAATAATTTTCGGGGAACAAAGATTTCGCAGGGGAAATAAGTTCGACGCCCGGTCGCCTTCGGTGGTGCCCACGCCGAAGGCGCCCCGCTAAATTTTTTTATAAAGATTTGTTGTTCTGCGCCAAAGGCGCAGGCGCCGAATTTGTTGTTCCACGCCGAATTTGTTGTTCCACGCCAAAGGTGCCCGTGCCGCTACATATTTTTACGCTAATTTATTCTGTTAAATTTTAGATATGTAAATAATTTCACGGGGAACAAAAATTTCGCGGGGGAAATGTTAAATGAACCGTGCCCGCGGGCACGGGTTATGACTAGTAGATATATATGTATGTATGTATATGTATGTATGTATATGTATATATGTATGTATATACTCTTGTCCAAATTCTCTTATCCAATTTCTCTTGTCCAATTTCTCTTGATAACATCCATATTTTATAGAGTAGATGTATATACTCTTGTCCAAATTCTCTTATCCAATTTCTCTTGCCAATTTCTCTTATCCAATTTCTCTTGATAACATCCCTATTTTATAGAATAGATGTATATGTATGTATGTATATGTATGTATGTATATGTATATACTCTTGTCCAAATTCTCCTTTCCAATTTCTCTTGTCCAATTTTTTTATCAAATTTCTCTTGATAACATCCCTATTTTATAGAATAGATGTATATGTATGTATATATATGTATGTATGTATATGTATATATGTATGTATATATGTGTATGTATATACTCTTGTCCAAATTCTTTTATCCAATTTCTCTTGATAACATCCCTATTTTATAGAATAGATGTATATGTATGTATATGTATATATGTATGTATATATGTGTATGTATATACTCTTGTCCAAATTCTCTTATCCAATTTCTCTTGTCCAATTTCTCTTGATAACATCCCTACTTTATAGAATAGATATCTCTTATCCAATTTCTCTTGTCCAATATCTCTTATCCAATTTCTCTTAATAACATCCCTCTTTTATAATATAGATATCTCTTATCCAATTTCTCTTGTCCAATATCTCTTATCCAATTTCTCTTGATAACATCCCTCTTTTATAATATAGATATCTCTTATCCAATTTCTCTTGTCCAATATCTCTTATCCAATTTCTCTTGATAACATCTCTCTTTTATAATATAGATATCTCTTATCCAATTTCTCTTGTCCAATATCTCTTATCCAATTTCTCTTGATAACATCCCTCTTTTATAATATAGATATGTATATATAAATATATATGTATGTTGACTAGGATCCACTCAGATGGAACAAACATACGAATCCATCCAAATGCAATTTAAAATTAGGCAAACCTAATAGATAATCCGCTCCATTGGATATGATTTAACATTTAAAAACTACCTACAAAAAAATTTCAAGTGATTTGGACATGTTTTGTCCATCCATCAAGAGGTTACAAAATCAATTTTTGAAATAGTTATAAGATCGACTAATTTTGCAACCACTTGATAAATGGGCAAAACATGACCAAATCACTTGAAAATTTGTTTGTTTATAGTTTAGACATGTTAGATCACATCTAACGAAGCGTCTTATCCATTTAGGTTGCCCAATTTTAAATTCCACTTGGATAGATCCGCATGTTTGATCCATCTGAGTGGATCCTAGTCAACATATATATATATGGGAATATGGACCTGAGCTGTCAGCATAGTAAATTTTTCCTGCGCTGACAACGATTTCAGGCCCAAAAAAAGATTTTTTTGAAATTTTTTTTTGCAATGTGTTCTGCAACTTGTTTGGCTAACTCTCCACCAAATTTCAAGTCAATCCAACACTTTTTGAGCCTCCATCCATCCATTTCAAAAAAACCGCTCCAAAAACCCGAACTGCCAGCGCAATCTTTTTGAAATGGATGGATGGAGGCTCAAAAAGTGTTGGATTGACTTGAAACTTGGTGGGGAGATAGCCAACAAGCTGTAAAACACGTTGAAAACATTTTCAAAAACAAATCAATTAACAACAAATTTATTCATTTAACTCAAGCAATTACAATAATGGAATAGAAGTTTACGTCCATACAAGTAAACTAACATGACACTAAGGTCTCAATACTAAAAACAATTAACAACAAAACCATGACCAGTTTTCATCCAAATCTCTTTTTAGGATGTCTTATTCTTGAACTCCTTCTACAAGGTATGGCTCTATTAATGGGAGTTTTGCACAAGATCTCCTCTAGCCATTCTGCATTATCTATAGTTGGTTCATCATGCACCTGCCACTCGTTCTCATATTCTTCATTTTCATATTCATTCATTTCATTGTTGGGATCATCGATGTCAACATTCTCATAGGTGCCACCATTATCAACACCCTCAGAGGTACCTCCATTTTCAATACCATCATTTGAAGGAATGTTCAAATCATCAGTAGAAACATTGAAATCTTTATCCATAGAAAGTGTAATCTTATCCAAAATAAGGGCATCCTTACGGGCTATATGTTGTGGAGCCGAATGCACTGGCTCAGGATTGGTGGAAGGAGTTTGCTTTGGAACCCACATCTTCATGAATGGACACTGAGTATTTGAGTGGCCAAAACACTTACAGGTAGTGCAACATGGAGGAAGATTCTCATACTTGAATGGTGGAGCTCCCACCATCCTCAACCATAACTTCAAGGATAGAAGGTAACACAATACTGGCATCAATCTCAACAAAGCACCTAGCATCTGAAAATCTATCGCCAGAAGACGTAGCTTTATCCAAATACAGGGGCTTGCCAACAAGACTGGCAATCCTGCTAATATAATCTGTCGACCAGAATTTTAGTGACAGTGCGGGAAAGCGCACCCAAACCGGGATGGAAGACATCAAATCCCTATCTATAGTCAGATTTGGTGTCCAAGGCCGTAGAACAATGATCCGTTTATCAAACAACCATGAGCCTTCCTGAAGAACTTTGTAACAATCTTCTTCTAATTCAAATGCAAAAAAGAAGAATCCATTTTTACGAGTGGATTTGGAGATTACCCTTAGGCCGATATAGATGTTGAACACAAGCACGCAGGTGAGCATAGAATGGCTTATCCCCCCACAACATATCCAACTAGAGTCTTGTCCCATTTAGCAACATTAGCTGTGACGGCATCCTTAAAGATCCAAGCTACTGATTTGCCATTCAATCCTTGCTGTAGATGAAAGTACGAGCACTTACTAGCGTCCTCAAATAGTCGTCCCACCCAGAAAATGGGGCTCCAAGTGTCTTTCACTGATTTCGCAACTCTAAAAAATGGGACCCAGGGGCATTCTCATTGTGGACAGTAGCATGATCCTTCACTTGATTATTGTGTGCAGAACCAACATCACTAGAGTGACGATGGGATGCTAAAGGATGGTGATTCAATGGATGGAAGTAGTTAATAAGGTTGGGTATCTTTTCTGAAAGCACACAGATAAATGTTGCAGTCGTTCTAGCCTCAGTCGCTAAATAATCTGAAGGGCGAGTCATCGTAGATGCTTGAATTGAAGCTCCAGGCGTGCGAGGATTAAAATTTTTGTAGCAGTACACGGAGCATACATGATAGGGATTGTAGGAGTTGATACACTTAGGGTTGGATTCCCCACCATAGTCAACCCCCTCTACCGGATCGGATCTATTCTGCCGGAATATAAGCGGCTGCTTTAAACTCTGCTGCATGCTGGGGAGTGCCGCCAGACCTGGGAAATATGATCCGATCAGGATGCCAAAAAGAATGTCGAACCTCGATCAAGAAATCGGATCTGAATCGCCGCCGGATCTAGATCGCACCTAGATGGGAGGCCGGTCTGAATAATCACAACTGTATGCTGAATGATGGGAGGCCGCCATATCTGAATTGTCGAAAACAGGTGCAGTCATCGGTGCCTAGATCTGAGGACTGATCTGGATCCTTGGTGATCACCGGATCTGAAGGTTGCTGATGCCCTGATCGTCGGCGCCCCTACTCATCCATTTAACTCCGGCGCCCTGATCGCAAAACTGATTTCTTTCGATGAATTTTCTTTGTTAGTATTAATGTGGAATGTTTCATATATATACTAGAAAATACCCCGAGCACGGGTGCACGAGCAAAAAAAATTCGAGGGGGTAAAAAAACAATTCGAAGAAACACTAAGGGGGGAAAAGTGAGCAAGTGTGGGTGTGTGTGTTGGGAGTGTCCAGGGGTAAATAGGAGCAAGTGGTGGGGCTTTCTTGCAAAAGGAAAAAGGTGTGATGAGGTGGCCAAATCCCCACCACACCCTTACCAAGATTAAATCCTAGTCATCCTTCTATCAACCTCTTTATACATCATGCGGACATCATCTTGTCCCAGTCAGCCCTAGTTGTCTTTTAATGTATAGATATGAGAATAATGGGTATCATATGACATGAGATGGATCTCCTTATATACAAGACACAAAAAGTGGAGTGGTACAAGCCCATGGGGGCTTGTACTTGTGTCTTGGTATATGAGGAGATGCCTCCCGTTTCATATGATACTCATTATCATATATATATATATATATATATATATATATATATATATTACAATTGAGGGGGATCTTTGTCCCATGTGGCAATGTCACATCGCCACATGGGATCCACATCACCCCCAAACCTTATTTCTACCCAAAAAACCCCAAGATCTCACCCCCACTAAAAACACAATTTCAAATAACACCCCAAACCTCACATTTTCCCCCTTTACCCCGACAATACATATACATACACCCACACTTTTCACTCCTTTTCATTTGCGCGCGTGCACTACATCCTGTTGGTGTGTTTTTTCGACGTGCACTGTGCACGGGTTATTTCTATTGTATATACATATAATAAGTACTTGATTAAAAAATGTTTAAGTGCACTAACATAACATGTTTCTATTGGTCAAGAAAAAAGCAAACACATGAGATGTCTCGACTTTTTACTTTTTTCCTTGGTCAATAGGAACACCACGTAAGTATACGTGATCGTTTTTATCAGGTGCCACTTATTTTCCATTAATCGCATATACTTGATAACATCTATCTTGTATGTAATAGATGTTATCAAGAGAAATTGGACAAGAGAAATTGGATAAGAGATGAGATTTTGAGGGATATCTATTATATAAAAAGGGATGTTATCAAGAGAAATTGAATAAGAGAAATGGGACAAGAGAAATTGGATAAGAGATGATATTTTAAGGGATATCTATTATATAAAAAGAGGGATGTTATCAAGAGAAATTGGATAAGAGAAATGGGACAAGAGAAATTGGATAAGAGATGAGATTTTGAGGGATATCTATTATATAAAAGAGGGATGTTGATGTTATCAAGAGAATTTGGATAATCTATTATATAAAAGAGGGATGTTATCAAGAGAAATTGGATAAGAGAAATGGGACAAGATGTTATCAAGAGAAATCGGATAAGAGAAATTGGACAAGAGAAATTGGATAAGAGATGAGATTTTGGGGGATATCTATTATATAAAAGAGGGATGTTATCAAGAGAATTTGGCCAAGAGAATTTGGATAAGAGAATTTGGATAATCTATTATATAAAAGAGGGATGTTAACAAGAGAAACAAGAGAAATTGGACAAGAGATGAGATTTTGATGGATATACAAGAGAAATTAGACAAGAGATGAGATTATGAGGGATATCAATATTACAATTGAGGGATCTTATCAAGAGAAATTGGATAAAAAAGAATTTGGACAAGAGAAATTGGATCAGAAATGAGCCGTGCCCGCGGGCACGGGTTATGACTAGTAGGTATATATTTATACATACATACACACACACACACATACATAATGGTCTATTTGATGAGTTGTGTTGCCCACCCTAAATTCTTTTTCAGATTTGACAAGTGATTGGTAGGTTGCAAAAGGGGTGCCAATTGAATTGAATGGTTCGAGGCTTGCCCCACAATCGGCTTAATAAAAGCTCATTTAAACTCATTTGGTAACTAAACGAGCCAAACTTGAACAAAAATATGTGTCCACTAAAATTAATAAACAAGCTTGAGCATCACAAGGTTTGGCTCAAGCTCAATTGGATAAAGGCTCATACATGTTGGGATTAGCTTTAATCCAGGTTTATTGATCAAGCACTTAATTAGAATTGGGATTGTCTCGAAATCTTATTAAATTTGGTGTAAATTTGGTTATTGATATTTAACTGATATTTCAATAATCAATTATACAATTGAGGGATGTTTTGAATGTGCTTAATGACTTAGACAAAAGGATATGTAGAAAAATAGCTCGGATTAAATATTGAGGAATCAATAGGTCGGATACGAGTTTGTGAAAATTGAGGAAAACCCCCTAAAATTTTGGGAGAAACTAAATTTTGAGGGTACTGAACTTTTAAATTTTGAAAGAACACTAAATCTGAAATGAACTAAATTTTGTAAGGAAAACTAAAATTATTGGGGGAACTAAATTCTCTCAAGAAGCTAAATTTTAAAACTTAATCTAGATGGAACTAAAAGTTTAACTTTTAAGAGGAACTAAATCGGGAGTGAACTAAATTTTGAGTGGAACTAAAATTTTTGGGCAAACTAAATTCTCGGAGTAGACAAAATATTAATTTGAATATGATTAAAAAAATTTATTGGGGTATATTTTGAAGGTGGCTATAGATTTTTTCCAGGGATCGAATTTTTTATGAGATGTGTAGAGATTTTGAATGGGTTGAAATTTTTCGGGAGAATATTTTGAATGCCCCGTGAACATAGGTCACGAGTAAGAAAACCAAAACTTTGCATTTCTAAAATTTTGGAAGGAAACTGAAATCTTGGAGGGAACCGAAATTTTGTGGGGAAATTTTTTGGCTAAAAATATCTCTCTAAAATTTTGGATGAAACTAAATTTGGAAGGAACTAAATGTTGGGAGGAACTAAAATTTTTGAGGAAACAAAATTCTCTGTGTGAAACTAAATTTAGGGTGAAATAAAATTTTTGGTGGAACTAAATAACTTTTGTGAAAACTAATAACAATGAGGGGAACTTAGTTCTCTGGGGGGAATTAAAATTTTTGGGGAAACTAAATTACTTTTTGGAACTAAATAATAATTATTATACTTTAATTATTGATGTTCATTTGAAATTAGGAGATCCAAGATTTTGTAGGAGGAATATTTTAAATGAATCGTGTCCTTAATGCACATGTTAAATTTGGAGTGAACTAAAATTTGAGGGATTTAAATTTTTGGGGAACATAAATTCTCTGAGAGAACTAAATTTTGAAGATAAATACAATTTTTAAGGAACTAAAAACAATTATTACACTTTAATTATTGTTTGTTTAAAATTAGGAGATCCACGATTTTGAGGGTATATATTTTAAATGAACTATGCCCTTAGGGCACGTGTTATGACTAGTATTACAATTATATATTATAATATTATTAGTAATAGAGTACAAATGGATATTGAGTTTCATGCCTCGAACTCAATACCAAGATATGGCCCTAATATCAAGATGTGACCTAAAATTAGGAGATCCAAGATTTTGAGGGGGGTATATATTTTAAATGAATTGTGCCCTTAGGGCACGTGTTATGACTAGTATTACAATTATATATTATAATATGATTAGTAATAGAGTGCAAATGGATATTGAGTTTCATGCCTCTAACTCAATACCAAGACGTGACCCTAATACTATATTCTCATTCTATGTCTCTTCTTAAAACAAATGACGCCGCTCCATTAGCTTGGTGAAAGGTATTTGATATTAGAAGAAAAGGTTTCAAACCCAAATTTAAAAGGTTGAAGGTATGGCTCTATTATTCCTGCAAGAGATGTATCCTTTTTATATACTTCAACGTCATTGTTGGAATATTAAGCATACCACACATGGATTTTGTTGATTACTAATTGAATATTTAAAGAAAGTTTACCGCTTCACCCAATAAGAATTGTACTTCGTTGGTCATAGCCAATCCAACATCCTATATCTAACAAGAAAAAAAATTAAATTAATTTTTTCTTTTGAGAGAGCAAGTCTTCTTTTTTTATTAAAAATGACTGTTCATTTAGAGATATATGGTATAGAATTAAAATAGATGATGCATGAGGTTATTTAGCGCATCAAATATAACATATTTAAGAACATAAATATATATTACAAGAATAAGAAATTCTTATCATTGAAGCTAAGCTAATGACTATTTTTTAGGTACAAGAAAAGATAAATTTTAGCATACATATATGATATTCAAAAAATTAATTATAGCATACATAATACTATTCAATGATAGTAATTAATAAGCTATCACCTAACGTTTTATATCTCAATTTCTAAAATTAGTTGTATATTATACTTGGCAAGCATTCTTTAAATTAGTTTATTCCAAAATGTAATTGTTAATATGCTCAAAAGCTCAATATTCGACTTGAGCTTGTTGAGAGCTCGCTTGGGCTCATCTGACAACATGGTGAACAAGCTTGAACAAAATTCTAAACTCACCTGAATAATTGAGCAAACATGAACATAAAGCCTAGCTTATTAGGCCTTATTAGCACCCTTAGTCGTAGGCTAGCATAGAGTGGTCATCATTAACGCTTGGCATTTGGCATCACTTTTGCATTAGCGCTTGGCACTTGGTATCACTTTTGCTTGAGGTGTTATCTAGATTTTTTTGGTTTAAGTTGTGCTGGAGTAGATTCTTCCGTCATGGTAAATTTGGTTTAGTGAACTTTATTTGGTTATTATTTATTATTACTTAATCGAAGTGTCTTTGGAGAGCTTATGATTGGATATTTATATTAAATCAGTGGATGGATGATTTGGATTATAACAATTGTTGGATATATTTTTTAATATCGACTACCGATATATGTTGGATTTGCTTTATGATTGAAAATGAGTACATGTGTAACAGTCCCAAACTGTTACATTATTTTTATTTGTAAAAATTATGATGCATTTTTTGTCCAAACTATTTTAAGCAAGTTATTAGAATTTTTATGATTTTTAATATATTTATATTTATTTAGTTAAAACCTGTGAACCCAATAATTATAACCCATTAAATTAAATTCAAATTTAATTTCAAAAAATTAATTTCAAATTTTAAATCTAAACATCAATATACAAAATTATTTAAATTAGACTATAAACAAAATTTGTTTTCAAATCAAATTAGAAATCCTAACTAAATACAAATGCTAATCTTATTAAAACTAATACCAAAACCCATTTAATAAATATTAAATTAATTTCAAAATATAATTTCAAAAATTAAATCTAAAAGGTACGATACAAGTTAAATAGATTTATAAAAAATATTTTCTTTTAACTCTTAGAATCCTAAGTTAAAATAAAATTTGTAATCATAATCTCGAATCAGACCAAACCCTACCCATTTACACCCCAAACCTCATTCACGCACACGCACACGCACACGCACACAAACCCTAAACCTAATCCCTCCCATCTCTCTCTCACTCTCTCCATGTTCTAGATTTTTTTTCAAGAAAAGAAGATAGAAAGAGAGAGAAATAGAAATAGAAAGAAGATAGAAAGAAACAAAGAAAAGAAAGGATAAAGAAACAAAGAAGCAGAGAAGAAGAAAAGAAAGAAGCAGGAAAAGATAGAAAGAAAGAAGAAAAAGAAATAGAAGATGAAAGAAAGAAGAGGAAAAGAAAGATAGAAAGAAAGAAGAAAAAGAAGTAGAAGATGAAAGAAAGAAGAGGAAAAGAAAGAAAGAAAGAAAGAAACACCAGAGGAGGAGGAGGAGGAGAACTTCAGCGAAGAGAGGTAGGTTCCCTCTAATCTATTTTGATTTTTTTTAAGAAAAAGGTTTTTGAATGTCAAATTGAAAGCAAAGTTGTTCTTTTAAGTTTTGAATACGGAAGTGTCTTGTGTATTTCACTATTAATATTGTATTTTGCACGAAAAACATAATCGTTTAATATTTAACCTTGTATTACTGCTGTATATACCCCGTATTTTAATGTTTGACATTATACCACGATGTATTTTCACCATATTTCGCTGTTTGACGTTATACCATGCTTTATTATCATCGCACTTCGATGTTTGATAACATGTCATGTTGTATATTCACTGTATTTCACTGTTGGACAACATACCAACACTGTATATTTACCATATTTCACTGTTTGACATTATACCATGATGTATATTCATTGTATTTTACTGTTTTACATCATAACATGCTGTATGTCCATCTTATTTTGATGTTTGACATCATGTCATTTAGTACACATTGTATTCCACTACTTGACACTAGTTCATGCTATATACCATACTATTCGACAGTATTACATGTTATGTTATATAAGTACTATAATAGACATAAATAACACTGGTTCTAGATATTTTACATGTTACATTCAACTCATAAATGTTGCACATTGAAAGAAAAGAAAAACATAGAATAGTTATGACACTGTATAAGAAAACTCATTGTCACATAGGATGCGGGAGCAATGAGGGTCCCTCAACGATTGTACCCAGTTATGGACAAGGAAATGTATCGATGGACACTTCATATTTATATAACCAACAGTAGTAGCTCGGATGGCAACTCGGGAGAGGTTACGACCCAAGATTCTTAGTCCAGACCCAAGATTCTCAGTCCAGACACTGGAATCGTGGGAACAGTTATAACACATGGATGTAGACCACTGATGCACCGTTCGGGAATGTTATTGGTCCAGATTTATCGATGTTCCAAGCGAATAAAACACCCAAATTGCATATCATATACTCGAGCATGATGATGCAGGACATGGGGTCTAGGGATTTAGTGGATGATTTTGGGGTTTTGGTGGATGATTTGGAGAAGAAGATGATAACTTAGGGTTCTTGGCTTCTCAATTTTCTTTCATTCGTTGATTTCAAAGATACAACTCTAAAGCCTATACATAGGTTCACAACCCAACACTTCTCCTAACCCATCCGATGTGAAACTAAACTCACCCAAAAGACTAAAACTCCTAAACACTCAAAATTAACTAAAGACTCAAACTAAAAATTAAAATAAAATTACAATTTGATCCCTATCATTCTCTCCTGCTTGAGAACTTCACCTCCTGGTGAAGGTAGACAGAAGTAGCACACCTGCACAAAAATTAGTAGTCCTCGACAGTTGGAAAAGACGCGTCCACGAACTATAAAGTATATCATGATGCAGATTGGTCAAATCATGTCCTCTGATAAATTCTCCCAATTCATAAAAGATAGAAAAATATTCAACACGTTTGTTGGTTGGGAGAGGAGAATCTGTAATCACGAACTGAATGTGCTCAATCTGATCCAATGGTGCTTCTATAAGCAGCTCTGGCACACGTCCCACAGATGGCTCTAGATGAGGCTCTGGCTCTGGTTCGGTTTCAGGCTCTTGCGAAGACTCCAATACTGCATCCGGCTCCAAGTCAAGTTCAAGCCCTAACTGTGTCATAATCTCTGGATCGGGATCAGGCTTTAGCTCTTGTTCAAGCTCACACTTTGCACTAAGATTTGGATCAACCGATGCTGTAGGCTCTGGCTTAAGTTTGCATGCTTGAAGAAGGTCGTGTATCTCACGTATCAGTCCTAATGGATCATCTCTTACTTTCGGGATTGAGGATTGCTAGGGTGCCTGTGGAATGTACCGATGCTTGGAAGAATATCGACATCGAAGAGCAGATCTGAATGTTAACCAACGAAGATAAGGAACTCAAAGATTCAAGCACCAAGATAGCGCTTCTCCTCCTAGCATGAGATATGCATACTTATATTTTACTTCGTTCGATAAATCAAAACAAGAGAACTTCTCAAGATAGTACTCCCAATCATCATATCTGAATTTATCCTTAAAGCCATAAAAGAATGGTAATCTTCTACGCTTTTCAAGCTCAAAATTTGTTCGAGGAGTATAGTCATCGTAATAATTATCGTAGTAATCACGGTTTTATCCCATAATTTAGAAACAATTTGCTTGTATGGAGGATACCTATGTGTAGTTAGTTGAGTCAGTTATCCACTGGTGCAAACATCACTGAATTTGGGCTCCAATTGCATTCGAAATCGCCAAAGTTCTGAAACTACGCAAAAATCCCTCTAAAAATAAACTGAAAAATACTCTGAAAATGACCTGCTTTTACTGGTGGCGGCTGAGCACTAGGGTTACGGTTAGGGTTTTGGAATTTTTTGGGAAAAAATATGTAAAAATAAAAGTGGAAAAAAAAGGAGTTTCTTCTTTTGAAAGGGAAAATTGAAAGAAAGATTCGAAGAGAGAAGAGAAGAGAAGAATCGGTCGGCTTTGATACCAAATTGATGCAGAACGTGGTGGGATCTAGAGATTTGATGGAGGATTTTAAAGTTTCGGTGGATGATTTGTGGAAGAATTGGACAACTTAGGGTTCTTGGCTTCGCACCAATGATTCCAAGGCTTCGCACCAAGGAAGAGTGGATCACAGGCGGAGGAACCTTTCAAAGGTTTTGGAGAAATTTCTCAATTTTCTTTCATTCGTTGATTTCAAAGATACAACTCTAAAGCCTATATATAGCAATGTTTTAGGTATCGGTTTCGGAGAGGGTATCGCTCCGCCCAAAATTTAGGTTTGAGTATCGGTATCGCCTGTTTCGGCGGTTTCGGAAGCAAGTTTCGGTATCGTCCGTATCGGAAGTTTCGTTTCGGTATCGGTATCAGTATCGGTATCGGAGATATTTTGCTGTATTTTTCTGTATTTTTCTGTATTTCGGTATTTTCCTGTATTTGATACTTTGTTGTATTTTCATGTATTTTCCAGTATTTTCCTATATTTTTTGATGTTTATACTTTGCTGTATTTTCCTGTATTTCGGTATCGGAGATACTTTGCTGTATTTTTCTGTATTTTTCATGTATTTTCCTGTACATTACACATTTGTAACAAAAAATAACAAATTAATATGTATAAAAGAACAATAATAGAAATTGATGAGTCATATTTATGTCATCGTAATACACAAGCTGAATAAAATACATAAAAAGATACAAAAATGAAGAAAATAAATAAAAAGATACCAAAATCTCATTCGTAATTCTCATCATCCAGCTGTGGTGCATTGTAGTATGGAGGATATGAATACTGCATCTGTTCCGGGCCTAAAAAGATATCATCATGTTATCATATGCTGAGGGCCGGCTCTGCTCGATGAAAGGCGTGTCATGACTGCCTTGACTGCTGGACGGCTCAGTCACGTTCGGACCGTACCTCTATTGACTATCATAATCAGCATAGACATCAGAGTGTCTGTACGGTGCGCAATAACCGCCTTGGCTTCCTGAGTATCCACCGGAATAGGATTCATGAATGGCAGGAATATCATAACCTCTATAATAATCAAAAGCACGTCGATACCTTTGATATTCAAAGTGTCTACCATGGGTATCGTCCCCCCGTTCTTCACTGTGCTGCCTATCCTGCTCTCTATACACATGCGAATGTTGTGTTGAGTATTGACTCCCCGGATTTGGTTTTGGATGATGAACAAACATAACTATATCGTGAACTAGCTCTTTGTGAGCGCAGTTATGGAGATCGTCGCCAAACTTCTATGAACATCAAAAGCGACGTCTCAAGACTTCTCAAAGCGCGTGATCGTATGCCTAAAGCTGCGTTGAAGCTCAAGGACGTTTATTGAAGTCATGAAGATTCGATTGAAGCTTTTGAAGACGGTTCGTCAAGTTTATTTAATGTCTTCTAGCTTCTTTTCATAGAATGTTAAGCCTTGAGTAGGTCTTACGTTTTAATCTTCATATCGCTCCTATCTAAGAGCTAGGATCTTATTAGAAGTCCACACAAACTTTCCCGAAGCATCGCGCTTCGATTCGCGGCTTCTTGTGCATGTTAGTTGGTTCAAGAAGAAGAACCAACCGACTAGATGGCAATCTAGTCTGTCGGCAAAGCTTCTTGAACCGACTAGAATGCCTTCTCAACTCTAAGCTCTTTACTGTTTACAGTTAGTCGGTCTACGTTGACTCACCGACCGACTCGTTGGTGAACTAGTCGGTCAGTGATCCTTCTTAGACCGACTAGTTGAGCTTTCCCTGTACATGCCTAGTTACTGTTTATCGTTAGTCGGTCAAAGACCGTTTGTCGACCGACTAGTTGATGAACTAGTCGGTCAACATTTGTTCTTAAACCGACTAAATCAACTTGAAGACAGCCTTCTCTATTTCGACTGTTAGTCGGTCAAAGAACATTCACCGACCGACTAGTTGTGAAACTAGTCGGTCGGCAAGTCTTCTTAGACCGACTAGTTGTCATCTCCTGTACTTCGACTTTTTGGCTGTTCAACTATTAGTCGGTCTACGTTGTATCACCGACCAATTAGTTGATGAACTAGTCGGTCAGTGATCCTTCTTTGACCGACTAGTCTGGTTCAGATTAAAGCCGTTGGAGCTTTAATTGAAACGTTTTTCTCTCTCTTTCCTCTAACCTATAAATACTTAGAGTGCTGCATTCATTGCACTCAAGGCTGATATTAAGAGAAGTTTAAAGATCAAAAGAGAAGTATTCAATCTCATTCAAAGCTCATTCTTTTCCATTCTTGAATCTCTCCCACTCTTACTTCCAAAGAGAGATTCATTGATTGTGAAGCCTTCCAAGCCAAGTGCTTGATTCTAGGTCACCATCTACCTCCTAGGTCTCCATTGCTGGTCATCTACTTGGAGCTAGGGTTTGGTGCTTTCATCTTCCCCAAAATCCGTTTTGCCCTAATTCGTAAGTATACTCAAGGCATAGGATTTTGTCGGTAAGAATTTCTATTTCAATTTACTTTGATATTGCAAGTGTTTTACTCTCGGTTGTGAGAGTTTGTTTGTGATCCCGGGTTGTGAGAGTCACAATTTAATTTGTGTATGATTTGACTTTGTAGAGGTTTTCTACAAGTATTTCATAGTGCAAATTTGAGTTAGAAGTTTCTAACTCAAGTATCCGGAGGGGATCCGGGTGTTTGGGACGTAGGATCACCGGGAACAAGTCGGGGAGACTTGGGTGGATCCGAACCCGTTAAATTGCTTGTTTGCGATTGTTTTCTTTGTTGTCTATATTTACATTTCTGCATTTCCGCATTGATTGGTAGAGTTTGCAAGATAATTAGGAATTATCTTTTTAATTATTTTAAAGTACTATTCACCCCCCCTCTAGTACTTGTGCAGTAGCTTCGTAGGGCATTACATTTGGTATCAGAGCCAAGTCTATAGCTATGTCTGCCAACGACAACAAGACCGTTCGTCCACCTTAAGATACCTTCAGGAACCGTGAAGGAGCGTCTTCGGTGATGGAAGGACACTCCTCGACGATGCCTCCCTTCTTCAACGGTACTAACTACGGATACTGGAAATGCCGGATGGAAACTTTCCTCCGGAGTGCTTCATTGTGGAGAGCCACGTTGACGGAGTACGTCGAGCCCGAAGAAGAAGATTTCGCGAAGTGGACTACCGCGGAGGTCGCCGCGGAGGTAAGCAATATCAAGGCAATGAACGCCTTGCAATGCGCTTTGGAGCCCGAGGACTTCAACAAGATATGCACATGTAAGAGTGCATATCAAATATGGAACTCCCTCCTCATCTTGCATGAAGGAACGAGTAGGGTAAGAGACTCTAAACTCGTTGTTAATAAAGATTACGAGTTATTTCATATGCAACAGGGTGAGAAGATGGAGTATTATGCTCGCTTCGTCGACATCACAAACAAGTTGGAGGCTCTTGGGAAAACCTACACCCAAAAGGAGAAAGTCTCCAAGATTATTGACGGACTTCCTTCTTGTTGGGAGAAACGTACCTTCGCCATCGAGGAAGGTAATGACATGAGTAAGTATACGGTAATTCAACTAATGGGTACCTTAATGTCTTATGAGGTACGCAAGGATAGCAAGTTAAAGTTGCAGGACAAGATGAAGTCCTACTTGAAGCAAGACGAGCCAAAGAAGAAGGCGATTGCATTCAAGGCCGCTCCATCTACATCCACATCTACCGATGATGAAGAATCGGAAGAAGAGTTGGACTTGGAATCTATTGCCCTCATGGCAAAGAAGTTCAACCGGTTCTTCCGGAAAGGTAACTTCAAAAACAAATCGAAGTTTAGTTCTACTAACGCCTCCTCTCCTTTGTGCTGTAAATGCAATAAGCCAGGACACATGAAAGCGGATTGTCCTCAAAATAAGCAAAAGGAGAAGTGGAAGGCGCCAAAGTTCGACAAGTCCAAGAAGTACAAGAAAGGGTACAAAAAGGGGCTTATCGGAACATTCACCGACTCCGATGATTCCTCAAGTGGAGAGTCGGATGATGAGCAAGTGGAGCAAGCACACATGTGCTTCATGGCTAGAGAGGAGCAAGATAAAGATTCCTCCTCCGATGATAGCGATAACGAAGGCGATGAGGTAACCATGGATGACCGTAGAAATGCTAATGAGCAAATATGGTCTAAATACACTAAATTAGTAAATAGATATACTAAAGTAAAAGATGATTTAGCTAGCATCCAAACCTCGCCTAAACCTATCATCACCAACGACGACACCGTTGTTGAAGAGTTGAGAAATGAGATTGTAAATCTCAAGTCTCAACTTGAACATGTTCATATTGAGGAATCGGATGAACATGAGATAGCGGATTTGACTTCTCGTAACTCAACTTTGAGTATCGAGAATGAGAATCTCAAATCTCGTGTTTATGCACTCACATCGCAAGTGTCCACTTTGGATGCTTCGATGCATTCTCTCACCGAGAAATATGAGTGCACATTAGGCCGAATTAATAAATTCAATAAGGGTAAGGACCATTTGGATAAAATCCTAAATGACTTACTTCCGGCCAATCACCACATTGGCTTGGGGTATAAGCTGAGAAGTTCATCCAAATCGGCCACTACCTTTGTTAGGCCAACTTCCAGTGACTCAACGAGTGGTAGCAAACACTCTATTGGTAGTTCATCTACCAATGGTGCTTCCACCTCGTACACACCCTCATTTGGAAAGAAGCCCACTTTGGGTGGACCTCCAAAGAAGGGTCATGCTTACATGTACACCAATACCATGCCACGTAGGAACACACATCCTACTCCACATGCTCACACATATGATGATTTTTATGCACCACATCCACGGGCACGTGCACACCATGTGAGACACCCTCACGCACGTGTTCCTCCACATGCATATGTTCATCCACATCATCATAAGAATAATTCTCATAATGCACCATTTCATCATGTTCCTTATGCCTATCCACGACATGCATCACGTAGAAATCAACAACGCATGCATGCTCCCAATAGGATTAGGGCTCCCAAAATCTTCACTATTTAGAGCCCAAAGGACACAAGCATGAATGAAAAACAAGTTTATATGAATTCTTATTTCATGAATGTTGTGCATAGTGATAATTATGTGGGAAAGTCTAAGTCCAATTGGACTTGGCTTCCAAAGGTCTAATCTTTTGGACCCAATGACCTTGGGTACCATGATACGATATTTTCTATCTTTATGTACTCAAGAAAAAGATAAGGAGCAACAAATTCAAATTTGGCTCCAAGAATAATTGGATACTCGATAGCGGGTGTTCAAAACACATGACGGGTAACGCTCAATTGCTCTCCGGAGTGGTCCTCATTGCAAATGGGAACCGGATAGTCTTTGGAGGCAACGAGAGCGGAACCATCATAGGTGTTGGAAAAGTGGGTAATCCTTCTAAACCTCTTATAAATGATGTTTACCTTGTTAAAGGATTAAACCACAATCTCATTTCAATAAGCCAACTTTGTGACATAGGTTACAAAGTTAGCTTTGCGAAAGGAATGTGCCATATTTTAAGAAAAGATAATAATGATTTATTGTTTTCCGGCACACACCATAAGTATATATATATCCTAGATCTTCCAAGATCACATGAACAATGTCGCATTGCCAACACAAGTGAACAACACTTATGGCATCGACGTTTTGGTCATGTGAACTTTGGAACACTATTTAAACTTTCCAAGTTAAATTCTATTAGAGGGTTCCCTAAGCTTGTCTTTCAAAAGAAAAGCTTTTGTGACTCGTGTCAACGAGGCAAGCTTCCAAAATCGTCTTTTAAACCTAAGAAAAGCATTTCGTCTAAGCGGCCACTAGAGCTATTACATCTAGATTTATTTGGGCCAACTAGAGTTGCTTCATTAGGAAATGCACGATATGGACCTGTCATCGTTGATGACTTTTCTAGATTTACTTGTGTATTTTTCTTAAGTAATAAAAATGATGCTTTCGAAAACTTCACAATATTTGTCAAGAAAGTACAAAATCTTATTGAAACCACCATTGTCACTATTCGTAGTGATCATGGAGGGGAATTTGAGAATGAGTCTTTTGAGAACTTTTGTGATGAAGTTGGTATTACTCACACCTTTTCATTCCCTCGCGCACCTCCTCAAAATGATGTTGTTGAGAGAAAGAATAGGCCGCTAGTGGAGTGTGCTCGCACTATGCTTGATGATAGCCAACTTGGCCATCAATTTTGGGTGGAAGCGGTACATACCGCTAGCTATGTGTTTAATATGGTACTTTTGAGGCCCGGCACTAAACAAACTTGTTATGAATTGTTGTTTGGTAGATTGCCTCAAGTTAAACATTTTCGAGTTTTCGGTTCAAAATGTTTTATTAAAAACACGTATGGTAGTTTGGCAAATTTGATCCAAGATCCGATGAGGGGATATTTGTTGGATATTCCTCCCGTAGTAAAGCCTACCGGATATACAACAAACGAACCTCAACAATCGAGGAATCACTTCATGTCTCATTTAATGAAGGATTTGTCCCGACTAGAATTACTAATGATGATGACTCTATGGATGTCTTGTGTGATTATATTGGTAATTCTAATTCTAATGATTCTATTGATACTAACCCGACTAATGAATCTTTTGAGAATGTTCCTAGTGATCAGGGAATTCCCAAACGGCTTCATACCGTTCGTGACCATCCTCATGAGCAAGTCATTGGCAATATTCATGATAGTGTCAAGACGAGATCGCAAGTGAACTACTTCGCTCATTGTGCCTTTGCCTCCTCGATTGAGCCAAAGAATATTAATGAAGCGTGCGAAGATAGCGCTTGGATCCTTGCCATGGAAGAGGAACTCATTCAATTCGAGAGGAATGAGGTTTGGGAGCTTGTTCCATTGCCTTCGAAGAACCACACCGTCATAGGGACAAAGTGGATCTTCAAGAACAAGACCGACGAGAACCAAAACGTCGTCTGGAACAAAGCTCGGTTAGTAGCTCAAGGCTATCGGCAAGAGGAAGGTATTGATTTCGAAGAATCCTTTGCTCCGGTAGCTAGATTAGAATCCATTAGATTATTGTTATCTTTTGCATGCCATAAGGATTTTAAATTATTTCAAATGGATGTTAAAAGTGCGTTTTTAAACGGAGACGTTGTTGAGGAAGTTTACGTTTCTCAACCTCCGGGTTTTATAAATGAAAATTTTCCGAATCATGTTTTCAAACTTAAGAAAGCACTTTACGGTTTGAGACAAGCTCCTCGAGCTTGGTATGACCGTTTAAAGAATTTTCTTTTGGATTTAGGTTTTAAAATGGGAGAAGTTGATTCTACATTATTTGTTAAGTATTCGAATAATGATATTATTTTAGTTCAAATTTATGTTGATGATATCATTTTCGGTGCTACTAACTTTGCTCTTTGCGAAGAGTTTTCTAATGTGATGAAGGATCAATTTGAGATGAGCCACATGGGTGAGCTCAAATATTTCTTAGGTCTCCAAATTCGCCAAATGAACGATGCAATCTTCATCCACCAAACCAAGTACACGGTGGAGTTGCTAAAGCGATTTGGAATGG
This sequence comes from Scilla litardierei, assembly GCA_030789695.1. Taxonomy (NCBI): domain Eukaryota; kingdom Viridiplantae; phylum Streptophyta; class Magnoliopsida; order Asparagales; family Asparagaceae; genus Scilla; species Scilla litardierei. The sequence goes on from CM061142.1 coordinate 397,102,799, forward strand.
AGAATGCCTCCGGGAAAAAGACTCCAATGAGCACGACTACGCATCTTGATAAAAATACGGGCGGAAAAGATGTAGACATTCGTCTATATCGAGATATGATAGGTAGTTTACTTTATCTTACCGCAAGTAGGCCCGATATTATGTTTGACGTATGTGTATGTGCTCGTTATCAGTCTCAACCTAAGGAATCTCACTTAGTAGCGGTAAAGCGTATTTTCCGTTATTTAAGTTATACACTTGACTTTGGATTACTTTATCCAAAGTCTAGCACATATGAGTTAATCTCATATAGTGACGCAGATTATGCGGGATGCAAATCCGACAGGAAAAGTACTAGTGGCACTTGCCATTTTATAGGAAATTCTCTTGTCTCTTGGTTTTCCAAGAAGCAGAATTCCGTATCACTTTCAACCACCGAGGCGGAATATATTGTCGCCGGTGCCGCGTGTGCTCAGGTTCTTTGGATGAGACACACTCTTAAAGACTTTGATATTAACTGTGATACTTGCCCTATCATGGTGGACAACCAAAGTGCAATTTGTCTCTCTAAGAATCCGGTACGCCATTCCCGTTCTAAACACATAGATGTCCGACACCATTTCTTAGATGATCATGTTGCTAAAAAGGACATCATTTTAGTGTACGTTGAAACCCAGAAGCAAATCGCCGATATTTTCACGAAACCCCTAAAGGAAGACTCCTTTGTGCGGTTACGTCGAGAATTGGGGATTATGGGTGAATCCGAGATTTAGGATTCATATTTTTCAATAATCTTGCATGCTATCAATTTTCGTTATATTTGTTCATGCTTGATGTATTGGAATTTTCTGGATTTTTCGTCGAATTTTCGGAATTTATGCTCGATTTATTCATGAACGTCAAATTTACGATTTTCGATGTTTAATGGGGTAGTTTAATGATATATGAGAGTATTACGATGTTTCGTCCAAGTGCAATTAGGAGAGAATTCAAAATTTCGAATTCTAAAATTTTTGAACTCTGTTAGTCGGTTCATGTTCATTGACCGACCGACTAGATCATCATCTAGTCGGTCAGTGAATGAACTCAGACCGACTAACTCAAGCCCTAAATTTTGGCTTCAGTTACTTTTTGCACTTAGTCGGTTCAAGCTCATTGGCCGACCGACTAGATGGTCATCTAGTCGGTCAGCGCTTGAACTCTGACCGACTAAGTGCTCAGGGACTGTTTTGTCTTTTCGACTTCCAATCGATTTATACACTCTCTTAACCGACTTATTTTCTTTCTAGTCGATCGAAATCTCCTCTTCAGCTCAAAACCCCCCGAGCCCCTTCGTCTTCCTCCTCCCTCCTCCGTCGAGTTCGCCGTTTTCTGGCCAACTTGATCAACTCCGGCAGTCGATCTTCCACCTAGGGTAACTTCTATCCCCTCTCTCAGCTGCTAGAGTTTCCATCTAGGTCCATTTTTCAATCGATTTCAGTTTCTAAGGTTAGGGTTTCGGCCTAGGGTTCTAGTTTTTAGTTTTCGTGCGTTGATTGAGCGTGTCTTGTCTCGATTATGGCAAAGACACGCATCCCGGTCCGACCATCGAGTCTGTCACTCATGACTGTCGAATCTCCTCCTACGGACCCCCCGCAACCCAAATGCCGATCGAAATCCACCCATCCTACGTCGTCTTCGCCTCCTCTTAAGAAGAAGAGGACGGCGGTCGCCAAGCCTAGATCACAGCCTAAGCCTAGGAAGCAACCCGTTTCTCCAGCTTCATTCCGTGCACCCACTCCGCCTGATGATTTTGACACGGAATACATTCCGGAGACCGAGCACACCGCTCGGGATCCTACTCCTCCACTCCGATCTAGCACCCGACAGCCTAAGGGGAAGGGTCCGATGCCAGCTGGCGGTGTCGATATTTCGCTATGTCGCGATGACCCGATGTGTCTCGCGGCATATAACCGTATCGAACACTGTCCGTTGATGTTGAAGCACTTCGTTCAGTTCTCCGACTACCCAGGCCTAGCTGATCTTCTGTCGTCTAGCGGTCTTAACAATTATCTTCGATATGACCCTAAGGCGAATCCACATCCATACCCTCGCCTTGTCAAGCTATTTTACGCGAACCGTGTCCGGGGTCAGTACGACGAGACCCATTCCATTGAGACGACTGTCTTGGGGACACCGATAGTCCTCACGGCAGAAATCTTAGGGGATTTGATTGGTGTCTCCTCGTCTGACCTCCTTCCTTCTGATATCTCTGTTGACGATATTTCTGAGCTTGATCAGGTGATGCTCGCTGAGATTTTCCATGTCATCCATCCTGCCATTATTGGCGTCCCTTCGAAGTCCTTCAAGCCGAATGCTTGGGTGCTTAACCTTATCTTGAAGTCGTGCCTCCTTCCGAAGTACGGCTCATCTTCATTGCCATCCCAGCCATTCCTCAAACTCATATACGCCATCTTCATGGGGAGCGAGATTAACTGGGCTAGGATCATTCTCGATAAGATGGATTCTTTCGAGTGTATCCGAAAGTCCACGAAATCTGCTCACATCCCATATCCATGCCTTCTGACACTTGTTTTCCGTCACTTCAGTGTCCCTCTGCCTCCAGATGATGAGCATCCTCTCGGTCCCCCTCTGAATGCAACGGTCGTCAAGAAGTCTCTTGCGGCGCTTCGTCATGTTCAGAGGACGACCCCGTCTGCTTCAGCCTCTGCTTCAGCTGCTTCTGCTCCCTCTCCTACTCTTGCTGACCTCGCACGTTCGTTGAAACGTGTGGAGTCTCGCTGTGCTCGATCTGAGGAGATTCTCGCTCGCATCGCATCTCGCATGGGCATTGAGATCCCTCCGTCAGTTTCTGACGAGGAGGAGATGGATGATGCTGAGATCGATGAGCTTGTTCGTGCTGCTGCTGCTCGTGCCCCTGAGGGTACTTCTGGTGCTGCTGCTGCTTCTGCTGGTGACCCCGAGAGCACACCTGTTGCCACCATACCTGCGGTGGATACTTCATCTGGTGCTCCCGAGGCCACTACCGTCGCGACCGTGGACACTCCAGCTGACCCAGTGACCACCACTCCCTCTGCAGAGCCTGCCGCTGCTGCAAATCCTCCCGCTGCCTCCTGAGCTTCTTTGGAGGACTCTCCCTAGTGCACATTGGATGATTTATGTAGTGTGTGAGAGTTGGGTAGGATAGATGGTGGTTATGACTTTTGATGTCGTTTTGATGTATCTCGTATGGTGTTTGGATATTTTTGTATGTATGTGATACTCTGATATATGCTGTGATATGATGTTGTATTTTGTGCTTCGATCTGAGGATCGCTTTTATGTATGTCAGCGATGTATACTTTTGATGTACTCATGTTTCACATATATATATACATCGATGTTGACATTTATTCTCTTGTGCACATTATATTCTTTTTATGTCTCTGATGTTTGATTTCGTCGCTCGACGATAATAACTTGGTTAAATAGAAATTATTTCTATGGAAACATAGAATTGTTTTCCATGCACTAAATTAACCAAGAATGTTGATATTGGAGAGTATATTCCATAACTCAATTCGTAAAATTAATTTGAGTTTTGATGATTTTATTTATCGATTTTCGACTTTGGTCTCATTGACACGCTTTGATTTAATTCGTATTTTCCTTTGGTGTCATTTGGACCGTGGTCGTATTCTACGACTCCCGTGCTTTTATTTGTAGCCATTGTTGTTGTCGTTGATCTCCTCCCACTCTTTTTGCTAATGCCAAAGGGGGAGAGATATAATAATGACATTTGCTAAATGATAATTTAAAGCATTTTTCCAAGAATCTAATTTGATATGTTAGATTTAGGGGGAGTTAAGATATAAAAATGGATTTCAAATCCGATATTGCAATAATTGAATTCTCATTTTTTACTTTACTCGTCTGCTTGATGCATATGATTATTGTTTAATTTGGAATTAACGTGTCATCAATGCAGGGGGAGTAAGTAAATTTCATTTGAATCATTATTTTTTATTATTATTTATGTTGGTTTGTCATCACCAAAAAGGGGGAGAATGTTGAGTATTGACTCCCCGGATTTGGTTTTGGATGATGAACAAACATAAATATATCGTGAACTAACTCTTTGTGAGCGCAGTTATGGAGATCGTCGCCAAACTTCTATGAAGATCAAAAGCGACGTCTCAAGACTTCTCAAAGCGCGTGATCGTATGCCTAAAGCTTCGTTGAAGCTCAATGACGTTTATTGAAGTCATGAAGATTCGATTGAAGCTTTTGAAGACGGTTCGTCAAGTTTATTTAATGTCTTCTAGCTTCTTTTCGTAGAATGTTAAGCCTTGAGTAGGTCTTACGTTTTAATCTTCATATCGCTCCTATCTAAAAGCTAGGATCTTATTAGAAGCCCACACAAACTTTCCCGAAGCATCGCGCTTCGATTCGCGGCGTCTTGTGCATGTTAGTTGGTTCAAGAAGAAGAACCAACCGACTAGATGGCAATCTAGTCGGTCGGCAAAGCTTCTTGAACCGACTAGAATATCTTCTCAATTCTAAGCTCTTTACTGTTTACAGTTAGTCGGTCTACGTTGACTCACCGACCGACTCGTTGGTGAACTAGTCAGTCAGTGATCCTTCTTAGACCGACTAGTTGAGCTTTCCCTGTACATGCCTAGTTACTGTTTATCGTTAGTCGGTCAAAGACCGTTTGTCGACCGACTAGTTGATGAACTAGTCGGTCAACATTTGTTCTTAAACCGACTAAATCAACTTGAAGACAGCCTTCTCTATTTCGACTGTTAGTCGGTCAAAGAACATTCACCGACCGACTAGTTGTGAAACTAGTCGGTCGGCAAGTCTTCTTAGACCGACTAGTTGTCATCTCCTGTACTTCGACTTTTTGGTTGTTCAACCATTAGTCGGTCTACTTTGTATCACCGACCGATTAGTTGATGAACTAGTCGGTCAGTGATCCTTCTTTAACCGACTAGTCTGGTTCAGATTAGAGCCGTTGGAGCTTTAATTGAAACGTTTTTCTCTCTCTCTTTCCTCTAACCTATAAATACTTGGAGTGCTGCATTTATTGCACTCAAGGCTGATATTAAGAGAAGTTTAGAGATCAAAAGAGAAGTATTCAATCTCATTCAAAGCTCATTCTTTTCCATTCTTGAATCTATCTCACTCTTACTTCCAAAGAGAGATTCATTGATTGTGAAGCCTTCCAAGCCAAGTGCTTGATTCTAGGTCACCATCTACCTCCTAGGTCTCCATTGCTGGTCATCTACTTGGAGCTAGGGTTTGGTGCCTTTCATCTTCCCCAAAATCTGTTTTGCCCTAATTCATAAGTATACTCAAGGCATAGGATTTTGTCGGTAAGAATTTCTATTTCAATTTACTTTGATATTGCAAGTGTTTTACTCTCGGTTGTGAGAGTTTGTTTGTGATCCCGGGTTGTGGGAGTCACAATTTCATTTGTGTATGATTTGACTTTGTAGAGGTTTTCTACAAGTATTTCATAGTGCAAATTTGAGTTAGAAGTTTCTAACTCAAGTATCCGGAGGGGATCCGGGTGTTTGGGACGTAGGATCACCGGGAACAAGTCGGGGAGACTTGGGTGGATCCGAACCCGTTAAATTGTTTGTTTGCGATTGTTTTCTTTGTTGTCTATATTTACATTTCCGCATTTCCACATTAATTAGTAGAGTTTGCAAGATAATTAGGAATTATCTTCTTAATTATTTTAAAGTATTATTCACCCCCTAGTACTTGTGCAGTAGCTTCGTAGGACATTACTTGTGTATCATAAGCATGGTCCCCACGTCTCTCAGCAGGGCGAACGGATGCCGACGCACCACAACCTCCGTTTGTAGGACCTTGGTCATCAGGAGACGAAACATCATTGCTATCGTGCTGAGCCTGAGTGGCTGCCTTCTTTCGCTTGTACGTGATATTCGCTGGGGCGTGACTTGGCTGCGGCTGGTTGCTTCTTGTACGTTCTGCTTCCACAAGCGCCTCGTCCAACCAAGGATTGTCTCTGTCATCGAGCACCCTGCCTTCTGTCTCCCTGGTCCATTCCTCCAATGGATCATCCTCGTGGAAAATCTGATCCAAATAGATCAGCTGGTGATCGGCCTTCTCGATCCTTCTCGCATGTCTATGTCGCAGTCTCATATTGTAATGCACATAGACCAGCCTTTTAAGGTGTTTCATTGTTAACCTGTTTCTAGTCTTAGTATGAATGAGTGAGAAGGTGGTTCAGTTTCGTTCACAGTTGGACGAAGAGACCGTTTGGCTCAAAACACGCACAGCTAAGCGTGTAAGCATTGGAGCTTGCTCTAACCCAACGTTTATCCACCATTGAGCTGCAATAAGTTCCAGTGGTCAGAAAAGATGGATCGTTTTATGGGGAACATATAGAAATCTAATATCCATATAGATACCTGGAGTGACCCTTGTTATCGCCATTTCCGCCTTAGCGGAGCCGAAATAACCAACTCTCATCTTATAGGCCTCCAGCTACAATTATCAATCGTAATTTTAGAATGTGAACTACTACATCGAATCATATATCAAAATAAAAATATCCGAATTTCATTTACCTCTCTGTCAATGTCAATTTGCTTCGAGATGTCTGGTTCAAGCCTCTCGATCACGCGTCTGAGTCCAACCAGCACCTCGTTGTCGTTTGTTACATTGGAGGAGTACTGAAAGCGATGATTCAGAAAATAGCCTGCAGCATGAATATCTTGTTGTAGCTGCTTATCCCATCTCTTGTCGATCATGTCCCACCATTTTCTGTATCCCTTACCAACATTCTTCCGAATTTCCTCTTTTACACGGTCCATGGCCTCGTAGAGATACCCCATCTCGGCCTTATCATCGCTGTCGACCATTCGGAGAACCTTCACAAGGTGCTCAAATACGGCGATGACATTAGCGATAGTCTGCCAAAATTCATTGCCGTGAATCAGATCGTACACGTTGTTTCCAACGTCCCTATCTTTTGGCTTAAGCCTTGGAAAGTTATCGGACCAGTCCCTGGATGTGATCATTCTCCGCAGGTCATCTCGATGCGCGTACAGAGAGTCCAAAGCAATGAAGTGGGTCGCAAATCTTGTTATCGCAGGCCGGATCAACTCTTTTCCACCCGTCTCTCTTCTCATCAAGCTGAGCACACATCCTTTGTTGTATATGAATCCTGTTACCATCTGACTTTGTGCGACAATATTTTTGACTACTTCTTTAGCTATGTCAGAAAATATCAAGTCGATGCAATGCGCTGCACACTGGGTCTAATACAGATGCTGTCTCTTTCGCATCAGTAGCTGCCCAGCTGACTTGTAGTTTGCCCCATTGTCGGTAACTACCTGAACTACTCTATGCTTCTCAATTAGTTCTACATATTTGTCCATAAGATCAAATATGTAAGGACCGTTCTGGAATTAGTCGGTTGCATCCACAGAGTCCAGGAACACCGTCCCGTGGGTCGAATACACAAGGAAGTTAATTATCATCCTTCTGTTTTGTGTTGTCCAGCCATCGCACATCAGTGTGCAACCGTACTCATCCCACTGAACATGAAAAGTTTCTTCATGTCCAAGTATGTGTATGCCAGCTCCCAAGCAGTGGGTAGAGCAACGTCACGTCCCGATTCCGCAATAGCATCCACTATGGGCCTGTAATATGGGCTATTGGTCACATTGTATGGGATGTGGTTGAAGTAGAAAAATTTGGCCATAGCTCGGCCGACATAGGTCTTGGCATTCTTCATGAAGGTATTCTTTATGGTTGCCTGGGATTTACCCTTCTTCGTCTGAGAAAAAGGGTCGGCACTGGTTCTGAGAGCACCGGCTGGTCTACCGGTTGGCTGAACATCGCGAGCAGAAACCGCACGCGAACATACCGGCCATTCGACCTGAACGACTACCTGATCTGGCTAGCCCAGAGGCCCCAGACCCAGACGATCCTGCTCACATCCTTCTGCCCTCACTTCTAATCTCTTCTTCGGCAAGTTCTTGCCTACTTCTTCTAAGAGCTCTTCTAAGGTCCCTCGCCTCCTCGGTATCATCCTCATACTCATCTGATTCATCTGATATTTCCTCAGTATGTCTTGCCCTTATCTCCTCCTCCATCCTCTTCTCAAATCTGGCTTGTACCATTTCGTTCTTCTTCTGAAATACGTGTGCTCTCATCTCTTCACGCACTTCTGTGGGTGCCTCGGGGCATGTCAGCACATCCCTGGTAATTCCCGCCATGTGTCCCTTCAGGCGAGACACGCCCCCATGCATTTCTTTCCAGCAATAGTTGCACCTTATATGTCTATGGTTTTATGCGATCATTTTACAATGAGACCACCCAATATCCACCGTCTTCTCCTTAGGAGTTCTTCGTGACATTTTAATTACTGTAAGTCTGCAACATATAACAAATGAAAAATTGTAGTTAAAAGACACTATTTTTATAATTTCTAATCTCACTTTTTACAATTTCTATTTTTTATTACTAGAAATTTTTTATTACTGTTCTTTAACGTACTTGACTAATCTAGATATAATCGACGGCGTCACAGTATGATAATATGCATTCTAGTTTGGTAGAAAAATTATGTGTTAGCTGCAATTTGATGCACGTGAGAAACTTGCAAGGGATGGACAGGTTGTAATTTAAAAATTAAAGGGGGTTATTTCTTATTATGGCAAAGACAGGTCATATGTGCTCTGTCTTGTGTTAAAACTTAAAAGTAGACCATGGTCACGTGGTGGAGTCCTAACATCCCTAAGAGTATGCACGTGGGCACATGGCCTTCTGTCAGGGTAAAGGACTTGGTTCGTTCAGTATGGAAGGAAATAAAGAGAGCACATCATACAAGTATAAACTGAATTCAATAGTCAAACCACAAGTAAAAAAATCTCAGCTGAAGATCATTAAGCATGACACCTCATCTGATTTCAGGCCATGCAACATAATTTGCTTCTAGAAAACACCAAGCTCCCGTTGATTTCAAAGCAACTAATGTGCACTCATTGGACAACATAATGAACATATGGCTTCCTACCTAAAAGCACCAAGAGGTTCACACTGGTACCAATAAATGATATTTTATGTTACATGCCACTTCTAATTAAATGGTCCTATAGCAAGTTCAGGATAATATAAATTAAGTAGCATAAGCTGGAAAGTGAGCCCAGCAGTCTCATTAATAGCAAAAGAGACTCATTAATTGAGCCCAGCAGCAATAATATATATTAATAGCAAAAGAGACTGACAATTATTAATAGCAAGAGTCTCATTTTCTTATGAAACCTCCTTGGGACTGACAATTATTAATAGCAAGAGTCTCATGGGTACTAGCAAGAGTCTCCTTGGGACTGACAATTATTAATAGCAAGAGTCTCCTGGGTACTAGCAAGAGTCTCCTTGGGACTGACAATTATTAATACCAAGAGTATCATTAGTAATAGCAAGAGTCTCATTAACAGCAAGAGTCTCATTTATTAATTAAAAATTGTGACGGTTGAGTTTCTCATCATTTCCTCTTCTAATACCACCAAACCCGGCAGTTCAAATTCTTAAGGACTAATCTATGAATGGCAAACTTGTAAATATTGTTATATGCTGGGTTTTTAACATATTGTTAAAACGGTGGGTGCGCTCAAATTACATTAACTTTATATTATTAATTTTATATTAAAAAGCCAGCAATTCATCATTAACTTTATATTAAACCCCAGCATTTCATATTGTTATATTGTTAAAACATTTTTATATTAAAACCCAGCAGTTCATCATCAATTTGAGCGCTGGAGTACTCTTCTAATATTTACAAACCCCAGCAGTTCATCATTAACTTTATATTAAAAAGCATAAGGCCACTAACCTCACTTTTAATCTTCGACAAGTCAGAGGCTCCGAGCGCGCGCAACCTTCAGGTGATCAAGTCTCTCCTCCTTCCCCGATGATCAATTCTCTTCCTCCTTCACCGGCGATCACTTCTTCAGGTGAGGCGTCGACCCTCATCTGGTGCCGACGAAGCTTCGAGACTTCCGATCGAGCGGTGGAGCCTTCCGATCGAGCAATCGTGCCTCTTTGGGTTCCGTCGAGGCTTCGAGTTGTTTGATTATGGCTTCGAGACTTCCGATTGAGCCACCGAACCTTCCTATCTACCCTTCGTGCCTTCCGATCGCCTTCGTCCCTTCTTCGTGGAGATTTCCGAAGGAGTTTGGAGAGTTTTCAACGAAGAGGTATGTACTGTTTCCAATTTTATAGATTTATCTTTTTAATTTCTGTTCAATCACATGTTTCATTCACTGTTAGATCACGGGGGGTTTTTTCGGTGCGTCTTCTTCCTCAGCCTACGTTTTCTTTTGGGTTTGTCTTCTTCCACCGTAGGCACCTAAGGTTGTCGAAACCCTAGGGTTTCGGTCAGTATCGCCTGATACTGGGCGATACTGGGCGGAACCCTAGGGTTCTGGCCGAAACCGAAACCTAGGGGTGGTTTCGGTACCGTTGGGGTCCGAAACAGATCCGATACGGCACTAGGTATCGGCCGATACCTCAATCCATGATATATAGGCTCACAACCCAACACTTCTAACCCATCCTAAGTGGGACTAAACTCACACAAAAGACTAAAACTCCTAAACACTCAAAATTAATTAAAGACTCAAACTAAAAATTAAAATAAAATTACAATGTTGATCTCTATCACATGAGTTACACTATTAGGCTAGGATCACCATGCTATACTTGATACCATAGATTATGGAAATCATGATTTACTTGACATTAGTTGATTTCACCACGTATAACTGATTATGATATACTCAATTATTCATTATGCTTACATTCTATTATATGATTGATCATTTTATTCATCCCATGTCATTGTTTCTATATTTTCAAAAAAGGGATTTAAATTACATGATTTTTCTTATAATCTACTGAGTTCATCTCACTGACAACATTCATGTTTTTTTTTGAATGTCGATCAGGTTCGGAGAATACATATTTTGTGGTTGACCCCCTTTGCGATTGACCCCCTTGATCTAGGTAAACGGGAAGGAGCAGGCCTTTCCCAAAGATTAAGTTTAGCTAGTCTTAATTTCTTTTTGATTAGTAGCTACAAATAAAATATGGACCAAATTTATGAACTGGCATTGGGCCTTTCTTTTCCATTACTTTTTATCTATTTAGTTGTAATAAATGTACTCCTTTTTTGGGGAGACTTTAAATACAGACTGGAATGTAGTAAATTTTTTATTGTGAAAAAGTTTGCATGTAGAACATATGTGATACTTACATCAACGCTAAGCGTATTTAAATTAAGAAGAAAAAATTCACATATTTTCCTCTTAATTTAAACACGTAGCGAGCCTTCCATTCCATTCTCCAATATTGTGGGAAGCGGAGCGTGACAATATGAATATTTTATTCGAATATTTTGGAACATTGTCCATAAAGAAGTTTAAAAAAAGTGGCGGCCTTTTTGAGATTTTTGGGTCATGAAAGTCCAAGTCCTCCATAACATGCCTAAGTCTTCAATATAAATCCCGGCTCCATACAAAAAACATGTATATGGACGTAGCAACCCAGAAAAGAAATCCCATTAGAAGAGAATTAAATGGACGACCGTGAGGTTACAAAATCAAATTTGCATATCTCTGATGTAGTTAGCTCATTAATAGGCCAAGTGTTGTGTGTAAATAATCCACGTATAAAACTATACAAAAAATATTCCAGCATAATTCCAAAACCCATCAGAAGATTGACATGCCGACATCATTTTGTTGCTTAGCTACCGTGACGGGTATCAAATTCATATCTGGCAGATAGACCGGTCTCCCATTGGAGTGTGAAAATAATTGCTCGCAACGATGATGTTCGTACGGGTTAAATTGCAGGACAAATTGTCACTCCCGGTTTATCCATGAAGAGAACACCAGTCTTATAATTATTCTAATGAAAAAGGAAAGCAGACAAATGGAACCTAAGTAGATGATGAATCAATCTCTAAGACTCTGTTTTGGCGCATATACAAATCATTACCTGCTTTGAAGGAGCGGTCAGCCTAACTAAAGTAACCAGACACCCGCACTAAGGCAGATATTGCTAATATGCTTAAGACCCATATTAACTCGAAAGACTTAGCATTTTGTGTCACAAGTCCTAACATATTTAACCATGTCTATCATGTAATTTACTCGAAGCGGGATTAAACCCACTATCTAATTCCTTGCCATACCACCTCTTTTAACCACATGAAGAATCGAGGCACGAACCACCCCAAAAAATCCTTGGCTTATATCCAGTCAAACCCAATCAACACTAAGGAGTGATAGCGTCTCATCAAAACTTCGCAAATGAACCAAATCACATCCAAAGCCAAAGTGGAGCATGAGAACTTCGCAATCGCACCATTGGATGAATCCAGTTGCACTTAGGGACACAACGCGACATGTGCAACATATGGCAAGGCAAGGAAGCACCACCTCGACTAAAGCAACAATGTGCAAACAAAGTCTCAAAGAAAACAGTAAGGTGTGAAGCTTCATCTCAAACGCAAACAACCACATCCTTACAGATGCTCACAGCAAGGCAAGCATCATTGATAAAAGGCCTGTCAAACTATAGTCTCTTATACTAATTTGTAGGAGTGATAGGCCTGACAAAAGGAGCTAAGTCTACAAATTGAGATTGATGTTACTAACATGCTTAAGACACGTATTGACCCAGAAAAAAGGGGGAAAATTAACTCTTTTGAGTCATGAGTCACAACATATTCAACTACATCAATCTTTGATTTACTCGATGTGGGATAAAACACTTTAATTCCATGCCATAGCACCTCTTTTAACCCTTTGAAAGGATGTGACACATAAACCCTAACATGCTTTCCTGCACAATGCAGCTCTCTTTTTTGTAACACTATTTCTATGTCCTGGCAATATCACACAACGGAACAAATCTGGGCAAAATGTTATAACTTATTTCTATGTTCAAATCTGTTTTGTGCAATTTATACAGCTCAAAGAGGATTATGAAATGAGATTTTGTTTCCAAAAATAATAGTCCAATGTGGTCAAGGGTTGTTGAATGGAAAAATTCAATTAGAAACACCAAAAAGTATGTATTTGGGTTCAAATTCAGGTGGACATGTCTGGAAGAAAAATAAATATAGCAACAGCAATGAGAACAGTAATGAGGAAATTAGTATTCAAGGGCTAGAACAGAAATGATTTTAGATATCAAAAGAAAAAACAAAAAATTAAAGAGAAGGCAGGATAATTGAGATTTCACTTATCTTTGTGAATTTCACATCTGGATCAACCCAAACCAAGTTGTAAAGCCTAATGAAGCATCTTATTTGATGGAAAACTTTTTTCAATTGTCGATACACACCATTGATGCCGAAAACGCTAATAACATAAATATGGCCGGATTTTACAAATTTCTGGAAATACCCTTTAGTTCAAACGAGCTCTAAAAAGCCTAGAAAAAATACAGAAAAATCTTACCAAAATAAATAAACCTATTTTAACAAAATAGAAATCTAAAGATATTAATTGAAATGCTAAATCTAATAAAATCCCCTTTTATTCCTTGTAGTCAACTTCTTAATGTCATGTTCTTTGTGAGAATCTTGTTGTATATAGTAGATTGTTCCTCTGTATATTCATTTAAAAGTGTCCTAGAGTTGAGAAAGAAATAAATGCAACACATTCATACCGCCAAAAAACAAATGGTGTAGGTAAACATAAATCAGAAGAGTGGCTTAGTCTTTACTAGCTCATTGAACAGCCTAAAAGATTGTGAGCAGTTGAATTTCTATGGTGCATGCATAATGTGGAACTAATAGCAGTTACACTGATGTTGTACAGGGAAAATGTGCATGAAAGACAAGAAACATTTTCCATGTTGGGTCAAAAAAAACTCTTGAAGTTGTTAAATGTGCAAAAACCTATTGCCATAAAAGCTACTAGCAAAATTCACTTGGAAAGTCCCAAGTGTGCTACATATTTCATCACACGCATCTTCCTAAGGCTTTTGACATTAGCTTTCGTCACCCTGATGTCCCATGTCTCCCAACTCATCACCCCGATGTCCCATAAGTCTTCCAACTACACTATCACTTCTTCATGTGTTTTCCTCCTATTCCACGCTGAGAAATTAGTTTACTGACTCACACATTTTCATATATGTTTCACATAGTTCTGTTTCACCTCCTTATTCATTTTTGGCATGCTTATGAATTAAATCTGTCTTCCCCTATGGTCCCTAAGAATGCCTGGTCACAATGGGAAACACTACTCAATTCTTGGTATCCCTCCCAGAATGATAACAGTGAGATGGATTTTTCTATGTATTCTAGTATGTATTTAACATGCAGCATTTCCTCACACCCAGCATTTCAAATACTGTACATCTGAGCAGGATTAATGACGCACTAACTTTGATGTACCCCATGTTACTATTTTCTCTTAGTAACCACGCCAGCAGTAAACATCAATACATGTACTCATGTTGCTTGGAGATAATAGTGAGTTGCTCTGGAATGACTGAGATACATGATTTATCTTGGGGTTTTCCTATTTGCATTTTCTAGTCAATCTGGAAGTCTGACGCATTCAGAAATTGTGCATGTGAAATTAATATTTGAGACAGGATAGGTCTCCATGAGACGTATCAGTCCCTATAGTGGGTTTTCAATTCACATTAGCTAGTCAATTGAGAACTCAGTTGCCTTCCCAAGATGTGCGTGCCATTATTTGTAACTATGAAATTCGCCACAGTTTTTAATCATTTATCATAGTAAATATCTCTACGCAATAGGTCTATATAAGACATGATCAATCCCTAAGGTGGATTTTACCTATTTTTATTTGCTTGTCAGTCTACAGATCTGGTGCTACAAATTTTGTGTGTTCTCTGAGTATGTAAGTGGAGACGTTTTCCAGGATCAGCAGTTTAACTTATCCTTATTAATATTTGAGAACAACTGATGCATTAAGTAATTCTCAAAGCAAAATCATGAGTTAGTACTCCTGAAGAATCATGCCTTTTCTCACTATTAACTATAGTATCACGACTTGTAGGAAAAGAAGGATAAACTACAATTTCATATCTCATTTCTTCATTTAAAAAAATATGTAAAGCAGTTAGTCCTGAATTACAACGTGCATCCTTATGGTTTGATTACAATCTCCTCTAAGGCTTTCCCTGCCCTACAGGTGGCAGTTCAGGTTCAGATGAGGCAGGGCTTCTAGTCTAGTAAACCAATCATTGAATGAACAATTGTTTGGGTTTAGGTTTAGGTTTTCAATCCATTTGAACCCAGTAGATTTTAATAACACTTGCAAAGAGATCTGTGTTGATCGCTTGGACTTAAATATTCTTGCTTGGTTCAAGTAGAAATTTCTCTTAGCTTAAAAAACAGAAGGAAAAATTATTTCACATAATCTCAATTGGCATTGGGTAACTACCAACATAAAGAGAACATTAGATAAGTATTTAGTAGCTTTTTTACCGATATGGGTAAGTTAATTAATAGAAAATATCAGAATAAATGCTTTTGTGGAAGTCCCTTTGAACCTTCGGAATCTACCTATGTATGTTTGTAGCAAACTACCACTCATTTCTCTAGCATAGAATGGAATTCCTTTTATAAGCATGTACTCTGATAAGAACAACGAAATAACAAAGAATTTGATATGTGCATGGAGTTCATGGAATTAAAATCCACGTCACAGAAGTGGCAAGATGGAATAAAAGGTCAAGTTTCACCTACTATAAAATGCTAACAAGTACTATTGTAGTTTGGAATGAACAAAAGATGTACTAAAAGAAATATCACAATTTGAATTTAAATTCACT
This sequence comes from Scilla litardierei, assembly GCA_030789695.1. Classification (NCBI taxonomy): domain Eukaryota; kingdom Viridiplantae; phylum Streptophyta; class Magnoliopsida; order Asparagales; family Asparagaceae; genus Scilla; species Scilla litardierei. The sequence goes on from CM061142.1 coordinate 397,118,633, forward strand.
TAATTACATAAGATGAAAACTGAAACAAACAAAATCAGTCTGATGAAAGCCAAAGCAATTTGCTAAGTTTCACCAATAATAAAATGGTAGCAAATGCTAATCTTGTTTAGCGAGCACAACTGATGTAGGAAGAAAAGTACCAACATTTTGAATTTTTAAAGTTGATCTTAACTTGGCATGATTATCTTTTTATTGTTTAATTTCCTTTTAGAAGTTTGAGGTTGTTGATTATTGTTATTTGATTTTAATTTGGAGTTGGGATATATTAGATTATAGTGATTGTATCTTATTGGAGTACTAGAAATTACATGTGCACTTGGTGCACAGAGCAAAACCAATCCCCCACGAACATGGCACGGTGCACGCGCGCAAACGAAAAGGAGCGAGAACGGTGGGTGTGTCGACAGCGTTGGGGGTAAAAGGGGAGCAAGCACGCAAACACGAAGGCTAAAAAGGCCCAAAACACAAAAAACCAAGGACCAACATGCAATTAAGTGGCAAGGTGGGGGTGTTTTTTTGCAATTAAGTGGAACATTAGGGGGCAAATTTTTATTATTATTTGTTAGTAGGATATTTCCCCACGGTTGAGGGGGCAATGCCACGTGGGACAAGCCCATGGCAGGTCCCCCTTAATTGTATATAGATTACTTATAGTTAGGGTACACCAAAGGTGTGGAGTAGTACTTATGTACCTTTGTATAAAAAATAAGGGTGATATTCGAAGTTACCATCACAGAATTAAGTTAATGTGTCATACCATAAATCTTGAGGTTGTTGATTATATGTTATTTGAGTATAATTTGGAGTTGGGATATATTAGATTATAGTGATTGTATCTTATTGGAGTATATTACTTATAGTTAGGGTACACCAAAGGTGTGGAGTAGTACGTTTGTACCTTTGTATAAAAAATAAAGGAGATATTCGAAGTTACCATCACATAATCAAGTTAATGTGTCATACCATAAAGCTATAGGAGAGGATGCTCGAGTTTAGGTTGACAAAGAATGTCACCATATCACAAAATAAATTTGATTTCTTATCAAGATTTTTGATAATAGAAGCAATCCACCGCATCAAGTAAATTATGGAGCAATATAGAGCAAAAGCGAGATTTGTAAATAATCTTTATTGATCTTGAGAAAAGTCTACGATAGAGTATGATAGAGTTCCTAGAGAGGTTTTGTGGTGGGTCTGAATAAAGAAGGAAATTGATGCGAACCTAGATCTGGATCTGAAGATCCAGATCTGAAAATAACTATTTAATGTTAAAAAAAGGCTACTCGTTAATTTAACGACGAGGAAATGAAATAGCAACTAGATAAGAATTAATCTAGTAGGATAGAAAAGCCTAATACATTTAATCTAGGGAATAATAAAGTAGAATAAAATTCACTCAACAATTTTCGCATAACAATTAGGGCCGGCTCAACCCCCTTAAATAGAAAAACACCTCTATTTATTATTTTACTCAAATACCCCCTCTCTCCAATTACTAGCCGCATCACTACTCCGCCCCTGAAAATCCACCTTGTCCTCAAGGTGGTGCATGATGTCCGTGGGCCATCCATTCTACCAGGTCGATTGCAATCCTCCTCCCGGGTCAAACGGATGTGAGTGGTCCACACCGCTTTCAACGAAGTCTGGAAAAATATCGTCGGGCCAAGGCGGGATCCAAAAAGTGTCGTCGGGCCCCCACAAATACTCTGGAGGATCCCACCCTTGTGAATCCGCTCCGTTCTGTTGGTTGTACAGGTCGAAGCCTCCGTCTTCTTCATTTTCTGGATCTTCCTTGCTAAAAATCACATTTTCTGGATCTGAAAATTTCAGATCTGGCTCGCCGACAGCCGCAGGCTTCAGATCTGCACCATTTTCCTCTGTCTTTTTCGGATCTGAATCTGATAATTTCAGATCTGGATCTGATAATTTCAGATCTGGATCGCCGACAGCCACATGCTTCAGATATGCACCATTTTCGTCCGTCTCTTTCGGATCTGAATCTGAAAATTTCAGATCTGGATCTAAAATTTTCAGATCTGGATCTGATAATTTCAGATCTGGATCGCCTACAGCCTCCGGCTTCAGATCTGCACCATTTTCATCCGTCTCTATTGGATCTGAATTTGAAATTTCCAGATCTGGATCTGAAATTTCCAGATCTGGATCTGATAATTCCAGATCTGGATCTGATAATTCCAGATCTGGATCTGAATATGGTGGATCTGGGCTTGAAAACTTCAGATCTGTCTTTGCCTTCGCCGGGGAAGGGTAGCGACGAGCGTTCTCCGCCAAATCCTCCTGATAGCGATGATCGATCTTCGCCAAATCCTCCGATAACTGACGACGCGCCTCCATAATCCTCCTCTCCAACTCTTGATTCGATCCGTTGCTACATCCCTCATATTTGGACCGAATCTTTTCTTCTAACCGATCGAGCCTCTCCTCATTGCTTATGGTCGCCATGGATCTACCGCTCTGATACCAATTGATGCGAACCTAGATCTGGATCTGAAGATCCAGATCTGAAAATAACTATTTAATGTGAAAAAAGGCTACTCGTTAATTTAACGACTAGGAAATGAAATAGCAACTAGATAAGAATTAATCTAGGAGGATAGAAAAGCCTAATACATTTAATCTAGGGAATAATAAAGTAGAATAAAATTCACTCAACAATTTTCGCATAACAATTAGGGCCGGCTCAACCCCCCTTAAATAGAAAAACACATCTATTTGTTATTTTACTCAAATACCCCCTCCCTCCAATTACTGATGCGGGTAGTAATTGGAGGGAGGGGGTATTTGAGTAAAATAACAAATAGATGTGTTTTTCTATTTAAGGGGGGTTGAGCCGGCCCTAATTGTTATGCGAAAATTGTTGAGTGAATTTTATTCTACTTTATTATTCCCTAGATTAAATGTATTAGGATTTGGCTTTTCCCCCTAGGTTAATAATTGTTTTCTAGTCGTTAGTTAGCAAGTAGTTGAGTTGTAATAGGATTTCCCTTTTAATTCCAGATCTGAGTTCCAATAAAAATCCCTCTAAAATTTGATCTTCTAATTAAAGACATACATAAAGGAGCAATCAGCAATTATTAATGTGAAAACTTATGAAGAAATAATAGATAATGGCTCTGAATCCTATTCTCTTTGCAATAATGATGGATCAACTAACTAGATATATTCAAGATGAGGTGCATAGATGTATGTTATTTTCAGATGATATTGTGTTGAAAATGATGTAAATGCCAAATTAAAAGATGAGGTGCATAGATGTATGTTATTTTCAGATGATATTGTGTTGAAAATGATGTAAATGCCAAATTAAAATTTTGAAAATAGATATTAAGAACTCGTGATTTCAAACTTAGCAGAAACAAGACCGAGTACATGGAATGTAAATTTGGTGAAGTAAGACATAGAAATCATAGCATGGTGAAGCTAGATAAGTTAAATATATTAAGAAATATTTTAAGTATCTCGGGTTAGTTATCCAAAAGGATGCAATGATTAAAGAATATGTTGATCATAAAATTAAAACATGATGACTAAAGTGATAGTAGCAATAATAGGAATTTTATGAATCAAAATGTACCATTATAGTTAAACGGTAAATTTTATAAGACGGCGATTATATCAGTTTCGTTATGGTACATGGTGTTAGGCTATCAAGAAGTATAAATAGAATTCGAGTGTAACAGAAATGTGAAAGTTATAATTAGCATATGAAAATACGGGAAAAGATAAGTAATGAGAATATCCGAATAAAAATGTAAGCATAATCCTTGTAAAGAATAAAATGATAGAGCATCACTTGATATGGTTTGACTATATAGGTCGAAGATCTATTGATGTACCTGGTAGAAAGACAATACATGAATGTTGAGATTAAGAAAAAGATAAATAGCTCGTAAAAGGTATGAATGTAAGTGATAAGAAAGAACATTAAAGATCTTGGTTTGACGGAAGATAAAGTTTTCGATCGTAATGCGTAGAAAATGAGTATCAGTCATAACGATTCAACGTGATCATGATCCGACGTGTGAAGCCGACCCCAATTTTTTGGCATGCAAGCTATGATGATGATGATGATGATTTAGAGTTAGGCTACGTTGGACCAAGATGATTGAAATTAGGAGATCATATTTGTATATGATTAATTGGTCTATTGTATGTTCCCCACGATTAAAAGTAAGTCTACTCTGGAAAAGACTTTTGGCTATAAATGATCAAGAATCGTGTTGGATTTTTTTGCTCACTTCTTCTAGAATTTCTTTCCTGATATATTCTCAAATCTCCATTTTTTACCACCCATTTATATACCCAAAGCCATATTTAGCTATCCTCCTCTCTATACTCTTTCACTCTTTTCTACACCCAACAGATGCAGCGTAGATGAAAACTGACTTAATTAGCTAATTAGTTTGACAAATTTGATGCATTTGCAAAAGCAATCAAGTGATCACCTAATTATTTTTGCAGAATCAGAATTTAAGAAAAGAAGAGAATGGACTAGTGTAAATACAGGGGATATATAACGTGACATGCAGCCTCCTGGTGAGTGCGTGCTCAAATTGTAACCGAATGTGAATGCTTCTAGTGGAAGAGAAGAGGAACTTCCTCCAAGGGCATTGTTTGAAACCAAAGCAGGTAGTTGTAGCAAGAAGTTTGATCAGTCCATGACTCTTGGTTTCAGATAAAGGAACGAATACTTTACATAACATCTGGCGTAAATTTTAGTTGGATATTATATGTGTATCCAGGTTAACGATATGATTGGTCCGGGCAATTACCTACAAATGGATCACAGATGGTATTATGCTGATGTTGATCTGAATAAGCAGGTCTTCTAGCATTAATTGGTTACTGTTGCAAGGATAGCATGTGACTGTTAGTATTTGGAGATATTAAACAGTTGAAGCGCTATATTAATGGTTTGGAGTGGAAGGTAGAATTAAGCTAAAAGCCCATATAACCTTATCACAGACATGTGCTGCAATCTATAAGAATTTACCAGCAACCTTTGAAGAGTGATGTCCTGGAAAACTCAAACGAAATTGTTGTTGATCTTGCCAAACTAAAGAAGCATGAGAAGCCACTCAAGGGTGTTATCAGGGTGTTATCAGTAGTAAAATGAAAGGATCTGTAGCAGTCAATTGGTACTGGTACATACAAATATAACTTTTTATTATTCTCAGTAAGTCAATATGAAGAAGCTGACATGAGGGCATAATCCACGTTAATGGTCATTGTGAAGACAAGAACCTAGGACTAGAATCTGCTTTTAAATTAGAATAAAATCCTTATGATGTAGACTAAATTGTTCATGTTTACCAAATGTAAGTTGGTTATTGTTGGTTGCAACTTGTGACATGAATGGGACGAAATCGACAAGTTAATCACAATTTGCAACCAACAATAACCAACTTACATTTGGTAAAACATGAACAATTTAGTCTACATCATAAGGATTTTATTCTAATTTAAAAGCAGATTCTAGTCCTAGGTCTTCTTGTCTTCATAATGACCATTAACGTGGATTATGCCCTAATGTCATCTTCTTCATATTGACTTACTGAGAATAATAAAAAGTTCTATTTGTATATACCAGTACCAATTGACTGCTACAGATCCTTTCATTTTACTACTGATAACACCCTGATAACACCCTTGAGTGGCTTCTCATGCTTCTTTAGTTTGGTTTGCAATTATCTGATTTCTTCATGTCTATGACTAACTGCAACAAAATCAAGCTAATACCAGCCCTTCTTCCCTCTTTCCCCTTATAATTTGACTAGCTCACCTGTTCATCTCTGCTTCCAAGCTTGACTATATTGTTTGTCTTGGGAATCAAATTCTGCAAAGGAAACCTTCTTGCCCTTTCCTCTTTAACCAGCCTTGGTTTTCCCACTTACTAGGTTGTATCTAAGATCATAATTGGAATTCGACAAGCACACGGCAGGAGATATAAACAAAATAGAATGGTTACGTTATGGAAGCCAATTTTACCAAAAAAGAGGAACCCATTAAGAAGTCTTAGAATTATTTAACCACCTATCTTCTAATTTCTTTACTCAGATAATGGGACTAGTTTCCAACCTTACATGCATCTATATTGAATACAACCCACCTCCTGGATCAGTGTATTCTCTGAATGAACTAATGCAAGGAGAGACTTAGCTTTACCTTAACAAGATGGCACCCAGATGGTTCTTTTTGGCACAGCAACTCAAGCTTAAATAGAGCTGTTTTCCTCTCCCTCTTTTATGGAGTATTATTTTATTTGACAAGTTTTTGCAAGTTGCTCAGAGAAAGGGCTATAGTTGCCAATAGGTGTTGGTGTGCTGCCTACAGTCCAGCCTATGCTTGGCAACTTGAATGTTTTAATATCTCTATTTGCCTAATCATGCTAACTGGATCATTAAAGCTGGATCCATTTATGTCTTAAGGCCCAAAAAAAATCACAGGCTCTAATACAACTTATGGGATTAATGGCCAACTGAAGAGATTTAGACACAATATGATAGCCAATAGGCTTGGAGCTCAACTAAACCCAAAATGCAAAACCCCTTATCGAATCTTGGATCCAAACTTAGTTAACCATCTATCTTTGTATTTTCATCCTATATATCAGACTAAATCCAAACCTTGCCTTTCTACTGGACCAATAACCAAGCAAGCCAGATTATTCTCCGACTTAGCTGGAAATGAGCGAGACACTTTCCAGCTAGCCAAACAGACTGCTGATTTCAGTAAATAATATTCTTTTATTACTTTCTCATGGTATGCAACAAGTAAAAGCTATCTCAGCACCCTCCCCGGCATTTCTCTCAATGCTTGTTGCAGGTTACCAAACAATGTTAGTTGATTTAACATCACTAGCTAGTTCTTCTTAACTTTATGGGAACCTCAAAATGATCACGGTAGTCATACTGACATATCATCTTGCTGATATGACAGCTTTACTATATCACTCGACTGACATACGCACTTGTAGCTTTGACTTTGATACTAACTTGAATGCAATGATTACCCAACGCCTTTATGCCAAACTTCTTCACATGTACAGGAGACCACGCGATCTCTCTTCCTATCATTTAGTACCATCAAATATTCAAATATCAACTCACAATAAAATAGTAATTGTTTTAAATTGCTCATTGAATATCCAGAAGAATATTGATCCTTGCTATATATTTTTTAAAGATATATGTTTTTCTGTGGCTAATTCCCTAATCTTTCCGCGCAAAGAACTCCCCCTTCAATGTAGCATTAACCTATGAACGGACTAATTATACTGTAGTGCAAAACTGCACCATTTACAAGTTTTCCTTTAACCATGGTCATGTTGCTCCTAACTGGTCCATCTATAAATCTCCACGCATGTTTCAGACATAAAACAAATTCTATTATCCTCAACCAAAGAACCTTTTTGTCATTTTAGTTATTATCCATCTCGGCAATTTTATTTCAGGTTCTCGCAATTTTTCACCATATTGTGGTGTAAGTGCTCAACATTTAGACAAACAAGTATGTACAGTTCTAAATGTTGTCTTCCAAAAGTCTCCTTAATATGTATGGCCTATATTATATTATACTCTAAAAGAACTTGTTCACTTTAACTTAGGTTTTTGATTTAATAAATAGGATTCTCCTCGGTCTCCTTTCATAATAAACAATTGATCTTACTAGAAATAATCGCAATTAAGAATATATGCTGTCCTTGGTCTCCTTGTCATATTAAATAAGTGATCCTAACAGAAATGATCGTAATTGAGTGTATAGACATCAATGTGATCCACACTCACATAACTTCTCATAATGTTGGTAACTTTCCATATAATATAATCAGTTCTCATATGCATAATTAGCAAGTTCATAGGTTAATGTTACATTGAATGGCAAACTTGTAAATTGTGGTACGTGTGCAGAGTAAAACAGTGGGTGGGCAAAGCAACGCTCAAAACCAAATTCTCTGAATTCTACGGCTTCTCTCGACATTTCCAATTCAGAAATTATTTGTTTTCCATCTAATCAAATAACAAAATTGCAACAAGACGGAACATGAGGACTCATACCGAGTATGCCTATTAATTTATAAGTAATTGACAGAACAGGGTAAATCACTTCTCGACTGGGAAGGAAAGATTTATAAATATAAACTATACTACTATTAAAAATTACTCAAGTTTTAGGACACAGTGGTTCATAAATTCTGCTCCAGATAGAAACTGTGGCCTAAAGCTTTAAATGCTTTACATCCAAAGTATGATTAATACCATGCCTTTGAGCTTGATCTCCATGTCAACATGAAACGTATGAATGTAAGCACCAAACTTGTCCAAGACTTGGCATGTGTTATGTTGAAGCTCGGTCTTGATATTATTCCCAAATACTTCAAGCTAGGTTGCTCATATTCTGAGTTGAGATCACATGTTCAAGCTCAATTATGTACCATACAATGGAATAAAAGTTGTTCATCAATAGCTTGATCTCTTGACATGGTTAAGCATAATCACCCTTACCAGTTAATCGCACAAGTTTGAAAATGTGCGAGCTGCCAAGTTTGAAAATGTGCCTCGTAAAATGTCGAAAAGTATTTCGCTGACCAAACTTATCAGTTAATCGCACACGTACAACCTATGGATGTATCCTTGTGTTGGCCATTCACAAAAGCAACAAAATTCACATAAGAATATTTGGACCACTTTATATCAAATTTCTCCACTTAACCCTAAAAACGCAATCAACTATTGCATATATGAATGCAACGAGCGAAGATAGGGGAAAATGCAAGGAGCCCAGAATTCCAAGTAAAGCACAACTAAGATTCTAGAACGATACTAGAATCCACCCCAAGAAACCCAATCTTGGAACAATGAGGAAAAAGTCAATAAAATAATAGCAAAGCGAAAAAAATATCAACAAAGTACCTGGACTCCGCCTTCGCCGAGATTGCAGGGGATGAGGATGGGCCCGATGTTGGCCGGCTTGTCGACGGCGACAGGGACCTGGACGCTGAACCCGCGAGTGGGGCGACGCGGCATGCTATCAACCGTCCGATCTTCGTCCTCCTCGTCACCGCCGCCGCCGCCGCCGCCGCCGTGGGGCTCGTCCTTTAGGAATCCCAGAATGGCTCCCAATCGTCGAAGGATTCCCATGGAAGTGAAGATCCAAACGCTGAAACTGGGAAAGAGAGCGGGATTGTGCTTCTTTCTACCCCTTCTGATCGAAGTTTTTTTTTCGCTCTTTTCCTTTATTTTTTTTAAGTTGGTATGGGCCAGAGGGAAGATAATGACTCTTCTCTTTTTGAAGACACGATGCTACCTTTTTGTCTACGGAATTTCTTGTTTTATTTTTATTTTTACTGCAGTCCATCCATTTTCAACGGGATGCGAACAGATTAATTGGCGATGAAGTTTCTTTATTTTTTTATACACCACAAAGAAGGACTCGAACTCCCGGACCTCTTATGGGATGTGAATACAACTAATTGCTGCCAGCTTGTGACACAGATGGACAAAGAATTTTCGCTCGTTTTGGTTTTGGGTGGATCCTTGCACATTCCACAAGCTGAATCACTAACCAATATTGCCTTGAACTTGTAAAGATAGTGTTTATTAAACCAAGCCAAGTAAAATACTTTATATGGAGCGTAACAGATTGAAGAGATCGTTATTTCTTGCAACACTCATTCAGATTTAGCAGAGTCCACTCAAGGACATGACAAGAATTTGGCATTAGCCGTGAGAATAAAGACTTAAACATTATTCGGATTGCATGTATCAATAGACATGACAAGAATTTCTTCAGTAACATCTAATGAGTAAATGCCTTGAATGAGGTCAAAACTCCATCTTCTTCGTGTTTGCATCATAAAATCACTCATAGTATTAAGCCATCCCAAGGTTCTAGCTTTGGGATAAAGCTTGGAATTGATGGGCCCCAACGATCTTCAAATATCTGGATCTTCTCATCATGCACCACCGACCATCTAGAGGATAAAAAGAGGAGGTCGATGGCTGACACAATATCAAGCCAAATATGTGAAGAGTGAGAATAAGATGTAAAGAACTTGGATTTCAATAGCTTAAGCCATTCAAGACATAGGAACGTAATTAATTTCCATATTAATTCCATAAACAAACCTAGGTTGGCTTTCTTTAGGTCATGCAAACCTAACCTGCCTTGCTTTGTTAGTGATGATTAGTGGTTCTATCACTTTAGATATAAATGTTGCTTACCATTGCTAAATCCCTTTTAAAAAGACTTGCATCTTCATTTCTATGCACTCAATAGTTAAAAAAGAATCAAGGTCATGCACATGTTATATGATGGAATATAAGTGAATGATGATTTAATAAGAACCTCTCTAACTTAAATGGGAGAGGATGTGTTGCTTTCATTTTGCTAGTTTCAAATCCACCTTTAAAAATTAGGAAATTGAAACCTGCAAAAGAGGAGCCTAGTCATACATGTTTTAATCCAAAATGAGAAGCTAGACTAATCCTAAGGTCGAAAAGGATGTATGTGCCGAAGAGGACAAAAGACTCTGAGAAATTCACTCTATAACCTAACCAAGTAGAGTTCAACGGGGATATATGGTTTATGACATTATAGCTTCGTGTGCCTCTTTTAACATAAAGGATAATCAAAATATATTTAGACGAGAGAACAGCTGATTTTCATTTGAAAATGCTACCCTTTCTTAACTTCAGTGTACACTAGTAGTGATAATAGTTTTGCTCCAAAACGAATAGATAAAGACAGTACCATCCCTGTATGGGGACCTCAAGACAGGGGTTAGATTCACTTGTTTTAGCCATTATTATTAACTAATATTAAACTAGAAATATTACGTGCACACAGTGCACGGAGCCAAAAAAAACCCCCCACGAAGAGGATGCGGTGAACGCGTGGAACCGAAGAGGAGTGAGAAATATGGGTGTGCGTGCCGGTATCGTCGGAGGGAGTGAAAAGTCCGGGTGTTAAAATGCAAAAAATATTTAGGTGGCAGACATGTAAATAAGTGGGTGTTTGTCGATTTTTTGGGGTGAATGACAAACATGTAAATAAGTGAGGTTGGTGGGTTTTTTTTTTTTGAGATAGCAAACATGTAAATAAGTTAGATTTGGCGCATATGTAGATAAGGGAAATCTCTGGTCACTCTCTAAGCCAAATCTCTGAAGCACATCTAGGAGGAACTTCCATTCCATCATTTTGAATCGTAAGTTATCTAATTGAGAGTGTAATGATTTATAACCTAATTCTATTGTTGACATAGGATTCTTAAGTATTTGGACGATTTGTATATAATACAAGATTATATCAAATTTGACTAATTTGAGGCCAAAGTAGTTCAAGAATTTATCATTAGGATACTCATGTATTGCAAGATATAAAAACTTTGGCTAATTGTGCATATTATTTCATTTCTTCATTGCACAATCTTAAAAGCAGTTCTAATGATCATTGTAATTCAGTACGCAGTAGTGAACATAAAGAACAACAAAATGACACACAGCAATCAGGGACACAAGAGACTTGGTATCGCAGTTCGGTGCGCACACCTACATCTGCGGGGCCACGCCCAAAAAAATAGAATACTTCACTATAAAGATCAGAGAATACAAACTCTAAAATTCACGCTTCTATAAGGAAGAACACACTCATCCTTAAAACAAACCGTGAGGGGTGATCGCAATCAACCCCGTGAAGTATTCTTGGCAAGCTCCCCTTGCCTGCAAGCTCCCCTTGCACCACCGACTAGATCAACTCCCTTGATCCCACGTGCGTGGTTACCGGCCTCCCTCCCGGAGTATATATCAGAGGACTTCTTCCGCCAAAAAAGTCTCAACCTAGCCGCCAATACTCTCAAACCCTTAAAGCCAGCGACGCCGTCAATCTCGGTTCAATTAGCACTAGATCAATCAATCTAGAGGCGACATAATAACAGCAATAACCGCAACACCCATAGATGGAAAGAGATCCCTAAATCTCCGCAGGAGATCGTTGCCAGGATCTCGCCAGCGAAGATATCTTCAACTAAATCTTCACGAATGGTACCGAAAGATATTCTTAGCCAATCAAATCTTCAGCAGTTATTAACCAACATAAATACCTGAACAGATATAAATGGCGACTTAAGATCACGCGGACCTCAGGCTTCGATCTACAACAGTCGCACATAGACACAGCATGTTGAACACGGAGGTTCAACAATCTGTTCAACAATACATCCAACAAGCTCAGCTGAGACTTGTCTCTTTTTCAGATAATGTGGTTCGGACGCAACAAAACGTTCAACAAGATGTCCAACATCCCCAGATAATTTGTCTAAACACTTCAAGGAGTACATAGAGAGAGACGATTATCGGAGTGCCACAAATGACAAGTAAAGCATATACTAGCAGTAGAGACAAAACCTTACAATCTCCCCTTTTGTCATTTAGTGGCACAATACAGTATGATATTCAACAACATACCAGTCTGAAGGAGAACAGAGGTACTCCCCTTTTCCATAAGAACCACAGAAAGACTGCCTACTATCGTCATAGAACAAGACCAAGACCTCCACACAGCCAACAGGATATCAACCACACAAACCACACAAACCAAACCTTTCCAGAAAAATATATATCATACCTTTATCTCCCCTTTTGAGCCACTAAAAACAAAAGAACCATCTGGAGAACAACAGTCAGAGGTCGGCAGAAGAGCCACGCCTCAGAGCGGACAGCTTATCTTGCAACAGCACCTTATGATGATCCAAAAGAGCCCTCTGGATATCAAGAATAAGAAGCTGATCATTGACATTTTGAAGGGCATTTTCCAGGAACTCAATGTCCACTGTACTCGACTGAGAGGAGCTGGCAGGCTGAGATTCAGGAGGCAGAGAGTACTCGGGTGCAGCATTACTAGACAGAGGAGGTGAAGAAGGACCACCGTGCAGAGAGGGCAACACCTCAGTGATGTCATTGTATTTTCCAGCCACAGACTTTGCTGTATACGAGATACTGTCACAGGTAGAGGGAAGATCAGAAGGAGACAGGGGCACCTTTTGAGCCAAAAGCATCATGGATATGAGAGCTCCATGAGGTAAAGAGGTCCCGGAGGATGATAATTCAGCAAAAGATAAGATAGAATCGAAAATGATTCTCCCTAAATTGAAGACCTTAGACGTGCCAGCAGAGAACAGCAGTTTGCACATGTCCCTTGTAACCACAGAAACATTTGAGGTAGGGAGCCAGTTTCGTGTAGCAATCCTGAATAGAATAAAATACTTCGTTGTAAGAGCAGACGAGGGAAAAACAGATGACTTAGTAGGCCAGCATTTCAACTTCCCAGCAGTCACGACCTCAATCAGTCTGTCAAAACTCACTCCAGTTGAGTCACCGAAAGCTGGAACAGATTGTGAACATTTCCATTCTAATAATTTGTTCAGAGATACAGGAGAAAATGTGACTATCTTCCCTCGAACATAATTTCTGAAACTCCACCGAGAGGATCCATCACTTGCAGATTTGGAGAGATTACAGTAAAATTCTCTCACCAAAACAGGATAGTAAACGCTGAAGCATGTAGCAGCATGGACAAGACCAAGATCCTTCAGAATAGAAACCAACTGAGTCTTATCGAACGATGACAGATTGATGACTTTCTCAGATATAAGAGATCTCTCTGAGTAAGATGGCCATCTGTTCTTACGGTCAAAGAAGATTTTGCTCAGGGCATCTGAAGATGTAAACGAGGGAGAGCGAGAGGGAGCAGAAGTTGAAAGTTTAGGCCGCTTGGAAGGAGAAGTCTCAGCACTACTGGAAGGGCGAGGAACAGGACGCTTTTTGGACGCAGATCTACCCTTGCGCATGAAGGAAGACATGGGTGGTTCATTTTGATCAGAAGTCCCACATGTTGTAGGACTTGTTGTAACATTTTGTACAATAATATCTTCATCAGCTTCCTCCACCAAGGGAATAGCATCAATATTCGTCCCTGCAATGTCACGACCAGCTTCTGAAGAACCTTGAGTCATATCACAACTATCAGTGTTCATGACGACATTCATCCCAACATCAGCTGAACCAATTTCAGCCTCAACAACAACTGCATCATCATCTTGACCAACCTGCAAACCACCTCCTTCAGTCTCGGGCAGATCAGAGGGGAGATCCAGTGGTTCTCCAGAGATGTCTAAATTCATAGAATCAGGTATCGATCCCACTGCATCTTTGAGAGACTGCCTCTTTTCTGAACAATCACCAGCATGATCCACATCTACACATGTCACATTTTGGCCCACAAAAGGGGAATCTTCAAGACATACACCCTGATTACAGTCATCTTTCTTAGATTCTCCTTCAGTCTCAGTCACCTGCTGAGAGGAGTCAAAAGACACAGAATGAACGCCTTCATTTGTACCACGATCATTATCATTAGCCACATTTTGGATATCCTCATCCACACCCATAGGAGACAGAGGGACAGAGGCTTCTTCCTGAGATGGAATAGAAGGCACAGTTTCATCATCAACAACTACCTCCATATCAACATCCTTGTTCATCTTTACATCACCTTGCTCAAAAGAATTCTCAGAGAACAAATTAGCTATGGAATCTTCAACAGTATCCCTTGACTTAGGCATTTCAGCAAACACTGGAGTGTCTTCTGAATCCGAAATCTCCACAATTTCAACTTCAGAGATTTTCACATAGGTTTTGGGATTCCAAGTTCGAATCACAACCTTCCTATCTCGAGGCACTTCTACGCTCATAACTTTCCCTTTAATCTTCTTGTGCATGAGCTTTTCGATATGAATGTGAGAGACATCCATAGAAGAGAGATCTAATCTCTTACCAGTTCTCCGCAAATACCAAAATCATTCTTGAATTGTAACAGGTTCAGGGAATTCTTCATCATCAGAAACTTCAACATAAGGAGGGTTTCGACAAAGGGGAATTTCGAGAATTGGGGAAAACTTGACTAACTCCAAATTTGAAGTTCCATGAGAGTGCATGTGGGAAAAAAGACCAGGGGATTGAGGAGAGAAGGTAGTACCCATGGGAGACCCGTGCCTGGAGCGAGAAGACCCTCTTTTCCGTTTGATATGAGAGGAAGAAGACGGTGGAGCATTTTTCCTCGCGGAGGCAGTCCGACGAGAGGACCGGCGAGGAGGCTGCGAAGGCGATTTCGAATGATCTCTCTCCATAATCGAACAAGAAAAGAGAAATTATCTCACAGGCACAAAGATCAGATCAAGAACCCTAGAAGATCAGACAAGAGAATCTTGAAGATATTTGATTTTTAAAGAGAGTAGAGAATTACGCCTTGGGAACGGGATATGAAAAGAAGGAATTAAATATCGGGTAACTAACTTGAAAAGAAACCAAACCCTATAGCCCAAGACGACCCAATTCTCTTATTGTTGCAACCTAAAGTTGCAACAATGTTCACAACAAAGTGAACAACATCAGATACGACACAGCCCTAAGGCTTGTCGCAATTCCTCAAATCTGGTGGAGTCTAGAGGCTTTGTAAATATGTCTGCTAGTTGATTACCTGTAGCTACATACTCCATGGCAAGGGACTTCTTCTCAACCAGCTCTCTAATAAAGTGGTGTCGGATGTCGATATGTTTTGTTCTGGAATGCTGGACAGGGTTCTTGGAGATGTTTATAGCACTCTGGTTGTCACATAAAATAGTCAGAATTCCTTGTTCCAGTCCATAGTCTGTCAACATTTGATTCAACCATAGCAGTTGTGTGCAACAACTTCCCGCTGCAATATACTCAGCCTCTGCTGTAGATAATGATATGGAGTTCTGTTTTTTACTATAACATGAAACCAGATTGTTCCCCACATAAAAACATCCTCCGGTAGTGCTTTTCCTATCATCTGTATTCCCTGCCCAGTCAGCATCACTATATCCTGAGACAAGAGTATTCGTATCCTTTGTATACCATATACCATAGTCTGTTGTTCCACTGATATACCTGATAATCCTCTTTACGGCAGTAATATGAGATTCCTTGGGACTTGCTTGGTAACGAGCACAGACTCCAACACTGAAGCTGATATTCGGTCGGCTAGCTGTTAAATACAAAAGACTACCTATCATGCTTCTGTAAAGAGTAACTTCAACATCTCTTCCTCCTTCATCCTTGGAGAGTTTTTCAGACGTACTCATGGGAGTCCGAACATGTCTTGCACTTTCTAAACCGAATCTCTTGACAAGATTCCTTGCATACTTGCTCTGCGAGATGAATAGACCATCTGGACACTGTTTAACTTGGAGCCCAAGAAACACATTCAACTCACCTACCATGCTCATTTCAAACTCCTTTTGCATGAGATTAATAAACTCATGCACTAGCTGTTGAGATGTTGAACCGAAGACTATGTCATCAACATAAATCTGTGCAACCATGACACATTATCTTGTCCTTTGAACAAATAGAGTTTTATCAGCTCCTCCTCTTTCGTATCCCTTCTTAAGAAGATATGTGGTCAATCTTTCATACCAGGCCCTTGGTGCTTGTTTCAGCCCATACAGCGCCTTCTTCAGCTTGTAAACATGATTTGGAAGAAATGGATCTGCAAAGCCTTTGGGTTGTTCAACATACACTTCTTCATTCAACAGCCCGTTCAGAAAGGCACTTTTCACGTCCATTTGGTGCAGTTTGAAATTTAAACTACAGGCAACTGCTAGTAATAGTCTAATAGATTCCAACCGAGCTTGTAACGACTGGTTTTCGTGTAATTGGATTATCTATATTAAAATATATGCTTGGTGGATTTTCTCCTTGGATGTGTGGTTTTCGTCGCCATAGCCTTCACTTTCGATCGTTTCGTCGTGATTTTCTAGCTTCTTCCTTCGATCGTCGATTTCGGAGTAAGTCATTCGTGACGAGCTTCAAATCGCTCATATCTTAGAGTTAGAGTGATCTTAGAAGCCATAGGAATCTTCCCGAAGTTCTGCGATTCGAATCGGCACTTTTAGTGCATCTTAGTTGGTTCGAGAAGGGGAACCAACCGACTAGATTGAGATCTAGTCGGTCAGCAACTCTACTCAAACCGACTAGTTTCTTGGATTAATTTTACCTAAGTTACTGTATCTGTTTAGTCGGTCTAAGTTCATCTTTCGACCGACTAGTTGTCAAACTAGTCGGTTAAGTTTTGTACTCAGACCGACTAATTCCTAGTTCTCTTGTACAGCCGAGTTACTGTTCACTCTTAGTCGGTCTGAGAACATCTTTCGACCGACTAGATTGTAATCTAGTCGGTCAGCCATTGTTCTTCAACCGACTAGTTCATTGATCATTTTCCCAGCCGAGTTACTGTTTGCTCTTAGTCGGTCACAGTTATTCGACCGACCGACTAGTTCCCAAACTAGTCGGTCAGCCATCCTTCTTTGACCGACTAATCAGCCCAGGAAACCCTAGTTTTGCCCTAGCCGCCACCAAACTCTATAAATACCCCTCCAAACGTTTTCTTCTTCTCCCTCACGACCTAAAACCCTAATTTCTCCCCCATTGAGCCCCCATCTTCCCCAAACCATTGATCCTTCATCCCAAGCTCATCCATCATCATCCAAACCCTCATTTCACATATCCTACCTCTCCTCAACCCCAAACCCTCATCAAATCCCCAAAAGCCTCATCCAAACCCATTTCTCCAGATTTTCCCTCATTTCCAGATCTGAGCCGGATCGTTCTTCCGTTGCCGTGGTTGCTCGGCATCGTTCCTCCGCTTCTTCACGGGTAGTATTCTTCCTCTAATAATCTCATAACCCACACTTGATATTTGTGAAACCCTAATAAAATGGATCATTAGAAATCATAGGGTTCGATTGTGAATACGGATTAGTTACCATTCTAATGTTGTTTTTCCTTGACAGTGATCCATTCCCGTAGATAACAATTTGTGTGATGTGCCTTCGTTGATCGTTCTCCTCGGTGCCAGGCAAGTGAAACTTGCATCCCTTGATTTAGGCCATGTTTTAGGCCATTTACCTTGCTTTAGCGTAAAAGAGACTAGACGGTGAAAGGATAGCCGTCTAGACGCCATTGACCTAGCTTGACAACGAAGCTTGGTCCGTCACTTTCATCATGCTTGTATGTCACGTTTAATTTCCCTTAACGGTACGCAAATTAACTGTTCATGTCATCCATGCATCTCTAACTGCCATGTTTAATTTAAATAAACGGTACGCGAATATTGTTCATGCCATCGCATTTTGCCTGTCATGTCTAATTTCAATAAACGGTACGCGAATATTGTTCATGCCATTGCATTTTGCCTGTCATGTCTAATTTCAATAAACGGTACGCGAATATCTGTTCATGTCATTGCATTCTGCCTGTCACGTTTAAATACAATTAACGGTACGCGTATTAACTGCTCATGTCATTGCATGCTTGAATACTCATCGTGATTGCGTATCTTTGCTACATACTTGTACTATTGTTCCGGCTAGGCACCCACCTTGCGTGGGCACAATCCTATGCCATTTGCACTTTCTGGCTCGTGTTCCAGAAGACGAGCTCAACACAGCCTGCGGGCAATAGGGCACTCGTTGAGTGATCCCTTGTACTTGATACTTGAATACGGCCTGCGGGCAATAGGGCATCCATGTGTGGGTGATCCCTTGTACTTGTTACTTGACAATACTTGTCACACTTGCCACTTGTACTTGTCCGTGTTTTACTTGTAAAACTTGTTATCCATGACATACTTGTTACTTGCTACTTGTACTTTACTTGTCACTTCCATACTATACTTGCACTGCCATGCATCATACTATAACTGCTAGGTTGTTAGTTTACCTTTCTTTCAGTTTCCTTGCACAAGTCTTTCCAGACTTGCTGACATGTGCCCCTCTCTCTTTTGGGTGTCACATGTTAGACCCAGAGCCAGAGCTTTGTTGCAGGGGATATGGTGTTGCTGATGTTGATGTTTGCTGTGGTGGTGAGTGGACACTAGGGGCCTGTCTTGAAGACCGCTCGTGTTCACTTCTTGTTTAGGTTTGCTGTTAGTTGTTGGTGCGTGGCACCTTTGTATGTATGTTATACCTTGTTGGCCATGTTTGGGCCTTAGCTTTTCCTTTTGAGCCTGGTGGCTTTTCTGCGATATTGTAATTTATTTATGGACTTTCGGAGATTCAATAAAATGTCGTCTCATTTCCTTATTATCATTGTCGTTTCGTTTCGCTTTACAAGGACTTGCCATAATAAGTGTTTTTTTACGCTTATCAGACTTGGAGCTTCACAGCTTCAAGTTTGTGCGGACCTTCTCACGTCTCGCCTCCACATTTTTGGGAAGCGGGGCGTGACAGGTTTTAGTGGTGGCCCATGCAGGTCCATTTGCAAATGTGAACTATCGGAACAATGATAATAATTATGGAATGTCCATTAAATAAATTAGAACATCCAATTTATAAGCCCGGAGTCTAGGGTTTTTAGCGTTCCTATGCCTTAGGTAGCTGGTAGACGTGTTAGGGCATCTGTCTCAGCTTAGTAGGAACCCATTAGATCAGGACCCTAGCTAGACTTAAATAGACGTCTGTGCTTGCTAGTTAGGAATCCTTGATTGTTAGCTAGACTCCATGTTAGTGATTTGTTTGATTGTCTTAAGAGTTACCTTAGTGGTTCCTGTCTAGCTTTGACTAGGATAGACTTCTAGAATTCTTGGGTCTCTCGCTTGGGTTCATCGATTTCGGACCAAGCTGAACTCATTTCATCGCTGTCTAGCCCTTAGGGAGTCTTAGCGCTTAGTTCCATAATCTTTAGCTGGTTGACCGTAGGAGATTCCCGTAGATTTTCCTAAGTCGTATCCTAGGCGTATTTGTGCTTTGATCATCCGACCAAACCCCTTGCCGCGATTCCCATGACCACCATGTTTCGATAATCGTTGATCCTTCGAATGTCCCCGTTCGCAAGGCTTAATTTCTTTTAAAGTTATTTTTCAATTTCCCTTATTAAAGTTTTCGTTAAGTTTAAATTTTGTTTTAAACCCGCTACGTATATACTTAAAATTTCTCACTTTTCGATTGAGTCAAATTCCTTGTAGATTTCGGAGTCTAATGGTTGTAATTATAATTGCTAACTCGTAACCATTTTCTTGTCTATATTTTCGCATTTCGGTTTAAAGACTCCAATACTATTTTGGAAAATTCGATATACCATTTTCTAACTATGAGATCCATTTTAATCGCATAGCATACATACTTTAAAATCTTTTCCAAGCTAAATGGAATTTCAATTGTTATATGTATACTTATATCTCGTACTCTTTCGTTGACTTAAATTAATTTTTGAAATTCGAAAGTTTTGACGAGATTTTGATTACTGTTTTATAATGTTTTACAGCCTATACCTTTCATACCTATTTGAATATCTTGTCCCTTTTCATAGATCGATTTAATTCTGAGCCGCAATTCTATTTTCCAAATTTGATTTATGAATTTTCCTTTCTTATTTATGCTATTCAAATGACTCGTCGCGCTCCCTTAATATACTTTTCAAGTCACAGATGATTTCAGCTTTCAACAAATCAAATCTATGTTCAAACATTTTCCCAACTACAGATTTTTGGAAAATTACGTTTCCGTAACCACTTCCTTTGTCCTCAATTCACATGACCACCTCATTACAATTATCCTTGATCTTTCAAATGTTTTCGTTGCAAATCTTGATTCTTCCAAAGTTATTTTCGAATGCTTTCCTTATTTGAAGTTTCACTCAATTTAAATTTTGTTCTAAGCTTCTTTAAATATGTCTCCCTAAATTTCGATGGAGTTAAAAGTCGTTCTTGAATTTTGAAGACTTTTAGTCGTAATTTTAAAATTATTATCTTGTACTATTTTTCTAACAATGTATCTTTCGCATTTCGATTTTTAAACTTTATTACTATCCTGATGGTTCGATATACCGTCATTTTTCCTAACTACAAAAATTTATTTTAACCACTTATCTTACATACCTTTAGGGGGTATTTTTCCAAACTGAATGGACTTCAACTAATTTTTGGTATATATCAATTATGGGTTCGTCGTACTCGTACTTCAAAAGTTTTTATACCAACACGTTCTTTTGGCGAATCCTTATTTCCCCTAAAAGTATCTTCGATCTTCTTCTTTCGTTAAGTTTAAATTGGTTCGAAACACTTTTGTTATATGTGAGGTTTCATGCTCCTTCGCCGACTTAAATTATTTATGTTTTTAAATATCGAAACTTGTGTTGAGATTTTTAGATTAAAAGTTTATAATATTTTCAGCATATACTCTCGTATCAATATAAATGTCTTGTCCCTTTTCATATACCAATTTCATTCTGAACCGTATTTCCATTTTCCTAACTCGATTCATAATTTATTTTCTTACTTGTGCCATTAAAATTTTATTCGAAAACACCTCGTGCTTACTCTTCATAAACTTTTCAAGTCCATTTGGACTTCGGCTTTTTAGCAAGTCGATTTTATACTCAACATTTTCCATATTTCAGATTTTTGTATAAAAAAATTATTACTATTTCGAAATCATTCCTGACTTAGACCCTTCATAAAACGATTTAAAAGTTTTAATACTAACTTGATGAGTTTAAATATCCTTTTCTCTTTCCATACTACTAAGATATTATCTTTCCATTCACCATACACACTTTTAAGATAATTTCTGAAATATGACTTCAATTATTTTTATATATCGGTACCGCGTTCGTTTTGCTCGTACATTAAGATCTTGTATAAATCAATTTTGTTGGCAAATCCGGATTTCTCTAAAAATATTTTCGATATGGTTTATTCGGGATTTCTTTCAGCTTTTTTTTAGATTTGGAAAACCTTTAACATGTGCTTAAATTCTCCACACTATACTTGATCTGATTTCAATCTTCGAATCTCAAAATTTTTCCAAAATTTTTAGATTGCTGCCGCATAACATTTCTGACCTATGTTTTAATGATTCGAGTAAATGATTTCCTTTTTCCTCATGATGATTTTATATAAGCCAATAAACCACTTTTCCTCTTATTATGTATATTCGTCTCAAACTCGTTTTCAAACAACTTGTTTATCGACCTCTAAATAATTTTATACAAACGAGGACTCCGACTTTTTGAAGTACAACGGTCTTTGAATTCACGTATTTTAACTTATGTTGTTTACACTACCTTCTTTACGTACTCCTTAAGGGTATCATTACATCATCTTTCCACCTAAACATTCACAGTCTTACCCTGATTCCCCTAACCAAATTTGGCTCCTTATCTTCGTCCTAGCTGAACCCATGTTTTTCGATCTTTCTATTCGTCATGATCTAGGTTCGGTTCCTTCCTATTGTCTAGCCCATAGAGCTTGTCGTTGCCTGTGTCAACCTTGTTATAGTTTGGTGGGCCCATTAGTTAAGTGATTATGTCGTCGTAGTCTTGGTTTCGTGGTGGGTATATAGTGGTATGGGTGTTGGCAATTGTATGTTGTGTGTAGGTAATTTTCTGCTTGAGTATGATGTGATATACGTATGATAACAGAATGATAATTTTGATTGGTACTACTTGTTTTATGATATGTCGTATGCGTGTATATCAGGAGGTATACCCGACTATTGCATCTCTTAAACTTGTATGTAGTTGATGTGTTGATATGGTAATTATAAATGGATGGATATGGTGTGAAAATATGTGATACGTGGATGTGTATGCCTTGGAGTGGTATTGGTATGTGTATGGATACTGTGTTACGCATATAAATGTCCTGCTATGATTTGAGTCTGACTCAAGCTTGAGTGGGTATACTCTATGTACTTTGGTATAATTGTATGTGGTGGTGAATAGTGATGGATGACGTATGTATGGTGTTTGAATTGTTTGTGCTTGGTTGTGTTACGCACACGATTGTGGGTGGCTATGCCAATATATAGTTATAGGACTATATGTGGGGTGAAAATATGGTGAAATATTTGCATGTATTTGAATGACTAAATAAATGTGAAATTTTTTTTCAAATAAGAGAGGCTTGGGTATTTTCTTATAGTAAGTAATAAGTGTTTATTGTTGTATAAATATATTGACTATATATATGTGATTGAAATACGTGTATGAAATTGATTGACTATAATAAGTATGAGTGTACTATGTGCGTGAAAATATGTGTGTAGTGGTAGTAATATTTGATTTCTAGTGCATATATATATAAGCACTCGAAATGAAAAGTACTTGGTTGAATTTATAATGTGATATTGGTTGAGGGTAGTTACCCGAGCGACTATGTATATGTTAGAAAGTCCGAGGACGGACTTTATTCTAAGGTGGGTAGGATGTAACGACTGATTTTCGTGTAATTGGATTATCTATATTAAAATATATGCTTGGTGGATTTTCTCCTTGGATGTGTGGTTTTCGTCGCCATAGCCTTCACTTTCGATCGTTTCGTCGTGATTTTCTAGCTTCTTCCTTCGATCGTCGATTTCGGAGTAAGTCATTCGTGACGAGCTTCAAATCGCTCATATCTTAGAGTTAGAGTGATCTTAGAAGCCATAGGAATCTTCCCGAAGTTCTGCGATTCGAATCGGCACTTTTAGTGCATCTTAGTTGGTTCGAGAAGGGGAACCAACCGACTAGATTGAGATCTAGTCGGTCGGCAACTCTACTCAAACCGACTAGTTTCTTGGATTAATTTTACCTAAGTTACTGTATCTGTTTAGTCGGTCTAAGTTCATCTTTCGACCGACTAGTTGTCAAACTAGTCGGTTAAGTTTTGTACTCAGACCGACTAATTCCTAGTTCTCCTGTACAGCCGAGTTACTGTTCACTCTTAGTCGGTCTGAGAACATCTTTCGACCGACTAGATTGTAATCTAGTCGGTCAGCCATTGTTCTTCAACCGACTAGTTCATTGATCATTTTCCCAGCCGAGTTACTGTTTGCTCTTAGTCGGTCACAGTTATTCGACCGACCGACTAGTTCCCAAACTAGTCGGTCAGCCATCCTTCTTTGACCGACTAATCAGCCCAGGAAACCCTAGTTTTGCCCTAGCCGCCACCAAACTCTATAAATACCCCTCCAAACGTTTTCTTCTTCTCCCTCACGACCTAAAACCCTAATTTCTCCCCCATTGAGCCCCCATCTTCCCCAAACCATTGATCCTTCATCCCAAGCTCATCCATCATCATCCAAACCCTCATTTCACATATCCTACCTCTCCTCAACCCCAAACCCTCATCAAATCCCCAAAAGCCTCATCCAAACCCATTTCTCCAGATTTTCCCTCATTTCCAGATCTGAGCCGGATCGTTCTTCCGTTGCCGTGGTTGCTCGGCATCGTTCCTCCGCTTCTTCACGGGTAGTATTCTTCCTCTAATAATCTCATAACCCACACTTGATATTTGTGAAACCCTAATAAAATGGATCATTAGAAATCATAGGGTTCGATTGTGAATACGGATTAGTTACCATTCTAATGTTGTTTTTCCTTGACAGTGATCCATTCCCGTAGATAACAATTTGTGTGATGTGCCTTCGTTGATCGTTCTCCTCGGTGCCAGGCAAGTGAAACTTGCATCCCTTGATTTAGGCCATGTTTTAGGCCATTTACCTTGCTTTAGCGTAAAAGAGACTAGACGGTGAAAGGATAGCCGTCTAGACGCCATTGACCTAGCTTGACAACGAAGCTTGGTCCGTCACTTTCATCATGCTTGTATGTCACGTTTAATTTCCCTTAACGGTACGCAAATTAACTGTTCATGTCATCCATGCATCTCTAACTGCCATGTTTAATTTAAATAAACGGTACGCGAATATTGTTCATGCCATCGCATTTTGCCTGTCATGTCTAATTTCAATAAACGGTACGCGAATATTGTTCATGCCATTGCATTTTGCCTGTCATGTCTAATTTCAATAAACGGTACGTGAATATCTGTTCATGTCATTGCATTCTGCCTGTCACGTTTAAATACAATTAACGGTACGCGTATTAACTGCTCATGTCATTGCATGCTTGAATACTCATCGTGATTGCGTAGCTTTGCTACATACTTGTACTATTGTTCCGGCTAGGCACCCACCTTGCGTGGGCACAATCCTATGCCATTTGCACTTTCTGGCTCGTGTTCCAGAAGACGAGCTCAACACAGCCTGCGGGCAATAGGGCACTCGTTGAGTGATCCCTTGTACTTGATACTTGAATACGGCCTGCGGGCAATAGGGCATCCATGTGTGGGTGATCCCTTGTACTTGTTACTTGACAATACTTGTCACACTTGCCACTTGTACTTGTCCGTGTTTTACTTGTAAAACTTGTTATCCATGACATACTTGTTACTTGCTACTTGTACTTTACTTGTCACTTCCATACTATACTTGCACTGCCATGCATCATACTATAACTGCTAGGTTGTTAGTTTACCTTTCTTTCAGTTTCCTTGCACAAGTCTTTCCAGACTTGCTGACATGTGCCCCTCTCTCTTTTGGGTGTCACATGTTAGACCAAGAGCCAGAGCTTTGTTGCAGGGGATATGGTGTTGCTGATGTTGATGTTTGCTGTGGTGGTGAGTGGACACTAGGGGCCTGTCTTGAAGACCGCTCGTGTTCACTTCTTGTTTAGGTTTGCTGTTAGTTGTTGGTGCGTGGCACCTTTGTATGTATGTTATACCTTGTTGGCCATGTTTGGGCCTTAGCTTTTCCTTTTGAGCCTGGTGGCTTTTCTGCGATATTGTAATTTATTTATGGACTTTCGGAGATTCAATAAAATGTCGTCTCATTTCCTTATTATCATTGTCGTTTCGTTTCGCTTTGCAAGGACTTGCCATAATAAGTGTTTTTTACGCTTATCAGACTTGGAGCTTCACAGCTTCAAGTTTGTGCGGACCTTCTCACGTCTCGCCTCCACATTTTTGGGAAGCGGGGCGTGACAGAGCTACTGGAGCAAATGTCTCATCGAAATCAATTCCTTCCACTTGAGTATACCCTTGAGCTACAAGCCGGGCTTTATTGCGAGTAACATTTCCCTTCTCATCTGTCTTATTTTTGAATATCCATTTTGTCCCGATGACATTTGTTCCTTTTGGTCTCTCCACAAGACTCCAGACATCATTTCGTTGGAATTGGTTCAGTTCCTCTTGCATAGCCGAAACCCAGAAATCATCAACAATTGCTTCCTTCTCATTTTTGGGTTCGATAGTAGAGAGAAAGCAAGCATACCCAGCCAGATCTCTGTAGTTAACACGACTAGCACCTCTGGTACGACGACTGTCGTGAACGTCACCAATGATTAGCTCCGGCGGATGGTCTCGTATAATCTTTGTAATTCCCTCAGCATCTTGAGCATTTCCAGCCTCTACTTGAACCGTCTTCGTGGCTGCAGTGTCCTGTGTTGCAACAATTTGTTCAACATTGTTCTGTTTGGTTTTGTTTGTTGCAACATCACTTTCAACACGAAAATCATCCTCATTTCCGTCTTCTTGAACTCCTTTTTCTCCAGTTAGAATAGATTCTCCCTGATCAAAATCATCAACCACAACGTTAATGGATTCCATCATGACATCTGTTCGTTCATTCAACACACGGAAGGCACGACTCCTTGTAGAATACCCCAAGAAAATTCCTTTGTCACTCTTGGTGTCGAACTTCCGTCTCGGTGTCCGATCTTGCAAGATGTAGCACTTGCTTCCAAAGATATGGAAGTAGGAGACATCAGGCTTTCGTCCTTTCCAAATTTCGTATGGAGTTTTCTCAGTCCGTGGCCGAAGGTAAACTCTGTTGATGGTGTAGCAAGCAGTGTTAATAGCTTCAGCCCATCACTTAACATTCACTTTTCGAGCATTCAGCATAACTCGTGCCATTTCCTGAAGTGTTCGATTCTTCCTTTCAACAACTCCGTTTTGCTGAGGGGTCTTAGGAGCCGAGAACTCATGTCCTATACCTTGTGCCTCACAGAATTCAGAGAATGAGTGATTCTCAAACTCTTTTCCATGATCACTTCGAATCCGGATGACTTTCCCAATGTTGTCTCCTCTTTCAACTTGAAGACGAGTACACAATTTCTTGAAAGCATCGAAAGTATCTGATTTCTCCTTTAGAAAATCCACCCAGGTGAACCGTGAAAAATCATCAACATATACAAAGATGTACTTCTTACCTCCGACGCTTGTTTCTGAAGTGGGTCCAATCAGATCCATGTGTAGCAGCTCCAAAGTTTTTGAAGTTGTGATATTCTGAATTTGCTTGTGACTCACTTTCTTCTGCTTTCCCAGTTGGCAAGATTCGCACACTCCTTCTTTCTTCTTGATTAAAGTTGGCATTCCACGGACAGCTCTTGCTTTAGATATTTTCATTAAGGTCTTGAAATTTACATGTCCTAGTTTCTGATGCCACTGTTCAGAAGCATCCGTGGTGATACTCAGACATCTGTCAGGCTCTTGCAACAGGTAGCAGTTGTCGCTGGATCTTTTTCCGGAAAGAATGCACACTTTATCACCATTAAACACAAGGCATTCATTTTTATTGAATCGAACCAGCAGACCTTGATCACACAACTGACTAATACTTATGAGATTAGCCTTTAAGTTTTCAATATGCATCACATCTTTCAATTTCAGAGTTTCTGTCATATTCAGATTTCCTTTTCCAACAACCCTGCTTCTCTGTCCATCCCCAAAAGTGACATGGCCTTTATTTCCAGCAGTGTACTCAGATAGGAGACCATTGTTCCCTGTCATGTGCCGAGAGCAACCGCTGTCAAAATACCACTGATTTTCTGCAAGGTAGCCAAAGATGTGTAAGCAACCATACTGATCAGCTCAGACTTCTTAATCCATTTCATACTTGTTCGCTGTTGCGGATGATAAACATTTCTTCCTTCACCAAGTGCTTCATGCGCCTGAAACAGCTCCAATCATTGTGTCCTATTTGTCTGCAGTAATTGCATATAGGCTGCCTAAATGTAGTACCTTTTCTGTTCTTCCCTCTTGACTTGTCCTCATCATGTAGACTCCTTTTAACATGCTCCTTAACATTGAGACTGCTTCTGGTCTTGAGTGTGTGTAGATGACTTCCTCTGTGGTAACCAACTCCTGTTCGATCTCCGGCCACCTTTCCCATGTTAAGGATGTCATCAAGTTTGGTTTTTCCTGAGTTCCACCTGTTGACAGTGCTTTCTGCCTTCTCAGCTCTTAGTAAAGCTCTCTTCATATTTCTCTCACAGTTTCGGAGGCTTGTTTCAGTCTTCAGAAGTTTGGCTTGAGTCGCATCCCTCTCACTTCTCAGCTTAGAGCATTCATCTTTCAGTTTCTTGTTGACTGCACAGATTTCCATCCATTTTATAGAACATAATTTGATAAGCTGTGCGAATTTCCTCATCATCAATATCTTCTTCACTTTCATTTTCTGATTCAACCTCACTGTCACAAGTTGTACCATTTGTCACAACATTTCGTACAACATTTCCTTCCTTGTGCTTGGATGTTGAGGCACATGTTGCAACATTATGTTCGACATGACTGTAACGACTGCTTTTCTTGTATCTGATTATAATATAATATAATATGTGTTTTGGTGGATTTTCTCCTCTTGTGTGGTTTTCGTCTCCGTAGATTTCATTTTCGATCGATTCGTCGTATTTTCTCGCTTCTTCCTTAGGATCGTCGATTTCGAAGTGTGTCACTCGTGACGGACTTCATAACGGTCGTATCTAACTGTTAGATCAAGCCTAGGAGTCTTAGGAATCAATCCCGGGGCCCCGCGCTCCGTATCGGAACTTTTCTGTGCTCATTAGCCGGTGTAAGAAGGGCCACCGACCGACTAGATGACGATCCAGTCGGTCGGCAATCCTTCTTGGACCGACTAGTGAGCTTTCTAATTTTCTGAGGAAGCTACTGTTTATCGTTAGTCGGTCTAAGAAGGTTGGTTGACCGACTAGGTTGCAAACTAGTCGGTCGGCGATGCTTCTTGAACCGACTAACACATCATCTTAATTTTAGTTGAGTTACTGTTTACTCTTAGTCGGTCTAAGAACGTTCATCGACCGACTAGTTTCTAAACTAGTCGGTCAGTATTTGTTCATGGACCGACTAACTCTAAATCATATTTTCGTTCAGGAGTTACTGTTTACACTTAGTCGGTCTGCGTTGGTCGACCGACCGACTAGTTGCCAAACTAGTCGGTCAGTGGTTGTTCTTTGACCGACTAGTCTGTGTTAAAACCCTAATTTCTGGGCAGCCGCCAGCTCAACCTATAAATACCCAACCCAAACGTTACTTCTTCCTCCAACACGACCTAAAGCCCTAGTTTCTCCCCCATTGAGCCCCCATCTTCCTCCAAGCTTCAATCCTTCACTCCAAGCCCTAAATCCATCATCCAATCCATCCATTCACTCATTCCACCTCTCATCTTCCCTAAAATCTCACTCAAATCCATCAAATCCCCAAATCCCCCAAAACCCTAGTTTCCCCAAACTTCTCCAATCTCCTCCAGATCTGATCCTAGGGTTCCCCGGAGTGTTTCTTCCATCTCCTCTCGGTAAGAAATCGATCTACCGTTGTTTTCTCAACCTATTTATATTTTTATAAAAGCCCTAATTAATTTCATGTGTTTGATGTTTGTTTCCCCCTTAACAGCGATTTTCCCCGTAGATAGCATCCGTGTGACGAAGTAGTCGCCATCCCCGGTGCTAGGCAAGTGAAACTTGCCACTTAGGGTTTAGGCCATGTTTTAGGCCATTTGCATGTTGTAGGCGTAAAAGAGGCTAGGCGACGAAATGATACTCGCCTAGGCGCAAATTGGGGAACTAGCTTGACAACGAAGCTAGTTCCGACATTTAGCATGTTGCACGATAACCATGTCATGTTTACTTTCCATTAACGGTACGCAAATTAAATGTCATGTCATTGCATTCTTTAAGTGTTTATGTGATTGCGTAGCTTTGCTACAAATGCTTGTGTTCCTGGCTCGTGTTCCAGAAGCGGGCCATGTGTTGGTTGATAGCCAATGCCCGAATTGCGTGTTTTCGGCTAGGTGCACCCCTACGCCAAATGTTTAAGAATGCGAGCTCAATGTGCGGGGCAACCCCAGGCTCACTAGCTGAGTTCATTGTGCGGGGACCCTGGCTCCATTACGTGTGGGTATAGGGGGTGAGGGTTAAGCGGCCATTCAACTGGGAGTCTGTTTGATCAACAACTGCAGTTGTAAGGCGTAAACTCTTTGGGGTGGGATAGTGTTTGGGGCCGATCGGACTGACATGCAAGCCATTCAGCGAAGGGCACAAACATCTACAAAACAACCGTGAAATGTGAATCGTGTTTAGTGCCGATCGGTCTGAATGTTTACCATTCAGCGAAGGGCGTAAACACCAACAATGTGAATTGATTGAGATTGATAGTAGCGTGGCTATTCTTGTCTTGTCTTGTCTTGTCTTGTCCCGATGATTGTTCTCTTGTACAAACCGTCTTGCCATGTCTTAAATTGTGCACTCATGTTATAACTGCCATGCCATGCACCATACTAAACTGCTAGGTTGCTAGTTGCCTTACTTTCAGTTTCATTGCCCAAGTCTTTTAGACTTGCTAACATGTGCCCCTTTACTCTTTTGGGTGACACATGTTAGATCCTGAGCCCGAGTACCTCGTTGAGGACGAGGTGTTTGCTGACGCCGAGCCTGAGCTTGTGTTCGACGGGGAGTACGTGGACACTGGGGACCAGTCCTAGTGTCTTCGTTGTGTTTTACTTTTGTTAGACAGTTGTTTTGTTATCGGTGTGTGGCACCTATACCTTGTTGTTGTCGTTGCTTTTGTTGGCCTTGTTCTGGGCCCTTAGACTCTTTTCTTTTAGCCTGGTGGCTTTTCTGGATGTTGAACTTATTTTGATGTTGGACAATTTGTGAGATGTGGAATTTTATTTCAGTCTCTCCTTGCGTTATTATTGTTATTCTGTTGTGGTTACAGGGACCTGTTTATGTATTGTGGACGCTTATCGGGTTTGGGGCTTCACAGCTCCACTCCCGTGCGGACCTTTTCACGTCTCGCCTCCATTTCAGGGAAGCGGGTCGTGACAGGTTTTAGTGGTGGCCCATGCAGGTCCTTCTGTAACCGCGACTTTTGGAATATCGATAATGATATTAGAATGTCCAATAAACTAAGTTCGACGTTCGAGTCATAAGCTATGAGTCTAATCTGATTTGTTTTCCGTGTCACTAGATGGCAGGAAGACGTTTCACCCGCGGTGGTGGTAGTGGTGCGCTCCCTCATAATGAGGAGCCTGAGCGGGAACCCACCAGCGGTGAGATGATGCGGATGATGATCCAGATGATGCAAGTGCAGCAGGGCGTGCTTTTGCAAGTCCAGAATGCTCCACCTGCTCGAGCTGCCCGGGCTCTTCCGGATGCCCCTCGCTCTGAGCCAGGAGCGAAGCAATTTCGGGAGCTGGGTCCCGCATATTTTGATGGTTCTGAGGGTCCTCTGGCTGCCGATGAGTGGATTCGGAACGTCGAGGACAATCTGAAGATGGCCAAGATCACCCCGGCTGGATGGGTTGATTTGGCGAAGAGGCAGCTCAAGGATAACGCCAGGAATTGGTGGGATGCGGAAGAGAAGTTGTTGGTGGAGCCGATAGCTTGGGCTACCTTCAAAGCCAGATTTGAGGGTGAGTTCTTCCCGAAGGCTGCCAAGGAGGAGATGCTGCAGCGTTTTATCGATCTGAAGCATGGGAACTCGTCGGTGGACATGTACCACCAGGAGTTCATGAGGCTGAGTCGGTTTGCACCAAAGATGGTGCAGGACGCTGAGGAGAGAGCTCAGAGGTTCCTGCAGGGGCTTGCTTCAGAGCTCCAGAGCTTTGTGACCTCTTCTGACCGGGAATCTTATCAGAAGGTTCTGGTCGCTGCCAAGAGGCAGGAGCTGCTCGTGAACCAAAGGAGGGGGTCTGTTATTGGTGCTGGGAAGAGGCCTGTGGAACAGGCGAGAGCTCTGGTTAGACCTGGATTCAGGCCTAATCAGTCCGCTCAGTTTAAGAGGCCAGGAGGGCCTATTCTGAAGACTTGCCATTTCTGCGGCAAGCCTGGCCACATCAAGGATCAGTGTCGGATGTTTTTGGGCCAGTGCCTGGTTTGCGGTGATGCTTCTCATATCGCGAAGGATTGTCGGCATGCGGGTCCGCTGCGGAGGGCTCCTGTTGCAGCTCAGCCGTTGCAGCAGCGAGCGTCTGTTCCTGCTGGGCGTGGAGCGGCTCTTGTTCCGCAGGGGCAGGCTTTTCGGCAGGCTGTTCCGCCGAGGAGGCAGGCTTTTCTGATGACCGCTGCGGAGAGCGAGGCTGTGGATGAGGTTATCGCAGGTAATCCTCATTCTAGCTATTACTTTCCTATTTGGTCTTGATTGCTAGATTATGTTGTTTGCTTGAACTTTCTTGTTTGCTAGACTAGGGTTTGATTGGTAATTGATTGATTAGGTGTGATTTTGGTGTGCACATTTCTTGCACGAGTCCTCTTTGACTCTGGTGCATCGATGTGCATTATTTCTCGGAGCTTCGTGGAGAGACATTCCTTGTCGACGTCCCCTCTCCCCAAGAGTTGGAATATCGTTACAGGGAATGGTGTGGTCTCGGTGCATCGTGGTTGCAATTCTTGCTCGTTGGTGGTCTGTGGACATGAGCTTTTCGCTGATTTCATTGTCCACGACATCATCAACTATGATGCAGTTCTTGGGATGGATTGGCTGGCGAGCTTCTATGCTACGATTGACTGTAGGAGGAAGAAGGTGGTGTTCGAGATTCCCGGACATCCAGTATTTGAGTTCAGTCGTGGTAGCAGTTCGCTTGGTCCTGTCAGATTTCGGGCCAGGCCGGTGGAGGCTGTGGCTATGCAGATGGAGCTGGAGTGGCCAGCTGTGGTGCGAGATTTTGGTGACGTCTTCCCCGAGGAGATGTCTGGTTTGCCGCCTGATCGGGCTCTGGAATTTTCTATCGACCTCGTTCCAGGTGCGCAGCCGATTTCGAAGGCGCCGTATCGTATGGCACCTGCAGAGTTGGAGGAGTTGCGGAAGCAGTTGGATGAGCTTTTGCAGAAGGGTTATATTAATCCTAGCATGTCTCCGTGGGGAGCACCGGTGTTGTTGGTTAAGAAGAAGGATGGTTCGCGTCGCATGTGCGTGGACTATCGGGAGTTGAATGCGGTGACCATTAAGAATAAATACCCGTTGCCTCGCATCGATGATATTTTCGATCAGCTTGGAGGTTCGAGGGTGTTTTCTAAATTGGATTTGAGGAGTGGTTACCATCAGTTGAAGGTTCAGAAGGGAGATGTTCCGAAGACAGCGTTCAGGACGAAGTATGGACACTATGAGTTCGTGGTTATGCCATTTGGCGTAACTAACGCGCCCGCAGTTTTCATGAATCTGATGAACCTGATTTTCTACGACTTTTTGGATAAGTTTGTCGTTATCTTTATTGACGACATTCTGATCTATTCGAAGTCGGAGGAAGAGCATGCCTCGCACTTAAGGACGGTGTTGGAGATTTTGAGGAAGCATCGTTTGTATGCTAAGTTTTCGAAGTGCGAGTTTTGGCTGGATCGAGTTGCTTTTTTCGGGCATGTGGTGACTGGAGATGGTATCTCAGTGGATCCCGAGAAGATTCGGGCCATCAGGGAGTGGCCTGTTCCGTCGTCTGCGTCTGAGATTCGGAGTTTCCTTGGACTTGCTGGTTACTATCGGCGATTCATTAAGGACTTTTCTCGTATTGCTGAGCCGATGACCAGGTTGACGCGGAAGGATGTTGCTTTTGTTTGGTCGGATGATTGTGAGGGTGCTTTTGGTATTCTGAAGGAGAGGTTGACGAGTGCCCCTATTCTTGTTGTGCCTGATCGCAGCGGTGGATTTGAGATCTTTTGCGATGCTTCTGGCAAGGGTCTCGGTTGCGTGTTGCATCAGCACGGGCACGTTGTGGCGTATGCGTCTCGTCAGCTTAAGGTTCATGAGAAGAATTACCCGACGCATGATTTGGAGTTGGCTGCCGTGGTGTTTGCTCTTAAGATTTGGAGGCACTTCCTGCTGAGTGAGAAAGTGAAGATTTTCACCGATCACAAAAGCTTGAAGTATATTTTCACTCAGAAGGAGCTCAACATGCGACAGCGTCGATGGTTGGAGCTTATGGCGGATTATGATATTGATTTGCAGTTTCACCCTGGCAAGGTGAATGTGGTTCCGGATGCTTTGAGTAGGCTTCCAACGGTGATGATTTTGACCTCGCAGTGGAGATTGCAGCAGGATTTTTGTGAGTCTGGTGTGGAGATTGTTCTTCCTGGAGAGGCTTCGTCGTTGATGTACATGCAGGTGCAGTCGACGATCGTGGATCGGATTAAGGCTGGCCAGGCTGAGGATCCGAAGCTGGTGAGGATTCGGGAGATGGTGGAAGCCGGTCTGTGGACTGACTTTTTGATTCATGAGGATGGCTCGCTGAGGTTTGGAGCCAGGTTGTGTGTGCCTGCTGGGGATATCAGAGAGGAGTTGATGGTGGAGGCACACAGTTCGCCGTATTCTGTGCATCCTGGTGGCACCAAGATGTACCAGGATCTTCGTCTGAATTATTGGTGGCATGGTATGAAGAGGAGTGTGGCTCGGAGTGTAGCCAAGTGCTTGGTTTGCCAGCAAGTGAAGGCGGAGCATCAGCGTTCGGCCGGGTTGCTACAACCGCTTCCGATTCCGGAGTGGAAGTGGCAGCACATCACTATGGATTTCATGACTGGACTACCTCGGAGTCCGAAGCAGAATGACGCGATTTGGGTGATCGTAGATCGATTGACCAAATCTGCGCACTTTATTCCGTTCTGAGTAGGACAGTCCACTGAGGCGCTAGCGAGGAGATATATGGAGGTAAATTCTTTTACTCTCCGTTTTATTTCCTCTTCCTAGTTTAGATAGTGATGTAACGTGAATCGTGCAGGAGGTTGTGCGACTTCACGGAGTCCCCGTGAGTATCGTGTCTGACAGAGACACGAGGTTCACATCTCAGTTCTGGCAGAGTTTGCAGAAGAGTTTGGGTACGCGTCTGAGTTTCAGCACGGCGTACCATCCGCAGACGGATGGCCAGTCCGAGAGGACAATTCAGATTTTGGAAGACATGCTGAGGGCGTGCATGTTGGATTTCAAGGGTTCGTGGGAGGACCATCTGCATTTGGTGGAGTTTTCCTACAACAACAGCTTCCAGGCGAGTATTGGCATGGCGCCTTTCGCCGCTCTTTATGGGAGGAAATGTCGATCGCCATTGAGTTGGGATGACGTTGGTGATCGGGAGTTGTTGGGACCTGAGATGATCGTGGAGGCCGTGGAGATCGTCAGGAATATTCGGGAGAGGTTGAGAATTGCTCAGGACCGTTTTAAGCATTGGGCGGATGCTAAACGTCGTCCTTTGGAGTTTCAGCCGGGCGACCATGTGTTCTTGAAGATTTCCCCGAATCGTGGTGTGATACGTTTTGGGAAGCGTGGGAAGTTGAGCCCGCGATACATTGGACCATTTGACGTTTTGGAGAGGGTTGGCGAGGTAGCATATCGCTTGGCTTTGCCGCCATCTTTGGAAGGAGTTCACAATGTTTTCCATGTGTCGCAGCTTCGTCGATACATTAGCGATCCATCTCATGCCGTGAATTTCTCGGAGATCGCCGTTCGCTCAGATTTGACGTATGACCAGTATCCGGTGCAGATTCTGGACAGGCGTCAGAAGTCGCTTCGAAACAAGGTCGTCGATCTTGTTAGAGTGATGTGGCGGCACGGTTCGCCGGGAGAGTCTACTTGGGAGAGAGAAGATGAGATGCGAGAGCGCTACCCACTTTTGTTTCCGGACTCGTGAGTTTTTGGAAATTCCGAGGACGGAATTTTTCTTAAGTTGGGGAGGATGTAACGACTGCTTTTCTTGTATCTGATTATAATATAATATAATATGTGTTTTGGTGGATTTTCTCCTCTTGTGTGGTTTTCGTCTCCGTAGATTTCATTTTCGATCGATTCGTCGTATTTTCTCACTTCTTCCTTAGGATCGTCGATTTCGAAGTGTGTCACTCGTGACGGACTTCATAACGGTCGTATCTAACTGTTAGATCAAGCCTAGGAGTCTTAGAAATCAATCCCGGGGCCCCGCGCTCCGTATCGGAACTTTTCTGTGCTCATTAGCCGGTGTAAGAAGGGCCACCGACTGACTAGATGACGATCCAGTCGGTCGGCAATCCTTCTTAGACCGACTAGTGAGCTTTCTAATTTTCTGAGGAAGCTACTGTTTATCGTTAGTCGGTCTAAGAAGGTTGGTTGACCGACTAGGTTGCAAACTAGTCGGTCGGCGATGCTTCTTGAACCGACTAACACATCATCTTAATTTTAGTTGAGTTACTGTTTACTCTTAGTCGGTCTAAGAACGTTCATCGACCGACTAGTTTCTAAACTAGTCGGTCAGTATTTGTTCATGGACCGACTAACTCTAAATCATATTTTCGTTCAGGAGTTACTGTTTACACTTAGTCGGTCTGCGTTGGTCGACCGACCGACTAGTTGCCAAACTAGTCGGTCAGTGGTTGTTCTTTGACCGACTAGTCTGTGTTAAAACCCTAATTTCTGGGCAGCCGCCAGCTCAACCTATAAATACCCAACCCAAACGTTTCTTCTTCCTCCAACACGACCTAAAGCCCTAGTTTCTCCCCCATTGAGCCCCCATCTTCCTCCAAGCTTCAATCCTTCACTCCAAGCCCTAAATCCATCATCCAATCCATCCATTCACTCATTCCACCTCTCATCTTCCCTAAAATCTCACTCAAATCCATCAAATCCCCAAATCCCCCAAAACCCTAGTTTCCCCAAACTTCTCCAATCTCCTCCAGATCTGATCCTAGGGTTCCCCGGAGTGTTTCTTCCATCTCCTCTCGGTAAGAAATCGATCTACCGTTGTTTTCTCAACCTATTTATATTTTTATAAAAGCCCTAATTAATTTCATGTGTTTGATGTTTGTTTCCCCCTTAACAGCGATTTTCCCCGTAGATAGCATCCGTGTGACGAAGTAGTCGCCATCCCCGGTGCTAGGCAAGTGAAACTTGCCACTTAGGGTTTAGGCCATGTTTTAGGCCATTTGCATGTTGTAGGCGTAAAAGAGGCTAGGCGACGAAATGATACTCGCCTAGGCGCAAATTGGGGAACTAGCTTGACAACGAAGCTAGTTCCGACATTTAGCATGTTGCACGATAACCATGTCATGTTTACTTTCCATTAACGGTACGCAAATTAAATGTCATGTCATTGCATTCTTTAAGTGTTTATGTGATTGCGTAGCTTTGCTACAAATGCTTGTGTTCCTGGCTCGTGTTCCAGAAGCGGGCCATGTGTTGGTTGATAGCCAATGCCCGAATTGCGTGTTTCCGGCTAGGTGCACCCCTACGCCAAATGTTTAAGAATGCGAGCTCAATGTGCGGGGCAACCCCAGGCTCACTAGCTGAGTTCATTGTGCGGGGACCCTGGCTCCATTACGTGTGGGTATAGGGGGTGAGGGTTAAGCGGCCATTCAACTGGGAGTCTGTTTGATCAACAACTGCAGTTGTAAGGCGTAAACTCTTTGGGGGTGGGGTAGTGTTTGGGGCCGATCGGACTGACATGCAAGCCATTCAGCGAAGGGCGCAAACATCTACAAAACAACCGTGAAATGTGAATCGTGTTTAGTGCCGATCGGTCTGAATGTTTACCATTCAGCGAAGGACGTAAACACCAACAATGTGAATTGATTGAGATTGATAGTAGCGTGGCTATTCTTGTCTTGTCTTGTCTTGTCTTGTCCCGATGATTGTTCTCTTGTACAAACCGTCTTGCCATGTCTTAAATTGTGCACTCATGTTATAACTGCCATGCCATGCACCATACTAAACTGCTAGGTTGCTAGTTGCCTTACTTTCAGTTTCCTTGCCCAAGTCTTTTAGACTTGCTGACATGTGCCCCTTTACTCTTTTGGGTGACACATGTTAGATCCTGAGCCCGAGTACCTCGTTGAGGACGAGGTGTTTGCTAACGCCGAGCCCGAGCTTGTGTTCGACGGGGAGTACGTGGACACTGGGGACCAGTCCTAGTGTCTTCGTTGTGTTTTACTTTTGTTAGACAGTTGTTTTGTTATCGGTGCGTGGCACCTATACCTTGTTGTTGTCGTTGCTTTTGTTGGCCTTGTTCTGGGCCCTTAGACTCTTTTCTTTTAGCCTGGTGGCTTTTCTGGATGTTGAACTTATTTTGATGTTGGACAATTTGTGAGATGTGGAATTTTATTTCAGTCTCTCCTTGCGTTATTATTGTTATTCTGTTGTGGTTACAGGGACCTGTTTATGTATTGTGGACGCTTATCGGGTTTGGGGCTTCACAGCTCCACTCCCGTGCGGACCTTTTCACATCTCGCCTCCATTTCAGGGAAGCGGGTCGTGACAATGACTGAAGGACTTGCCTTCAGATTTGTCATTCAGAATAGCTGTGAATGCAACATAATTACTAGTTGTGTCTTCATCTTCCACACTCCCTCCAGAGTCTTCATCGCTCCAGGTGCTGGCGAGGGATTTCCCTTTTTGCTTCTTAAGGGTGTTTGCACATTCTGCCTGTATATGACCAAACCCTTCACATTCTCTACACTGTATTTCCTTTCCTTTGTTTTTAGAATCATACCTTTGAGTAGGGCGACCAGCACTCTTTTCACCAGCAGGAGGACCTGACCGCACCATCTTATTAGTAGCTTTGAAATTCTGACCTCTGTTGCTAATCTTTCTCATCATCCTACTAAAGTTTTTGGTGAGTAGAGCAATATCATCTTCAAGTTCTGACTCATTATCGGATTTTGACAATTCATTGGCTTCAATCTTTAAGGCAACTCCCTTCTCCTTTTTGTTTTGTTTGAGATTCATCTCATAAGTTTGTAGGGAGCCCATGAGTTCGTCTAATCTCATGGTGGATGTGTCCCTTACTTCCTCTATCGCAGCAATCTTTGCTGAAAATTTTTCTGGCAGGGACCTCAGGGTCTTTTCAACAAGTTTCTTTTGTGAATACTTCTTACCCAGTTGGAACGCCTGATTTGCAATATCCCTTAATCTTCCATTGAATTCTGCAACCGTCTCGTTTTCATTCATTCTCAGATTTTCAAACTGAGAGACGAGCATTTGCAATTTTGAGGCCTTAACAGTGCTGGTTCCTTCATGCACGTTTTGAAGAATGTCCCAAGCTTCTTTAGCGTGCTCACAAGTTGATATAAGCTTGAACTGCTCTTCATCAACGGCAGTAAAGATGGCGTTCACCGCTTTTGAGTTTCCTAAGGCAGCACGTTCCTCATCAGGATTCCAGTCTCTCACAGGTTTGATGCATTCCTTGCCTTCTTTGTTGACTTCAACCGGAGGGCTCCATCCTTCAACTGTAGCAACCCAAGCCTTTTCATCCAGGGATTTGATAAAAGCTCGCATACGAGACTTCCAATAAGTGTAATTCGATCCAGTGAGCAAAGGGGGACGAGTAACAGAGGCACCTTCTTTTGTATTCATGATGAGCGTACTGACACACAAGATCACACCCACTTTGAAAAAATTAAAGTAATATGGATGACCGCTCTGATACCAAATGTAATTCAGTACGCAGTAGTGAACATAAAGAACAACAAAATGACACACAGCAATCAGGGACACAAGAGACTTGGTATCGCAGTTCGGTGCGCACACCTACATCTGCGGGGCCACGCCCAGAAAAATAGAATACTTCACTATAAAGATCAGAGAATACAAACTCTAAAATTCACGCTTCTATAAGGAAGAACACACTCATCCTTAAAACAAACCGTGAGGGGTGATCGCAATCAACCCCGTGAAGTATTCTTGGCAAGCTCCCCTTGCCTGCAAGCTCCCCTTGCACCACCGACTAGATCAACTCCCTTGATCCCACGTGCGTGGTTGCCGGCCTCCCTCCCGGAGTATATATCAGAGGACTTCTTCCGCCAAAAAAGTCTCAACCTAGCCGCCAATACTCTCAAACCCTTAAAGCCAGCGACGCCGTCAATCTCGGTTCAATCAGCACTAGATCAATCAATCTAGAGGCGACATAATAACAGCAATAACCGCAACACCCATAGATGGAAAGAGATCCCTAAATCTCCGTAGGAGATCATTGCCAGGATCTCGCCAGCGAAGATATCTTCAACTAATTCTTCACGAATGGTACCGAAAGATATTCTTAGCCAATCAAATCTTCAGCAGTTATTAACCAACATAAATACCTGAACAGATATAAATGGCGACTTAAGATCACGCGGACCTCAGGCTTCGATCTACAACAGTCGCACATAGACACAGCATGTTGAACACGGAGGTTCAACAATCTGTTCAACAATACATCCAACAAGCTCAGCTGAGACTTGTCTCTTTTTCAGATAATGTGGTTCGGATGCAACAAAACGTTCAACAAGATGTCCAACATCCCCAGATAATTTGTCTAAACACTTCAAGGAGTACATAGAGAGAGACGATTATCGGAGTGCCACAAATGATAAGTAAAGCATATACTAGCAGTAGAGACAAAACCTAACAATCATTATGCTGAAGCATTGAAGAATTTTCAATATGGCAAAAGTTGAGCCAAATGACTCAAACTCAAATTATGATACACAACATTGCACAAGTTGATGTCGTCTTCTTCTTCTCCCATAAAGTCCATGACAAAGTGGAATCAAACGTTGATATGCTTCGTACGGGCATGGAAGACCTGATTCTTAGCCAAGTGTACTGCACTCTGGCTATCACAATGAACATCGTACCTCTCTTGGTAGACTCTCAGGTCATCCATCAGACCCATTAGCCATATCGTCTCCTTCACCGCTTCAGTCAATGCCATATACTCTGCCTCCATAGTAGACAAGGCCACCGTAGACCAAAGGATACTCCGCCAACATATTGGGGCGCCAGACAGGGTGAAGACGTAGCCTGTCATCGATCGCCTCCCATCCAAGTCGCCTGCATAGTCGGAGTCGACCGACCCGACAGTGTGCGGACCATGAACACTTCGGCTGTATGGCAGTCCGACGTTGACTGCGCCATTGATGTAACGCAAGATCCACTGCACTGCTTGCCAGTGCTCTCTTCCTGGGTTATGCGTGTATCTACTCACCATGCTAACTGCATGTGATAGATCGGGTCAAGTACATACCATTGTGTACATCAAGGCCCCTACCGTATTGGCATACGGTACCCTCGTTAGGAGCTTCTTCTCCTCTTCGTTCTTCTTACACTGCTCGGTACTGAGCTTGAAGTGAGGTGCAAGCGGAGTACATCTTCTCACAGCTAAACTTCTGTATAACAGACTTCAAATAGCGATCCTGTGAAAGATGAACAATACGTCCACTTCGAGCTCTTGTGATCTCCATCCCAAGAATCCTTCGTGCCTCGCCCAGATCCTTCATCTCAAATGCAGAACTCAATTGAGACTTCAATCTCCGAATCTCCTCTTTATTCGATGAAGCAAAGAGCATATCATCGACATAAAGCCGAAGGTAGATAAAGGACCCGCCAACCAACTTCCGATAGAACATGCAATGATCATAGGGACTACGAACATACCCTTGATCATCCGTCATAAAGCGTTCAAAATGCTTATACCACTGCCGTGGTGATTGCTTCAACCTGTAGAGTAACTTCTGCAATCGACATGCATGACCGTCATCACTCCCATAGCCATCGGGCTGAGCCATATAGATCTCCTCTTCGAGCTCTCCATGCAAGAATGTCGTCTTAACATCCAGCTTCACCAGTTCAAGGTCGAACTGTGCAACCAATGCCAACAGGATCCTAATCAAGCAATGCTTCACCACAGGAGAGAACACTTCATTGTAATCGATACCTTCTCGTTGTGCGAAGCCTTTCGCTACGAGGCGAGCTTCGTAGCGAACATCTCCTGATTCGACCCCATGCTTCTTGGTATAGACACAATTACACCCAATTACCTTCTTGCCCTTCGGAAGCTCCACGAGATCCCACGTGTCGTTCTTTGCAAATGATTCCATCTCTTCATCCATCGCACTTCTCCACCACTTTGGGTCTTCAGATTGATTCACCTCACCAAATAAGTTGGGATCATCGATACATATTGCGGGAAAGGCAAATGAGACTAACTCGAGTACCTCGTACATTTTCTTATCTTACGCCTCAGCCTCGATACTGCTATGGAATCTCTCGACTGAATGACCCTTGGAGACGAGCTGTCTCCACCAACTAAGCTTGAGCCACCAACTACACCATCGACAACCTGGAGCCCGCCTTCTACTACATCTGGTGTGGGTCGATCTGAGTCGTCAATCGACCGTTGTGGAGTATAAGACACGTTGTCAAAAATATGCTTCAATTGTGTCTGTAAATACATAGTAAATCTTTGTCCAATATGGAATAGATAAATTTGTTAAGAGTACCAAGTTTCATTCACCCTGAAACTATGGGTTCACATATGACTCAAAGCTTTAAGGTGTTATTGGGGTTTGACAGTTTCAGTACCCTGGAAACCTTAGTGACATAATCTTAATGAAGGGGCCGGACTGCATAGTAGTAGCTGTTGTTAGGACCTATAATGGCAAGCAAAAACACTACAGAGTAGGTGAATAATGTTTTATAAATTCTTACACAAATCTCTGTAACGGCCAGTATTCATCAGTACATATTTCGTACGTATTCTTCTGATGTATTGAGTTATTATCTTTAACTTTAGTTGTCATCGTCCGTAACTCGAATTTTGAGTCGGTGGTGATATCGTAATAATTCGAATAGTTCGATATCTTAACATAGCTTAATAATTACAACTTTAAGTATAACATTATCGAATCCATCAATTATAATTATATGAGTAATAATATCTAATTTTAAATTCAAATTTTGAAATACTTCTATATATACTCTATGAGGCTTTTTACCATATGATTAATAACAATATTAAATCCCTATTATTAAAATTGTAATTATAACCCATTCTTTTGGCAAGTATTTGAATCCCATAATTATTATACTAATTATAATATGTTCCTTTTATTCTTAGTATTAACACCTACCAAAAGAAAACAAAAGATAAATGAATTCAAACCCTACCATATTTGCCAACCCAAACTCACCCATACCAGCCTCTACCCAACCTCAAACTCTAAGGAAACCCGACGTTCAACATCTCTCCCTACTTCTTCTCTAACCCACGTAATTCTCTAGCAGACGCACATCAATCCCTCCCATAATAAAAACCCTAACTAAACTTCTCAACCCTCCATCTCACAGCCGTCGAGCCTTCTGCCTTCGAAACCCTCACGCGGCCTTCTTCCCCGAACACCAACACCACCCTCAAGACCCACCGTGGCAGCAACCTCCCAAACCTCCCTCTCTTACTCTCCCCTCGAGGAGCAGCCCCACAAGCCTCGACTCTCAAGACCACCCTCACGACCCACGACCTCCGGCATCCTCAAATCCCGTCGGCAACCCCGCAGCCCCTGCTGTCTCCCTCCGACTACCATCTCAGCCCGGTGACCCACACCCTTCTACGCTTCGACCCAAAAAACTCCGACCACCCTCAAGCCCAGCAGTAGGGGTGGCAATTCGGGCCGGCCCGGTCTTATTGGGCCGTGTCGACCCGGTCCGGTTTTCTTAAAGGACTGGGCCGGCCCGGCCCGATAAGACTTCGGGCCATTCCGGAGAGGCATGAGCCCGGTCCGATAAAAATTCGGGCCGCCCGGCCCGGTCCGATAGGGTTGAATGAATTATGTATTGTGACAATATTTTATCATATTTTTAAACAAAAACTTGTCGCATATGCTTAAAGATGCATCGAAATGGAGCACGAAAGAAGAGCATTAAGTGGTTTGCATAAGGTGATGTGTCCTACATTGTTTTCATTTATTTAGCAAGATGAAGTAACATGTTTGGTGGTTCTTTGTCTCTTCTCTGAAACTGAGATCGACCCCCAAGATCCGAAGACATCAAAGTTGGCGCTGGCGAAAAGTTGTTAAAATTTATAATATTTGGACCTTGATCTGATAAGATTCATGACATTGGACTCAACACCATAAATGAATGCACATTACTGAAATCCTCTTTAGATCAGTGTATGGTCAAATTGAAGTGGGGCGATCAAATGCTTTTCGTGCCGTGCCGTGCCGCCCATAGGCCAAAAAGCTTGGCCCAGGTCTGGCCCAAAAATGAACCGGGCCGGGCCGGCCCGGTCCGATAAGGATTTCGGGCCAAAATTGTTGGCCCAAGCACGGTCTTATCGTGCCGGGTCCGTGTCGGGATATCGTGCCGGGCCGAAAATTGCCACCCCTACCCAGCAGTTCTCTCCTTCGCGACCACCAGCCT
This sequence comes from Scilla litardierei, assembly GCA_030789695.1. Taxonomy (NCBI): domain Eukaryota; kingdom Viridiplantae; phylum Streptophyta; class Magnoliopsida; order Asparagales; family Asparagaceae; genus Scilla; species Scilla litardierei. The sequence goes on from CM061142.1 coordinate 397,162,961, forward strand.
CGCAACCCCCTCACCGGCAGCCACCAACCTCCCCACTTTCCCCTCCTTCGTAGCAACCCAAGACCTTCACATCCACACCCCAACTCCCGAAGCCCACACCCCATATCTCCCATCTCTCCCTCTCTCCCTCCAACAACTCTCAGCCACGACGGCCCACCAAACCCATCCGGCCTCCTCTCCACGACCCCTGACTCCCATCCCCGACAGACCCCCAGCCCTACCCGCCACCAACCTTGAAGCAGTCACCAACTCTACAACCATTCCTCCTCCCTCCACTTGAAATGCAACCCAGTGCCACCTTCTTCTCCAACTGCACCACACCCCAAGTTTCGCCTCCCTCATCCTCCATGCATCGACCACCATAAGTCCATCTGCACCCTCCGACGAACACCAAGCAACCACAACCCCCGACCTCCTTCATCACGCCTCCGACAGCCCTCCAATCCCCTGTCTCTCCAACCTCCGACGGACGAACCCACAACCACCCCTCGACCTCCCACGCCCCGCTTCGTCCCTCCAACAAAACCTGTAACACCGACCTCAACATCTCCCCCTCCGTCGACGACAAGTTCCGATCACCTTCCTCCTCTCTCCACTGCACCCCGCAGACCCCCAGCAACCGCATGTCGGTCCCTGTCGGAGCACCTCTGAACCACGCCATCGCCACCACCTCTACAGTTGTCGCAGTCGTCGCCGCTGAGCCGCCGACCTTCGCCACCGTCGCTGCAGCATCACGAGGCAATGCAAATTAACCAAGTAAGTTTTTTATAAGTGAACAGTTAGTTCTCATGCAAAAACATGTAAACATTATCCTATGCTGATTTATAAAACAATTATATTGTTATAATGTTAGTACTTGTTATAAAATAATATACATAATATGAATACATTAATAATATACATTATTGTGATATCTATACGGTATAGAAAGTAATTTATAAACAGTGTACATTATAAACAATGTACTACATTATTAATATGTTATGATATATGTTAGTTTAATATATGAATCGTATGTTAGTTTAATATAATTAGTACGTCAGTCATTATATAATGTTAGTAGCTTAGTTTATATAACAACTTGTATGTTAGTTTATATACATATATGTTAGTCATATATAGCTTAGTATCATAAATCCATGGTGCAGATATAACACGTCCCTTGTGTTGAATATTGGACTCCCCGGATTTGGTTTTGATGATGAGCAAACATAAATAATCCATGAACTAACAATCTGTGAGCGCAGTATTGGAGATCGTCGCCAATTTCACGAGAATATTCAAAGCGACATCTCAACACTTCCAAAAGCTCGTATTCATGCCTAAAGCTTCGTTGAAGCTCTTGCGCCGTTTTGGAAGTTATGAAGATTCAATCGAAGCTCTCGAAGACCGTTTATTAAGGTTTTATTTATAGTCTTTTAGTCTCGATTGATAGAATGTTAATCCTTGAGTAAATCTTACGTTTCTATCTTCATTACGCTCTTTACGTAGCTCTAGGATCCTTGCACAAGTTCATTCTAACTTCCTCGAAGCGTCGCGCTTCGATTCGGACTTTATTGTGCATGTTAGTTGGTACAAGAACAAGTACTGACCGACTAGATGGTGATCTAGTCGGTCGGCAACTGTTCTTGGACCGACTAGTTTGATTCCTTAATTTCTTGGACTTTACTGTTTACAGTTAGTCGGTCTACGTTGACTCACCGACCGACTAGTTTGTGAACTAGTCGGTCAGTGATGCTTCTTTGACCGACTAGTTGAGACTTACTGTTCACTCTAAAATTCTCCTAAGCTACTGTTTACCGTTAGTCGGTCTAAGAACGTTTGATGACCGACTAGTTGACAATCTAGTCGGTCAACTTTTGTTCTTGGACCGACTAAGTCACTTTGCATTCAGACTAAGTTATTTTGCCTCTTAGTCGGTCTACGTTCATTGACTGACCGACTAGTTGTGAAACTAGTCGGTCAGAAAGTGTTCTTGGACCGACTAGATTTCTAGGTCTGAAATTCTATCTCTTCTCAGATCTACTCTTAGTCGGTCCACGTTGTTTGGCTGACCGACTAGTTGATGAACTAGTCGGTCAGTGATTGATCTTTGACCGACTAATTCTCCCAGATTTCTATCCGTTGGAGAATGACCTAACTTGTGTTTTTGGGTTCCTATAAATACGAACCTAGGTCATTTCTATCTAGGTTAGAGCTTCCATTCAGAGATTCATTAAGATCAAAAGAGATAGCTATTCTCCCTCAAATCTAAAGCTCTCTTCCTCACAAGAAACCCATTCTCTCTCATTTCTAGATCTAGAGAGAAGCTTGTTCTTGGTGAGCTCTTCAAGCTATTGCTTGATTCAAGTTTCCAAATCATCCCTAGGCACCCATTGCAGGTCATTTCCTTGGTGCTAGGTTTTGGTAACTTCATCTTCCTCAAATCCTTCATTCCACCTATTGGGTAAGAAAAACTCAAGGTATAGGATTTTGTGGTAAGAATATTTATTTCATCTAAACTCTTTTATATTGCTTATTGGCTCTCTCAGTTGTGAGAGAAGTTTGTGATCCCGGGTTGTGGGATTCACTTTGCCATTGCATGTATGATTTGATCTTGTGAAGGTTTTTCACAAGATATTCATAGTGGAAATCTTGAGTTAGGGTTTCTAACTCAAGTATCCGGAAGGGATCCGGGTGGTTGGGACGTAGGATCACCGGGAACAAGTCGGGGAGACTTGGGTGGATCCGAACCCATTAACTTCGTTTGTTAGCATTGTTAATTTCATTGTTGTCATTCAATTTAAGCTTCCGCAAATTGATTTGGTAGTTGTGTGCAATTTAATTTGGAATTATACGCCTTATTATTTTAAAGTACTATTCACCCCCCCTCTAGTACTTGTGCAGTAGCTGGTAGGGCATTACATTTGGTATCAGAGCCAGATACTCAGCTATGTCTGCCAACGACAACAAGACCGTGCGTCCACCTTCCAACTATGACACCTTCAGGAACCGTGAAGGAGCATCTTCCGTGATGGAAGGACATTCCACTACGAGGCCTCCATTCTTCAACGGTACCAACTACGGGTACTGGAAGTGTCGGATGGAAACCTTCCTCCGAAGTGCATCTTTATGGAGAACTACAATGAAGGAGTATATTGAACCCGAAGAAGAAGATTTTGAGAAATGGACTACCGCGGAGGTCGCCGCGGAGGTAAGCAATGCCAAGGCAATGAACGCCTTGCAATGTGCATTGGAGCCCGAGGATTTCAATAAGATATGCACATGTAAGAGTGCATATCAAATTTGGAACTCCCTCCTCATTCTACATGAAGGGACGAGTAGGGTAAGAGACTCTAAACTCGTAGTCGTAACCAAAGATTACGAAATGTTTCATATGCAACAGGGCGAGAAGATGAAAGAATATTACGCTCGTTTCGTTGACATAATAAACGAGTTAGAGGCCCTCGGCAAGACCTACACTCAAAAGGAGAAGTGCTTAAAGCTTATTGAAGGACTTCCCTCTTCTTGGGAAAAACGTACCTTCGCCATCGAGGAAGGTAATGACATGAACAAATATACCGTAGTTCAACTAATGGGTACTTTGATGTCAAACGAGGTACGCAAAGATAGCAAGGTGAAGCTACAAGAAAAGATGAAGTCATATTTGAACCTAGATGCGCCTAAGAAAAAGGCGATTGCATTCAAGGCGGCTTCATCCACCTCTACCGATGATGAGAACTCGGAAGAAGAAATGGACATGGAATCCATGGCACTCATGGCCAAGAAGTTCAACCGTTTCTTCCGAAAAGGTAACTTCAAGAACAAAGCTAAATTTGGTTCTACTAACGCCTCTTCCTCTCCTTTGTGTTTCAAGTGTAATAAGCCGGGACACATGAAAGCGGAGTGTCCCCTCAATAAGCACAAGGAGAAGTGGAAGGCGCCAAAGTATGACAAGTCCAAGAAGTACACGAAAGGAAACAAGAAGGGACTTGTCGGAGCTACCTTCACCGACTCCGAGGATTCCTCAAGCGGAGAGTCGGATGATGAGCAAGTGGAGCAAGCACACATGTGCTTCATGGCAAGAGAGGAGCACGATCAAGGATCCTCCTCGTCCGATGATAGTGATGAAGAAAGCGATGAGGTAACGATGGATGATCTTAGGAATGCTAACACTCAACTATGGTCAAAATACACTAAGTTAGTAAATAGATATACTAAGGTAAAAGATGACCTAGCTAGCATTCAAACATCGCCTAAGACTATCATCACCAACAACGACACCGTTGTTGAAGAGTTAAGAAATGAGATTGTGAATCTCAAATCTAAACTTGAACATGCTAGCATTGAGGATGCGGAAGAACATGAGATAGCGGATTTAACTTCTCAAAACTCGACTTTGAGTATTGAGAACGAGAATCTTAAATCTCGTGTTTATGTGCTCACATCGCAAATATCCACTTTGGATACTTCTTTACGTTCTCTCAAAGAGAAATATGAGGACACATTGGGTCGAATCAACAAATTCAACAAGGGTAAGGGCCATTTGGATAATATCCTAAAAGATTTACTTCCGGCCAAACACCACATTGGCTTGGGGTATATGATGGGAAATTCATCCAAGTCGGTCACTACTTTTGTTAGGCCAACTTCCGAAGCCTCAACGAGTGGGAGCAAACACTCTATTGGTAGTTCATCTACCAATGGTGCTTCCACCTCGTCCACACCCTCTTTCGGAAAGAAACCCACTTTGGGTGGACCTCCATAGAAGGGGCATGCTTACTTGTACACTAATACCATGCCACGTAGGAACACACGTCCTACTCCACCGTCTCACACATATGATGATTTTTATGCAACACATTCTCGGGCACGTGCACACAATGTGAGACACTCTCATGCACGTGTTCCCTCACATGCATATGTACACCCACCTCATCATATGAATAATTCTCATCGTGCACCATTCCATCATGTCCCATATGCCTATCCACAACATGCATCACGTAGAAATCAACGTCGTATGCATGCACCCAATAGGATGATGGCTCCCAAAATTTTCACTATTTGGAGCCCAAAGGACACAAGCATGGACGAAAAACAAATGTATATGAATGCTTATTTTTCGGATGTTGTGCATAGTAAGAATTATGTGGGGAAGTCTAAGTCCACTTGGACTTGGCTTCCAAAGGTCTAATCCCTTGGACCCAATGACCTTGGGTACCATGATATGAACTTTTCTATCTTTAGGTACTCAAGGAAAAGAAAAAGAAAAGGAGCAACGAATTTAAATTTAGCCCCAAAGGGAATTGGATACTCGATAGCGGGTGCTCCAAACACATGACGGGTGACGCTCGATTGCTCTCCGGAGTGGTTCCCATTGCAAATGGAAACCGCGTAGTATTTGGAGGCAACGAGAGCGGAACCATCATAGGTGTTGGTAAAGTCGGTAACCCTTCTAAACCATTAATTAGTGATGTTTATCTTGTTAGTGGTTTAAATCATAATCTTATTTCAATAAGTCAACTTTGTGACAAAGGTTACAAAGTTAGCTTTGCAAAAGGATTGTGTCATATTTTAAGAAAGGATAATGAAAAATTATTATTTTCCGGAACTCGTCGTAAAGACATTTATATTTTGGATCTTCCTAAGTCATATGAACAATGTCTCGTTGCCAACACAAGTGAACAACACTTATGGCATCGACGCTTTGGACATGTGAACTTTGGAACACTATATAAGCTTTCAAAATTGAATTCTATTAAAGGTTTTCCGAAGATTGTTTTTGAAAAGAAAAGTTTTTGTGATTGTTGTCAACGCGGCAAGCTTCCTAAATCTTCATTTAAACCTAAGAAAAGCATCTCTACTAAACGGCCACTAGAGCTATTACATCTAGATTTATTTGGGCCAACTAGAGTAGCTTCCTTAGGAAATGCAAGGTATGGACTTGTCATCATAGATGACTATTCAAGATTTACTTGGGTATTTTCATTGTGTAATAAAAATGAAGCTTTTGAAAACTTCACAATTTTTGTTAAGAAAGTACAAAATCTCTTAGGAACCACCATTGTCACTATTCGTAGTGATCATGGAGGTGAATTTGAGAATGAGTCTTTTGAGACATTTTGTGATGAAGTTGGTATTACTCACACCTTCTCTTTCCCTCGTGCACCTCCTCAAAATGGTGTAGTTGAGAGAAAGAATAGGACGCTAGTGGAGTGTGCTCGCACTATGCTTGATGATAGCCAACTTGGCCATCAATTTGGGCGGAAGCGGTACACACCGCTTGCTATGTGTTTAATAGAATACTTTTGAGGCCCGGCACTAAACAAACTTGTTATGAATTGTTGTTTGGTAGGTTGCCTCAAGTTAAACATTTTCGTGTTTTTGGTTCGAAATGTTTTATTAAGAACACATATGGTAGTTTGGACAAATTCGATCCAAGATCCGATGAGGGGATTTTTGTCGGATATTCTTCGCGTAGCAAAGCCTACCGGATATTCAACAAACGAACCTCAACGATCGAGGAGTCGCTTCATGTCTCATTTAATGAAGGATTTGTTCCAACTCGAATTTCAAATGATAATGATTCTTTGGATGTTTTATGTGATTCATTTGATAATTCTAAGTCTAATGATTCTATTGATTCTATTGAGACTAACCCAACTAATGAAGTTGTTGAGAATGTTCCTAGTGATCAAGGTATTCCCAAACGGCTTCATACCGTTCGTGACCATCCCCAAGAGCAAGTCATTGGCAATATTCAAGATAGTGTCAAGACAAGATCACAAGTCCACCACTTCGCAAATTGTGCCTTTGCCTCATCGATAGAGCCAAAGAATATTAATGAAGCATGCGAAGATAGCGCTTGGATCTTAGCCATGGAGGAGGAGCTCATTCAATTCGAGAGGAATGAAGTTTGGGAGCTTGTTCCATTGCCATCGAAGAACCACACCGTCATAGGGACAAAGTGGATCTTCAAGAACAAAACCGACGAAAACCAAGTCGTCGTCCAGAACAAAGCTCGGTTAGTAGCTCAAGGCTATCGTCAAGAGGAAGGTATCGATTTCGAAGAATCTTTCGCTCCGGTAGCTAGATTAGAATCAATTAGATTGCTTTTGTCTTTTGCATGCCATAAGAATTTTAAATTATTTCAAATGGATGTTAAAAGTGCATTTTTAAACGGAGATGTCGTTGAGGAAGTTTACGTTTCTCAACCTCCGGGTTTCATAAATGAAAAATTTCCAAATCACGTTTTTAAACTAAAGAAAGCTCTTTATGGTTTGAGACAAGCTCCTCGAGCTTGGTATGATCGCCTAAAGAATTTTCTTTTGGATTTGAATTTTAAAATGGGCGGAGCCGATTCTACACTTTTTATTAAGCATGCGAATAATGATATTTTATTAGTTCAAATTTATGTTGATGATATCATTTTCGGTGCTACTAACTTCGCTCTTTGCGAAGAGTTTTCTAATGTGATGAAGGAACAATTTGAGATGAGCCACATGGGCGAACTCAAATATTTCTTAGGTCTCCAAATTCGCCAATTGAACGATGCAATCTTCATCCACCAAACGAAGTACACGGTGGAGTTGCTAAAGCGATTTGGAATGGAGAATGCCTCCGGGAAAAAGACTCCAATGAGCACGACTACGCATCTTGATAAAGATACGGGCGGAAAAGATGTAGACATTCGTCTATATCGAGGTATGATAGGTAGCTTACTTTATCTTACCGCGAGTAGGCCCGATATTATGTTTGCCGTATGTATATGTGCTCGTTATCAGTCTCAACCTAAGGATTCTCACTTAGTAGCGGTTAAACGTATTTTTCGCTATCTAAGTTACACTTTAGATTTTGGATTACTTTATCCGAGATCTAGCACATATGAGTTAGTCTCATATAGTGACGCTGATTATGCGGGATGCAAATCCGACAGGAAAAGTACTAGTGGCACTTGCCATTTTCTAGGAAATTCTCTTGTCTCTTGGTTTTCCCAGAAGCAAAATTCGGTATCACTTTCAACCACTGAGGCGGAATACATTGCCGCCGGTGCTGCTTGTGCCCAGGTTCTTTGGATGAGACACACATTGAAGGATTTTGGTATTCATTGTGATACTAGCCCTATCATGGTGGATAACCAAAGTGCTATTTGTCTTTCAAAGAATCCGGTGCACCATTCCCGATCGAAACACATAGATGTCCGACACCATTTCTTAGATGATCATGTTGCTAAAAAGGACATCATTTTAGTGTACGTTGAAACCCAAAAGCAAATCGCCGATATTTTCACGAAATCCCTAAAGGAGGACTCCTTTGTGCGGTTGCGTCGAGAATTGGGGATTATGGGTGAATCCGAGATATAGGATTCATATTTAAATTCAATCATCTTGCATGCTAATATATTTCACGATATTTCATTCATGCTAGATTAATTGAATTTTTGGGAATTTTATGTGATTTATTTGAATTTATGATCGAATTCGTATTTCAATGTCGTATTTAAGATTTCGACGTTTTATGGGGAAATTTAGATGACTAATGAGTGAGTTAGGATGTTTTATCCAAGTGGTTTGTGAAGAGAAATCAAATTTCTACTTTTGGACTCTTCTAGTCGGTTTCAGTTCTCTTGTCAACCGACTAGATGCTCATCTAGTCGGTCAGTAAATGAACTCAGACCGACTAGATCAAGCAAATATCCATCTCCTATCATTTTCTTTCGTTAGTCAGTCATAGTACACTTTCCGACCGACTAGATTGAAAACTAGTCGGTCAGTAAGTATACTGCGACTGACTAAATCTAGCCCTAAAAATCACTCTGTGCCTCTGTTTCGACTTAGTCGGTTCAAGCTCATTGACCGACCGACTAGATCGTAATCTAGTCGGTCAGTGCTTGAACTGTGACCGACTAAGTGTGTTAGGGCAGTTACGTCTTTTTGATTCCAGACCGACTTATACTCATTTTTCGTTCGACTAATTTCTTAATTAGTCGGTCTTCTCTCCAGCTCACACTCGAAAACCCCAAACCCCCATCGAGCCCCTTCACATTCTTGTCGTCTCCGGCCATTTCTCCGGCCATCGCCGCCGTCCGCCGCCGTCGACTCCACCCCCTAGGTATCTTCCTCCCTCTCCTAGGTCGATTTCTTGCCCTAGGGTTCGATTTCTCCTCCTAGGTATTCTAGGGTTTGGTTTATTTTCGAATTTCTTGATTTCTAGGGTTGTTGGCTTGTGATCTCTAGGTTGCTTGTGATTTTCTTCGATTGATTGTGCTCGTAGTACTATGGCTAAGACTCGAATTCCTATCGCCTCTTCCGGGGCCTCTCCTATGACCGTAGAACAACCTTCGGACCCTAGGAATCCCCCGAAGCCTAAGCGTCGTACCAAGTCTACCCAAGCCTCTCCTTCGTCGCCTCCTCTTAAGAAGCCTAGGACTGCCATAGTCAAACCCCGTAAATCCAAGACCAAAAAGCCTATTCTTCACACTCCGGCTACTCCTCCCGATTCCGACTCTGAATTTATCCCAGAGGATGATCCTACTAGGGAACCTACCCCACCTCCGAAGACCCGTAAGGCCAAGGGTAAAGCTCCTATGCCAGTTGGCGGTGTAGACATATCGTTGTGCCGCGATGACCCTCAGTGTCTCGCCGCGTACAACCGTATAGAACACTGTCCACTGTTGTTAGAGCATTACGTTCAGTTCTCTGATTTTCTCGGCCTTGCTAATCTTCTGTCTTATAGTGGCCTTCTAGATTATCTCCGATACGACCCCAAGGCCAATCCCAAACCGTACCCTCGCCTCGTGAAATTGTTCTATGCCAACCGTATTCGAGGCCAGTACGACGCCAGCCACTCCATTGAGACGACTGTCTTGGGAACTCATATAGTTCTCACGGCAGAAATCTTGGGGGAGATTCTTGGTTGCTCGTCGTGTGGCCTCCTCCCTTCGGACATTTCCGTAGACGACATTTCTTCCTTGGATCAGTCTATTCTTTCAGAGATTTTCCAGGTTATCCCCTCCGCATTCATTGGTGTTCCATCAAAATCTTTTAAGCCGAATGCGTGGGTTCTTAACCTGATTTTGAAGTCGTGTCTCCTCCCTAAGTATGGATCCTCTTCACTCCCATCCCAGCCGTTCTTGAAACTCATATACGCTCTTTTCTTAGGGTGCGAGATTAATTGGGCTCGCGTGATACTCGATAAGATGGATTCTTTCGAGTGTATACGTAAGACCAATAAGTCTGCGCACATTCCATACCCTTGCCTGTTGACTCTCGTATTCCGTCATTTCCGTGTTCCTCTCCCACCTGACGATGAGCGTCCCTTGGGTACGCCTCTGAACGCGACGGCCGTGAAGAAATCTCTAGCGGCTCTTCGTCACGTGCAGAGGTCTACCGCATCTGCATCTCAGTCTACTCCGTCAGCTGCTGCAGCCTCCTCTTCCCCTGCTACATTGGACGATGTCGTACGCCTACTTCATCAGCACGACTCCCGTTTGGCTCGTACTGAGGAGGTAGTCTGCTGTATGGCTCGTATGATGGGGATTGAGCTTCCTCCTTCGGTGTCTGAGGCCGAGGAGATGGACGATGAGGAGCTTGACGAGCTTGCTACTTCTTTTGCCCGTGGCGATGAGGCCACTGCTGCTGCTGCTGGTACTTCCACTTCTGCTCCTGGAGTTGGCACCACTTCCGGTGTTCCAGAGCCTTCTGATTCAGCACTTCAGTCGTCTGAGCCTGCTGCTGACCCTGTTGCTGAGCCTGCTGATATTCCAGTTGACACTTCTGCTGTCGAGACCCTTGCTGCTGTTGAGCATGTTGCTGAGATCTCGACTCCTGCCCCGACGATTCCATCTGTTGAGACACCTCTACTCCCTGCAGATCCTGAGTCCACTCCGTCGACTGGACCCACGGACGCTGCAGATCCAGCCTCCTCCTCGTGATCGTTGTTCCGAGGACTCTCCATATACGCTTTGGATGATATATCTTAGCGAGAGTATTTTGGGTTAGGATAGAGTATGAGGGTTATGATGTTTTCATGTATTTTGGTTGATGTCGATGATGTTGTATCAATGATGTTGATGTATTTCTTTTTGATTATGTGTAGCACTTGATGTGATGTACTTCATTTATATTGGATATCTTTTTGGATGTACTCATCTTGTTATCATTTCTATATATACATCGATGTTCATGTTGTGATATTTATTTCGTCGTGCACATTCATTCTCATTCAATGTCCATGCTATGTTATTTTGTCGCTCGACGATTAAAAACTTGGTTAAATAGATTATATTTCTATATTCATATAGAATTGTTTTCCATGCCCAAATTTAACCAAGAAATATTGAATATTGGAGAGTATGTTTCATTATTCAATAAATGAAAAAAAATACCAAATATTATTTTTGATGAATTGGATTATCATTGATTTTTATTGATAATGGAAAATTTGACACACCTTGTTTTGAATTTTCATTTTCCCTTGGTGTCAAGTTGGTCCATTGTCTTTTTCTACGACTCCCGATGTTGGATTTTACATTTCCTAATTGTTGTCGTTGTATGACCCCCATTTTTGGGATAATGCCAAAGGGGGAGAGATAATGATAATAAATAGCGCAAATGAAAATTTAACTCAATTTCCAAGAATCTAGTTTGATATGTTAGATTCAGGGGGAGTTAAGATACATATAAGGATTTTCAAAATCCGATATTTCAAAAATCAATTCACTTTATTTATCTTACTCGTCTGCTTGATGCAATTCATTTATATTCAATTTGGAATTAACGTGTCATCAATGCAAGGGGAGTAAGTATTTTTCATTTGAATTACTATTTTTGATTATTATTTATGTTGGTTTGTCATCACCAAAAAGGGGGAGAATGTTGAATATTGGACTCCTCGGATTTGGTTTTGATGATGAGCAAACATAAATAATCCATGAACTAACAATCTGTGAGCGCAGTATTGGAGATCGTCGCCAATTTCACGAGAATATTCAAAGCGACATCTCAACACTTCCAAAAGCTCGTATTCATGCCTAAAGCTTCGTTGAAGCTCTTGCGCCGTTTTGGAAGTTATGAAGATTCAATCGAAGCTCTCGAAGACCGTTTATTAAGGTTTTATTTATAGTCTTTTAGTCTCGATTGATAGAATGTTAAGCCTTGAGTAAATCTTACGTTTCTATCTTCATTACGCTCTTTACGTAGCTCTAGGATCCTTGCACAAGTTCATTCTAACTTCCTCGAAGCGTCGCGCTTCGATTCGGACTTTGTTGTGCATGTTAGTTGGTACAAGAACAAGTACTGACCGACTAGATGGTGATCTAGTCGGTCGGCAACTGTTCTTGGACCGACTAGTTTGATTCCTTAATTTCTTGGACTTTACTGTTTACAGTTAGTCGGTCTACGTTGACTCACCGACCGACTAGTTTGTGAACTAGTCGGTCAGTGATGCTTCTTTGACCGACTAGTTGAGACTTACTGTTCACTCTAAAATTCTCCTAAGCTACTGTTTACCGTTAGTCGGTCTAAGAACGTTTGATGACCGACTAGTTGACAATCTAGTCGGTCAACTTTTGTTCTTGGACCGACTAAGTCACTTTGCATTCAGACTAAGTTATTTTGCCTCTTAGTCGGTCTACGTTCATTGACTGACCGACTAGTTGTGAAACTAGTCGGTCAGAAAGTGTTCTTGGACCGACTAGATTTCTAGGTCTGAAATTCTATCTCTTCTCAGATCTACTCTTAGTCGGTCCACGTTGTTTGGCTGACCGACTAGTTGATGAACTAGTCGGTCAGTGATTGATCTTTGACCGACTAATTCTCCCAGATTTCTATCCGTTGGAGAATGACCTAACTTGTGTTTTTGGGTTCCTATAAATACGAACCTAGGTCATTTCTATCTAGGTTAGAGCTTCCATTCAGAGATTCATTAAGATCAAAAGAGATAGCTATTCTCCCTCAAATCTAAAGCTCTCTTCCTCACAAGAAACCCATTCTCTCTCATTTCTAGATCTAGAGAGAAGCTTGTTCTTGGTGAGCTCTTCAAGCTATTGCTTGATTCAAGTTTCCAAATCATCCCTAGGCACCCATTGCAGGTCATTTCCTTGGTGCTAGGTTTTGGTAACTTCATCTTCCTCAAATCCTTCATTCCACCTATTGGGTAAGAAAAACTCAAGGTATAGGATTTTGTGGTAAGAGTATTTATTTCATCTAAACTCTTTTATATTGCTTATTGGCTCTCTCGGTTGTGAGAGAAGTTTGTGATCCCGGGTTGTGGGATTCACTTTGCCATTGCATGTATGATTTGATCTTGTGAAGGTTTTTCACAAGATATTCATAGTGGAAATCTTGAGTTAGGGTTTCTAACTCAAGTATCCGGAAGGGATCCGGGTGGTTGGGACGTAGGATCACCGGGAACAAGTCGGGGAGACTTGGGTGGATCCGAACCCATTAACTTCGTTTGTTAGCATTGTTAATTTCATTGTTGTCATTCAATTTAAGCTTCCGCAAATTGATTTGGTAGCTGTGTGCAATTTAATTTGGAATTATACGCCTTATTATTTTAAAGTACTATTCACCCCCCCTCTAGTACTTGTGCAGTAGCTGGTAGGGCATTACACCTTGTTACGATCACCTGGACATCGAAATCGCATTTATCAGGTAACTGCTCAATTTAATGCATGTTTTTAAATGTTATTCTATTAGACGTTTTACACTTAGCTAGTTCTATATGACTTAACACATCTTCTACACGAAAATGACAGGTGACACAATGACACTAAAACCCCATGTATGCACTTTTGTGAACTGATAGACTAGAATCCACGTGCGTGTATGTGGACATTATTAGTAAAGTGATAATGCCTTGTTACGACATGAAATGCAAAATCTGCTGAAAGTATATGAAATACTTGAATAACTTGATAATCATAGAACGTGACAACCGGTTTGGCTAAATAATAGACATTGCATGCCAAGATTTTGCTATTCCCGTGGGTCGGTATTGGCTAGTCTGGCTCGTGTCCAATATTACAACTCATGATGGCCGATTGGCTGATTATGGCTCATGGTCCAGAAAGTACACGTGGGTGGGGTTGGATTCACGAGCACTAGCCGGTAGTAAAAGGGTCACCTTGCTGGGGCACTCAAAGGTGGAGTCACTTACTAACCATCTAAAGACGTGAACCTTAGTCACTCCCTTGAACACACTAGTGAACAGATTGAAATGCGATATGGAACATGTTAACTAATAGAACTGTTGTTGTTTCCATTTACTAGAACTGTCATGTTTTAACTGTTAAATAGAACTGCTATGTTTTCACTTATAACTGAACTTCCATGATAGCGTAATCTCTGAAATTGTAATTGCTCATTTATCATAAATGCTTTAACTGCCATGTAAACCATTTTGAAAACGCTGCCAAGGGTCCTACTCATAACTTTTGCTTGCCAAGGACCCTTGCTGACATACATTTCCAAGTTATTTGAAATGTATGTCAGGACACTAGACAGGTTGCCTTAATGAAGAGCTGATTGAGGAGTCTGACCCGCTGATCCAAAAGTTCTCCCCGCTGCGGACTAGTTGCTAAGTTTCACTTGTTGCTGCTTAAGTTTCCTTTTTATGTCACTTTTGTAGGGTGTGTACCCATTTATATAATTCTGTTGTTGTTGGCAATGCTTGAGGCCTAGTTAACTTGTGTACTTTTTTTCTGGATGTTGACTGAAATTAAATGTTATTTCTATTGTTTCTGAATGCATGCAAGTTCTCTGCGATTGGTTTTATCTACAAACACTTATTGGGTTGGAGCTTCACCACTTCAGCCCATGCGGACCCGCTCGCGTCCTCGCTCCCAAGTATAATGGAAAGCATGGTGTGACATGTTTTAGTGGTGTCCCATGCAGGTCATGCAATATGCAAAACTTCAGAACAATAGAAATACTATCATTAGCCAAAATGTCTGGAATTAGCTCGTACACAAAATTTACTCGAGTTTCTCGTCTCAGTATGGCAATGAGACGTTTGTCTCAGTATGGAAGTGGTTGCATTATACATGATATGAGCTCCATGCAGACTTCATGGTCCTGGACACGCCTAACTTTGATGATATTCTCGGCATGGATTGGTTAGGAACCTTCTATGCTACTATTGACTGTCACAAGTGGTTGAAACTCACAACTCCTTATATGGTTTTGATGATACACACATATTTTATATGTACTAACTTTATCTATGCAGATGTTATAGCACAATCAACTAAGACAATCATCAAGTATACAAGTTGCAAGAAGCATTCACTACAAGACGAAGCTTATTGATGATATTTTGTATCTTGTAAATGAGATGTAATCTTTATTTTTTTCTCTTGCATTTACTTAGAGTGTAAAAGTCTTGATGATAATCTCCCTTAGTCGTTTAGGGTTCGTCTTCAGAAAATCAAGTCAAAAGTCCAATTAGTCGACCAACCCCTAGTGCTAGTCGACTAATTTCAATATTAAAATATTTCAATCCTAAAACTTTGTCATACCTATTTTAGAGTCTCTAAGATCATTTTCCCACAAATTTCTAGCTTTCAAATTTCTAGTCGACTAACAGACTTTGTTAGTCTACCAGTCAGTTTTGAATCAGTTATTTTAAATGATTTATCATTTAAATAATACATTTTCAAGCTAGTGATAACCACTCTTCACTTAGTACTAAGGATTGAATCTGCCTAGTTTATCCCATGCTTAAGAAAAAAATGTGAATAGAAAAAAATAATATGCACAGTTCCCCCAGCGAAGCTGAGTTACCAGATCCCCATGATAGTAACCGTCGGGGCCTCGCGTAAAAAGATCTAGCTTGGGGGAGTGCATATGAATAAGGATTTCATTTGGGTTGAGTTAGTAGGTCCGAGGGGTCCTTCTTGGCCCGGTGCCCTAAGGTCGTCTGATCCGTGAGTCACCGACCTAATGCTCCTTACATAACCCAATTGCAAATCCCGAAAAAAAGAGAAAAAATGTATATAATTTTTTTTGTATATACATGTGTATATATGAAAGTATGAATAAACTTGGCAATTTCTTGAATCAATGAACCATGTCATGTCGTGAGCACCACTTCCTCGATCGACCAATATCCTACTATCCCGTACTTATCTCCTCTTCGACCATTGTATAGCGTAGGTTCCTATACTTTTTATCTAAGGTCGGGTTAGAGGAAATGTCTTAGGATGTGAGTATAGCCATCGTCTAGTGTATTACTTGGCGATTTGAGTAGGGATGACGTTCTAGGAACATATTCTCGTCGACGGAAAGATTTCCAAGCATTTAAGTTTCTCGAATTTGATTTTTCAATTCACTCACGTATATATTCTAGATTTTAGAAAATTCTCGTAGTTTCATCGCATCATTTGTATGTTGACTGCATTCCTCTAATCTACGCTCTCTCTTGTCTTCCTTTAGGACAAGGAAGAGTTTAGCTTGGGAGATTTTGATGAGTGTTTATTGTATATGGTTTTTCCCCTTTTTCATGCACGTTTTACATCGTTTTATTCTCCATTCCTCCACGTTTTTTTCTCTTCTTTCGCTTTTGTGGTACCTCAAGTGCTTTGTAGGAAATATGTGCCCATTAGGGACCATATGGCAAGATTCTAGCGCAAAGAGGAGAAGGAGCGAAGCCGGGGGGTCAATTGGTGCAAGGAAAGAAGGTTTTGTGAATAACAGAGACCTACACAACCACGTCAGCATGCAATGCACGGACACGTCAAAACGCTTTGGAGAAGATATCGATGCGGCTGCATCGAAGACCACCAAACGGCCACGTCAAGGAAGATGGAGATTGAATATCTGAAGCCTATGCGGCCTGCACAGACAAAAATGATGCAGCTGTGATTCTTTGAAGACAGAAGCAGATCGACGCGGCTGCGTAGCCGCTTTCGACATGGCCGCATCTCTAATGACGTGATCACGTCCCTGATGCCCCTCATCCCTACTTTACACATGGGATCGACGCGATCGCGTCGTTTTCGACGCGGTCGCATCAGACCAGTTTCCTAAGGCGGCTAGGGCAAAATCTGGGGGTTATTTTGGTCTTTTGGGCGCGCGTATATAAGCGCACATTCTTCCTCCTGCCAGAGGATCCTCTTTTTCAGCAATTTTCTGTTATTTTCAAGGGTTTGGGAAGTTTTGTAAGGATTCTAAACTCATTTACTTTGTTATTTTTGTTGTTCTTATTGCTTATTAGTGTAATAGCTTAGCTTTTCTCAATAGAAACTCTCTCTCTTTGTTATTATTGCCTTGTTTTATCATCTACTGCTAATCTAATCTGAATCTATGGATTTAGATGCTTACCCATTGCTAGTATAACGAATGGTTTTCATGTATCTGGATTAATTATATATATATGTTTTGGTGGATTTTCTCCTCATGTGTAGTTTCCGTCTCTGTAGCTTTCACTTTCCATCGTTTCGTCGTGATTTACTAGCTTCTTCCTTGGAATCGTCGATTTTGGAGTAAGTCATTCGTGACGGGCTTCATATCGGTCATATCTTATTGTTAGATCAAGCCTAGGAGTCTTAGGAATCGATCCCGGAGCTTCGCGCTCCATTTCGGAACTTTCTGTGCACGTTAGCCGGTACAAGAAGGGGAACCGACCGACTAGATGACGATTTAGTCGGTTGGCAAACCTTCATGGACCGACTAGTGGCCTTTGTAAATTTCTCAGGAGTTACTGTTTATCGTTAGTCGGTCTAAGAACATTTGTCGACCGACTAGGTTGCAAACTAGTCGGTCAGCAATCGTTCTTTAACCGACTAGCTCTATGTGTTGGAAGCAACGATCTAGGATCTTGGTTTGATGATGACAAACGTGTCGGTATATCTAATGTGTGTGCTTAGTGTGTTTCAGGCTTGGCGAAACAATATATCTAGGCTATTTGGCGGAATTGCTATTCGTATAGCACATTGGGAGAAAGGACATGTGTGTGCACAAAGAAGTTTGCCTTGGTCAAATTGGTGATGGGATTTCTTGACTTGGTCAAGATGAAGAGATAAGGATAGACCAATTCAAATCAAATTTGGGAGTAGAACAAATCAACTTTGGATGTGATCTTATCGATTCTAGTGTTTTGGGTCTACCCAATTCTCCTATTCAAACACATTATCTCTTTAGGATTCCTATACAAAGATTGCTTCAAATCTTTTCTACAACCTAGGGATCCTATCCATGACCCAACTACTAGTTTCAAAAACCCTAGTCCTACTATATATATAGGGCATCATCCTAGGGTTAATTGGCGCGGCTATCAAATATTGCGGCAGCAACCAAAAATATTCCAAGGAGGCTGCCAAAACAATTCTTAAAGAATACTCTTTTTAAAACCTCCTTCTACATCAAGGGGAAAAATTCCTTAAAAAAGGCTTCATCCTCTTTCTTTTATCAACACCTCCGAACAACTTCTCCCCGTGCCAACGAAGCCGCCAACATCCACGTCGAGAAGATCTCCGAGCCATCGCGCCGACATCGTCGCCTGTCGCTATCTCCTCGCCGTTGCTGTACCATCGGAGAACAACGTCCACACTCGCACTGCCGTCGAAGAGTTGCCGCCGTGAACTCGAGGACGTCGCCACGTTCCTGCTGTCATCGAGTCGACGAAGCTACAGCACGCCGTCGTTCGAAACCTCGCTGCTCCAAGAGCGCTGCTGCAGTCGAAGCGACGCCGTCGGGGCAGTCGAAGCACTCCGTGAAGCCATCGCCACTACCAAAACTTGTTGAACGGAGCATCGCCGGATATCGTCACATCACCGCCTTGCCATCACCATCGAGGAGAAAACAGGACTCACCGCCGTCGCTGAGAGACCGCCCCTGTCGAGGAAGAGCCAACGATCGTCGGAGAAGTCGACATCCTCAAAGTTGCCGTCGACATCATCAAACGTCTGCCGCTGCTCTCTTCATCCGCACGCCGTAATAAGTCGACGATCAAGAAGAAACACCGCTGCTGCCCCATAGAAGAACACTCCGCTGTCAACCACCTCGGAGTCGCCGCTCGAAGGAGATCACTGGTGTAGACGAAACAGGAAGACGCCATCTGGAAGAAGTAGTCGTCGTCGTTCATCATCGCCAAGGAGACGTCGGGGTGCTGTCGAGTCGGAGAGATCGCCGTCGAACTCGAAAAGCCCTTCGTCGCCACCGTGAGTTGATCGCTGGATTTGCCGTGAACTGTCGCCAGAGATCGCTGCCGCCATCAACGCCATTCTCGAGCTGCTGACGTCGCCACTTGCTCGAGTCCTATCGACGTCGTCGTTGCAAAGCCGGAGAACATCGCTAGGAAGCCGTCGTCGTCAAAGATCCCCGCTGTCGAAGACGAAGATCATACGCCTGCATGCCCTAGTCTCGGAGAAGAAAGCTTCGTTTGGTTGCTGACGTGGCGCTTCACACTCCGCACGATCGAGAGATATCAACGGCGGATATTTGATCCGGAGGCCGCTTGATCACGAAAGCATTGAAACGCAATTGAGCTGAGGCACGAACTGTAAAGGCTGACGTGGCCAAGTTAAAGGGGGTTGCTGTGCGTACAGACATAAATTAATTTGGCTTGAGCTGAAATTGCTTTATGCACAGACCAGTGCATATCTTGACATCCAGGAGTCGGATTGAGACACCGTTTACGTCAGATCGGAGCTGACGACGTGCTGATTGACAGAGACGCCTACACAGACACAAACTGAGCATTTCTAAACCCTAAACTCCTTTATTTGTGTTTTAGTGTAACGTTCTCTGTAGGGGAAACTTTTACCTATTTTTGTGGACCATTTTGGGACTTGTCTAGTTGGGACTAGACAAGTGGGACCCAGCTAGTTTGGGACTAGCTGGTAGAAAGCTTTGCTAGGATTGATAGTGAGAGGAAACACTGTGTGTGGGGTACTGAGAGTCCGGCGAGTGTAGAGGCATAGAGGGTGCTCTAAGCGTGCTCTAACTTGTGACTTTGTACCTATTGCACTATTCAATCTAGTATTAGCTTTGGGGGCTGGAGTAGGTCGTTGGGACGACCGAACCAGGGTAAATCTGCTGTGTACTCTGTGTCTGCTTTTCATTACTCTGGTTGTGCTTTTATCTGCGTGAGATTTCTCGTGGGTTGCACGAGAATTTTTTATTAGCCTATTCACCCCCCCTCTAGGCTAGGATCCAGATCCAACACTATGATCATTTTGATACCAAGTACTATTCATTCTTAGTCGGTCTAAGAACGTTCGTCGACCGACTAGATGACAAACTAGTCGGTCAGTAGTTGTTCTTTGACCGATTAAATCTAAATCCTATTTTTGTACAGGAGTTACTGTTTGGACTTAGTCGGTCTGCGTTGGTCAACCGACCGACTAGTTCCCAAACTAGTCGGTCAGTGGTTGCTCTTTGACCGACTAATTAGTGTCGAAACCCTAATTTCTGGGCAGCCGCCAGCACTTCCTATTTAAACCCCCCCAAACGTTTTTCTTTTCTTCTTTCCTTTCTCCTGAGCCTCCTTCTTCTCCAAATCAGCATCCATCTAACCCTAGCCCTCCTCCTTCATCAAGAGCCTCTCCCCCTCTCCATTTTGGCCGGCCACCACCTCTAGGTCACCGGAAAACCCCCAAAAAACCCCCAAAACCCCATTTCTCCATATTTTTCCCATTCATTCCAGATCTGAACCCTAGGTTCCCCGGATCGTTTCTTCCGTTGCTGTGCTTGCTCAGCATCGTTCTTCCACTTCTGATACGGTAATAACTCGATCTCTTAATATCCTCATAGCCCATTTGTGTTTTTGTGAAACCCTAATAATACTAGGTTGGATGATGTTCTAATATTGTTTTACCATGGCAGCGATCTAATCTCCGTAGTTAGCATTTGTGTGACGGCCTCGTTGATCGTCATCCTCGGTGCTAGGCAAGTGAAACTTGCCACTTAGGGTTTTGGGCCATGTCTTAGGCCATTTGCTTGTTGTATGAGTAAAAGAGACTAGACGACGAAATGATACTCACCTAGGCGCAATTTCAGGAACTAGCTTGACAACGAAGCTAGACCCGTCATTTATCATGTTGCATAACTACCATGTCATGTTTAATTTTAATTAACGGTACGCAAATTAATTATCATCCATGCTATCCATGTTGAATGTCTTATTCGTAGCACACGCTACAATACTTGTGTTTCCTGGCTCGTGTTCCAGAAGCGGGCTACGTGAGTTGGTTGATAGCCAATGCCTGATCTACTTGTTTCCGGCTAGGCACCTGCGTTGCGGGCATAACCCTACGCCATACGTTTTAAATACACTTCCTGGCTCGTGTTCTAGAAGCGAGCATTCCGAGTTCGGGGTAATGCCCTGGCTCGATACACGTAGAGGGGTAGGGATAAGCGGTCACCTGAGCTTACGAGTTGGCCCGATCAGCCACTCTAGCCAGCAGACGAAATCTCTGTACACAACTTGTTACTTGACGTGTTTACTTGACGTGTTCACTTGACGTGAACTACTTGACTTGTACTTGTCCGTGTTTTACTTGTGAAACTTGTTATCCATGACATACTTGCTACATGTACTTCCCTTTACTTGTCACTTCCTTACTTTACTTGCCATGTCATGCATCATACTATAACTGCTAGGTTGTTAGTTTACCTTACTTTTAGTTTCCTTGCCCAAGTCTTTTAGACTTGCTGACATGTGCCCCTTTACTCTTTTGGGTGACACATGTTAGATCCTGAGCCTGAGTTCATTGTTGAGGACGAGGTGTTTGCGGACGCCGAGCCCGAGCCTGTGTTTGGCGAGGAGTACGTGGACACTGGGGACCAGTCCTAGTGTCTTCGTTGAGCTTTCCCCTTTTGTTTTAGACTGCTGTTTAGTTGTCGATGCGTAGCACCTATACTTTGTCATGTTTGTCCTTGTTGGCCTTGTTCTGGGACTTTAGACTCTTTCTTTTAGCCTGGTGGCTTTTCTGGATGTTGAACTTAATTTTTAATGTTGGACAAATTCTGCGATTTGAGATTTTTATTTCTGTCTCTCCTTGTGTTATTATTGTTGTTCCGTTTGTGGTTACAGGGACCTGCTTATGTTTTATTGACGCTTATCGGGTTTGGGGCTTCACAGCTCCACTCTCGTGCGGACCTTTTCACGTCTCGCCTCCATTTTAGGGAAGCGGGGCGTGACAGCTAGAAATCTATTCTATTGCAATGTGTAGTGAGTAGTTTCCTTCTAGGGCAATGAGATGAACCCCATTGGATTAATGCTATGGGTTAGACTAATTGATTAACTTAATTGCTGGGCTAATTGAGATTTGGGATACATTGGGATGATTATTATCGTAGTAGATTCGACCCCCTCCCCTTGGTGTGATTGGATTGGCCGCCAGTGAGAGTCGGGACCAATCCGGGGATCCGATCCCTATGGCGACCCATACTATTGGTGTGTCTGACGAGAGTCGGGCACCGATTAAAGCTCTCCCAATGTAGGGATAATCCCCAAACACCAATATGGGTGGGAGGAAGATTGGAAATATTCGTCGAGCGTAATGCGCCCAACATACACCGATGCATCGGAGACCACTGACATCGGTATATGTTGGGTTGGCCTATCATTGCATTGCGATAGCGGGGGGTGATCGCGTCTGGATATACACCCGAAAAACGACTTGTAGTCTTACCGCAAGAGCACGGTGTAGTGGCGAGCGGGTATCGAACAAAGGGAGGACAAATGACAGTATCTTACTTTGATTACCTAGCTATCAAGAGAATAAGAATAGTTTTGGTGTAATAGTAATAATCGTTCAAATAGCAAGAAATATCAATATAATAAAAGGCATCTAGGGATAGGAAATCCCCACTACGGACCGTATCTTATCCTTGTGAATCATAAATTTCATTGTTGCTAAGCTTAAATATAGGTGAACTAGTCGCAACTTAATGTAGAACCAAGCTCACGCTCTCGCCCCCACTACGGACCGTATCTTATCCTTGTGAATCATAAATTTCATTGTTGCTAAGCTTGAATATAGGTGAACTAGTCGCAACTTAATGTAGAACCAAGCTCACGCTCTCGCGCTATTGCCGATCTATAGCAACCTAGATTAGGGCCCACTCTCGTGCAAACCCTAGCCTAAGCCGCTAGCGTGAAGATCGACATCATTGTCCAATCGCATCTCGAGCCCACTTTCGTGCAAGCTCGAGCTACAATCTAGGTTATGATAGTTCTTATTCGTCCAATCTCTTGCAAACGAATATTAGTATAGATTTATAATTAAAAATCCTAGCTTTGGTCCAATCTCTTGCAAACCAAATCTAGAGAAATTCAATTATCAATCTAAATCGAATATCTAGGCCTTCCTATCAATTGGGATCCAATCTCTTACAAATCCCAATCTATATGAATTCCTATCTACTCGAAATAAATCAATCACAACCTAACCATTATCAATTCTAGCAACAAATCTATAAATTCATCACAATTCAAGGATCGGGTCCATAGGGTTCATCCCTACGCCCTAGAACGACGGAACTACTCACTAATCATCATGAAAATCTCAGAAATAATAGATGGAATCATAGCAAAATTCATTGCAAAGAAGAAACGATTCATAAAATTGAGATTTTTAACAAGAAAGAACAAACCAATAATGTCGCCAATGATCTCCAGCTGAGATTTCTCCAAAGAATAGACGTCTAAAACCTAAAAAAACTCTCTAAAAAATAATTCAAGTCTCTCCTAAAACTAGGGTAAAAACAGGGCTTAAATACAAGCCAAAATCGTCCAAAAAATCGTGTCAAAACTGCCCATGCGCAGCCCAGAATTCGCATTCGTAGCAGCAGTCGGAGAGGGTCACTCGGCTGAGTGACCCTTGTCACTCGCCCGAGTGATAAACCCTATAAAAAACAGTAACTTCGGGGTCTTCAGGGGTCCGTCTCTCGGGGTGGCTCGACCGAGTAGTCTTCTTTGTTCGGCCGAGTAGCAATCATGCTCGGCCGAGTGGGCTTTCTCAGATTTTCCAGTAACTTTGGCTCTTCTCTGTCTAAATTCCCTGTACCACTCGGGCGAGTGAGCTTTCTTACTCGGGCGAGTGGACATCCTTACTCGGCCGAGGAAACGCTGAAAATATTCGGTGTGTATCCGTTTCACTCGGGCGAGTCTGATCCTTCACTCGGCCGAATGAGCTGTCTTGGTCGGCCGAGTGAGGTGCTCCTGAGCTCATTTCTTCTTCTTTTCGCCTCCTCGTCGCTCCTATCGATTTCCTTCCTCTTCCGTTCATCCTCTATCACTGATAAGTCCTCAAATAAGTAGTGGGTGACACTCCAATGTGCGCGAAACTCATTCGATCTCGTTTTCGCTTCAAATCGCTCCATATCTCCTGAAATTCGACAAAAACAAGAAATAGTGAAAAGCATCGCAATATTGTCGAATAATCGTGAAAAATGCAATATGGGCGATCAAACGTCATGAAAACATGCAGAAAAAAGGTGTAAAATATGGAGTGATCAAAATCCCCCAAGCTTACCTCTTACTCGTCCTGGAGGAAGATGAGTAAAAGGCGAACCCGATGGGAAAAAATAATAAAAAGGATAAAGAAATAGAAGACAGGAAAGAAAACAAAGAGGGAGGCGCTAGATCATTTTCTCAGGACGTGTGTTTGCTTACTCCAATAGCATACGTCGAATATAAAACACATGCCAAAAATTTTTATCTCGATATCATAACATAAGGATGCATTCAAAACAGAAACCCAAGAATATCAAAATAGTATGAAATATGGAATCATTCTAGAATTAACATCGTCTGAAGCATCTAAAGCGGTATACATAATCATAAACCACACACTTTTCAATTGAATGCTTTCTATTTGGAGTATAAGAGCTATCACATAATATGAAGCAATAAGAATAGAAAGGTATGGTTTTCATGAAATGCATGTTAAGTTTCAATTCCTGGATTTCGTAAAACTTTTAGTAATCTCACCGAGTATAGAAAATTAATTAGCTTAGGTTGTCATGCACAATCAAGTAGTCACTCTCTCACACATCATTGGATCCTCTCCCCCCCAAGCTTATCTATAAGCGTGGTGGCATAAGATAAATCAATAAGCTTATTCCCCAATTTTGAAGCTCCAAAAAAATAAAAAATAAAAGAGGGGAGAAAGAGAGAAAGAGTATGAGATGTGATCATATATGAACTTCTTTTCTCTTTTTTTTTCATAATCATATATATACAACTGCGATCCCAAATCAAAAGATAGAGAGATATACAAGAATATTTTTTTCTTTTTGATTTTGGGGGGTTGGAGCATAGATTTTTGTAGCGGGGGAAATGCCAATATAAGAATCGCTAAAGGGAGATTCACCAATGATTTTAAGTATAGAAATAATGCTCAAGATATGTGGAGAAAGAAATATATGTAACACTCAGTTCACTCTATAGAATGTGCACGACAACTTTCAGCAGAGTAGTGTAATCTACTCAGTTTAATCTCAGAAAGTAAACTAATCTAGTTCTATCAACCTAGCATACATTCAATCAACCTGAAAGTGAAGCGTACAATTTTCATGCAATAAGAAGTGATATAAGAAAGGAAAGCAATACTCCAGATATAAGCAATCAATGCGTGAAGCTTGGTGTGTTATCTATGAAGAGTATACAGTAAAAATCATCAGACTCAGCTAATAAAAGAATTTCATCCATATTCATACATGAAAGTGCGGGTTACTATCTCAAATGCATAGCAAGACATAGCATATGATATCTGAAATAAAAACTATGGCATGACAAGATAATATGCATATAGAGATAAGCTAATACCATGTCATCATCATCACAGAAAATTCATTTCTAGCAAAAAGACATAAAAGAAATAAGGATAAAAGAAAAACTACTGTACATATGCAGCACACTCAAAAAGGTAAGAAAAACGTGATGCATGAAAAAAATGAAAAAGTGGGTGAAAATAAGTGTAAAAGCAAAGAAAAGTGGGAAAATGAAAATAAAAGGCGACAAAAATAAAAACTGCGTGAGAACTCACTCCCCCAAGCTAAAGTGCACAGTGTCCTCAATATGCAAAGTGTGGCACACTGAGAGACAAAATATGGGAGGGGTGGGTGAGGATGCATGCATGATGAAAATAAAATAAAAAAAGGAAATAAAAAAATGTGATGGGAATGCAAGTGATGAATGCAGATATGCGGGTGGTGCATGCAGAGACCAAAATAGTACAATATAAGTGTCCCCAAAAGAACTCACTCTCTCCCAAAAAGATATAGACATATATGAACAAAAAGTGATCAAGACGTGTGTGGAGGAGGGGGGCAAAATCAGCAGGCTCAAAACATCCAGCGTATCATCAGCAAAAATATAGAATGCATTCAGTGTGTGCCTAAGGGGGTGGGGGTACACTAGCACCATCCTGTGGCGGAGGTGGTGGTTGAGGTGGCTGCTGGGTGGGAGTGGGTGGCTGAGGCAGTCCGATAGGATCTGGCTCAGGCAAGCCTGAATGCCAGGAAGTAAGGCGACGTGGGACTGGACAGCGCTAACGGTAGCGGAGAGATCCCTAAAATCTCCTCTAAGTCCACTAACTTCCCCCTCTAGAGCACGGAGGTGCTGAACTAGGGTGTCAGGGGGAGGTGGAGCAGAGGGACGAACTGGTGAAGCACGGGGGACGGATGGGATAACACAATGTCAGCTCGGTCCGAGTAGATCAATGCTCGGCCCGAGATGAATTCGACTCGTCCCGAGCTGCTATATACTCGGTCGAGTTTTACAGGCTGAAGAATTTGGTGAAAAATGTCACTCTGCCAACCCGGGCAGAGTATTTTTGACTCGGCCCGAGCAAGACTTGACTCGACGCGAGCAACATCTTGCTCGGTCAAGTTTTACATGGGCTTAGAATTGAGAAGAAATTGTCACTCTGTTGACCCGGGCAAGGTAATTGCAACTCGACCCGAGCAAGTTCTGACTCGGACCGAGTCATTCTCCCCGCCACCTCACCTGACCGAGCGACCCATTGACTCGGTCCGAGTCGCTCCTCGCTGCAGAGCGGGCCGCTGCGCCTTACGACCGGCCCATCTACGCCCATTTAAATGTCTTTGCCGAATCGGAGATGACTTCTTCGCTCGGCCAAACCCTCCTGCCATCCTTGCAGCTATCACCATCTCTCTTGGAGCCGTTCCTTACCTCCACGAGGCCGCCTCCAATCGTTCAACATTCAACCGAGCATTTGTTCTTTACAAATTGCATCCGTTGTTCCCCTTGTCTGAAAATATTGATGCCGACCTTGTTTCTCTTTCAGGTTCGAATTACTTAACAACAAGGATACATCTTTGAAGAGCTTGGGGATAATCCGAACCTCCGGCAACCACGACACCAAAACAAAATGCCATCTTTTTCAAGTCGGTAAACTCGCCCCACTTCTTTTCTTATTTCATCATTATTTTCCTCCTCCTACATAATGCCTCCACACCGTGCTAGACCCGCCAACACCGGCACATCCAACCCTAGGCCTACCCGGTGCACTCGTCACACACGCTCCCCACCCGAGCCACCACCGCCACCGATTCATCCACCGCCACCCCTGCACCACCATCCCCCCCACGCCCCTTCGGGCCCCTTCAAAAACTTGACGCACCCTCAATCTACACCTAAGATCCACATAGCGATGTCACGATCGCCAGGCGTGATATGGCTCATAGGCTACGACTTCAGGTTTAATCCGCAAGCGGACGATGTCGAGTTATAGTATATAAGATAGTCGAATCCCACAGGGACGGTGATAGTGTCCGTGGTAATCTCAGTCTATTTCTAAATTTAGAAGTAATGTAGCGATCGGAGGGAAAGGTTTGGGTTGATGGTTGTTGTTGTGTAATATAATAAAATGAACTATGGCTTTAGGGATCGCCGCTAGGATCGTTAGGGTCGGTGTTGAATAGGTTCCTCAATCGCATTAAGGCTAGGGAATTAATCCCCCAATTCGTACCACTCTCGTGGCTTAGAATTGCGGGGTATTTTGGTGGCTCTCGTCGATGCAATGGCTGTAGCCATCGACGTAGCGATATAGTTCGTCGATGGATCCCTTCAAGGCACGAGCCGGGCATGGTCACGTGCCTTGATTGGATCCACCGATTTCCCTATTCGAATCCCTAGATACCCCTTAAGAACATCAATTCCACAGACCGTGGGCATGATCTCAGTACGGGTTATCTACGGATTCGGGAGGATCTACCGAAATACAACCCTAAATCCCCAATTCGATGTAAGGATCCAAATCTACATTTCCCCCTAAAATCCTAGGGTTCACCCATCGGCCCTAGAGAGGATCTACTCACTCATGGTGATCGGAATGCACAAAAATATAGATTTCGCATAGGAAAACATTTTTTTTGCAATAAAAGAATTTAGGGCTAAAAATTACTTACAACGAGAACGAACGAAGAACGAATCCAAAGAAGAACAGAAAGCAATAATCTTCAATTAACGATCCAGAGTTTGCTACAAAAATTAATCCAAAAATCCTTACAAGAAAATCTCCCAAAGCTCCCCTCCGAAATCTCCAAAACAAAACTCAGAATTAGATCCACTACGCTGAGCCCGCAGTCGCGAGCTTCAGCCGCCCAAAATCACGGACATCGCGCGTTCAAAAATTCTTCCAAAAATGCCCCAGGAAGTGTCGGTCGAGTAGGTGACTCGGCCCGAGTCGGAGCTGCTCGGCCAGTGGTTCGGCCCGCGTCGCATGTTGCTCGGGCTCAGAATGGGTGACTCGGGCGACAGCTCGTGGTGTGCTCGGGGGCCTACTCGGGGCGTGTAATCAGCTGAGCTGCTCGGCTCGAGTCCGCCGTATCCGCTGCTTCTCAACATGTCACAGCTCGGCCCGAGCTGCAAGCTGCTCGGGCCGAGCATTTTCTGGGAAAGTGATGATGCTGCAGCAATGGCCTCTCTCTCTCTGCTCTCTCTCTCTCTCTTTATTCTCTTCCTTCAACAGCTCCGAGAACATGGCGAACTCCTCCAGAGCCCTGCCATCAGGCCATGAGCACGTCAGATGCGTCCATACCCAGGCGGGGGTACAAATCGCTCCAAAATCCCTGAAAACTCAAAATATATTACGAAACTCGAAATATCGTCAGAAATACCAAAATAGCAGTAAAAAGTGGGATCTGGGCACGGGGATGACATGCAATGCGATGAAAATATGATATGAAAATGATGTAAAATATGGACATATCAAAATCCCCCAAGCTTACCTCTTACTCGTCCTCGAGGAAGACGAATAGTCGGTACGCCGGGAGGAAAACAAAATGAAAATAAGAAAATGAAAACAAAAAGAAGTGAAAAACAAAAAGAGAGAAATAAGGGAGAAGTGCTAAGGATGATCGGTCAGATCTCAGGCCTAAAAATTCTATCACGATGCTCTGAGTGCTAAACAGGCATGCTTTTGGTAATTTCAAACTTTATATATCATATGTCATGCAATGCAGGCAAAGTATAGGGATCTACTGAAATAACACCGTCAAATCCTATCAATCTTATGCAATCCCTAGAGTCTAGTATAAAATAGTTGACAATGCCCTTTCAATCAGAGATACACAAGGAGCACTAAAGATTCACGCAACATGCAATAGAGAATAGAAAGATCATGCCATTCAGATATTCAAATTGATACATGAAAAATCCCCAAAACTAAAGTAATTCGTAAAGTTTGGGTTTTATTAAATCTCCCCGACATGCACCGTCTCCACTCTAATGTCAAGCTCACTCATATGATCAGTTGGTTTACTCCCCCAAGCTTAGCTTGAGGCATCGCATCAATGAAAATGATATGGAATTTTATTTTTCTTCCCAGAACGAGATATAGCTTCTTAGTGAAATAAAACAAAATGGTATTTATTCTTTTTTTTCTTTTCTCTTTTTTTTCTTTTTTTAAGAAGCTATACCTTTTATTTTTATACATGGAAAGTGAGATGCAATAAAGTAGCTATAGGGGTTTAACCAACTGATATGTAGAGAAAAAATAGATATGTGGAGAAGGAAGATAATGGGACACTTGGTTCACTCATAAGAGGGTGCACATTAGTTCGATAAAATAAAACTCTAACTAAACTCATATATAGCATGGGTATTTCACTTCTCTAAATGAATACTGAAAATAGCATGCGGTAAGAATCACAATGTCAACAAGCATGCAAACAGAAGTGAATAAGGTAATAAAAACAGGTGCTCCAAGTGTTCAGTGATGCGTGAACCTGGGTACGTTTTCCAACATAAATCTTACTAGATACTAATTCATGCAATTGACTTCAATTCATATCAGGTATTAAATCAGACAGATCATCAAAAGAAATACATGCATATAGACAATAAAGCTGAAATTAATCCTAATAGCATGCCAAAGAGATAAGCTCACTAAAAACTAATAGAGCCTAGAGAGATATCATCATTTAGACCATCCTCAGCAGAAATAAAGAGAAATAGAGAAAAAGTGGAAATAGATAAAAAGAAGATGCATACATGAGGAAAAATAGAAGATATGATGCAAAAATGAGAAAAATAAAATGGGGCGGTAAAGTGGCGGAAAAGTGAAATAAAAACTGAAAATAAGGGAAGAAAATGTAAAAAATGAAAATAAAAATAAAAAATAAAGCGGTAGCGCTCATCCCCCAAGCTAAACCCAGCAGTGTCCTCACTGCTAAGAAATCACTCGTGAGAGGGAGATGATGCTGATGGGTGGGGCGGGTGGGATAATAAAAATAAAAATTATGCAAATAAAAGAGAGAGAAAAATGGAAATAAAAATAAAATAAAAATGTGATATGATGCAATGCAAATGCATGGGTGCATATCCTCCCCCAAGCTGTGGTAAAGCAGGGCCCCGAAGAGACAGATGGGCACAAATAAAATGGGGGGAGGACAAAACTGGATAGGACTATATCAAGCAGAGGCACCACCCTCTGGGGGTGGTGATGGATCCCTCTGCTGTGGACCCGGGGCGTGTTGAGTATTGGACTTCTCCCTACTTGGTGTTAATGATGAGCAAACATAAATACTTGTGACTAATCCCCTATTTTGCAGTTAATCCATTGTCTAAGCTTACTATGAAGATCAACTAGCAATGGATGACTCACAAACGTGATTGAAGGCAAATGATATGAATTGGATGATCGTAGATTGATGATTGAAGCTCTGTAAAGACTTCAAGCTCATACGATGGAAAGAAGAGATTATTCGTCAATGTAATTTTTCTTTTATCTCTTCTAGTATGTAGCTTAGAAGTAGAACTATGATGGAGCACTCACACACATTTACTTTCGGCCATAGGACATCTCTAGACCTTTGTCCTTTGATCCCAATTTAATTCTCTTTTGTTTGTGCTAGGATTGTTCATAACAGCCGACTGCTGAACAGTTTACAATCTCCTGTCAAAAAAACAGTCGACTGTGTTTTGTTCTACAGTCGCCTGGTATACACAGACTATTACAATACAGTTTTTGGGTCCTCTCTGATTATCTCGCACAGGCCACTGTTGAACGTTTATCAGGTGCCTGCCTTAGCGACAGTCGACTGTGAGTGGTTCATCAGTCGCCTGTCTCTCCTTGCCCAAACTCTGTTTGATCTGATTTCTACGGCCAGTCGACTTATGCTGTATATACAGTCGACTGTATATTAGATCAGTCGACTGTCTATGCTGCAACAGTCGCCTGTCTGTAAGTCTAATCTTTGACTTAGCTCTCTGGAAATTTCTCCTATCTATGACAGTCGTCTGTTTAAGGTTATACAGTCGCCTGTTCTGATTAACAGTCGACTGTGTTCCTTGCATCAGTCGTCTGTCCTGTATCTTGTGAGATTTCCAGTACTTCTTCTAACTTACTCTTCTCTCGGCCAGTCGCCTGTCGAAGAATGTACAGTCGCCTGTTGGTTTTACAGACGACTGTCTTGGCTTCATCAGTCGACTGTCCACGTGGTAAGTTACCGTTATGAATTCTCACCTACCCTTGCTGACTGTGCAGCGGTCGACTGTGTTTTGTTCATCAGTCGACTGTTGCGAGTTCAGATTATATCCGTTGAGATTTTTCTCACGGATTTCGATTGGGTTTTTGCCTAAACTGTTTTGTGGATTTGAGAAAGCTATAAATAGTGCTTCTACTGTTTCATTGGAAGGTTACACACTCATTCATTGCAAAAATCCTTCAAGCTTTCTTTTCCAAAGATCAAAGCTTTTAAATCCAAAGCCCTTAGCATTTCTAAATCTGATTCTCTTGCTCTCCAACCTAGAACCAACGATTGATCCTCTAGGCATTTGGTGCAGTCAAGAGAAAGGGCTTTCCTCCTCTCTTCCAAGAGAGTTCTTCAACACACATCACACTTCTCCTTCAAGTTCTACTTCAAGGCATAGGTGATTGTAAGTGTTGCTTTCAGATTTCATAACTTCATTATTTGAATTGTGCTCTCAGTTGTGAGAGTGGTTTTTTGCTTGCTCCCTGGTTGTGGGAGTCAAGGACATCGATTGTCTTCGATTGCACTTGTAGGGTTGCTACAAGTGGGTTTTAAGGAAACCTCAAGTTAGGGTTCTAACTTGAGTATCCGGTGGTATCCGGGTGGTAGGGACGTAGGATTACCGGGATCAAGTCGGGAGTTGACTTGGGTAATCCAAACCCTTGAAACATAACTGCGTTTGCGTGTGTTTCTCTTTGGGTTGTTTTCTATTCCGCACTATTTGTTGGATTGCATTTTATTTGGCGTAAATTCCTATTAAATTTGCATAAACACTATTCAACCCCCTTTCTAGTGTTTTCCCCATAGACAGGATCCTTACAATTGGTATCAGAGCGCAAGGTTTTATCTATGGCATCCAACAACAACAACGTTCCTCCGCCGCCTACGTACAACAATCACGACCGTGATGGAGCGTCCACACTTTTCGAAGGTCAATCTACGGTACGTCCTCCACGTTTCAATGGTACTAACTTTGGTTATTGGAAGTGTAGGATGGAGACATTCCTTAGGAGTGCTTCTCTTTGGAGAACTCTCCACAAGGAGTATGTCGAGCCATCCGAAGATGATTTCGAGAAATGGACGACTTCCGAAAAGTCCGCCGAAGTCAACAACGCTAAAGCAATGAACGCTCTTCATTGTGCGTTGGACCCGAATGAGTTCAACAAGATATGCACATGTAAGAGTGCATATCAAATTTGGAACCATCTCATCGTTACCCACGAGGGAACGAATAAGGTAAAGCTTTCAAAGTTATATGTTGCAGTGCAAAACTCGACTTGTTCCACATGCAGGAAAATGAGAGCATTGCGTCGATGTACGGACGCTTTACCGACATCACAAACGAATTGGAAGCCCTTGGCCAAATCTACACCGAACCTGAAAAGGTAAGGAAGATTATCATGGGGATGACCTCCAAATGGGAAAGACGAGCAATCGCCATTGAAGAGGTCAATGATTTGAAGAACTACACAGTGGTGAATCTCATCGGGACTCTTATGTCTTACGAAGTAAGACGGGATAACCGATTGAAGATTCGAGCCATGATGAATCCCTCGGAGGCCAAGAAGAAAGCTTTGGCGTTCAACGCCAATTCGTCATCCTCCGAAAGTGATGAATCCGAGAACGAGATGGATTTGGGTGAAATGGCCCAAATGGCGAAGAAGTTCCAACGCTTCTTCCGCAAAGGTAAATTTCCCTCCAACAAACGTTTTGAATCTACTAATGCTACTTCATCTCTTTGTTATAAGTGTAATAAGCCAGGGCACATCAAGAGGGATTGCCCAATGCTAAACAACAAAGAAAAGTGGAAGGCACCAAAGTACCACAAGTCCAACAAGAACAAGAAAGACAAGAAGAAAGGACTCGTCGGTACCTTTGATGACTCAAGTGATGACTCATCAAGCGATTCCGATGATGAGAAGGGTGAGAGTGCCCACATGTGCTTCATGGCACTTGAAGACCCACTCTCGGATGAGAGTGATTCTGATACGGATAACACCGAGGTAGCAATGGATGAACTTCGCATAGCTAATGAAGAACTATTTGCTAAATACCAATCTTTAATGCTTAGATATTCTAGCTTAAAGAAATCAAAAGTTAGCAAGTCACTCATTCCATGCATTATCAACAATGACACCATTGTTGATACTTTAACCCTTGAGAAAGCAAACTTAGCTTCTCAAAGTGTCATATTGAGAAATGAGGTGAATTCCCTCAAATCTCAACTAGATCAAACACATCCCATGGATAATAGTGATCTAGTTACACGCCACACACAATTGGGATTAGAGAATGATTCTCTTAAAACCCAAGTGCACGAGCTCAAAGCACGGGTGTCCACCTTGGATACCAACATTTCTTCTTTAAAGGAGAAATATGAGCTCATGTCCTCCCGTATTGTGAGATTCAATAAGGGACAAGGACAATTGGATGATTTGCTTGCAAATCAATTTCCAGCCACACATCGTGTTAGCCTTGGATTTGTTAAAGCAAATGCATCTAATGATCGCACCTCCTATAGTGGTGTCACTATAGATTTTATGAGGCCTTCCTCTGGTGCATCCACAAGTGGTGTCAAAGACACTATAGGTAGCAATCCTACCAAGAATGTCACCACATCACTTTCTCTTCCTTTTGGCAAGAAACCCACTAAGGGTGGAAACCAAAAGCAAGGCCATGCTTATATGTACACTAATACTCATCCACGTAGGAAACATCCTACTTCACAAGTGGATAATCATGACACATTTTATGCTCCGCACCCACGGACACGTACACAACCACACATGAGAAATACTCATGTACGTGCTCCCACACACCCATATGTTCATACGCATCATTCTTTCATATATGATAATTCTTCATATGTCATGCATGATCAATATCCTTCATATAATATGCATGCTCCCAAGAATTCATATCATTCAAGAATGTACAATGCATATCCTCCACCTCATATATATACTAGAAA
Source organism: Scilla litardierei (assembly GCA_030789695.1). Lineage (NCBI taxonomy): Eukaryota > Viridiplantae > Streptophyta > Magnoliopsida > Asparagales > Asparagaceae > Scilla > Scilla litardierei. The sequence goes on from CM061142.1 coordinate 397,197,866, forward strand.
TCATGTTCCTAAGAAGCATGCACCACATAGAAATCCAACTCATATGCATGCAACTAGGAATAGGACTCCCAAGATGTACACTATTTGGGGTCCTAAGAACACTAGTCTAAATGTTAGGAATGCTTATGTTGATTCCTACTTTCATGATGTAATTAGAAATAGTAACTATGTTGGGAAGCGGAAGTCCACTTGGACTTGGCTTCCAAAGGGCTAATCCTCTTGGACCCAACAAACATTGGGTACCATAAGCTTATGGTATATTATATAGGTACCCAAGAGAAAGAAGAAGAGCAATAAATGCCTTATTAGCTCTAAAGGGAAAGGATGGATTCTTGATAGCGGTTGCTCCAAACACATGACGGGAGATCCCTCATTGCTCTCCGAAGTGATTAGCATCAAAGATGGTGCAACGGTCACTTTTGGAGGTAATCAAAAGGGAACCATCATTGGAGTAGGTATCGTTGGTAATCCTTCCAAACCCCTAATTACTAATGTTTATCTTGTTAGTGGTTTATGTCACAACCTCATTTCCATAAGTCAACTTTGTGACAAATGTTATAAGGTTAACTTCGGAGAAGGATTGTGTACTATTGTTGATTGTGATTCAAATGTTTTATTTTCCGGTATTAGGCGTAAAAATATTTATTATTTAAGCTTGCCTAAAACCGTAGAACATTGCTTAGTTGCTAACACAAGTGAACAACTATTATGGCATCGCCGTTTTGGTCATGTTCACTTCAAGCACTTATATAAGTTAGCTAAGCATGATCTAGTCAAAGGTTTTCCTAAGATTGCTTTTAATAAGAAAAACTTTTGTGATTCATGTCAAAGAGGTAAACTAAGTAAATCTTCATTTAAGCTTAAAGAAGGGATTACTTCTAAGAGGCCCCTAGAACTTCTACATTTAGATTTGTTTGGACTAGTTGTTTAGGTAATGCTTATTATGGACTAGTTGTCGTTGATGACTTTTCTAGATTTACTTGGGTTTCATTCTTAACTAATAAGAATGAAGCTCATGAAGAGTTTACCAAATTTGCAAAAAAGATTCAGAATCTTTTAGGATCCACCATTATCACTATTCGTAGTGATCATGGAGGAGAATTTGAGAATGAATCTTTTACTAAGTTTTGTGATGACTCCGGGATAACTCATAACTTTTCCTTTCCTCGTGCACCACCACAGAATGGTGTTGTAGAAAGAAAGAATAGGACTCTTATTGAGTGTGCTCGCACTATGCTCTATGATAGTCATTTAGGACTACAATTTTGGGCAGAAGCGGTGCACACGGCATGTTATGTGCTCAATAGATTCCTAGTGAGACCCCGAACAAACAAAACTTGTTTTGAGTTGTTTTACGATAAAAAGCCTCAAGTGAAATAATTTCGTGTCTTTGGTTCAAAATGTTTTATAAAGAACACCTTTGGTAATTTAGACAAATTTGAGCCAAGATCCGATGAAGGAATCTTTGTTGGATATTCCACATGTAGCAAAGCCTACCGGATATACAACAAAACTTCTTCAACGATTGAGGAATCACTTCACGTATCGTTTTATGAAGATTTTGATTTTCCTCATGTTGATGATGATAATGTAGACATTCTTTGTGATTCTCTTAATAATGTCAAGATTAATGATAATATTGTTGAGACTAACACTTCTAACGAAGTTGTTGAAGTTGTTCCTAGTGATCCAGGTTTACCCAAAGCTTATCCAACCGTTCGCAACTATCCTCATAACCAAATCATTGGAGATATTGGTGTGGGTGTTCGAACGAGATCAAGAATTGAAGAATTCTCCCATTGCGCATTCATCTCTACCATTGAGCCAAAGAACATTCAAGAAGCTTGTGAGGATAGTTCTTGGATATTGGCTATGGAAGAAGAACGAGCGCAATTCGAGAGAAATGAAGTTTGGGAACTTGTACCTCTTCCAAGTGGTCACCAAGCTATTGGGACCAAATGGATCTTCAAGAACAAGACGGATGAAAACGAGGTAATCATACGGAACAAAGCAAGGTTAGTAGCTCAAGGCTATCGGCAAGAGGAAGGTATTGATTTCGAAGAATCCTTTGCCCCCGTAGCTAGATTAGAAGCTATTAGGTTCCTTTTATATTTTGCATCCCATAAGAATTTTAAATTATTCCAAATGGATGTTAAAAGTGCATTTTAAATGGATTTGTAAATGAAGAAGTCTATGTTTCTCAACCTCCCAGTTTTATTCATGAGAAATTTCCAAACCATGTTTTCAAACTTAAGAAAGCGTTGTATGGATTGAGACAAGCTCCTAGAGCTTGGTATGATCGCCTTAAGACCTTTCTTTTGAATTTAGGTTTTAAAATGGGAGAAGTTGATTCTACACTTTTCATTAAAGATTATGAAAATGACATTCTTTTGATTCAAGTTTATGTAGATGACATTATTTTCGGTTCTACTAACTTTCATCTTTGTCAAGAATTTTCCAAATCTATGAAGGATGAGTTTGTGATGAGCCACATGGGAGAGCTCACCTACTTCCTTGGATTGCAAATTCGACAAATGGAGAATGTCACATTCATACATCAGACAAAGTACACAGGGGAGCTTATTAAGCGATTCGGGATGGAATTGTCTTCAAGCAAACGGACTCCCATGAGTACTACTACACATCTACACAAGGATGCAAGCGGAAAAGATGTAGACGTTCGTCTATATCGAGGTATGATCGGTAGCTTACTTTACTTAACCTCTAGTAGGCCCGATATCATGTTTTCCATATGTATTTGTGCTAGATATCAAGCAAGACCTAAGGAGTCACACTTGATTGCGGTTAAACGAATATTTCGTTATCTCAATCAATCCCTAGATTATGGGTTACTTTACCCTAAGTCTAGCACATATGAGTTAATCTCATATAGTGATGCCGACTTTGCCGGATGCAAGTCCGACAGGAAAAGTACTAGTGGCACATGCCATTTCTTAGGAAATTCCTTAGTTTCTTGGTTCTCTAAGAAACAGAATTCGGTGTCATTATCCACGACTGAAGCGGAATATATTGCCGCGGGTCTTGCATGTGCACAAGTTCTTTGGATGAGACACACTCTTAGTGACTATGGTGTCAATTGTGATACTTGCCCTATCATGGTTGATAATCAAAGTGCTATTTGTCTTTCCAAGAATCCGGTACACCACTCCCGTACCAAACACATAGACGTGAGACACCATTTTATAAATGATCATGTAGCTAAGAAGGACATCATCCTAGAGTACATTGAAACCCAAAAACAAATTGCTGATATCTTCACTAAACCTCTTAAAGAAGATTCATTTGTGAGGTTGCGTGGAGAATTGGGAATTATGGGTGAATCTGAAATCTAGAAGCTCAATTTTCATGCTATAACTCCTTATTGAGCTCATATATATTTGATTGTCTTTCTTCATATGCTTTATTGTTTTATGAGATTAAGAAAGGCAATTGTGACTTATTTGATTTCATGAGTTTTCAAAGTTGATTGGAATAATTTGTGTTTCAATAGATTTACTGTTTTCATAATGATTGTAAGATGTATTTGTTATTAGAGTATAGGTCCTTGGGTGAGTGTTCTTATTCTCTGGAATTCTATCTCACTATGCATTTTTGGACCAGGACAGACGACTGTGTTTATTTTGACAGTCGACTGCCCTACTCTATATCCTTCATATGAAATTTGATATCTTTCGCTCAGCCGACTGTTGACTGTTTTACAGTCGACTGTTAATGTAACAGGCGACTGCAATTTAGTCATCAGGCGACTGTACTCTCTGTCGAACTTTTTACAGTATTCTCTGTTTTTCTTGTGATCTGTATTAATTCTCAGCCAGCCGACTGTTGAGTATATGTCAGTCGACTGTCCAGCGGACAGGAGACTGCATTTTACTTGCCAGTCGACTGCCCATCTTTCTGAGAATTAATTTTATCACTTCTTACAGTCGACTGACTTTTGTTCTCCAGTCGACTGTCTCATGCTGTGTCGGTTCATTTGATTTGATCCGAGCCGTCGATTTTTTGATCCAACGGCTCAGATTGATTTTCCCTAATTTATATTTGAAATTCAGTACGCAATAATGAATCAAAAGATCAATACAGCAACACACAGCAAATAGAGACACACAAGACTTAGTAACGCAGTTCGGTGCGCACACCTACATCTGCGGGACCACGCCAAGAAAAATAAAATACTTCACTATGAAAATCAGAGAATACAAACTCTAATAACCATGCTTCTATAAGGAAGAACACACTCTCCCTTGATACAAACCGTGGGGGGGTGATCGCAATCAACCCCGTGAAGTATTCTTGGCAAGCTCCCCTTGCCTGCAAGCTCCCCTTGCACCACCGACTAGATCAACTCCCTTGATCCTACGTGCGTAGTCGTCGGCCTCCCTCCCGGAGTAATCTCCTCGAACTTTTTCCACGCAAAAGTCCATACGTAGCCGCCAAACGCTCCGAACCCTAAAATCCAGAAGCACCACAATCTTCGATACAATCCGCACACATGCAATCAGATCTTGATTCGGTTCATCAACAGTAAAACCCGCAACATCTCCAACAAGAAGGAGATCCCGGAAGATCCGCAGGCAAAAGTTGCTAGGATATTGATCGGCGAAAATCTCTCTCCAACTGTTTCGCAATAAGGTAACAAGAGATATACAGCCGATCAAATCTATAACAGTTAATAACCTCCATAAGTACATGATCAGTTAGATAAGGATATAAAAGATTACGTGAACGCCAGTCGCACATCCTTTTGGGCACTCAATCGATGTAAATAGACTTAGCATGTTGAACATCCTGGTACAAAAAACTGTTCTACAATTCATCCAACAACCTAACTGATTCGATTCTCTTCTTCATACGGCAGTGGCTCAGATGCAACAAAACGTATAACAAACTATCCAACATTCCCCAGATAACATGTCTAAAAACTTCAGGAAGCAAAGAACTAGAGACAATTAGCAGAGTGCCACATATGACAAGACCACATACATGAATATCAAGGATAAATCCTAACAATATTCAATCGACGCGATCATTTCACCTCGACGATTCTCTCTCCTACGCATCGACCATTCAACTTCCCGCTCGATTGATGCTCTCTCTCTCTCGCCGTAAATCTTGCTTCCATGCGTTCGTAAATCTCGAGGAGTCACCGCCTTTTATTCTGCCACTCAACAAGGTTAGGTCCATTGTGTCTAACTCTGTCTTCTTAGGGTTTGTTCCTTTTGTTTCTTGCCCTAGCCCCGTGCTCGGCTATGGATCCCTTCGATCTTTTCTTCCCTAAGGACTCTCTCAATTTCCTCAATGAGCCTGTTCCTTCACCAAAACCTGATCCGGCTCCCTCTTCGCCTCAATCTTCGGGCGAGCCTCTTCGTATCTCTGTCGGTGACCCTATCCCATCCGTTGATACTAATGAACATTCTTCTCGGGCTGCTGAGCCTCCTTCTCGGTCCACAGAGTTTCTACTTCGTCAGCTGGACGCTCGTCTCTGTGCTCTGGAAATGCTGTCTGTCTCCCTCGATGAGAAGCTTTTGCTTCTGCTTAAGCTTCAGCTTATCTCTTGTAAGCATCGTGCTTGTCCTGTTCCTCCCGAGCTTCGTGACCTGTTCCCTACCTCTGAGAACACTACTCCTGCTTGTGTTTCTCCACCTCCTGGCTTCACACCAAAACCCCATGTGTCTTCGACCTCAGCTGTCCAGAATCCTCCTCATGTTCCTGTTGGTTCATCTTCTGTTCGTGTTTCGTCTTCCAATAGGAAGCCTCCAGCTTTTCCTACTCGTCGCTCTGCTCGGCTTTTGTTTCGTTCTTCCAGCCGTCCGTCGGGCCCCTCAGTAATTCAGATCGACTGAGGCTGCTGCTGATGCTGTTCTGTTCACTCACCTGAAGACCCTATTACTTATTTTGTGGGGTCTGCTTTTGCTTAGGATGAGTGATGATATATGTTTTGTCGTTGTATGATGGATGATGATGTATGTGATACTTTTATATATGTGTATTGATACAGTCTTTGATGTTGTCATGATGTAGCTATTTTTTTGTTGCTCATGATGTATCTTTTTGGGATGGCCATGTTGATGACCATCCGTTGATGTACTCAGCTATTTTATATTATATATGTTGTTACATCTCTCTTTTATGTCACACTATGCTATATTGATTAACGTCTATATGATATATGATATTTTTGTCTCTATGAATGTTTCACTCTTCTTGCTATGTTTTTGAGACAATACAAGAATTTGATATTGGATAATTCATGCTATTTCCTTGATGTGATGAATATGTGAAAATTATTTTCATTTCGAATATCTAAAATGTTGATATTGGATTTCAATTCCTTTACTCACACATGTTTATGATGAGACTTTATGAGTTTTTGATTCGATATATCTTTATACTCCTTGATTGTTGTTAGTTCGTATTTTAGCACTATTATTGTTGTTGTTATTTGCTCCCACCTTTTTGGATAATGCCATAGGGGGAGAGAAATAAACATACAAGATTCATGATGGATGTGCTAAGTATGTTCTAAGCTTGAATCTAAGATTTTCGATACCTTAGATTCAGAGGGAGTAAGATTACAATGAATATGGATTTTACTTCCTAGATTGCTTGAATTAAATTCATTTCTTATCTCACTCTTTTGCGTCAATTACTATATAGATGCTCTAATATTTGTTGACTAACTTGATTGGCATCTATGTAGGGGGAGTAAGTTTTCATTACGCACAACTATTTATCTTTTTGTTTATGTTTGTTTGTCATCATCAAAAAGGGGGAGAATGTTGAGTATTGGACTTCTCCCTACTTGGTGTTAATGATGAGCAAACATAAATACTTGTGACTAATCCCCTATTTTGCAGTTAATCCATTGTCTAAGCTTACTATGAAGATCAACTAGCAATGGATGACTCACAAACGTGATTGAAGGCAAATGATATGAATTGGATGATCGTAGATTGATGATTGAAGCTCCGTAAAGACTTCAAGCTCATACGATGGAAAGAAGAGATTATTCGTCAATGTAATTTTTCTTTTATCTCTTCTAGTATGTAGCTTAGAAGTAGAACTATGATGGAGCACTCACACACATCTACTTTCGGTCATAGGACATCTCTAGACCTTTGTCCTTTGATCCCAATTTAATTCTCTTTTGTTTGTGCTAGGATTGTTCATAATAGCCGACTGCTGAATAGTTTACAGTCGCCTGTCTAAAAAACAGTCGACTGCGTTTTGTTCTACAGTCGCCTGTTATGCACAGACAATTACAATGCAGTTTTTGGGTCCTCTCTGATTATCTCTCACAGGCCACTGTTGAACGTTTATCAGGTGCCTGTCTTAGCGACAGTCGACTGTGAGTGGTTCATCAGTCGCCTGTCTCTCCTTGCCCAAACTCTGTTTGATCCGATTTCTACGGCCAGTCGACTTATGCTGTATATACAGTCGACTGTATATTAGATCAGTCGACTGTCTATGCTGCAACAGTCGCCTGTCTGTAAGTCTAATCTTTGACTTAGCTCTCTGGAAATTTCTCCTATCTGTGACAGTCGTCTGTTTAAGGTTATACAGTCGCCTGTTCTGATTAACAGTCGACTGTGTTCCTTGCATCAGTCGTCTGTCCTGTATCTTGTGAGATTTCCAGTACTTCTTCTAACTTACTCTTCTCTCGGCCAGTCGCCTGTCGAAGAATGTACAGTCACCTGTTGGTTTTACAGACGACTGTCTTGGCTTCATCAGTCGACTGTCCACGTGGTAAGTTACCGTTATGAATTCTCACCTACCATTGCTGACTGTGCAGCAGTCGACTGTGTTTTGTTCATCAGTCGACTGTTGCGAGTTCAGATTATATCCGTTGAGATTTTTCTCACGGATTTCGATTGGGTTTTTGCCTAAACTGTTTTGTGGATTTGAGAAAGCTATAAATAGTGCTTCTACTATTTCATTGGAAGGTTACACACTCATTCATTGCAAAAATCCTTCAAGCTTTCTTTTCCAAAGATCAAAGCTTTCAAATCCAAAGCCCTTAGCATTTCTAAATCTGATTCTCTTGCTCTCCAACCTAGAACCAAAGATTGATCCTCTAGGAATTTGGTGCAGTCAAGAGAAAGGGCTTTCCTCCTCTCTTCCAAGAGAGTTCTTCAACACACATCACACTTCTCCTTCAAGTTCTACTTCAAGGCATAGGTGATTGTAAGTGTTGCTTTCAGATTTCATAACTTCATTATTTGAATTGTGCTCTCGGTTGTGAGAGTGGTTTTTGCTTGCTCCCTGGTTGTAGGAGTCAAGGTCATCGATTGTCTTCGATTGCACTTGTAGGGTTGCTACAAGTGAGTTTTAAGGAAACCTCAAGTTAGGGTTCTAACTTGAGTATCCGGTGGTATCCGGGTGGTAGGGACGTAAGATTACCGGGATCAAGTCAGGAGTTGACTTGGGTAATCCGAACCCTTGAAACATAACTGCGTTTGCGTGTGTTTCTCTTTGGGTTGTTTTCTATTCCGCACTATTTGTTGGATTGCATTTTATTTGGCGTAAATTCCTATTAAATTTGCATAAACACTATTCAACCCCCCTTCTAGTGTTTTCCCCATAGACAGGATCCTTACAGGGCGGATGGTGGCGGTAGGGATGGTCGGAACTCGTGCGGGGGGTCGGTACGCATGTGACGCATGAGGCTCTGAAGGAAAGGCAGGTCACAATCGACCACCTCTTGAGTTACCGGACCACCATAATATCCTGCTAGAAGGACCATGGCGCCAAAGCGGTCTTCTTGATCATAGTCACGAAATGTAATCTCAAATTCTGTGTCTCCTATGTAAAGGGGTCCGGAGGGGCGTGGGGGGGGGGGGGGGGGATGGTGGTGCAGGGGTGGCGGTGGATGAATCGGTGGCGGTGGTGGCTCGGGTGGTGGAGCGTGTGCGACGAGTGCTCCGGGTAGGCCTAGGGTTGGATGTGCCGGTGTTGGCGGGTCTAGCACGGCGTGGAGGCATTATGTAGGAGGATGAAAATAATGATGAAATAAGAAAAGAAGGGGGGCGAGTTTACCGACTTGAAAAAGATGGCGTTTTGTTTTGGTGTCGTGGTTGTCGGAGGTTCGAATTATCCCCAAGCTCTTCAAAGATGTATCCTTGTTGTTAAGCAATTCGAACCTGAAACAGAAACAAGGTGGGCGTCGGTATTTTCAGACAAGGGGAGCAGCGGATGCAATTTGTAAAGAACAAATGCTCGGTTGAATGTTAAACGATTGGAGGCGGCCTCGTGGAGGGAAGGAACGGCTCCAAGAGAGATGGTGACGGCTACGAGGAGGGCAGGAGGGTTTGGCCGAGCAAAGAAGTCATCTCTGATTCGGCAACGACATTTAAATTGGCGTAGATGGTCCGGTCGTAAGGCGCAGCGGCCCGCTCTGCAGCGAGGAGTGACTCGGACCGAGTCAATGGGTCGCTCGGTCGGGTGAGATGGCGGGGAGAATGACTCGGTCCGGGTCAGAACTTGCTCAGGTCGAGTTACAATTACCTTGCCCGGTTCAACAGAGTGACAATTTCTTCTCAATTCTAAGCCCCTGTAAAACTCGACCGAGCAAGATGTTGCTCGCGTCGAGTCAAGTCTTGCTCGGGCCGAGTCAAAAATACTCTGCCCGGGTTGGCAGAGTGACATTTTTCACCAAATTCTTCAGCCTGTAAAACTCGACCGAGTATATAGCAGCTCGGGACCAGTCGAATTCAGCTCGGGCCGAGCATTGATCTACTCGGACCGAGCTGACATTGTGTTATCCAATCCATCTTTTCGTATCTGTTTCACTCGACCGAGCAGATGGCTGCTCGGTCGAGCTGCCTGTGCCTCTTTGCCAACTTCCTGGGATGCCTCCTGATGTACCACACCTTCCTCCTACTGACAGGTCTGTGTATCCAACCTGCACAGACTGTGAATTCATCAATCCTAGGATGATTTTCAAAATTTTATTTCTAAAATATGTAACTAGAGTAAGAATCTGGAAAAAGAAGATCAAAAATCCAAGAAATTGGGTTGCCTCCCAATAAGCGCTCGTTTTTAGTCGCGAGCTCGACTCCCTTTAGTTTATCAATTGTCGTTAGGGAATCCCTCGAGGAAGTATGTCTCCTCCGTTCCCATAGGTTCTCCGGCTCTGTAGGGTTTAATTCTTTGACCGTTGATCTTGAATTTTCCGTTCTTTTCCTCGAGCTCGACGGCGCCTTATGGAGATAAGCTCACTATCTTGTAGGGACCGGACCATCTCGATTTTAGCTTCCCGGGGAAAAGGCGTAGCCTCGAGTTATATAGAAGTACTTGGTCACCGACATCATGGCGAACAACCGTGATGTTTCTATCGTGGTATGCCTTGGTTCTTTCCTTGTATATCTTCGCATTTTCGTAGGCATGGTGCCAAATTTCGTCCAACTCATTGCAATGAAAGGCCTGTCGGGTAGCGACGCTTTGGTAGTCAAAATTCATTTTCTTTATCGCCCATTATGCTCTATGCTCCAATTCCACCGGAAGATGGCAAGCCTTTCCATAAACCAGCCTGTATGGAGTTGTGCCGATGGGGGTTTTAAACGCAGTGCGGTAAGCCCAAAGTGCGTCGCCCAGCTTGTGCGACCAATCCTTCCTTGAGGCGTTGACCGTTTTTTCCAGAATGCTCTTTATTTCTCTATTAGAAACTTCCACTTGGCCGCTGGTTTGAGGGTGGTAAGCGAGGGCGACCTTGTGATGAACCCCATACTTTTTCAACATCGCCTCAAATTTCCTTTCAATGAAATGACTCCCTCCATCACTTATAATCGTACGGGGGACTCCGAAGCAGGGGAAGATGGTGTTCTTGAAAAACTTGGCTACTATCCTCGCGTCGTTTGTCGGGGTGGCTATGGCTTCCACCCATTTTGAGACGTAATCAACAGCAACTAAGATATACTTGTTGCCGTTACTCGATGGGAAAGGCCCCATGAAATCGACACCCCGGCAGTCAAATAGTTCTATCTCCAGGATGCCGTGGAGAGGTGTTTCATTCTTCTTCGTGATATTCCCCGTTCTCTGGCATCTGTCGCACTTCCTTATATACTCATTGGCATCCCTGAATATGGTGGGCCAGTAGAATCCACTTTGAAGAATTTTTGCCGTGGTTTTGGTGACTGCAACGTGCCCTCCACATGGTTGATCATGGCAATGGGACATGATGGAATTTGCTTGTTCTTTTGGTATACATCGTCTGATGATCCCATCGGGGCATGTTCTGAACAAATACGGGTCGTCCCAAAAGTAACTCTTGGCATCATGTAGGAACTTCCTCCTTGAATAAGTTGCCAATCCATGCGGAATTATCCCACTCACCAAATATTTCACTATATCGGCGTACCAGGGAGCTTCAGAGGTACCTGCAACGAATAGTTGTTCACCGGTGAACGAATCATCAATCGGTAAGCTGTCGTCCCTGTGCCTCTGAATAAGCAGTGACAAGTGGTCTGCTACCACATTTTCTGCTCCCTTCTTATCCTTGATCTCAATGTCGAACTCTTGGAGCAGAAGTATCCAACGTATCAGACGTGGTTTAGCATCCTTCTTGCTTAGCAGGTATTTCAATGCCGCGTGATCCGTGTGGATGATCACCTTGGACCCCAGAAGGTAGGATCTAAACTTCTCTATAGAATAGACTACGACTAGTAGCTCTTTTTCCGTGGTGGTGTAGTTCTTTTGGGCATCGTCCAGGGTTTTGCTAGCGTAGTATATGGCATGGAGCTTCCCTTCCTTCCTTTGGCCAAGCACAACTCCCACTGCTTGGTCACTAGCATCACACATAAGCTTAAACGGCAGAGTCTAGTCTGGCGGCTGTATGATCGGTGCCAAGATGAGTGCTTCCTTCAACCTGTTGAAAGCTAGCATACAAGCATCAGTAAACACAAAAGTGGCATCCTTAGCCAGGAGCTCTGTGAGGGGGCGGGCAATATTGGAAAAATCCTTTATAAAACGTCGGTAAAAACCGGCATGCCCTAGAAAGCCACAGATACCTTTGAGGTTAGTGGGGGGTGGCAAACTTTTGATAACCTCAACTTTGGCCTTATCAACATCAATTCCTTTAGAGGTAATGACATGCCCAAGAACCACTCCTTCTGTCACCATAAAGTGACACTTCTCCCAATTCAAAGTGAGATTGTTGTCTTGGCATTGTTCCAAGACTTTGGACAAATTATCTAAGCAGCTATCAAACTCGGTGCCATAGACAGAAAAGTCGTCCATAAAGACCTCCATGATATTCTCGATGAAATCAGAGAAAATAGATGTCATGCACCGTTGAAATGTGGCGGGTGCGTTACATAGTCCAAATGGCATTCTTCGATAAGCAAAGGTGCCGTAAGGACATGTGAATGTCGTTTTCTCTTGGTCTTCCCGATGCAACGGGATTTGGAAAAATCCGGAGTATCCGTCTAAATAGCAAAAGTATTTATGCTTAGCTAAGCGCACGAGCATCTGGTCTATGAAGGGTAAAGGGTAGTGGTCTTTCCTGGTGGCTTTGTTCAGTTTTCTGTAATCGATACACATGCGCCGCCCAGTGACAGTCCTAGTGGAGATTAATTCGTCTTTTTCATTTTTTACGACTGTCATGCCCCCCTTTTTAGGTACAACTGAACGGGGCTAATCCACTTACTATCGAAAATGGGGTAAATAATGTCAGCCTCTAAAAGTTTCAGAACCTCCTTTTTCACCACCTCCTTCATGTTGGGGTTCAACCGCCTTTGAGGCTCAATGGATGTGGCATCCTTGTCCTCAAGGTAATCCTATGCGTACAAATGGTCTCGCTAATACCCTTCAGGTCAGAGATGTTATACCCTATCACCTTTTTGTAAGATCTGAGGATTTTTAGGAGACTCTCTAATTGGGGTTCCGTGAGGGCCGCATTTACAATGACAGGATAAGTGGAATCTTCCCCTAGAAAAGCATATTTCAAATTAGCGGGGATGGGTTTCAATTCTACCTGAGGGGGCACTGTACCCCCAGAGTCTCTTGCTTGTGAGAATGACTCATCCCAGATCTCGGGTTCGGAAGGCGAAAACTCTTCATTCGCAGAATCATAGGAGGAGCAGGGAGATGATGGTGCGTCGTGGCACATATCCGCAGTTTCCACTCCCGTAGCGCACCTGTAAAAGAAGCAAGGCTGTCAGGCATGCATTCGCTGTCAAACATAAAGTCCGGAGTACTTCCCTGATTGATGCGGTTTTGAGATAGAGGTAGATTTGGGGACCCTTCATAGGCGTGCTCCTCGCATGCCGAAATCTGCAGAGGGATATCGTTATAGAAACGTAATGTATTCACCTCGTACCGCACATAAGTTCCATCGGCTATGGCAACATCATCCAGGGTGTCTGCATCATGGAAAGCGGTTGCGATGAAAACTGAGAGCTCTTGCGTAGCTGGGTCGTCTATAGGAAATTCAACTAGGCCATGGGCCCATACGTCAGCTACCACGCTCTCTAAAATCTCAAGCATCTGAGAGTTATGTAGTGATTCCAAGTGATGAGCTTCTCCCCAGTAGGCATCAATAGGTGGAGCCTCAATGGGTTGAAGGTACATTACGTTCTCTTCAAAGCTTACTTGAATATCATCTTCAATTGTACCTGCATCAGAAACCTGACTCATTAAATAATCCATGACTAGTTGCTGATTTGCGTTACCTGCAACATAGGTTCCTGAGCCAATAAAGCGAACTGCATCGATCAGTTCTCTAGCCGCGCATCCAACCATGGACTCGTCCATGCGCGTGTCTTAGAAGCCAAGTAAATGATAGGGAGAGATACTGAACTCCTCTGAGTCCCTATCAGAGTCACAGATCCACTGCACTTGCATTACCGTCTCCATTGTGCCTGATTGGTGAGGAGATAATGGCAAGCTGGAGGGGGATGTTAGTAGCAAGGCAGATAAGATAGAAAAAGAGTGAAAATGGCGGAAATGTGAGAGATGATCAGAATGCTAGCAAAATTCACAAAGATAAAAATAAACTGAGATAAGATCACTATTGCCGTCCCCGACAACGGTGCCAAAAACTTGACACACCCTCAATTTACACCTAGGATCCACCTGGCGGTGTCACGATCACCAGGCATGATATAGCTCCTAGGCTACGACTTCAGGTTCAATCCGCAAGCGGACGGTGTCGAGTTATAGTATATAAGACAGTCGAATCCCACAGGGACGGTGATAGTGTCCGTGGTAATCTCAGTCTATTTCTAAATCTAGAAGTAATGCAGCGATCGAAGGGAAAGGTTTGGGTTGATGGTTGTTGTTGTGTAATATAATAAAAGGAACTAGGGCTTTAGGGATCACCGCTAGGATCGTTGGGGTCGGTGTTGAATAAGTTCCTCACATCGCATTAAGGCTAGGGAATTAATCCTCCAATTCGTACCACTCGCGTGGATTAGAATTGCGGGGTATTTCGGTGGCTCTCGTCGATGCAATGGCGGTAGCCATCGACGTAGCGATATAGTTCGCCGATGGATCCCCTCAAGGCGCGAGCCGGGCATGGTCACGTGCCTTGGTTGGATCCATCGATTTCCCTTTTCGAATCCCTAGATACCCCTTAAGAACATCAATTCCACAGACCGTGGGCATGATCTCAGTATGGGTTATCTACGGATTCGGTAGGATCTACCGAAATACAACCCTAGATCCCCAATTTGATGTAAGGATCCATATCTACATTTTTCCCTAAAATCCTAGGGTTCACCCATCAGCCCTAGAGAGAATCTACTCACTCATGGTGATCAGAACGCACAAAAATATAGATTTCGCGTAGGAAAACATTTTGTTTACAATAAAAGAATTTAGGGCTAAAAATTACTTACAACGAGAACGAACGAAGAACGAATCCAAAGAATAACAGAAAGCAATAATCTTCAATTAACAATCCAGAGTTTGCTACAAAAATTAATCCAAAAATCCTTACAAGAAAATCTCCCAAAGCTCCCCTCCGAAATCTCCAAAACAAAACTCAGAATTAGATCCACTACGCTGAGCCCGCAGTCGCGAGCTTCAGCCGCCCAAAATCACGCACATCGCGCGTTCAAAAATTCTTCCAAAAATGCCCCAGGAAGTGCCGGTCGAGTAGGTGACTCGGCCCGAGTTGGAGCTGCTCGGCCAGTGGTTCGGCCCGTGTCGCATGTTGCTCAGGCTCAGAATGGGTGACTCGGGCGACAGCTCGGGGTGTGCTCGGGGGCCTACTCGGGGTGTGTAATCAGCTGAGCTGCTCGGCTCGAGTCCGCCATATCCACTGCTTCTCAACATGTCACGGCTCGGCCCGAGCTGCAAGCTGCTCGGGTTGAGCATTTTTTGGGAAAGTGATGATGCTGCAGCAATGGCCTCTCTCTCTCTATGCTCTCTCTCTTTCTTCTCTTCCTTCAACAGATCCGAGAACATGGCGAACTACTCCAGAGCCCTACCATCAGGCTCATGAGCACGTCCGATGTGTCCATACCCAGGCGGGGGTCCAAATCGCTCCAAAATCCCTGAAAACTCAAAATATACTATGAAACTCGAAATATCGTCAAAAATACCAAAATCGCAGTAAAAAGTGGGATTTGGGCACGGGGATGACATGCAATGCGATGGAAATATGATATGAAAATGATGTAAAATATGGACACATCAAGACGCTCAGCCTCTGTGGGAGGCCGAGACGCAGGTAAGGTCGAAGAGGATGGAGCAGAAGTGGTGGCAAGCAACGAGGTGGGCAGAGAGGTCAGTGACACAGACGTGGATACAGACGTCACTACACTTTCAGAGAATACAGCGGTAGTGGAGACAGTAAGGTCGACGACTGGGGAGGTCGTGAAGTGCGAAGGAAAAGACTCTCTAGGGGTTGAGAACAAGAAAGAAGAAAGGGTCTCCACTGCGGAGGCAAAAGAAGGCTCGCCGCTCTCAACTATGGTGGGGGACGCTCGGGGCTCACGGTGGAAATTGGATCTATGGAGATAGGCACAGTGGTGGTGGTGGTGGTGTGGGTGGACTCAGCAAAAGTGCTCCCGACACTAACAGACGTGTGGACAGAGGTGTCGGGAGGTGCAGACAAAGCATGTGCAGGCTAGGGTATCACATGGTCAAGGGGTGGAAGGAGGGGCTCCTGCTGAGCACCCTCAGGCTCAAGCACGTACGTGGCGGGGATGAGGAGATCCGTCACTGGAATCTACTCTCCGCCAATGGGTCTAATATGCGTCCGAGCAGGGCTCGGTAGAATCATATAATCGGCGCTGTGGGGACCGTGCAGCCACACCCAGTGATGTTGACCATGAGGACGAAGCATCCTCATCCGGGCCATAACATCCATGGAAAGAGAAGTGGGGCCCGGGGGTCTCAGCAAACCAGCAGGGAGGTCAACTCCGCACAAAAGGGCCAAGAGGGTAATCAGACCGCCACAGCAGATGGGCGTCCTGGCGCCGACAGAAATAATGATGTGGTCGATGTACCAACTGGCGATATCAATCTCTACGACGGGGACCAAAACGTCACCTCCTCGGTCGAAGGCCCGCGATCGTGTCATCGCGTAGAGCATGTAGAGCTCTAGTGTTGACATCGTCCCCGGCTCATACCTCGCAAGAAAAGTGGTCGCCATAAGGCGCTGCAATGCAGAGGCATGGGTGGAGGATCGCAGAGGCCTTGGCCCGACTAGGGTCAAAGGCGAGGGGAGAACCCGTGATACATGTCCAGAAAGCGTGGGTGTCGAATGATGAGGGTGGGACGTGGGGCTGTATGCTTGGTCAGGGTCCAGGACAGCGGGCCACTGGAAGAACGCTCTAAGCATATTAAGAGTGACCTCGCACTCTCGATCCATCAGATGAAAGGAGCATCCTCCAGGGGTCCGGTCAATAGAGCTAAGGACCTCTAGTGTCGGGCGGATATAAGTGTCCGCCGACACCGACAAGAAATCACGCCACCCTACGTTGTCATACAACTGGAGTAGCCCCTCCAGTACCCCTAGGTGCTCAAGGTCAACAAGGTGTGCAAACCTAGTGGGTACGATCGAGCGATGGGAGATATGCTCAAATCTGGCGTGCTGGGCGTCGTCTCTGAACGTGATCCCCATCGCATTGAACGCGAGGGCGGGCTGTGCCTGTGGTGCCCTAGCGAAAGAGGAGCCATGATCGCCTGACCTCTTCCGCTTGGAAGCGGGCTCCCGAGTGCGCGGCCTAAGACATGGGGGCATAAAGCCCGCGAGGCGTGCCCACCCAAATGAAATGCGAAGTGCTATATTATGGAATGAGTATACCTGAGCACGATGCGAGAGGAAAAAGTGAAGTGTGCAAAGAATCGTCTCCTCCGCGGAGCCCTGAAGTGTCCTGTATCTCCCCCAAGCTCCCCGAAGCTAGCATGAAAAACAAATAATCAAATCAGCGATGTATATCAATATATATGGGGGGAGATGGGGTATAGTAGATATATATAGAATTAATTTGAATTTTGGGTGCAATGGGCTTACGGATTGGGAGAATGGAGAAGAAATATGAGTTTTAGGGGGAAATGTGGGGTTTGCGGCAAAGGGACGGCGGCGCCGGCGGTGTGCGTCGGCGGCGAGCCGTCGGTGACCGGTGTGGCGGTCGACGGCGAGTGGGGGGGGTGCGGTTCGGCCGAAGGGGGACGGATTCGGGCGGAGGGAGTCGGAATGGCTCGGGCACAGCGGGCAAAAATTGGGAAATTTTAGCGCTTCGGGATTCGTGCAGCGCCCGCTGGGCTTATATAGTTGGTTCACTCGGCCGAGTGACGCGTTCACTCGGTCGAATGGCTCGGCGTTAAATTTTTTTCAAATTCTCCCTATACTTACGACTTGGTCGAGTAACTTTTCCCATTCGGCCGAATGGACAAGTTCCACTCGACCGAGTGGCAAGGCCACTCAGCGATTATGAAGCGTGCAGGGTATCAGATACACTCAACCGAGTAATATAGTCATTCGGCCGAGTGGCAATAAACTATGTAAATCACAGAAAATAACAGAGAGTTGGTTTTGTCGGATCTTCCCTGATCGGTACCCTACTCGGCCGAGTAGAGTCTTCACTCGGCCGAATGAAAAGTTCATTCGGCCAAGTGGCTAGCTGTTTTCTGCATCGACTCTCTATTTTCATGCCTTTTTCTGTTTTTCTCATCCCTGTCCGTTTCTTCCTCCTCCTGGGGCCTGAGCACATTCCTGGAGCGCTCACCCTTGCCATGGTCATCCTCCATAAGAATGATTTCTCGTTCTCCATCTCCTGTCATGAAAAATAAAGCCCGTTGTCACGATTTTTATTGACTCTAGACTCTAAACACTAAGAAAAATCTAAAATAAAAAAAGAATTCAACTAAAAAACAAAGTAAAACCGTCGGGTTGCCTCCTGACAAGCGCTCGTTTAAGGTCTTGAGCTCGACCCCTTAAGATGTTCGTTTAGTGCTCGATATTCGGCGCATGTGAGATGCGCCCGTCAAACTTACCGGGAAGGCCACTTGGATTTAATTGTTGTTATTCGTGGGCATTCCTCGGCTTCCCCTCATCATGGATAGTGTTGGGGGATAAGTCCCCCAAGCTAGAGCTTGTACCATTCTTTTTCTTCACCGGTGATGATACTTTCTTATCCGACGGAGCTTTCTTCAAATTATGGGCAGTGGAGAGCTTACATAGCTCCCTAATTCTCGTGACATCAGCGTCGTCTTCTTTGTCATCACCCATAGAGTCATCCGGAGGGTCCTCCAACTTTTCTCCATCGCTAGAAAATTGACCTTCTTCAAGGCCGTCATTATGCAAGGCACCAATGGAATGTGGTATAGCTTCATCAATCACCTCATCGAGGAGGTCCACGTAGTCCACCTCCTCTTGGTAGGGCATATGCTTCATTGCTTTAGGGATATGGAGCTCCACCTCGACGTTTCTGACATTCAAATACAAGGTGCCCTCTCTCACGTCAACTATCACGCCGGCGGTGGCCAAGAAGGGGCGTCCAAGAATTAGCGATGTATCGCCTTCCTCCTTGATGTCCATGACTACAAAGTCACATGACAAGAAAATTCCTCCCGGTACTTGGAGCGGAATGTTCTCCGCAATTCCTACCAGCCTAGTGACCCGACCATCCGCTAGTTATATCCTCATATCTGTAGGCTTCAAGTCGGTCACCGTATTCAATTTCTCAAACATACTTAGGGGCATTAGGCTCACACTTGCTCCCAAATCTACCAAAGCCTTTTGTATCGGGACTCCTCCAAGTGTGCATGGAATGCGGAAGCTTCCGGGATCTTTGAATTTCGTGGGCTCCTTCTCCTTCCGGGTGAACCATGTTCCTTGCTCGGCGAGCATTATCTTCTCCTTTATCTTCCTTCCCGAAATCAAGTCTTTCACGAACTTGGCATATGACGGGATCTCTACAATAGCATCCAAGAAAGGTTTCTTGAGGCTCACTCCTCGCAAGTACTCAAGAAACTTGGCTAGCCGCTTCTCAATTTTTGCTCTTGCCAACCGTTGTGGAAAGTGTACCAGTGGCATGTAGGTGTGCTCCTCATGTGGCTTCTTAATTTCAGAATTTTCACCTTATTGCGGCTCTTTTAGGCACTCCTCCTCAATAGTCGGCTCCTTGTCATCCAAAATTTCTTCCATGGGCTCCTTGGTTTGAACCATGGCGGGAGTAGTGTCCTTCCTGCCCCTAGTAGTAACCGCCACCACCGCATTGATGTGGCCGGTCTTTCCCCTGTTGGATATGGAAGACGTTAGTACACCCTTGTAGGGGATGTACGAGGGAATACGGACCTCGAACGTCGCGTACACGAAGTCGTGCGCAAAGGGAATATGTTCCCTTGCGGAGAGGATCTCTAGATTGATGGGAAAGTCGCATTATATGTGCATAAGTGCATGCGACATATGGCTAATAAAGGGGTAATATCTTAAGCTTATATTGTACCATGCATATGGTACAACTTAAGCTTATAATATGCCATGTACGATGGTACACCTTAGTTAAATTGTTCCAAAGGAACAATTGCTCCTAAAATAACTACCTTGGGGGCTATAAATAAGACCCAAGGGTTAGCCATTTTGCTTACACTTTTGCATGGCATTCTTGCATGCATTTTCATTCTAGCGAAGCTCTGCCGAAATACTTCCTCTCCCTTTATCCAAGTTCTTAATCTAAAAGTAGAGATTTAGATTGTGGATTTAGTAGCCTTACTCCGTTCGTGAGAAGACTCGATCCGTCGTGGCGAATCCGAAGGCGAAGTTCGTAGACTACCGTGCCGCATACGCAAGCGTAAGTCTAAACTTCATTTATCGATCCTAACTCTGTTTTGGCAGGATCCTACATTGGTATCAGAGCCATACGGGTTCGCCCCGGTCAAACCGCCATCCCGTCGAAACTATGAACGAGTCGTTGTCTTTTTCACGAATGGGTATCCTACCATTACGGATATGGTAGGAACGCTTCGTGACGGAGAGAACGCAGCGGTTGTTCTTTTCACGTTAGGGTCTCCTATCATTACGGATATGGTAGGAACTCTCCGTGACGGGAAGAACCGACCGTTCACGTAGTATGTTATTTTTCTTTTTTTGGCACACGGCCATTAGAAAATAACCATTTTCTCGACGAACGGGTGCTTCATCGACGAACGGGTGCTTCATCGAGGAAGAAGGTGGTGGTTATTCCCATCGGGGAAGATGAATTTTAGTGCATGTGCACCATTGCCAAATGGGCTATGAAGGCCATGCACCCCCCTCCCCATGCGGAGGGGGTTGGCTACGGCCAATAACCACCACGGCCACCCCTCCGACGGGGTGTGCGGCAACCCCATTCAAAGGGGGTGGCCGGCCATGGCCAAAGGGGCCATGGCCGGCCAATGCCAAAATGGCCTTGGCCATGACCGGCCATGGCCGACCATGGCCAGGCCGGCAATGGCCGGCCTGCCCGGCCCTGGCAGAGGCCAGGGCAGGCGCCCTGGCCACTGCCAGGGCCTAGCCGGCCCTGGCAGTGGCCAGGGCCGGCCTGTCGGCCTGCCGGCCCTGGCAGGGGCCAGGGCCGGCGCCCTGGCCTCGGCCAGGGCCTGGCCGGCCCTGGCAGGGGCCAGGGCCAATGCCCTGGCCTCGGCCAGGGCCTGGCCGGCCAGGGCAGAGGCCCTGGCCGGCCCTTGGCCAAGCCTCAGCCAGGGCAGAGGCCCTGGCCGGGAGAAGTTGCAGACCAAAATAATTGGTCGACCAATTTGGGAGTTTTGGTCGACCAATCCGGCAGAAGGTCTTGGTCGATCGCAAACTTGCCGACTGACCCATACGGGGTGACAAAAGGCCTTGGTCAAACTCGAATGTGCCGATTAGCCCATACGGGGCTAACCACAGTGCCGACTAGCCCACACGGGGCTAACATTTTAATGAAGTTTTTCCTTGGGCTCTACTCCTTGAAGATTAGCCATAGTGCTCTACTTCATGCGAGATTAGCCATGTCATTGTGCTCTACTCTACGGAGATTAGCCAATGTACTTATGACGTTGTGCTCTACTCTACGGAGATTAGCCAATGTATTTTAAATTTTTTGAAAAAGATGTTTTCAAATAGGTTATGTCCCGTCCTTAATCAGGATAGCGCAATTTAGAATTCCAAGTCCTACCACGATCCGGCCATGGTTATCTAACCCATGGGTGTGTAGAACAGGTCTCGTGGCTTGGCAATTGTTGCGCTAAAATTCTTTGCGCAAACTCTCACCTATTCCATTTTGAAAGATATGTTTTTCAAAAGTAATTTTCCGCTGCGAAGTACTATAAGAGTACGATTGTTTGATAAGTGATGGGGGAATATTGAAGGTTGTTCTAGATGGTGATTGGAATCATAGAGACCTTTTCGATTCTAGAACAACATCTTCAATATTTTTCGAAAGTAACTTATCAAATATAATATAATTCCAAGTGGGATTTGAATTTTTAGAACTATCCAAATGGGATATTCTATTATCATTTCAAGTGGGAGTTATATTTTAAGAATTTTTATGCAATGTTTTGATCAAATCTTCGGTTTTTTGTGTCTTTTGCAGCATTTTAAAAGTAAAATGTCTTCCGCTTCAAAGAATATCGTCGCTGAGTTAAACAGAGGTGAAAAACTCAACGGCGATAATTACAAACTTTGGTCCATCAAGATACAATACGTTCTAGAGGAGCAAGAAGTGCTCGAAAGAACGTTATGATTGAACCCGAGTTGGGCACTACGGCCCAACACCGACGAGACAAGGAAGCTTTTGATGCTTGGTCTCGGAAGAACAAGATAGCGCGCATCACGTTATTAAGCAGTATGGCTGATGACATAATGCGCATCTTCCGAGAACATGACCTAGCCATGGACATATGGTCCAAGCTAGAGGAGAAGTTCGGTGGCACATCGGTGTCCAAACTTTGCTCCTTAACTATAAGGTTCGATTCATATAAGAAACGTCCAGATCATTCCATGGGGAAACATCTGCGACATATGGCGAACCTTATCTCAGAGTTAAAGGATGCAGGTCATGTGCTCACAGATGAGCAACAAATCCAAGCAGTCATACGTTTCCTACCAAATGGGTGGGATCAGATGAAGATGCATCTCACTCATAATGAGAGCATCAAGACCTTCAACGATGTTTCCAAGCACCTCGAATTAGAGGAAGAGCGGCTTGCGGCTGCCAAGCCAAGTGCAGAAGTGCACATGGTTGCTAGTTCCTCACATGGGGGAAAGAAACGTAAAGATCGTTCGAAGTCTTCTAATGAACGTAATAAGCAACCTGAGTCTACCAAGGAACCCAAACATAAGGGTGGGCACAAGAAATGGCACAAGAAGAAAGACTTGAAAAGGATCAAGTGCTTCAAGTGCAACAAGCTCGGTCACTATGCTCGTTCGTGTACGAGTGGAAGTGACGAGGTAACTTGTAATACTAGTTACATATGTGTTTCTAGTTCACTATTTCTTGTGGAATCTAATCCATTTTGGGATAATTGATTCAGGTGCCACCGACCACATAGCAAAGGACAGACGGTCCTTCGTGGAGTATCACCGGATACCCCAAGGAATGAAGTGGATCAATGTAGGAAACAACACACGTGTTGAAGTGAAAGGCGTTGGGACTCGCAAGCTAGTCTTGGACAACGGCCGCACTCTCCTACTTCATGATGTTCTCTTCATTCCATATATTCAAAGGAATATTAAAACTGTGGTCAATTAATGGGTCTTGGTTATAGTTGGTTCCTTCATGATTGTAATATGGACCTATTTTGTAATAATTCCTTTATTGGTACTGGGTTTGTATTTCAAAGGATTTACTGTAATAAGTACAATGTATGATTTCTCATGTAATGAAAATTTCCTTGTGACAAATTCTTTGACTAATGAGTCTAATATAATTTGTTGGCACACAAGGCTTGGTCATATTGGACCAACGCGTATGGATAGATTTGCCAAACGTGGCCTTCTATCAAATGTTTCAAAGGTTGAAATGTCGACCTACGAACATTGCCTTGTGGGGAAATCTTGTCACAAGCCGTTTGGAACCGGCACAAGGGCCGAGGTTCCATTACAGCTTATCCATTCGGACATATGTGGTCCGATGAATGTCAAGACAAGACGCGAAAAGTCCTATTTCAGACATATCTATTTGATATCCCACAAAAGTGAAGCTTTGGCTTGCTTTAAAAACTATATGAGTTTAGTGGAGAATCAATTAGATCGCAAGATTAAGGTCTTGCGAACCGATAAGGGGCGGTGAATATCAATCAACAAGTTTTAAGAAACTTTGTGATGAAGAAGGCATGGTACATCAGGTAACTATGCCTTATACTCCTCAACAAAACGGTGTTGCAGAAAGGAGAAATAGGACTTTAATGGAAATGGTCCGTTCAATGATGGCGCAAGCTAACTTGCCAATCACCTTTTGGGGTGATGCATTATTGACGGCCGTTTTCATTTTAAACCGCGTACCCTCGAAATCAGTTAGCTCCACTCCTTATGGGTTGTGGAACCAAAGGTCTCCTGACTTAAACATTTAGAAACCTTGGGGTTGTGCATTCTACGCACATACTTCCTCCCATAAATATGGCAAACTTGGGCCAAGGGGAAGGAAATGTATCTTTAAACGATACGCAGAAAACTCCAAAGGTTATGTTTTTTGTTAGTCAGGAAGACAATGGTGGGCTAATTGAGTTTGAGTCGAGGGATGTCACTTTCTTGGAAAACGAGTTTCCAAGACAGGGCGAGATAAGTCAGGACTTATCTCTATTTGAGATTTGTGATCAAGAAGGATTACCTCATTCGAGTGGGAGAATTCTTTGTGAAAACGAAGATACGTTTCAACCTTCACCAATGGATTATACGAATGACGATTATCATATTCCATACGGGAATAATGATCCAAGTGGGAGCAATTCTAAACGACATTTCAAGTGGGAGTGATATTAGAATTGATCTAACTTCGAGTCAACATGGACTTGAAGAATCTCAAATACGACGTAGTAGTCCTACAAGGTTGGCTCCTCTAACATTTGAGGTTGAAATTTCCGCAAACCTTTATGATTTTACTACAAGAAAATGACGAGCCTGCTATTTTCAAATAGGCCGTATTTTGCCCTGTAAAAGACAAATGGATGGAAGCGATGAAGGAGGAATTGAAATCCATGAAAGTTAACCAAGTCTGGGACTTAGTTAACTTACCCAAAGGACATAGAGCAATTGGGAACAAATGGGTTCTCAAGATTAAGCATAAGGTTGATGGCTCTATAGATAGATATAAAGCTCGCCTTGTCGCGAAAGGTTTTACGCAACAGGAAGGGATAGACTACGAAGAGACCTTCTCACCTGTTGTGCGTTTTACCTCGATTCGCCTGATTTTGGCAATGGTAGCTTGCTTAAACCTCGAATTACATCAGATGGATGTAAAGACTGCCTTTCTCAATGGAGAATTGGACGAGGAGATCTATATGGAACAACCAACAGGGTCTGTAAAAGAAGGAAACGAACATAAGGTTTGTAAACTTCGTAAGTCCATATATGGCCTTAAATAAATCCTCGAGGCAATGGTATATACGATTTCAAGAAGTTGTCTTATCAAATGGATTTTCTATGATTGATGAAGATAACTGCGTATATATCAAGAGGATTAAAAGCAAGCACGTTATTATGTCTCTATATGTAGATGACATTTTAATAACCAGAAATGACAAGGGCTTTGTGATGGATATCAAGGCTTGAATTTCATCAGTTTTGAGATGAAAGACATGGGGAAGTCACATATATCCTTGGAATTAAGATTTCAAGGAATAGTTCGAAGAAACTTCTTTCTCTTTCACAAGAGACTTATATAAAGAAGGTTCTAGAACGGTTTAATATGTAGGACTACAAGTCAAATTGATACTCCTATAAGCAGATGCGATAATTTATATCTGAAATCATGTCCAAAGAACCAAAAGGAAAGGGAAATTATGGAAAAAGTTCCATATTCCAGTGCAGTTGTTAGTCGTATGTACGCTATGATGCATACAAGACCAGACATCTGTTTTTGCCGTTGGAATGGTAAGACGTTACCAATCCAACCCAGGGCAAGAACACTGGAAAGCGGTTAAGAGCATAATGCAGTATCTTAAAGGAACTGCAGATTTGCAAAAGACTATGATAAAACCAAGAAGGTAGACATAAGGTACATATCTACGCATGAGATGATAGAGGATCAGCTTACGAAAGCGATCCCCAGAAATGTGTTTTACAAACACTTATCATCTCAAGGATTGCGTAAGAGCTGAGTTGTACCAATGTAGATTCCCATGTCTGTAAATGATCAAAATTAATAAAAGAATAAGTTCTTTTTCAAACATTGCATATGAATTTCTAAGAAATGTTTGTGTACATTTTTGAAATCTCAGCTGAATTGTGTGTATGTCGGACAGATTAAGGTTGGCTCTCTCACATGAGCAACCGCCTTATCTTATCAGATGGATAAGATAGAGATGAGACTAGTTTAAAGTCAAAATCATTAGACGAATGATTTAGAGTCGTGACTTAAACAAGATAGTCGAATGAAAGATCTGCATCATATGGATGCTTACAAAAGATCTGAGATCTGTATCACAAGGATATTTTAAAAAGGATCTCATAGGATTTTTTAAATCCTATATGTCTTATGCAGGATGAGAGTCCGGGAATATTTCATGGGTAGTAAGGGGACTCAAAAGATAGGCACTGTGGTGTCTGATCTTTCATCCGTACAACATCATTAAGACATACTCTCCCTGGGAAAGGAGTGATGTTGTAATACGTGTTCATACCACGTATGCATTTCGACCACTGAGTTAGTAGCAATAGTGTTTGCTATTATGTGAGACTCAAAGGCCATATGGGCCTTAACTCTTACCCTCAAGGACTCCAATTGGTTCCTTTAGATTTGACGAGATGATCGCTATCTTAGCGTGTTGCTAATGGGCTATGATAATTCGGCTCGGCGGGGCACGTTAGAAAAGCGAATCAAGTCAAGATCAGAAGGTTCGCAAGAAGAGGAAGATTGATTTCATATTCACATTTGGACTTTAATGATTCAAAGCTGGCCAACCAATTGTGATCCAGATGGGATTCAACTGTTGAATATAAAGTATAAGAAATGTGAAGAAATAATCTAGGGTAAAGCATGCGTTGAACTACTCAACTTTGCACCTTCGAGGTCGTTGTGTATCTCTAACAAGTGCACAACAACAGACTCTACGCGCATGACGGTCGCACGGTCTATTTCTCGGTATGATAGATGAAAGAACTAAGAGAAAGACGTTCTCTTAAAATCCCCTCAAGTGTGAGTGGGAGATGTTGGATATGGAAGACGTTAGTACACCCTTGTAGGGGATGTACGAGGGAATACGGACCTCGAACGTCGCGTACACGAAGTCGTGCGCAAAGGGAATATGTTCCCTTGCGGAGAGGATCTCTAGATTGATGGGAAAGTCGCATTATATGTGCATAAGTGCATGCGACATATGGCTAATAAAGGGGTAATATCTTAAGCTTATATTGTACCATGCATATGGTACAACTTAAGCTTATAATATGCCATGTACGATGGTACACCTTAGTTAAATTGTTCCAAAGGAACAATTGCTCCTAAAATAACTACCTTGGGGGCTATAAATAAGACCCAAGGGTTAGCCATTTTGCTTACACTTTTGCATGGCATTCTTGCATGCATTTTCATTCTAGCGAAGCTCTGCCGAAATACTTCCTCTCCCTTTATCCAAGTTCTTAATTTAAAAGTAGAGATTTAGATTGTGGATTTAGTAGCCTTACTCCGTTTGTGAGAAGACTCGATCCATCGTGGCGAATCCGAAGGCGAAGTTCGTAAACTACCGTGCCGCATACGCAAGCGTAAGTCTAAACTTCATTTATCGATCCTAACTCTGTTTTGGCAGGATCCTACATCCCCGTGGGTTTGGCTCCGGTTGAGCCGGTAATTGTTAAGTGTTTTTGTTAAGCAACGCAAGTTGCTTCGCTAGTTGTGCCACGACGGTATTGAGAGAGTCTTGTTGAGCCGTCAATCTAGCATTTATTTTCTTTTGCTCCGCCATGAATTCTTCCACCCATGATCCGATCTCGGTGGCGCTTGTGGTGGGTTTGGAGCTCTCCACCCTTGATTGTAGCCCGGTGGCCTATATGGTCTCGCTTGTTGCCTAGGCTTGTGGCGGCCCTCTCGGTTGATATTGAGGTTGTGGAGGTGGAGGTCGAGCTTGAGGTTGTTGCGATGGCGGTGGGTTCAAAGCTCCATAATTATTTGCATATGAGAAGCCCGGATGATTTCTCGCGACCGGGTTGGCCCAATAACCAGTATTCCCTGCAACATATTGGACTCGCTCTATGGCACCGTCTCCTTGCTCTCCTCCAACGAACATAACTTGAGCTTGGTCTTGCCAATCGCTCATAGTGCCTCCCGATGTAGATGTGGCAGGAGTTCCATGCGACACGGTGATCAACTTCTCCAATCTCCCCATGACCTTGTGGAGAGAGTCAAACTTCGTAGAAAGCTCCGCTACGGTCTTGGCCTCATAAATGCTTGTTGGCTTCAAGGAGGATGAAGAATGTCCTCTCTCGTCGCCCCATTGTTGGTTGTTAGAAGCCATCTCCTCTAGTAGGGCCGTAGCTTCATCCGGTGTCTTAGATTATACGGCTCCATTGGCGGTTGCATCAATGATTTGCTTGGTGCCCGGTTGGAGTCCATTGTAAAAGCTATGTACTAGCTCCCATGCTTCACTGCTATGATGGGGGCATTGGTGTTGGAGATGTTTTAAAGTGCTCCCATGCCTCAAATAGAGTCTCCCGTGGTCCTTGCTTGAAGGACATGAGTGCGCTCCTTATCTTGACGGTCTTGGATGGTGGGTACAATTTGTTCACAAAAGCACTCGCCAACTCATCCCATATAGTAAAGATCCCCTCCGCTTGCGCCCTCAACCAATATAATGCTTTGTCTCTGAGAGTGAATGGGAAGAGGCGCAGTCGGATAGCATCGATCGGTACACCGGGCATCTGAAAGGTGGCACACTTGGACAAGAATAACTGAAGATGGTAGTGTGAATTCTCGTAGGAGTTCCCATGAAATGGGTCTTGTTGCATTAGAACCACTAGTCCGGTTTTGAGCTCGAAATTCTTGTCCGCCGCCAACTCTGGCATCGCAATGGATGAAGTAGTAGAAGTAGTCTTAGGCCGTAGCCTATCTCTAATAGATATTAGCCTAGCCATGCGTGCCGTTAACTCCTCCGGTGTCTCCCGTCGGTTCATACAATTGTCCTCTATAACAAGTCTTCTCTCGGCCCTAAGCCTCCTTGCCGTACGCTCGATCTCCGGATCAAATAATATTTCTTCTTGATGCTCCTTTGATCTCGTGTACATGCACAGAGAAATAGAGCTTCGATGGAATTGTTAGCACGATAGAGGAGTAAAAAGATAGAAATAATAAAAAGAAAAAGAAATGACTAAGTAAGAAAATAAAATACTGTCGCCTCCCCGGCAACGGCGCCAAAAACTTGATCACGTCCGGATATACACCCGAAAAACGACTTGTAGTCTTACCGCAAGCGCACGGTGTAGTGGCAAGCGGGTATCAAACACAGGGAGGACAAATGCCAGTATCTTACTTTGATTATTTAGCTATCGAGAGAATAAGAATAGTTTTGGTGTAATAGTCACAATCGTTCAAATAGCAAGAAATATCAATATAATAAAAGGCATCTAAGGATATGAAATCCCCACTACAGACCGTATCTTATCCTTGTGAATCATAAATTTTATTGTTGCTAAGCTTGAATATAGGTGAACTAGTCACAACTTAATGTAGAACCAAGCTCACGCTCTCGCGCTATTACCGGTTTATAGCAACCTAGATTAGGGCCCACTCTCATGCAAACCCTAGCCTGAGCCGCTAGCGTGAAGATCGACATCATTGTCCAATGGCATCTCGAGCCCACTCTCGTGCAAACTCGAGCTACGATCTAGGTTATGATAGTTCTTATTCGTCCAATCTCTTGCAAACGAATATTAGTATAGATTTATAATTAAAAATCCTAGCTTTGGTCCAATCTCTTGCAAACCAAATCTAGAGAAATTCAATTATCAATCTAAATCGAATATCTAGGTCTTCCTATCAATTCGGATCCAATCTCTTGCAAATCCCAATCGATATGAATTCCTATCTACTCGAAATAAATCAATCACAACCTAACCATTATCAATTCTAGCAACAAATCTATAAATTCATCACAATTCAAGGATCGGGTCCATAGGGTTCATCCATACGCCCTAGAACGACGGAACTACTCACTAATCATCATGAAAATCTCAGAAATAATAGATGGAATCATAGCACAATTCATTGCAAAGAAGAAACGATTCATAAAATTGAGATTTTTAACAAGAAAGAACAAACCAATAATGTCGCCAATGATCTCCAGCTGAGATTTCTCCAAAGAATAGACGTCTAAAACCTAAAAGAACTCTCTAAAAAATAATTCAAGTCTCTCCTAAAACTAGGGTAAAAACAGGGCTTAAATACAAGCCAAAATCGTCCAAAAAATCGTGCCAAAACTGCCCTTGCGCAGCCCAGAATTCGCATTCCTAGCAGCAGTCGGAGAGGGTCACTCGGCCGAGTGACCCTTGTCACTCGCCCGAGTGACAAACCCTGTAAAAAAATAGTAACTTCGGGGGCTTCAGGGGTCCGTCGCTCGGGGTGGCTCGGCCGAGTAGTCTTCTTCGTTCGGCCGAGTAGCAATCATGCTCGGCCGAGTGGGCTTTCTTAGATTTTCCAGTAACTTCGGATCTTCTCTGTCTGAATTCCCTGTACCACTCGGGCGAGTGAGCTTTCTTACTCGGGCGAGTGGACATCCTTACTCGGCCGAGGAAACCCTGAAAATCTTCGGTGCATATCCGTTTCACTCGGGCGAGTCTGATCCTTCACTCAGCTGAATGATCTGTCTTGGTCGGCCGAGTGAGGTGCTCCTGAGCTCATTTCTTCTCCTTTTCGCCTCCTCGTCGCTCCTATCGATTTCCTTCCTCTTCCGCTCATCCTCTATCGCTGATAAGTCCTCAAATAAGCCGTGGGTGACACTCCGAAGTGTGCGAAACTCGTTTGATCTCGTTTTCACTCCAAATCGCTACATATCTCCTGAAATTCGACAAAAACAAGAAATAGTGAAAAACATTGCAATATTGTCAAATAATCGTGAAAAATGCAATATGGGCAATCAAAACGTCATGAAAACATGCAGAAAAAATATGTAAAATATGAAGTGATCAGGGGGTTGGACATGACATAAGGGAATAACCTATCATGCATCACGACAGTGGGGGATAGGCGAATGCCCTTAGGTCACACGACCTCTCCCGAGTCCCAATGAACCCAGCAACCGGTTGATTACTAGTCTAACCCTAACCTTAGTCCAATGGCCAAGATTCCCCACGCCCTAGAGCTTTTATCCCTTGATCCACACTTTTTCTATTTTCACCGATCAATCACCGATTTTATTGCATAGCTCTCACTCGAAGACTCATAAATCGATACTCACTGACCACCTCCTCGTGTTCGACCCGTTAGCGACTACACACGACCCGTGCACTGTGGTATTTTATTAACATCGTCGTTTGGGCGACGATCAATACACATAGTAAAAATAGAACCTTACCAAGATCCATGCGTGTCAAAATTGATTCGTTCAGATTACTAACCTTTGTTGACTATTCGAATGTATCAGACTTCAGGTGCTGCTCAACGAATGACCACCCTCTATCAATATCCACACACGAACGCCACGAACAGAAATTGTAAGGGTGCTAGCTCCTTCTCCGCAACTAGAGTTTCCTCCCCCCATTTGTTTTTCTAAAAAATGGCATAGATGGATTGAATGCGTTACTCACTGAAAATCCTTTATATATCATATATATATAACATCACACGTTAACCCTTTAACGTGTTTTAGTTACACGGAGATATCTTAGGGATAATATCTTAACAAGATATTATATCCGTTAACACTTTAACGTGTTTCAGTTACGCATAGATATCTTAGGGATAATATCTTAACAAGATACAATCTCTGACGGTTAAGGTATATCGCCTTATTTCGAATTTCAAATCAGATTTTAAATTTGAAATCTCATTTAAAACCCTATCTGATCTATTGCGTTCTTTATGTATGACCCAATAGGCTCATATCAAATTGGCAGCGGGCCTAATCCCATTATAAGCCTACAAGTCATAAGTGGTATCTAGTAAGACGTTATGACTACCCAATTAATATGAATGTCGTTAGCCTGATATTAACTGTAATGGCTTGTATTTTTAGACGTATTTTTAGATCGTGCGTACCAGTATTTTTCTTCAGTCATCCAGATAACTTTTCGTCCGTACGTTCTCTGCTACGAGTCGATGCGAGCGTGTCTCTGTTTTCATTTTTACCGTGTCATCATTAATTTACCATCAAGTTTAACTAAAAACTTTAACTTAATTACAATTTCCTAGTCACTTTTAGCTTTCACTAATTACTTTATTTATTTTAATAATTACAATCAAAACTTACTTAATTACGTAATTACTTTAACCCTTACCTAAACACCAAGGACAACACACACGTTTAGATAATCAGATTCCTCCCCCTCAATATTAGTCAAAAGTTACATTAATACCTATCCTAATCTTGCCTAACCTATTTGACAAAAAAATTCAATCTCTGCTTAAATTCAAACACGGCTCTTATAGTTGATGGGGCAGATACCTTCCCTTTGCTGATTTAAATCAAAGCAAACACGTGCTTCAAAATTAGTCTAAAGTTGCAATAACTTCCATCCTAATCTAATTAAGACAGTTTGACAAAATGAAAAGGGTGTCCCCTGCTTACCTTCTTAAGATGTCTTCTCCCCTGCTAAACCAACCTGCAAAACCCATTTCACCAAATTATTCTGCAGAAACAATTCTTCCCCAAAATTTGTCACCATTCCAAAATCAAACCCATCAGATTCTCAAATCCCCAAACTGAAATTCAAAATCAAAAAAACATAGCAACTTCAGATCTGAAGTTTGGAAACACAATTCAAACACAACTCCATTTAAATTTCTGATCCTTCTCTCATCTACCAACAAACTACTCCCCTCTTCTCCATCGCTTGAAGACCAGCCCCCTCCCATTGTGTGCGCCGGAGAGAGCGCCGCCGCCGGCCGGAGAACCCCCACCGCCGCTGCGCCGTGCACTGGAGCAACCAACACGCGCGTGCGCCAGCAAATCGTCGATCGTGCGCCGCCAGCAATCGCCGGGCACCGCCGTGAGTCATCGGAGACCACTGCCGGAGCCCCTCCTCTCCCGCGCATGCGTGACCCCCTCCTCTCCCTGCGTGAGTTCCCGAGCCCCCTTGGTTGCGTGACTCTGCTGCCATCAAATGAAAAAGAAAAAAAACAAGACGACAGAATAAAAATGAAGAAGAGAAGAGAGAACAGAGAGAAAGTGAGTGACAATGAGAGAGTTAAGGGGACAGCCTATAGTTAATATTAGAAAGAAGATAAGAATAGGAGGGGGGAGAGAGAGAGTAAAAGAGAGAGAGAGAGAGAGAGAGAGAGATGTTTTATTATAATATAGGAATATATGTAAGTGGGTGGGGGTATTAAATATGATGTTAACCATACCATTAGCTTAAGGTGAGATTAGTATTAATAGGTTGTTAGTGATAGATTTGAAAGTTAATTTGTTAGTGTCATTTAATTTCAAGCATGTTAATAGTTATGTTAGGATAATAAAATTTGAATACAATAACGCGTATCATGTTAGTATAATACAATATAAACATCAACCTAGCCAGAGAACCCGATAAAATTAGACGGACCCAATTCAGGGATTAACTTGATATTTTGATTATCTCGCAATATATCTAATTCAGTGATTTGTGTAACCAAAACAGAGAACCGGGCATACCAATACGTAGTACCCGTCAAGACGAACCCAACGACACCAAAATCGCTGAAATCAGGCAAGTGTACAATTTATATTGAATTTTTGAAGGTAAATACTCATTTAGTCTTTTGCTTGTAAAGTTGTATAACTCAAAATCTACACGTGAAATGACGCGTGAAATTACTACCATGACATTCTTGACTAAAAATGTGATCCAACGGCATATAACTTGATATACCTTAGTTTAGAACAATAGCAAGAAAAGTTAGCTTTCTGTGTCATAATCGTTAAACTCTCATGTTCACCCCTTTTGTTAAATTATTGTGAATGCTGTTTCGACACTCTTGTAAACATGAAAAATGTTGTATAAAAATAAATGTTGACATTATTTAATTGCTGCATGTCTTGGAATATTTGACAAATGCGTGACATCGTGAAATCGTGTGCCTCGAAGGTGAAATCGTGACTTTCGTGATGTCATATGAGTTGACAAATTCGTGCTTGTAATATGGCTACTTCGTCGGTCATGTGTGACTAGTCTGGCTCGTGTTCTAGTAGGGTCACATATGACTAGTCTGGCTCGTGTTCCAGTATATGTCGGTTTAGCGCCTGGCTCGTGTCCAGCACAACATTTTTGGGTGGGGTTAAGGTTGAGCGGCTACTAGGCGTATGAAAGGGTACTCTCTTCAAGGGCACCACCCGCATGCGGTGGGTTAGCACCAATCACGGTAAGCCCCCGTGTGAAGAACGACTCACTCATCACGACCTAAAGGCAAGAACCCTATGCATTATAGAAAGCATTGCATTGCATTGTAATTGTAATAATCGTGTTCACTTGCTCGCACATTGGGATTGCTATGCTTATAGTGCTTCCTTTTTAATTCGTTATAACTACCATGTCATAACTTCTCACCTTACTTGTTAAACTGCTTAGAACTGCATGATAGGAGTATTTCACTTTATTTCATTTTATAATCAGCATGTTTAAACTTGTTGTCGTGATCTCATTTAATTTATAAATGCCACTTAAATTCAGTATAAATTTTGTATACCTTGCCTTAGGTTCTAACATCTTCTTGCAGACCCTTGAT
Organism: Scilla litardierei; assembly: GCA_030789695.1. NCBI lineage: Eukaryota > Viridiplantae > Streptophyta > Magnoliopsida > Asparagales > Asparagaceae > Scilla > Scilla litardierei. The sequence goes on from CM061142.1 coordinate 397,232,365, forward strand.
GAAATACCTTCATGTTTTTGGATGTATGTCAGCTCCAGAGCCATAGTACCAGGATGACTAGTTGAGATAGCTGAACCAGTGGACCAAGACTTGTCGAACTAGTGAACCTTCATTGCACTTCTTTTCATTTCTTGTACGGGTCATAAGACCCACTCTTCTTTTCTCCATTTGTTGTAATTCCGTTGAGACGTTTGAGATTGTAATAATGTTTTATTTATCTGTGTTGTTTTTTAGTAATGCAAGCAAGAACCTGCGGGATTTCACACAGACGGTTATTGTGTTAAGTCAGGGAGGAAAGAAAAGCAAAAGTACCTCCTCCTTACTTGCACATGCGGACCCATTCGCAACCTCGCTCCCAAGCCTAATGGGAGGCGGGGCGTGACATTAACCTAACCAATAGAACATGTCATAATCCTTTTGTCACACGATATCTGATTTAAACATAAGTCATGGACTGTGTCATACTTATATTGTTCAAAGATTTAATTTCTCGATTACTAAGTAGACTGATAAAATCAAATGACATTCATTTGAGCACAACCATGCATTTCTCAGTCATACTTATCGAGGGGGCCATTAGATATCTTTCTCAGAAGAGAGAGACAAATTCCACCTTGTTCATTCACTTTCCTCTGCATAATTCACATCATGTTTAATCATAACCTTATGATTATCTGATTAAAGGTACCATTTGATTATGTCAAAACATGATGTTCCACATGTAGGAAACTGTGATGATCTCTGGTCTAAGGATTCTATGACATAACTATTATGCGATCATTTATGACACTAATCTATGTAATGATCTCATGGTGATTCCATCCAGTACATTGTTTTCCAACAAGTACCTACAAGTTTGATTTATATCTACATACATATAATTATCTTATACTTATCAACCAAACTCAGACTAGTCTTAATTCATCATTATGCCTTTAGTGATGAATGACTAGGGATAATTAGAATAACAAAAAACAGCTATTCAAATTGTTTCAGAGTGTTTTCTCACTACAGTATCGTTGACCGTGGACTGCCCGGTCAACGTGGTCAAGGGGCCGATTAGGGTCCCTTAGGTGCGTCGAGCGCGTGTAGACGCGACGCGAATCGGAGATGTAGTCGACGCAGAGCACGTCAGCTGGGCCGGGTCTGGATCCTCAGCCTCTGGGGGGCTGAGGGGAAGCCTCGGCCCGGTGTGAGATGCTCGGCCTCGGACGGTCGGACGACGAGGGGAAGCCTCGGTGCCTTGGCTTGACGCGTGACTGATGCGGAGCTGAGGGGAAGCCTCGGCTCGGATGGGTGCGCTCGGCCTCGGTCGGTCGAACGACGAGGGGTAGCCTCGGTCGTCTTCGCTTGATGCGCGGCCGGCGTGGAGCTGAGGGGAAGCCTCGGCTCGGATGGATGCGCTCGGCCTCGGTCTCTCCTGGCGTCAAGGGGTGGCATCAATGCCTTGGCTGATGCTTGATGGCGTTCGCCTGGTGTCGAAGGGAAGCTTCGGCACTTGGATCTAACGTCTTCCTTAACAGACGAGAACACTCGTAAGGGAGGCCGGACCTTGGTTCCGGCCAAATCCCCTCCGATGCCTAAGTCAGATGACAGTCTGAAAGAGGAGGCTCGACGGAGACGGTTCGACTCGAGAGGAGATCGGAACGACGTCCTCCAGCGCGAGCGGGGGGAAGGAGATGAAGTGGGGGAACTAGGTCGTTGATGGAGTACCTTAGGTTTTGTTACCTGAGATGCAGTCCCTTGTTCAGTCGTCCTCCTAGTCCTTTTATAGGCCTCTCGTCGCGACCACCCATGACTCACGTCCTTCGTCCGCCCCCAATCGTGCCCCCTCAATCCGCCTCCCCATCGCCGCTCCCCGCGCCATGCCAGCACCTCCCCATAACGGCCATTAAGTGGCAGCGGGCCTGGGGGAACGGTTATTGCTGGAGTGGGCGAGTGACTCGCGCGTTTCCGGGGTCGGGTCGGATCGATGTTCGGGGTCCTCTCATGGGCTTCGTTGGGTGGGCTTGGACCCCCCACGATTTCGCATTGTAGGCTGCGCCTTTGGGCACATGCTGTTGGGCCTCCGCAAAATAGACGTATCAATTGCCCCCATCGGTGGGGCCGATCGGCCTTGGCCGGTTCGGTTCGATCGATGTGACTCCTGGGGTTTCGATTGGCGCGTCAGTCGAGGCGCGGTCATAAGTGAAGGTCATGATGAGGCGGATCGATAGGACTTCCCTTGGCGCCGATTTCGAAATGCCGCCGGCTCTTTGAGGCTTGCCACACGTTCCTGTCAGGCGTTTTGAATTCGCCACTGGGTCTTGTATATAAGTGCACCGGCTGCTTTGATCCCAACTTCTTCCTCGCTCTTCTCTCTGTTCCGGGCTTTCCACAAACTCGGAGTCTTCCGCCGCCTTCGTTCTCTTGCCTTCTCCAAATAAACAAAAAGGTAACTCCTTTCCCATCCTCATATTATGGCTGCTCTTAGGATAGGTGGCTCTGGCCAAGGGGCGAGGGATCCTCCTGAGTCCAGGCGTGGCGGGCCCCGATCTGTGGGATCCGGTTCCTCCTCGGGGAGTCGTTCCCTCCGAGACAAAGGGAAGGGGAAGCTCTTCCCAGACTATGTTGGCGATGATGTGGCGTCGATTGCCGCGCGGCTTAATGTACCTCCGGTTATCCTCAGAACACCGTCGAGGACTCCTTTTCTGGCGGCTGCGGAGATTCGGGGAAGGTACCTAGGTCACCCGTATGATGTTCGAGTCCATTTCATCGACGAGTGGATCTGTCTTCCGAGGAGCAACGAAGTCGGCGTTTACATCGAGATGTTCCGTCTGGGTCTTCGTTTCCCGCTCAATCCCTTCTTTATCCAAGTCATGGAGTACCTCATGGTGTCCCTTTGCCAGTTTACCCCCTGTTCGGTTGCGGTTCTGACAGGCTTTGTGATGCTCTGCTGCACTCACGGTCCGGAGCCATCTCTCCCCCTACTCTTCTATTTTTATCAGATCCAGACGGTCGGTCTAGGGTCATGGCTGCACCTCCGAGCCCGCGCGGGGAGGGAATGCCTGATCGGGCTACCCCACTGGGCGGGGGATTGGAGCTCGGGTTATGTCTTCGTAGTCTTCCTTGAGGATGCTCAGATTTTGACAGGTTGGGGTGGGTCAGGTCGGCCTTGCCGAACGCTAACCCTCTCCGAGGCTGATCAGGCAGCCTTCACGCTGCTGTCGGCCCTCCCCTTGGAGGCGAAGTCTATCTGGCCTTTGCTGGACGACCTACTCCTAAAGGCCGTCTTGTGGTCTCCAGGTAGGTCGCTTTTTTAGTCCTGGATTGCCCCGTGGCTTACCCTGATTTCGGTTTCGCTTGCAGGAATGGCTGGTCGCGAGTTCACCCACAACGTCGATGAGCTGATTCGGCGTGGAGCCGCTCGGAGCCGAGGTAGCACCTCGGGAAGGGCGCCTCGGCAGACCATCAAGGAGGAGGTGCGCCGAGCCGAGCCCACCGTGGGCAAGGTGGCGGCCGCGCCTCCCGTCTCTACTTCTGGTAGTCCCCTCCCCGGGGAGGTCGCAAGAGCCGGATCCGTCCCACCGGCCCAAGTGGTGGGGGATGATGATGGGTCCGGTGCAGCTCCTCTTGCGCCTGGCGTGCCCCCTCTTGTCTCCGAGGGTGGAGGTGGCATGAGGCAGAAGCGATCCCCTTCGGCGCCTGCCAAACCTCACGGAGGGAAGAGGAGGAAGGAAGGCGCGGATCCCCCCAGTCCGGTGCGCTCCGTGCCCCCGGCGGTGGCCGCCGAGGATCTTCCAGTGACCCTGACGACCACCCCCGTCGCAGCGGCCCTGCCTCCATTATCGGGAATCGGTGCCCTGTTGGCGAGCTGCTCGGCCTCCCTCGAGGTCACCCCTGGGGACTCGGTGTTTGTCGACCGAGCCTTGGCTCAGTAGTTGGCCGAGGGCTCCGTCCTCCCCTGGGACCGTGGTCTCCTTGAGAGGGCCCCCGCCGACAAGGTGTCGGACATCTTGGTCTGGATCCTTCAACAGGTCTGGCTATCCCGTTGTCCCTTTCTTTCCTTCTCTTTCTTCTTGACTCATGTCTTGTCGTTCAGGGTTCAACACTCGCTGTCGAGTCGCAGCGTCGAGCTATCCGTTTGAGGGAGCTGGAGGAGTCCTCTGCAAAGGACCACGAGCGGGTTGGGGCGGTGGAGGTAGTAGCGGTGGCGGCCCAAATGGAGTCTCGGCAACTCAAGCTCCGGGTGGCCGAGCTAGAGGGACGAGTGGCAGATCTCCAGGGGGAGATGGAGGACGCTCGGCGGTCGGCCGGGGAAGCGGCGGAGTCGTTCCGCCTGGAGAGGGAGGAGTTCCAGAGGGAACTGTCGGATCGGCGTCAGGTGGCGCGGTTCGCGAATGAGGTGGAGAGGGGTGTCGTCGGGACTCTGGGGGAGAGGATCTTCGAGGTCCTCAAGGGGGCCTTCGGTAAGTATGAAGACCTTATCGGCCCCCGGATCGTCGAAGTCGTCTAGTCCTCCTTCCAGGATTGTGCGGAGCGCGTCCTGCAAGCCCTTCCGCCTGCCGATCCCCCTCGCTCTGAGCAGGGCGAGGCGCCCGAGGATGCGTCATCCCGAGCCCGGGTCCCCTAGGTCGTCCTTCCCGGCCTGTCATCCTTGTTTTTATCCTCAAATTTTTCAGCATCCGCTTCGCTTTGGCCCAGCCTTCTTGAAATGGATCCCTGACCTCGCAATCTCCATTGGCATCTTTACCGGCTCTCTGCTCCAGGGCAAACAATTGCTGATTGCAAGGATGTTCATTTACGCCAGCAATTTTGTGTTCTTGGTCGACAAGTTTTGCTCTGCCGGCGTCACCCTAGTTTTCGTGGGTGACGGATTTTGTTGTTCGCCGAGAGTGAATTATTTGTAAGGAGGTTCCTCCACTTTGATTTCCTGTAAAAAGACACACTTTTGTACCTCGGTTAACTGTTGGAAATGAAATTGACCTACTTGAATTTTCCGCGCATTTTGCTTTGTTACTGCGACTTCGGCTCCTCTGCTGATGGTGGTCGCTCGCCCCTTCCTCCGGGAAGTCGCCCCTAGTCCCTCGAGTGGACAAGTCGGTTGATGTCCTTATTAGCTGGGGGGGTTGCCCCCAGTCCTATAAATAATGGAGTCGGTCTAACCGTCTTCGCTGGCTGCGGGGGTCGCTCTCAGTTTTATGAGCAATGGAGTAAGTCAGCGAGGGAGAAGTCCCTCGGCTTAGGACCAGTTGGCGTCTGCGCTGGCTGGGGGAATTGCCCCCAGACTTACGAGCGATGGTGTCGGTCAGCGAGGGTGAAGCTCGTCGGCTTAGGACCGGTCGCCGTCGGCGCTGGCTGGGGGAATTTCCCCCAGACTTATGAGCGATGGAGTCGGTCAGCGAGGGTGAAGCTCCTCGACTTAGGACCGGTCGACGTCTACGCTGGCTGGGGGAATTGCCCCCAGACTTACGAGCGATGGAGTCAGTCAACGAGGGTGAAGCTCCTCGGCTTAGGACCGGCCGGCATCTGCGCTGGCTGGGGGAATTGCCCCCAGACTTACGAGCGTCGGAGTCGGTCAACGAGGGTGAAGCTCCTCGGCTTAGGACCAGTTTTGATTGACCCCCCATCCGGTGAGGTGGCGGTCTTCACTCTTATGCAGCCTTAGCAAAATGTTGACTCCGTCGGGGATGAAGAAAAGGAAAAAGGAGTGCATTTGTACTCTTAAAGGTCCTATTGGACTGGTACATTTGGAGGAAAAAAGAAATAAAGCAAGACAGGGGGATGTGAACCTAGATAATCTCCTCCCGACTAGGCGGTGACTGGGGGGCCTCGCCTGCTCACTCTATGATGCGGAGGGGTCCTTGGACGGCGTTGACCTTCTTTCCTTTGTCCGGCTGCTTGGATGTTCCTTCTCCGTGGGCCGGGTCATCGGTAAAGTTCCTTGCGTGCCCTCGGCTCATCAACTTCTCGATGTCCTTCTTTAGGTGCCAACAGTCTTCAGTGTCGTGGCCGTTGTCTTTGTGGTACTGGCAATACTTTTCCCCATTCCCCCCCTCTTTTTGTCTTCGGCGGGGGGCGATCAACGCGCTCTTCCTTCTGCACTTGAGTGAGGACGACGTCTGGGGTGGCGTCCCTCGTATCCTCCCTCCGCTGCTTGTTTCTCGCCCTCTTCTCTGTCCGGTACCCTTCGGGGCTGCGGCGCTCGCTATCGCCACGCTTGGTCCCTCGTCTGGCCTTTCCTGCCTCGATGGCCAAGGTCACCTCGGTCAACATGAAGCGCTCGGCCCTCGCCATGATCCCAGCGAGATCTTTCGGGGGATCATTGTGCAGAGATTTCTTCAAGCCTCTATGACGCAGCCCTTTCTTTAGGGCCGTTTGGACAACGAGGTCGGGAGGGCTGTTTACGTTCAGTCGCTCAGCGTTGAAGCGGCGCATAAATTGTCGGAGCGGCTCGGTCGGGCCCTGCACTATGTTAAACAAATGTTCAGCGTCAGACATTACCTGTCACCGTGCCATGAACTGTTTGCAGAACAGCTGGGTGAGTTCCTCGAAGCTGTCAATAGAGCAGCTGGGCAGGCTGCGGTACCAAGTTCTCGATGCTCCCCTGAGGGTCGAATAAAAGCCCCTGCAGAGCAGGGTATCATCGACTCCCTGGAAGGACATGTCCCCCTCGTAGTCCATCACATGGTTCCCTGGATCTCCTATCCCGTCGTATTTCCCCAGCGTCAGGATCTTGAATCGAGAGGGGACCCGCGCGTCGGTTATTCTCCGTGACAGGGGGCACCGGTCTCCGTGGATGCCTCCAGGGGTCCGACACCTGCCTACCTCAGGCTCGTTCGGTTGTGGAGGTGGCACAGGCGCTGGCTGGGCTGGCTCAACGGCCTTCGCCACACTGGGGGTGGGGCTGGTCCGGCGTTCCCGGCTCCTCCGACGGGAGCTTCCGCTTAGCCGTGATCGGTCCCTCGAGTGGTGCCGATCACTTCTTCTGCGGTGGGGTGATCGTGGCCGACGAGACGACGCGGTCACCGATTCGTCCCCCGTGTATTCGGTACCCCTCTTGCTCCTTTCGTGATAAGAGGAGGAGGCACACGATCTCGCCTGGTAGAAGACGTGTAGTGTGAACCGACGCTCCGTGTTCGGTCTTCGGTTTCCGTGGTCAGCGACCACAGCGGACCGCAGGAGCGGGGCCCCCCCTCCCAACGATAGCCGTCGCCCAACACGTCTCCGTTGGCTGGCGCGGCGCCGATGAGCTGCTGTACCGTCGCGACCAGCGTCTGAATGTTCGCGTTGGTCTCTTGGGCCAGGGCACGGAGTTGCTCCTGTGTGGCCAGCCCGGACTCGCCAGTCTCTTCGGCTGAGGGGGCGTGGTGATTGCCGTTGGGTGCGCCCTCAAGGTTGCTGTTGGGTGCGCCATTTCCCTCCTCCGGGATGGGGGGTATGTGTCTCTTCCCGTTGCAGGCGTGTGCCATTGCAAGTGTGGTTTGTTTTTTCGTGGGATAGTTCGTTCCCACAGACAGCGCCAGATGTTTCAGAGTGTTTTCTCACTACAGTATCGTTGACCGTGGACTGCCCGGTCAATGTGGTCAAGGGGCCGATTAGGGTCCCTTGGGTGCGTCGAGCGGGTGTAGACGCGACGCGAATCGGAGATGTAGTCGACGCAGAGCACGTCAGCTGGGCCGGGTCTGGATCCTCGGCCTCTGGGGGGCTGAGGGGAAGCCTCGGCCCAGTGTGAGATGCTCGGCTTCGGACAGTCGGACGACGAGGGGAAGCCTCAGTGCCTTGGCTTGACGCGCGACCGACGCAGAGCTGAGGGGAAGCCTCGGCTCGGATGGGTGCGCTCGGCCTCGGTCGGTCGAACGACGAGGGGTAGCCTCGGTCGTCTTCGCTTGATGCGCGGCCGGCGTGGAGCTAAGGGGAAGCCTCGGCTCAGATGGATGCGCTCGGCCTCGGTCTCTCCTGGCGTCGAGGGGTGGCATCGATGACTTGGCTGATGCTTGATGGCGTTCGCCTGGTGTCGAAGGGAAGCTTCGGCACTTGGATCTAACGTCTTCCTTAACAGACGAGAACACTCGTCAGGGAGGCCGGACCTTGGTTCCGGCCAAATCCCCTCCGATGCCTAAGTCAGATGACAGTCTGAAAGAGGAGGCTCGGCGGGGATGGTTCGACTCGAGAGGAGATCGGAACGACGTCCTCCGGCGCGAGCGGGGGGAAGGAGATGAAGTGGGGGAACTAGGTCGTTGATGGAGTACCTTAGGTTTTGTTACCTGAGATGCGGTCCCTTGTTCAGTCATCCTCCTAGTCCTTTTATAGGCCTCTCGTCGCGACCACCCATGACTCACGTCCTTCGTCCGCCCCCAATCGTGCCCCCTCAATCCGCCTCCCCATCGCCGCTCCCCGCGCCATGCCAGCACCTCCCCATAACGGCCATTAAGTGGCAGCGGGCCTGGGGGAACGGTTATCGCTGGAGTGGGCGAGTGACTCGCGCGTTTCTGGGGTCGGGTCGGATCGATGTTCGGGGTCCTCTCATGGGCTTCGTTGGGTGGGCTTGGACCCCCCACGATTTCGCGTTGTAGGCTGCGCCTTTGGGCCCATGCTGTTGGGCCTCCGCAAAATAGACGTATCACAAATATTATTATAATGAAACATGCAAACAATATAATAATAACATTAAGAGAAATATTTTATAAATGAAAACTTACATAATATAAAGATCCAAATATTTGGCCTAGGGCATAACCACTACCAAGTAAAACCGTGACTTAATAGTGGTTGTGCGCGGAAGTAAAATGGTGAGTGCGCAATCAAAACATCAACTTAAAGTAGTTGTGCGCGAGAGTAAAATGGTGAGTGTAATCAAATTGCTCAACGCGCACAACATGCAATATTTTTTCATGTTGTGCGGTTGAGCAATTTTGGCTCTGCGGAACAAAATTGCTCAACGCGCACAACGTGCAAATTTTTTGCCTGGTGTGCACGTTTAGCAATTCTGTTCAGTAAAGCAAAATTGATCACCACACACAACGTGCAAAATTCCGTTGTGCGTGGTGAGCAATTTTGGCTATGTGGAACAGAATTGCTCACTGCGCATAAGAGGCAAAAATTTTGCCCGTTGTTCGCGTTGAGCAATTTTGTTTCTCAGAGCCAAAATTGCTCACTGTGTATAACATGCAAAATTTTTGCATGTTGTGCGTGTTGATACTTCCCTCAAATCTCATTAGTGCTAGTGCCTTAAATCATTACTCATTGTAATAATTTTTCAAAAAACTTGTATCATGCTTGGTCTAAACCCGGAATCAATTATTCTGAAAAATTATTGTTCTTTTTCGAATTTTTTTCTCGTTCTTCGTATTTCGGCATTTTTTTGCTCGATTGCCATCTTTTGTGTTATCACGATTCCGTTTATTCTTCACTCGATCTGTATTTGTTATAAGTTTTTTTTGGGGATTAATTCTGATTTATTTCAATGATTTTTTAGTGATTTTCGTATGTTATGCATTATGGATATTTTCGGTATTTCCGGTCGGACGCTGAGAAAAAACTTAAATAAAATTATTTTATTCGTCTTGTATGGAATAAAAAGTAAAAGCGTTCGGGCACATAGCAATTCGATATGTGCGCATAGCAACTCCCAAAAAACAAACACATCTGTTATTTAGGCCCTGTTTTTTTGTGTGTAAGTGTGTGTTAAAGTGGGCAGATTCCACTATTTACAGCACTATTCCCTCACTTCACCACACACTTCAACGCGGTCTGTTCTTTTGCGCTGGCTTCTTGTTGAGCTTCTCTTGTCACCGTGGCAGCGATATTCCATCGCTTGAAGAAGCCGGAAATTCCGGCGATTATGGCTGCTTCTCCCTCGATGTGGGTCCTGATGCTCCCTAGGAGGCTCTCTCCCTGCTGCTGCTGCTTCAAGTCACCCCCTCCCCCAACAGCTCCTTCAACGGTGCGATTTTTTGAGTTTTTGCAACCATAGACGGCGGAAAATAGTGGGTTTTGGGGTTCTTGGTACCCTAGAAGGCAGATCTCTAGATCTGCAACTAGGGTTGGTTAGTAGTGCTCGAAGTCGATCTTGATCTGCAACTAGGATTTCTGAGGTGGGATTATTTGGGGGTGACGAAGTTGGGGCTGTGCGCAGAGTTGATCTGCTGTAGGAACTGAGGTTGGTTTTGGGTCTTTGATTCCTCTTTGCTCGGCTGTTGGTTCTGCGAACTGAGGTATAATTTCTCCTAATAACTCTGCTATATGTGATATTTGTTGTTCCTCCCGAATGCGATTTCTGAGATTTCTGAGTGACGCTATGTTGGTATAACATGAATGATGAAGGATTCTTGCAACCTATGGGTGTGAGGAATTTTTTCCTCATCCCATACGGGAAGGCATGAAACTAAAAAAAATTGCATTTCCATTCAGTCTGTAGTTTGCCACATAAAAACCATGAAATCCATAGGCCTTGGGGGTGACAGATACATCATGCCAGGACCCAAAAATATATGAACAAAAAAATTGCATTGTCAATCAATCTGCATTTTGCCCCATTCCAACCATACTTCCACATGCCATATAAGTTGTGTACGACGAATTAAATTAATTGCAACAATGTAACACAGCTCACCAATCAATTACAAGCCCTATGATTCCGTAAATATTTCTGGTCCATTACTATTACTGCCCAATGATGATACACCCAACTTGTTGCTGATATGTTTGATTTTTTAAAATGCATTGTTGTATTTTGGACTTCGAAGGGCTCGTTTGTAAGGAATCATAAAATTTGTGAAAGTTGTATGGATGAGGAGGATAAATTATATGCTTCACTTTATGTTGGGTGACTTTTCATAACATCGCATCAGTATTACGACGTCCCTAAAGTTATGACACATACATAATAGAGCCCAATGATGAGACATGTAAAGTGAATATACAGTGTGCGGGTTTTGGAATGATGATGCAACGTTGTGACATTGCTAGGGTATGCTTGAAGTATGTCAAGAAACCAGCAATGATAATTAAATGATTAATAATCTGAGGGCAAGTCTATATGGAATCATGATAGGCTTGGACATGATTGGTGGGTTGATGTTTCATGAGGTATGCAATGAAAAGCCAACCCAAACAAACACGAAATGTTGAAGTGTGTGGTGAAGTGAGGGAATAGTGCCGTAAATATTGAAATCTGCCCACTTTAACACACACTTACACACAAAAGAACAGTGCCTTAATGGATTGTTAAGGTGGATTTTAAAAGGGATGTATATGTGTAAATGTAATTTAAATGTTGAGAATTACCGAAAAAAATTTTCTGTTGAAGTTTCTGAATTTTGGTAGGAATGTATATGATTCATGTGGGTTGATGTTTCTGAATTTTGTGATGCCATATCGATTTGCAAGTTTTTATGTTTATATGTAAATTGCACGAATTTATAATAAAAGTAAATGTCTTGTATATCGAATGATTGAATATATGCTTGATGCAAATAAGGGTTAGATGGATGAAAGTGGAGAAAGTTCGGGGTTTTCATTGTGTGCATCTGCCGCGGCGGCAATCATTTTTACCGTCATATTCATGGAGTTATACGATGACGATAGTGCTCCCCCTCCACATAGGGAGCCGTCAACGATGCGTGATATTCATAGAAAATCACACATGCGTCGAATTCTATTTGGTTCTGATAGTAGTTGTTTACACTACTTAAGAATGCGGAGACATACTTTCATGAATCTTTCTACGTTAATGCGAGAAAGCGGGATACTGCAAGACAGTAATCATGTGTCAATCGAGGAGCAGTTGGCAATGTTTCTGCACATAGTAAGGCACAAGTCAAAGAACAGGGTGATGCAAGTTGATTTTATAAGGGCCGGGGCGACGATTAGCAATTACTTTAACAAATTCATGTTTGCAGTATGTTCCCTTCGTGATAGGTTCATGAAACAAGCCCCAAATGAGACACCACCAGAGATAATCAATAATCCTAATTGGTTCCCATATTTCAAGGTCAGTGTAGTTATGAATTTCAGTCATTAGCGCTATTTTATTTATGTTGAAATCAATGTGATCTTTAATGATTACGGTATAAGATTGCATTGGTCTAATTGATGGGACACACATCGATGCCATGCTACCTGTCAAAATCGTACCAAGATTTAGAGGCCGTAGAGGGGTAACACAAAATGTGCTTGCAGTTGTAACACCTAACAAAAGATTCACGTACGTAATGGCCGGGTGGGAAGGATCAGCGAATGATTTCACGGTCCTGAAAGATGCTTTGTCTTTACCCCCACCCCACGGGCTGCGTGTGTATGAGGGTAATATGCAAACTCTTGCTTAAATATAATGTATACGTCTGTATGAAACCTTCTGATTATAAATCGGGTTGCTTTTTTCGGTTGTAGGGAAATATTACCTATGTGATGTTGGATATACAACCATGCCTGGGTTCATATCTCCATATCGGGGCGTTAGATACCATCTGAAGGACAATACCGATAGAGTGCCTCAAAATCGCAGAGAACTGTTCAACCTTAGACATTCTTCATTAAGAACAAAGATTGAGTCGACTTTTGGCATTCTAAAGAACAAGTTTAAAATTTTGACGTCAAAGCCTCACTATCCATTCAAATCTCAGGTCGATACCGTCCTTGCTTGCACAGTGTTGCATAATTATATCCAGATAGCAGAACCGCATGATCCAAAGTTACTTGAGGATGGGTCTGTGATTGATGAGGATGGGGATGTGATGGATGAGCTGGATGACTCGATTATGGATCTTTCCCAACAGTTGCCCATACGTGAACCGACTTCACAACGGGATCAGTGGAAAAGTCGTAGGGAACAGTTAGCGTGGGATATGTGGGTGGACTATTGTAACATACACAACAATGGAAACACCACTGAACATGGGCTTTGAGGGAAGAGTTTAATGAATAATCTTAATAAATTATGTTAAGTTGAATGAATTGTATACCAAGGGGATTTAAATGTTAGAAATGCTATGTAATGCCTGAGATGTGCTGACAATATAATGCCTTCATATGTTTACTTTATGACTATTGAGTTTGATTCCGATTATATAGGTGGTAGTTAATATACGTACATTGAGGTTTATTTTATTTACCATTCGTGGGTACATGTTATTGTGTCAAATATTGTTTTGTTATGTAAATAATATTTTTGTAGGCATGTACGGGTCATCTCAACAAGGGCAAGGGAGTGATCCTATGCCTCCTTACTATGACCCGGCATACTGTACCCAGTGGGCAGATGAAGCAAGGCGGACTGATCCATTGCTAGGTAGGCAAATGCCGTGTAGGCCAAGTGATTATCAATTTACTCTGCCTAGCTACCAAGTAGGTGGATCAACCATGCCATTTCCACCATACTCTGCATACAGCATGCCATTGCCCATGCACACGCCGACTTCATGCAAATGCTACAAGGTGGTGGGTCTATACCACCCTTTGGTAGCCAAGCATCACCAAGTGATTTCGCCATGCCTTCACCACAAAGCGGGCATGGCACAACAGGTGGCAGTGACGGGTCGAGGAAGTCTGGTCGTAGGGACGATGACATTGATGTATCTATGTCGAGTCCCAGGAAAAAGAGTAACAACCCTTCCAAGAAGGGGACAACAAATAAAATATGTCTTCTGGAGCATGACATTGCCTTAATCCCATTCCTGGCATCCCAAGCTCGTCAAGGCCTTTGAGCCGACAAGACCTTCAAGATACTGCCTTCACCGCTGCTGCCATACATATAAACAGCAAGTTTGGCACGGATTACAGCTGGTTGAATGTGAAGAACCATATGAAAGGTCTTCAGCGGCGGCTTAAGGATGTTGAAAAGTGCTTGGAAATTAGTGGGGCAGGTTGGTCAGCTGAACTGCAGATGATTGTACTCGATGATGATACATATGCCACATGGGCCGCGGTATGGACTTCTCCATTAAACAAAGTTGAAGGTCTATTTTATGTGACATAATGGTTTGTTCATAATGCCGATGATGATAAATTGGAGTATGTAATTTTATGTGACATAATGGTTTGTTCATTATTAATGCATGCAAACAGTAAAATGAAAGATTAGGTCAACAATCCCATTCCGTGGCTTGACGATCTTCGGCTTGTTGTCGGCGACGCCGCCACGAAGTGGGATTATAGCAAGAGTGTTTATCATGATTTTTGGGGCTCTTATAATGAGGGTGACGGCGATCATTCTAGTCCCCCACCCTTCTCGCAAGCATCAACCGATTTTGATGCGTATTTCGACATCCCCACTCCTTCGTCGACGGTTCCATCTCCTGCGGGGATCAGCTCTGCAAACCCACATGCCATGGGTAAAAAGAAAATCGGTCGACGTGCATTGAGGGATGATACCGACCTCATGAAGGAGATGGTGGACAATGTCAATAAGGTCGCCTTAGCTATAGAGGGAGCCTACCCCAACACACTGAGACTTATTTCGCAACATCTGTATGCATTAACCGAGTATCCGACACGTATGTTGGATAAGTTGTATCTGCAATTGAGTGATAATGAGAAAAATGGACGTAAATTTGTCAATATGCCCGAGGAGGCTAGGAAGCGATTCGTCGCAAAGAAGGTTGAAGCTATGGAGAGGGCTATGGCTGAGTCCGGATGCGATGGAGACGAAGAAGAAGAAGAATGGAATATGTAGCAAGTTTGGGAGCAATGACGAAGGTTGGGCTATGTGGTGAGTGGATGGGTATTATAATAGCATGTTTTATCTGTTGCAAACAATGGTAAGCTTATGACTTTGGTAATGATGATGTATGGTTTGTGGTATCTTCTGTTGTAATATCAATATATTGTTGTATCGTAGTTTATGTATAGTGTTATGCATGTTTATGTAAAGGCTTCCTCCATGACTTAGTTCTAATTGACTATATGTTTGTATCTTAATTTAAGTATGGTCTTGGCTTGAAGTATCTGTCACAACAAATTTGATTTTGTGCCACCCCAAGGCCTATGGATTTCTGTGTTGTTATGTTGCAAAATTCAGATTGAAGGTCAATGCAATTGTGTTTGAGCTTCATTTTGTGTTGGGTCTTGTGTCACGCCCCATTCCCAGAATACCTGGCATTTAATTTAACTTTTTTTCCAAGTATCCTGAAGAGTGAGGGTGATGAGAGAGAAAGAAGAAACTGAATAAGCATGCCACTGCGCACATGCTGGGATAGTACAAGTGAGGCTCCACTATAATATCAAATAACTCATAATGACATAAAACAACAACAATACATTTTATATAACAACTTTCATTTATATACATAACTCAATTACTTCATTTCACATACACCAACACTCTCCGCCTCCCAAGACAACCAAGTCACTCTACAGGCTACAGCTCACACTGGGTACTACTCCTGAAACCCACTCCAAGTCATCACCAACCATGCTACGCCTGCTACCTGAAAAATAGGGAGGAGCACGTCATTGCATGCCCCAGTAGGAACCAACTTGGATTTGGAGCACCGTTCTAAGGTTATTATTCCACAAGGCAAGGCAAGATAATAAAGCATGTAAACTAAGTAACGTGATAAAAAGTAAATAACTAAGTAGTGGATCATACTTGCGGTCCAATGTCGAGTTACTGCAAGAAAAGGGTTATCACGAATAATAATAATAATAATAATAATAATAATAATAATAATAATAACACAAGTGTTCAAGCAACCATTCTCTAATAAGATAAGTGCAAGTGCCCGATGCATGGCACAGAGTCACAAAGAACATGCAAAGGGAATGGAAAGTGCTGCTAGCAGAAGGAGTAACACGTAAATTCTTATTTTATTATTTTATAATTGAATTAATTGGAACTTGGGTAAACTGTGTGATACCAGGGCCTGGACTTCACCTCAAATTTGGGGTGAATATAGCACACGGCGCAGTGGACACGGGCACTGTACAACACCGGGCCTCTCAGCTCCCCCGTCCCTGGCAGGAGTGAGGCTCTCCCACAATAACACAACCTCCATATGTCCCCTCCACTCCCGGTAAAGGCGAGTGGGTATAAATATCACATATCACATAATCATTCCCCTAACTTCTCAGTCCAGGCCTAATATCCACAATTTACTCAAATCCCACATAAACCCCAGGGTTTTGCTAACTCACCCTCATTAGAGAGGACTGAGACATTCAAGAGTTTCATTTTATCAGTTTAGTAATGAAGGAGTCATGTTGCATGGCGTCACGACCACATTCATACCAACTGGGTCATGCACCGAAGTGTCATGCCCTCCATCATAGCCATATCAACCCATCATCACATCTCATAGGGTACCATGCATGACATGCTCCAAACATCACATATTTATATCAAATCTCATATCTTAACCATAGAATTGAGTATTTCACACATTTCTGGCATTTGCCTTCACTTAGGCATTTTTACGAACACATGGTATGCATCATGTTCTATATATCAATCACATTAGTAATTTAATATTATATCACACCAATCAACTTTCTTTTAGGTAATACCAACAATCATGGACAATAAGAGTATAAATGGCAATATTACACAATTCATATCACCATGCAAAAGCTTCAGCTTGCAGGAAACGCACATGCTTTCATAAAGAGTGGCTGATATCATCCATTTATATACAGAATTTAGAAAGACTTCCTAAATGAAACTTGTAGATATGATATTTATGGATTCACAGATAAATTTTCATGAAAAAATTTGTGATTTATGGTGAATTATTTAGTAAAGTGTGTCAAATCTGTTTTTCAGACAGATTTCAGGGTCTGTATTGAAAGCCAATTTTGGGCATGTTGCAGCCAGAAATTCGACATATAAACACTCTGATGAATTTTTATAAAAACTTGTTAAATTTTCAACAAGACTAAGAACATAAAATTCCATTGTGTGTGCAGGTGTCTAGGCCAATTTTGCTAAACTGTGTCAACACTGAAAATCAAACAGACATGTTGTAAAGATGGATTTATTGCTCCTAATTTCTGAATTGAACCTATGTCAAAATTTATATGATTTTGGGGTAGAACTTCAAGATCTACAAGCTCATATTTTTTTCGAAACATAATTCGAGCTACAGTAACCAGAATCAAAGCAACAATAGTCATCAAGATTTCAGAATTTCAAAAGGAGATGACTTTGCTAGGAATTTCAAAGGGAAATTGTGAAATTGAGCCATATCATGTAAAAATTGACTATCCTCATCACATATTGGATAAAACATGCTATAAAAACATAATAGCAAAAATTAATTGAATGGAATTCCAAACCAAGAGGGTTCCTACCTCAAGAGTTGATTTTTCCCATCTCTTTCTCTTCTTTCTTCTCCACCTTCTTCTCTCTTGCAAACAATTGTGTTCCATGATTTTTAGGAGAAAGAATTAGGGTGTTGGAGTGAAGAAGAAGGGGAAAAGGAGAGGGTATGGCCGGCCATAGCTAGGGGAAAAAGAAAGGAGAAAAAGAGAAGAGAAGGCATGGTTTGCCTAAAATGACTAAAATACCCTTCCTAAAATGCCCCTCAACTTTTGGGTATTTACAAGTTTGCCATTACTTTATGCACACACAACTTTAGTGTGTACGTACATCAGTTTTAGTCCAAATGACCGTTTTGCCCTCGCCTTTCTAAAAATTTACGGGGGTTGTCATTGACCCCTAACCCCTTTCACACTAGCATGGCTCTCCCTACACACATCCACGTGCATCCATGCATGTATACATGCATCACACACACTCGTCCGATACATTTCTGTTGTTTTGCACCCACGACGTCTTTCACACTTCTCCCGCACTCAATCTCGCTTTCTCGTCTCTGGGCCACACATTACGGCCAATCCCCCTTTCACTACGTTACATACATCGGTATTCACGTTTATTTCATGCCTACGTATGCACCGTAGGTAGAAATACCACGTGTGTTCAGTAGAATACACGTATAGTGCTAAATAGGACATGACATCCTGGCATGCTGTATCTGTCACAACCAAGTGTCACGCCCCGCTTCCCAAAAATATGGAGGCGAAGCGTGAGAAGGTCCGCTCAGACTTGAAGCTACAAAGCTGCAAGTCCGATAAGCGTCGATCAAGTTTAAAACTGCAGGTCCTTGCAACGCTAACGAAACAAAGATAATAATAATTAAATGAGACAAAAGAATTATCTCAGAATATCCATAAAATAAGTTTCCAACATCGCAGAAAAGCCACCAGGCTAAAAGAAAAAGTCTAAAGGCCCAAACATGGCCAACAAAAGTACAAAGTACAAAACAACGGTGCTACGCACCAACAACTAACAAAAGGCCTAAAACAACATAAAGCTCAACAAAACTCAAAGCATGGTCACCGGTGTCCACCAAAATCCTCCTGGGCAATCATGGACTCAGACTCAGCGTCAGCAACTCATCACGTACACAGCAACGGTCTCTGGCTCAGGTCTAACATGTGACACCCAAAAGAGCAAGGGGCACATGTCAGCAAGTCTGGAAGACTTGTGCAAGTGAAACTGAAAGTACAAGTAAGAGCAACCTAGCAGTTCTAGCATGATGCAATGACATGGCAGTTTAAAGTATGAGTGCAACAGGTAAAGTAAAGTAAAGTACAGTACGAGCATGACATGGCATTCACAAGACAAGTACAAGACAAGGAAAGTAAGCACCTCGTGCACAGAGATTCCGTCCTTTGGCTAGAGTGGCTGCACGGCCAGCTCCTAGCTCAAGTATCCGTTTATCCCTACCCCTCCACGTGTATCGGGCATTGGTTTCTGGCCAACACATGAGGCCCGCTTCTGGTCCACGAGCCAGGAAGTGTGTAAACAAGTATGGCGTAGGGGTGCACCTAGCCGGTCCAGGGAACCCGGGCATTGGCTTTTGACCAACACATGAGGCCCGTTTCCCCCGGAAGTAGTATTCAAGGGGTACAAGTAATGTAGCGTGTGCTACGATGCAACAATCAATGCATGGATGACATGGCATGGCAAGTAGTAAAGCGTACAAGTAAGAAAGGTAAACGTGATAGTTTAGCATGCATGAATGACAAGTTTAAGGGTTGGATCTAGCTTCGTTGTCAAGCTAGATCATTTAGGTGACGGATCTAGTTTCGTTGTCAAACTAGATCAAGTAGGAGTCTAGCCAGCTATCATTTCACTGACTAGTCTCTTTTACGCTAAAAACAAGTAAGTGGCCTAAAAACATGGCCCTACACAAGAGTTGGCAAGTTTCACTTGCCTGCAACTATCACGTCAAGAAAACACCGTCCAACGAGTCCAAAGTCACGATTCCTACGTGCACAAGTCCACCGGCCTACATCCGTTTTATTAATCTTGATTAGTGATTTTAAAACATTTAAAAATACTTTAAAATACTGTTTTTTAGTCTTTATTAGCATGCAATTGGGTTGGGGGTCCTAGGGGTGCAAAACGTTACCTCAACACGACGCGAAAGCTACACCGGCGTCGGGTAGCGACGCCGGGGGTTGGAATAATAAGATCGCGCTCCAAGTCCAGATTCCAATTAGTTTCCTCGCTGGAAATTCAGAGCAATCAACCCGGGGCGACGATTCCAGATTCCAAAGCTCGCACGTGCGACGACGGGCTACGACGTGCGACGACGTCGTACGCGACGAATCCTCGAAGAGCAAGCACCTTGGTGGGGCCCACAGCAGTCCTAGGGGCCTTTGGGGAACCCACAATAACTCTGGAGAACTTGGGGGGCCCACGGAGGCAAGTGGTGCGACGGATGCGGGGTTGCGACGAGTGGCCGGTCAGAGCGGGCGGATGCGGGGGTTTCTCCTCGGTCTGGTCGATGGAGAGCTTCGGTCATGCGCTTGGATGCGGGCGGGACAGCGTTGCAACGTTGCAACGCTTGCAACGTCGGTCGCTGCGGGCGTTTCCTTCGGTCGGGCACGGAGCGGAGCGGGGGAACGAAGCGGAGCGCTGTGCGGGGGTCGGTGCGGAGCGGGGCCTCGGTCAGACCGAGAGCTCCTCTCGGTCAAGCGGGGAACGGGCGGGGGTTGGCTGCAGCGGTGCGGAGCGGCGAGAATGCGGGCGAGGCGGCCGGTCAGAGCGGGCGGATGCGGGGGTTTTCTTCGGTCGTACGGGGTGCTGAACGTCGCAACGTTGCGACGATTCGTCGCAACGTCCAAAATGAGTTTGGAAGAGGCTAGGGCTAATTTCTTTGGAAAATAGGACTTGCTAGGGGTTGCTTATATAGTATAGGTGGGTTGACTTGGTCTAGGGCTAAATCTAATAGGATTAGAAGTTCAAAAAGATTTAAAATTTGAATTTAAACTTCTCCAACCCAATCTAGGATTTGACCTGGTCCAAATGAGCTGGAAATTGGCTCAAAAATTCTTTAAAACGTTTTAAACTCAATTAAATTTTATTTGGCCGAAATTAATTGAAAAATAAATTATTAAAAATAATATAAAACTTGTAAAAATTATAAAAGTGGTCAAATAAACTCCAAAAATTATAAAATAAATATCGTTGTGATCGTGGCGACGAATGTGAGCTCACTAAGAAGACGGATCTCAGTTTCGACGTCGGACGACGGAACTAAAAATAGAAACGTCTCCCGTCAAGAGTGAGAATCGTCACGTCTCATCGAGTAAGATCAAATTGTGGAAAAACGACTCGAGAACGTCGTTCCAATATAGTGCCACTATTTAATACTCTCAGTGACGTTCGCAACGGCATATCACACAAAAGTGTTCACAAACAAATAAAGTCTAAAGCAAACACGTGCACGGCCAAAAGCACGTGCACGAACAACGTACGACGAAAAGTGGTCGTTACACCAAGGCATAAGGATTTATGTGTTTTTATGTGGCATACTGCATACTGAATGTAAATGCAATCTTATTTGAGTTTCCAAATGGCATGCTTTATCTGTTACCCACAAGGCCTATGGATTTCTGGGATTTTATGTTGCAAAATGCATACTTTGCAAAATGCATTCTGTATCTGGCAATTCAATTATTTAGGATTTTCATTTTGTTTTGGTTCTTGGCATCCTGTATCTGTCACCACCTAGTCCTATGGATTTATGTGTTTTATGTGGCATACTGCAGACTGAATGTAAATGCAATCTTATTTGAGTCTGCAGATAATATTTTTTTTGGGTGTTGGCATGCTGTATATGTCACCACGTAGACATATGGATTTCTGGGGTTTTATGTGACAGACTGCAAACTGAATGTAAATGCAATCATTTATGCATTTCATGCAGTTTTTTTGGGTCTTGTCATGATGTATCTGTCATCCCCAAGGCTTATGGATATCTGGGTTTTTATGTTGCAAAATTCTGACTGAATTGCAATGCAATTGGTTAGGAGTGTCATTGTGTTTGGGTTATTGGCATGCAGTTCCTGTTACCACATATGCCTTTGGATTTCTGGGGTTTTATGTGGCATACATCAGACTGAATGGAAAGGCAGTCTTTGTTGAGTTTCAATTTTTTTCCTTGGCATGCCCTTTCTGTCACTCCCAAGGCCTATGGATTTTTGGGTTTTATGTTGATAAATGCAGACTGAATGTCATTAAATTTTTTAAGGAAAATGAAAATTTTTGGGGTATTGGCATTCTGTATCTGACACCACCAAGGCCTATGGATTTCTGGAGTTTTTTGTGGCATACTGCAGACTCATTGGTAATGTCAATATTTTTTTTGGTTCCATTCTTTTGGTGTCTTTGGAAGCTGTATCTGTCACACCCTGGGACTATGGATTTCTTGGGTTTTATGTGGCATTCTTCAGACTGAATGACAATGCAATTTTTTATGAGTTTCATTTTGTTTTGGTTATTGGCATGATGTATCTGTCACCCCCTAATGATATATGATTGGTGGATATCACAATTTTTTTGTGAAATTATATCAAATAGCCCTATGATGATAATGGGGCTTATTGAATATACCTCATGTTGGATGGCTTGCACTCATGATCCTTCATTCCCCAAGTTGGTTCAGAATTTGACTGCATTGGCTTTTATGAGTTGGTAGGCAGGCATCGAAATGGTTTGATATGGATATTTATATGAATTTGGCATTGTGATGAATGTCTGCAGTGGGATGTATGTGATGGTGGGGGTAGATAAAGAAGGAACCAGTGCCAAGCAAACAGATGGGGGCATGGAAAAAAAATCTGAGGGCTTCTTTTTGATAATCAATCTATATGAAGGTGGTGTGGCAGTTGGGGAGGAATGTGGGAAAATGCAAACTGAATGGCAATGCAAATTTTTTTTTGTTTCATTTTGTTTTGGTTCTTGGCATACTGTATCTGTCACCCATAGGCCTTTGTATTTTTGGGTTTTATGTTTCAATATGCAGCTTGAATGGCTATTCAATTTTTTAGGAGTGTCAATGTGTGTGTGTTCATGGCATGTTGTAATTGTCACCCCATATGATATGGATTTCTAGGGTTTTTTGCTTACTGCATACTCAATGGAGAAGCAATCGTTTAAGAGTTTCCAATTTTTTTGGGTCTTGTCATGCTGTATCTGTCACCACCTATGCCTTTGGATTTCTGGGTTTTATGTGGCATACAGCATACTGAATGGAGAAGCAATCTTTGTTGAGTGTCAGATTTTTTTTGGGTCTTGGCATGCTTTATCTGTCACCTCCAAGGCCTATGGATTTCAGGGTTTTTATGTGGCTTACTTCATCCTGAATGGAAATACAATCTTGTATATGTGTATTTGCATGATGTATCTGTCCCCCCAAGGCCTATGGAGTTCAGGGGTTTTTTGTTGAAAATTGCTGACTGAATGGCAATGCAAATGTTTAGGAGTGTCGTTGTGATTGGGTTCTTGGAGTGCTGTATCTGTCACCACCCATGCTTTTGGATTTCTGGGTTTTTATGTTGCATACAGCAGACTGAATGGAAATGCAATCTTTGTTGAGTTGCAGTATTTTTTTTGGGTCTTGGCATGCTTTATCTGTCACCCCCAATGCCTATGGATTTCAGGGGTTTTATGTGGCTTACTGCATACTGACTGGAGCTGCAATCTTTTATGAGAATCATATTTTTATATGTGTCTCTGTCACCCCCAAGGCTTATGGATTTCAGGGTTTTTTTGTCGCAAATTGCTGACTGAATGGAAATGCAAATGTTTAAGAGTGTCATTGTGATTGGGTTCTTGGAGTGCTGTATCTGTCACCACCTATGCCTTTGGATTTCTGGGGTTTTATATTGCATACAGCAGACTGAATGGAAATGCAATCTTTGTTGAGTTTCATTATTTTTTGGGGTCTTGGCATGCTGTAAATGTCACCCCCACGGTCTATGGATTTCAAGATTTTTATGTGGCTTATTGCATACTGACTGGAAATGAAGACTGAAAGGCATTTGATTTTTTATGTTGACAAATGCAGACTGAATGACATTTCATTTTAGGTTGACAAATGCAGACTGAATGTCATTTCATTTTTTAAGTATAGTGAAATTTTTTTTGGGTATTGGTATTCTGTATCTGACACCACCAAGGTCTATGGATTTTTGGAGTTTTTTGTGGCATACTGCAGACTCATTGGTAATGTCAATATTTTTTGGTTCCATTTTTTTGGTGTCTTTGCAAGCTGTATCTGTCACACCCTGGGACTATGGATTTCTTGGTTTTTATGTGGCATTCTTCAGACTGAATGGCAATGCAATTTTTTATGAGTTTCATTTTGTTTTGGTTATTGGCATGATGTATTTGTCACCCCCTAATGATATATGATTGGTAGATATCACAATTTTTTGTGAAATTATATCAAATAGCCCTATGATGATAATGTGGATTATTGAATATACCTTATGCTGAATGGATTGCACTCAGGATCCTTCATTCCCCAAGTTGGTTCAGAATTTGACTGCATTGGCTTTTATGAGTTGGTTGGTAGGCATTGAAATGGTTTGATATGGATATTTATATGAATTTGGCGTTGTGAAGAAAGTTTGCAGTGGGATTTATTTTCTCTGTCTTATTACCTTGAGCTTGAGTCATATTGGTTGGAAACACTACATGCCATGTGGCGGTGTGTGTAGAGAATGAAGGAACCAGTGGCAAGCAACCAGATGGGGAAATGGGAAAAAATATATCTGAGGGCTTGTGTATGATAATCTATATGAAGGGGGTTTGGACTTTGGCTAGGAATGTGGCATTCTACTTACTATTTCCATTGGCATTCTACTTCTTGTATTATATGCTCTTTTTGTTTGGTTGTTGGTTCTGAGTTCTGAACGCTGCCGCCACCCTACCATGCCAATGATCAATACTTTTCGTAGGTATGATGTTCCCTCATTCATTTAAAATTATCACTTTTTTAGATGTAAAATGTTATATGTTAACTGCTGGTTTTTTCTTGTTTGCCAGGTACATATGAGTCAACAGGCAGGCTCTACTTGTAGATCTCGACAGAGAGATGCGACACATGGTGACTTTGATGCCGATTTCGATGACTACAAGATATGCTATTGTGGTCTTCAGGTCCCGAGGAGGACGTCATGGACAAGAGTAAACCCTGGGCGTAGATTTTGGAGTCGTACATCTCGAGAGCATAGATGCACATTCTTCCTATGGAAGGATCCCCCCACACTGAGTTATCCAGAATGGTGATCATGCATTACATGGATGAGATTGATCGAAGGCCCACTACTGTAAGTTCGACGACGCCTTTGACCGAGAGTAGGATGGTAGAGATGGAGGGACGGCTGGATACTGTTGTCGGTCTACTTGAGAGGACCAATGTGCAGATGGAGAGCATCGTATCCGATTACCGTTCCATTAAGGCCGGACTACTATCTCTCTTAGTTGTAATAGGTTTTTATGTAATTTTGATGTATAACAATGCTCGTTGATGTTAAACACTGTTATGGATTATATGTTGTATCAGCATGTGGTTAGTGGGGTTTTTAGTTCTATTTGTTTATCGTTGGTATGTGTTAATTGATGGTATTGAGTTGGAGTATGGGGATTCTGAAGTAGGATTTTTCTTGTACAAACTGGAGCTTGAATGGCAATGCAAGTTGTCAATCTACAGACTGAATGGCAGTGCAAATTTTTTCCCTCTGTCACACTGTAGACGTTATGGCAATGCAAATTTTTGAGTCATGATTTTGTTTTGGTTCATGGCATTCAATATCTGTCACACCTTCGCAGATTGTTTGCATTTGCATAACAATTTTACAAGATCAATTTGGATTGGGGAAAACTGAAGGCGGAATGGCAATGCTAATTTTTTTTCACAATGCTGGCAGAATGGCTTTGCAATTTTTTTTGCTTTTCATTTTGTTCTGGATCTTGGCATGCTGTATCTGTCATCCATCTTCATACGTTTTCACATTGCAAATCAATTTACATTGTAATTTTTTGGGTTTTTATAAGAATTACACAAGAAATTCAAGGGGGGTCGTTGTTCACCTATTCTCACTACATCCCACTCACTACTTTCTCCTTCCAACATTCACAACCCACTTCAACACAAAAAAAAAACACAATAAAATTGTGTGGGACCCACAAAAAATTCCAACATCCATATTCACAACCCCACATAAACCCAAAAAAATACAATACTCTACTTTTCCAACACTATTCACTCGTTCCAACAAACACAAATTTAAACACAAAAGAACAGGCCTTACCAACCCAATGGAGAGTGCGTAGAACCGAGGCTCAGAGGAGACGACGCACTCTATTTCAATTAAGCACGCGCGCGCGTTGCTCGCAATAGCACCCAGTTCCAAAACATACAACAAGGCTTCAACAAGGTTCAATCTCCACTGTAGATCCGACTTCTCAGGGGTTTCCCCCTTTCTCCATGAAGGCTATTTGAACGGCTGCATTGCGCGATCGCCTGCGATTTCTGATTGTAAATCAAGAAGAAGATGCCTGTGTCGGCATCCGCCATCTATTTCTTGAATCTCCTCAGGGATGCCCCCATCGATCGCCTCTACCACGACGACGTCCGGTAAAAACTCCTCTTTTTTTCCCGTATCAATTCGTAATTTGGATCTTCTATCCTATTTTATCTAAGAAATAGGCAAAGACATTTGTTATCAAGGCAAATGATGCTGTTTCTTGATTGTCCGTAATCTTATAAATTTCCTAATTTTCCCCAAAAGATCTTGAAACGATAAGATATTTCCACACAAATCCTGCCAGCATTACACATGCTAATTGTATTACATTGAGAGCAAGCAATCGGTCGAATCAAAACCTGTCCAGTTTCGACGTGAAAGGGCTCAACTGATGATTAAGATAAATTTGTGGGAGCCGCTCCTGTTTTCCTTATTTTACCTCCAGTTTCGGTTTGGTTTTGGTTTTGGTTTTGATGAACCTAAGTCAATGTCTTGTTTCATAGGCATGCATATTTTTCAGCAGTGTTAATTCATAGGTTTTGAGATCATTTTGTTGAGCAGTAATCTCGCATATCTTGTTAACACCTATATTTTTCTAATGGTGTATAATCTGTACTGCGGTAATATGGTGGGTGCTTTCCGAATGCATATAAAGCATATGAAAGAGCTTGGTCAATGCCCTATTTGGCAAATTGATGGTTGATCTTTCCTTTTCATGAGAATTAGGAATGTCTACATTGTAATTGTTGTTAGCGGCAATGTTGATGTTGCCTGCACCTTCACGTTTGTGGTTGAGGTATGCATGAAGTATGACATGCACAATTGCTATGTTTTAAATAAAGTACTTGCATAACAAATTCAGGGAAATCTAGTTGATGGGCAATATTGTTAATGGATACTATTAATTAGGTTCATTTTGGTTTTACGATTGCAAATATCGCAGCTTGAAGAATACTACTAGTCTTGAATGCTTCCTGCAAATCTGCCTTTTGCATTGAGTAAATTTAACTTTTGACAAATAGATTAAGTCCATTATTGGGTGAATTAGTCTGGCACATGCACATACCAAACTTATTATAACATGGTATTAGGGAGTTAGTTGCAGCGCAACTGAACTAATTTTGTCCATAAACAGTTTGTTTAATATGCAGTATTATGCATATTAGAAATCAATATTTCTAATTTTCTACAATTTATTGCTGTCTCTCACATTTGAAATCTAGCAACAATTCTTTGATGCTCGTACATGCGTCAATTCAGTTTTTTCCCCTCTTTTTAAAATATATTTCTTAATGTCTGATTCATCAATACCATGAATGACTATTTGTAGTCATGTACACACACACACATGCAACCCTCCCACAAAAAGGAAGACACACATACACAACAC
The DNA here is from genome assembly GCA_030789695.1 of Scilla litardierei. Classification (NCBI taxonomy): domain Eukaryota; kingdom Viridiplantae; phylum Streptophyta; class Magnoliopsida; order Asparagales; family Asparagaceae; genus Scilla; species Scilla litardierei. Next base: position 397,259,561 of record CM061142.1, read on the forward strand.
ATAAGCATGCATGTGCACAAAAATACACACATTTTTTATGCATATGTGTACATGCAAAAACAACGAAAGGGAAGAAGGGTATAGCTGCTATATCCTAGTTGGTCTATCATGTTAGATTGACCTGATGTATGAACCATTTTATTCATCATGGTCTATACAACTTAAAAACTTGTAAATGTAAAATCAAGTCATTTAAGTCTTTCATGTTAGGAAGATCTTTGTAGTTGTAATGTTGATAGCCTGTCTACTACTTGATGCATGCACATACACGTTATTATTTGTAGAAATTCCAAGGTATGCTTATCAAAATGAACAGAGTGAGTTATCAATTGTTTATGGCACCATACATTTTGGTTAGTGCACACAAAAAGCTTGTTGTTTTCCGAGAGAATTTGATACCCAAGTGAATCAAAGCCTTTGCAACATACATATGGTCAGTTTTTTTGGAAGACAACAAGACCATCCAGTACATGCATGTTGCTAAGCTCAATTGTTGCCCAATTTCTTCATCTTTTTAATTTGGGAAATTGCTCAACAACTTGTTTTTCAATTGTAACATACGTCTTTGCAGTCGGCCATTCATGCTTTCAATGGCGTCATAGATGACCACAATGCATTGTTTATTTGTTTCGGCCAGTGGGTGGTTTCATGAATAGGACTATCGCTGTATGGATCTTGGACGACTATCCTCTTCAGCCTTCTAAGCATGAAACTGTCTTATTGGAAAAGAGAGTGGCCAACATCTTATCATAGATACATATCAAGGCATCAAGAAACAATCCTTTCTCATCGTGGGTGCCACTGATTTATACGCTAAATGGTAAAAATAAGTATGTAGGAATCTGCAGTCTTGTTCCTTGTGTCTACTGATAAAGTAGATATTGATGGAAATTTGAATTCCACCCCAAGTGATTTTGATGATGAGCACACCAAATGAAGCTTAGTGTACTAACTACACTACTATTAAGTGTGCAGATTATGCGACAAATGGAAAGCGTAATACATACTCTGAAGAAACACAATCTATGCTCACTTAGCAAAGACAAGGACGAACGTTGCTAGATCAATGATGAAGCTCAAAGCTCAAACGGAACAGAAGCTCAAGAGAAGCTCACATCTACATCATCATCACTTGATCAAGCTTCTGAAGACGTGTCCTAGTCTACAGTGTGTGAGTTGTGTCCTTCTTAGGGTTATGTTAAAGCCAAACGTATAGACAACACACACACACAAAAATGGTTTCGAAGCTATAAAACATTTTAAAATACTTTTTAAATCACTTTCAAAGTTATTGAGAGCTTTTGCTAGTCGCTTTGCACTTTCGTAGTGAAACTCCATTACACCCAGGAGCTAACTACATGTTTTACTAGCTGTGTCTCAGAAGAAACTCCTCTTGTAGTCTACTGCCAAGGAGTGGGAGTCGACTACCAGCTGAGAATTATTTTCTCCTGAAACACACTGGGAGTTGACTACCAATTTCAGGGAGTCGATTACCAGCTGTCAAAATTCGACGTTTGACCTGACTTTTGACATATATCTAATTTATTGTTCCCATGATTTTCGGGGCAAAAGTCAAATGAATTTGAATTTTGAATTCTCCATTTTCACCTATAAATAGAGGACTATTTCTTTGAGAAAACAACATATACTTGAAATCAAAATTTTCTTGCGCAAAAAGTTCTAAAAGTTCTCAAATTCTCAGCTCTCATTTTCTCTTAGCCAAATCTGTTTTTACATTCTTGATCTTGTATTTCTTTGAGATATTATTTTCTGAAGATCGATTTTTATTTGGCTATTTGTTTTCAAAATCCGTATTATTTATTCTCTGATTTTATTTAAAAGGATTTTGAAAAACATTTTGATTTAGATCACAAAGACTTTATTCGTATCTTTGTGTGATCTAAAATCTCATTCTATCAAGCCACTAATACACATAGTTGTCTATTACCATTGGTTATAGAATTTGGGTGTAAATCCAATCTCCACCAAATATTGTGATGAGTTAGATATCGATTTTATTTTGTGTGTTTGCCCTTTGTTGTAAGGGTGTTGGAAACCTTAGACAAGTCTAGGTGTTGCGGTTGGAAATCCTGGTTAAGGCTAGGTTGTTGGAAATCCTAACAAGTGAAGTTAGGTGCTTGTATTTGTTAAGGCAGATAGTGAAAATCTCGTACCGGATTGGTCGGGGGACTGGACGTACCCAAGGTTGTGGGAAACCGGGATAAAAATCTTTGTGTTTGCGTTTGCACTCTCTGTGATTATCTATTTGTTTGTTGAATATTATTCTTGTAACTCATTTATAATATATTGCAAAGATCAATTTTTGTATCTGCTTTTCTCTTATACTTTGTGCAATTTTATATATCTTCATTAAGTATTTCATTTACTCAGCTGTGCTTAATTTCCCTCTGGGAGTCGACTACTGTTCATAGGGAGTCGACTACCAGAAGATATTTATCTCTGACTTGATTTTGAAGATTGATTATGTTGATTAAGAACCAAGCGTAGATCACTTTACTTGGTTTCTTAGGCAACATTAGAAGGCTTTGAATTGTGTTAATCTATTAAGAACGAAAAAGTTTATTTTATACAACACTATTCAACCCCTCCTTCTAGTGTTGTTTGCCATCCATAGGATCCAACACTTGGTATCAGAGCAAGGCTATAAAGGTGATGGCGTCAACATTTTTCCATTCTGAAGGACTTAATACCATGCGACCACCACTGTTCAACGGAATGAACTATGCTAGTTGGAAGATCCGAATGAAGACTCACCTGGAGTTATTGGACATCGAAGCATGAACCGTCACTAAAATTCCGTACATCGCACCAACCGAAGTTGAATTTGGGAAGTGGTCAGCCGACGAGAAGACGAGAGCAAATCTTAATGCAAAGGCAATGAATGCACTATTTTGCGCTGTAACAGGAAATGAGTTCAATCGAGTCTCCCAATGCGAGACAGCACATCAAATATGTCACACTCTTTAGGTAAGTCACGAGGGAACTGAAAAGGTAAATGAATCCCGCATAAACATTTTATATTCTAAATTCGAATCTTTTAAAATGGAAGAAGGAGAGAGTATCACCGATGTGAATACTCGTTTTACTAACATTACAAATGAGCTCGCAGGATTAGGAAAGAAACTTTCCGAATACGAGCAGGTGATGAAAAAACTGAGATCTCTCCGACCCGAATGGAAGGGAAAGACAACGGCCATTCGAGAAGCTCATAACGTAAAGGATCTTATCATTGAAGAACTAATGGAAAATCTCATGGCGTATGAGATTGAACTTGAAGAAGATAAGAAGATCGAAGAAAAACTTCGATCAAACCAAAGAAGAAGAATCTCACTTTTAAAGCTCAAGAAGAAGATTCCGACTACACGTACAAAGAAGACCATATTGCCTTCATCTCAAAGAACTTCAAAGAGTTCATCACAAGTAAGTATGGTAAACGCTCTTTTAGACCTACTAACAGTATTATTTGTTTTGGGTACAACAAACCAGGACACGTCAAAAGAGACTGTCCGTTAGAAAGAAACAACCGTGATTCCAGAGATCGTGGAAAGAACCGAGATAGCAATGAAAAGAGAAACAATGGAAGAAACAAATTTCGACGACCAAAGAAGGAAGCCTACGCAGCTTTCGACCAGAGCGACGATTCCTCGTCCGATGAATCCTCAGCAAACGACAATGATGAAAGAAGAGAAACATCACACTTGTGCTTCATGGCTTCCACATCTTCTAAGGTAAGCTCGCATCATGATTCATCTAGTGATAATGATTCGTCATCAAGCGATGATGGAGACATGTACTATAGGGGAGCATATAAGGAGCTATGCAAAATGCATGAAAAGCTCATAAAAGACCATAAAAGAACACTTAGGAATATTAAAAAAGATGCTAAAGAAAAAGAAGAAATTATCAAGGAAAAGAGCCTTCTTAAAGAAAAGAACAATTCTCTGCAAAAAGACATTCTTTCTGTAAATTAAAAAGTTGAAAATTTGAATAATCTTCTCGTATCTGTCAAATATAAATATGACGCTACGATGAAAATTATTGAAAATTTCAACAAAGAAAAAAGGAAGCTTGACAGTTTAATAGATAATCAAAGTCTCATCTAGCAAAACCGGACTCGGATATGATTCAGAGCATACCAAGAAACGGGTTAAGCATTCTAGGATGCATCATTCTAACAATAATTTTCTGAGCATCTGGATACCAAAGAACCTGTCCGATCAAAGAAAGAAAAGGTACGCTACAAACTTTGTTCAGCAAGTTAATTTAAACAAAAATTATAAATATATCTTTCATGAAGGAACTAAACCATACTGGGTTTGGTTTCCTAAAGACTAACCCTCTGGACTCAAAAGTAAAGAGTACCATAAACGTCTATCTTTCAGGTACTCTAAGGAAACGAAGAGGAGAAACTAGATCCAAAGCTTGATAACTGGATCAGCATCAAAAGTTTTCTTTACTCTGCAAAAATATATGCTTAACATGTTTAAATGATTAAATAATTTTTAATCTCTTTATATATGATTATAAATGTTTGCGTTATATTTATAAAATACATTTTGTTCAGAAACGCACTCAGTCTTGGACCAAAACCCCTCGGGATGAGAAAACGACTCAGCCCAGTAGGGAGTCGACTACCTACATGAGGGAGTCGACTACCAGCGGCTGTGCGGATTTCTGGGTTTGGCTTGTTTTGTTTTTTTAACTCCTATTGGGTTCCATTGAGATAATGGGGTTGCATCCAAAGGCAACTTAAAACCAATAAGCCAAAATTGATCTCAACCACCCATCTTTTGATCCAATGGCCCCTATCCTTCATCTCCTTTCACCTCTTGGTTAAAACCCCCATGGTAAAACCCCAAGGTAGCAGACTACCCCATTCTCTCATCCTCTTGAAAAATTTCCCTTGGCACTTGGAGCTCTTTTGATCATCTACCTCCTCTCATCATTGGGTTTCATCATTCTCTCAAGTTTACTCAAGGTAAAATCTCTCCTCATCAACCTCTACTTCATTTTTCTTATATATCCTTGCATATCTAGTTTTGTAAATAATTTTTACTCTATCTAGATGCCTATAAAAAGAATGGTTTCTAAGAAGAGGGAGATCACAAGTGAATCCATCGCTGAGAAAGAAGCCATCTTGCCCTATCTATTTAGAAGCACTACCTATGAACACTTTATTAAAGTTTCCAAGAAACCTATTCTCCTTGAAAGATTTGTAAAACTTGATCATGTAGAAAACTATGGCCTTGACAGCATTCTAGAATTTCAAAACTTGGCGAAACTATTTTCTGCTGAAAACATGTATTTCTGCTATCCCAGACTTGTGCATCTCTTTTATGCAAATATGGATTATGACCTTGCCAAGAGCCGATTTGTCACCAAAGTACTTGACACTAAACTTGCCATAACTGTAAAATCTCTAGGAGAGGCCTTAGGTGGCGTGTTACTAGATAATATAGAGATGACTGATGAAAGCATTTTGGAGAGAATGTATTTGCACGGAAAATATTTCCAAACTAAACTTCCTTGTAGCGATCTTCGCTATCCGGGAAGAATCCTTGCAAATATATTGTCTTACAATATAACTCAAAAGTCTGGTAGTCACTCTGTACTATCTGAGAAACAAGCCAAGTGCATCTATGCATTGCTAGGGAATGTTCGTGTCAATTGGGCTAGAGTCATCATGGACTCCATCCTCGCATCAGCTTCTTCAGACAGACCCTCATCCACTCTAGCACATGGACGTTATCTCACCATTCTGTTTATTAGTTATAATGTGTCTTTGGATAATGAAACCACAATTCTGGATCCGGCACGTATATTTGATGTTCATGCTCTCGGGAGAATGAATCTTCATAGAGACCTTGATCAAAACATTCCTGAAGAAAAGCTTGCTGCTGAAGGAGGATCGTCATCCTCCAGGAGAGGTAAGAAAGTCATTATTTCAGACTCTGATGAAGAAGAAAAAGGAAGCGAAGAAGAAGAAGACGAGGAAACACCAGCCTACATCATTGAACTTCAAGATATGCTCTTGAAGAAAATTGGAAAGCTGAAGATATCCCAAGAAAGAGGGTTTGAAGACCTCAACAAGAAAGTAGACGATCTCAAGGAATTCGTGGCAAAGAGCAACAAGATGACAGAAGAGACGCTTGGCATGATCCTTGGTGAGATCAAGGAATTAAAGAAGAACGACGGTCATCCTTGATTTCATAAACAATGGTTTTAAAACAATGATTTCAAAACTTCTGGTCTGTAATAACTATACTATGGAGTGATGTTGCTACTCTTATATTACTATGCTTATGGATGAACTTATCTGATATATTCTGCTAAAACATTGATTGATCATATGCTAACATTTTTTTGCAGGAATAGTAATTGAATTCCTTTCTGACAAATTCTTGTTACAACTTGGATGATTCATGTGTTGAAATGATATGTCATTAATTTTTTTTGATGACAAGGGGGAGAAAGTATATAAATGCAAAAATGAATGCATTGTTTTGCTAACGGCTTCGATGCAGGGGAAGAACCGCATCAAAGCAGGGGGAGTAAGTTTATTTTCATGTCATATTAGTATGTCAACTTACTTCATTTTTCATTTGGGTGTCATCATCAAAAAGGGGGAGAGTGATGGAAATTGAATTCCACCCCAAGTGATTTTGATGATGAGCACACTAAATGAAGCTTAGTGTACTAACTACACTACTATTAAGTGTGCAGATTATGCGACAAATGGAAAGCGTAACACATACTCTGAAGAAACACAATCTACGCTCACTTAGCAAAGACAAGGACGAACGTTGCTAGATCAATGATGAAGCTCAAAGCTCAAACGGAACAGAAGTTCAAGAGAAGCTCACATCTACATTATCATCACTTGATCAAGCTTCCGAAGACGTTTCCTAGTCTACAGTGTGTGAGTTGTGTCCTTCTTAGGGTTATGTTAAAGCCAAACGTATAGACAACACACACAAAAATGGTTTCGAAGCTAAAACATTTTAAAATACTTTTTAAATCACTTTCAAAGTTATTGAGAGCTTTTGCTAGTCGCTTTGCACTTTCGTAGTGAAACTCCATTACACCCAGGAGCTAACTACATGTTTTACTAGCCGTGTCTCAGAAGAAACTCCTCTTGTAGTCGACTGCCAATGAGTGGTAGTCGACTATCAGCTGAGAATTATTTTCTCCTGAAACACACTGGGAGTCGACTACCAATTTCAGGGAGTCGACTACCAGCTGTCAAAATTCGACGTTTGACCTGACTTTTGACATATATCTAATTTATTGTTCCCATGATTTTCGGGGCAAAAGTCAAATGAATTTGAATTTTGAATTCTCCATTTTCACCTATAAATAGAGGACTATTTCTTTGAGAAAACAACATATACTTGAAATCAAAATTTTCTTGCGCAAAAAGTTCTAAAAGTTCTCAAATTCTCAGCTCTCATTTTCACTTAGCCAAATCTGTTTTTACATCCTTGATCTTGTATTTCTTTGAGATATTATTTTCTGAAGATCGATTTTTATTTGGCTATTTGTTTTCAAAATCCGTATTATTTATTCTCTGATTTTATTTAAAAGGATTTTGAAAAACATTTTGATTTAGATCACAAAGACTTCATTCGTATCTTTGTGTGATCTAAAATCTCATTCTATCAAGCCACTAATACACATAGTTGTCTATTACCATTGGTTATAGAATTTGGGTGTAAATCCAATCTCCACCAAATATTGTAATGAGTTGGATATCGATTTTATTTTGTGTGTTTGCCCTTTGTTGTAAGGGTGTTGGAAACCTTAGACAAGTCTAGGTGTTGCGGTTGGAAATCCTGGTTAAGGCTAGGTTGTTGGAAATCCTAACAAGTGAAGTTAGGTGCTTGTATTTGTTAAGGCAGATAGTGAAAATCTCGTACCGGATTGGTCGGGGGACTGGACGTACCCAAGGTTGTGGGAAACCAGGATAAAAATCTTTGTGTTTGCGTTTGCACTCTCTGTGATTGTCTATTTGTTTGTTGAATATTATTCTTGTAACTCATTTATAATATATTGCAAAGATCAATTTTTGTATCTGCTTTTCTCTTATACTTCTGTGCAATTTTATATATCTTCATTAAGTATTTCATTTACTCAGCTGTGCTTAATTTCCCTCTGGGAGTCGACTACTGTTCATAGGGAGTCGACTACCAGAAGATATTTATCTCTGACTTGATTTTGAAGATTGATTAAGTTGATTAAGAACCAAGCGTAGATCACTCTACTTGGTTTCTTAAGCAACATTAGAAGGCTTTGAATTGTGTTAATCTATTAAGAACGAAAAAGTTAATTTATACAACGTTATTCAACCCACCCTTCTAGTGTTGTTTGCCATCCACAGGATCTAACAGATATGCTTGACAGGTGGGACATGAAAATTTGCTCATCTTCCTCCCAAGTGACAAGACGACTTCCATGTTCATGCACCAAAGAGGGCTGAATCCTACCATTTGCCTAACAATAAAATAGTAGGATTAGGTTAGGTGTCACTAAAAAGGGTCCCCTGACGTAAGAAGTGATGTCATGGAGTCAAATCTAGAATTGATGCTTTATGATGAGTCTGTTTCTCTCTAGGATATAAACATACATGTTAACCACTTTCTTTTGGGTTAATCCTCAGATTCATGTTTGATATTTTTGTGAAATGCGTTATCCATGTGTTGATCATCTTAGCTGTCTACCAACTACTTTGTGTTTATTTTGATGGACACGTCTTGCATAGAGCTGTGCCAAAATAATGTTCTGGGCAGATATTTATGACAAGGGAGAATCAATGGAGGACGATGCTTGAGTTTTGAGCTTTGACTAAGGGCCATAGATAGGTGCAAACTCTTACCAATCGGGGGCAGTTAATGCACACTAGACAAACAAAAGTAGATTTTACTAAATAAGTAGAAATTTTAATTTCAGTTTCATTGGTATTTTTAATAATTTGGATCCACATACTGTTTACATCAGATATGCGATCCCAAGAGTTTAAGTCACATATAATTTTATTTTAATGTTATTAATTAAGTTGGCAACAACTAAAAAAGTTATGAATACATCATTGGTGATAAGGTGATTAGTTTATTATAAGTTAGTTATAAGATGTTACGATTCTTGTTTCTAATAGACTACAAAGGGCAAAATCTGACGAAATGAGGTGAAGAGTGAATGTGTTCTATTGCTTGTTTGTTTAGGGGTGAAGTAGTCGTATTGATATAAATTCGTTTTCAACAATTAGCTCAATAAATGAAAAGCTTTGGGTTTACTAGATTTTTTGGTGTATGTGGATTTTAGAACATGAAAATCAAAATAAATTTTTATCGATATTCAAAATAGATGTGTAGAATGCACTTTTCAGGCCACCATATGCCACGAGCTTGTGTGTCATATGATATCCGTATTCTCTCTCTTTACATGTATATACATTCATACAGATACGTACATATACATATACATACATACATATGTATATACATATACATATATACATATACGAAGAAGTGGTCCAAGGTCCATCGTCTCGATCAGGTCCTTCGCCTCCGTCATAGTGAGTTTTGCCTTGTCCAACCGTGCCTCGAATACCAACATGTCACTGGATTTCTCCTTACGAAGTGGCATAGTGGTGGCCTTTGTCATCTTGGAGTCTCTTGGAATCTCGTTGGTTGACATCTTCTTTCTTATGAACTGTAAGCTTTTCCGAACCACGGGCTCTCTGATACCTACCATCACGGACGGGTTGTTTTGCTACTTGATTTCTCAAATTCCATGCGGCACTTAGGTCACTCTCATTTTATTAGAATGGCTGAGTCAACATTCTTTCAAATTCTCACTCACAAGACACTCAAGAACACAAGAAAAAAACTTGGAAGTGGAGAACTATATTGCCTTTATTTGGCTATTACTTGATAATTTTTGTAGGATCCAAATGGTCTCTCACTGTTTCCTTTTATTGGCGAGGATCTCATGTAATGAATGATGTGGATTTGGTTTCTAGAGACTTATGATCTAATGGTATAGGACGAGTCTTTAGAGTTTTCCCCACAAATGCCCTTAATGACATCTTATTAATTAGTTTACATGAATATACAAAAACAATCTAGATCCCATAGTTACAAAAATGCACTTGGAAATTTTCTAAAGAATACCAACTCACTTATCAAGTAAGCATAAAATAGACACTAACTAAGCGATGACGTGATGACCGTGACAAAAGCACATTGGTATGTCCACCACATTGGTATCTTCACCTATCTAATGCACATTGCATCATTTGATACATCCTTGGAACAACTAGTTGTGACGTATTCTTCTTTATTGGTTCTTCACTTCAGCTACAAGCCTAACATGATTCTAATTGGGCGATAATTGGGTAGGCATTCTAGACACCACGTAATCTGCCACAGGATGTTGTATGTACTTTGGTGATGCTATTATATCCTGGAAGTGCAAGAAGCAAGACTGCTTCTTCAACTCATCCAGCACCATGTGACATGAAAATTGAGCCATGCAAAAGCATAGAAAACCCCAATTGCCATAGCCAGAGCAAGGAAAGCCTTAACATCTGGGCTTGGGCACACATGGGCTCAAGCCTAGGTGCGCCCAAGATGCAGAACTGGACCCAAGCCCAACTCTGGGCGCATGTGCGCACGGGTACAAGCCCGGGTGCCAGACTAGGCCCAAGCCTAGCCTGAATCGGGCGAGTGCCCCAGCTTATATGTGCCTGGCTCCGGGCACTACCTAGCGGGCAGACGCCCTAGCGGGTGTGGCCGAACCGAGCAGGTGACTGACCTGAGCGTGCCCAACTTGCTGTGGGGCCCGCAGACTGCATAGTCTGCGGATTGTGTTTTGGGGGCAGTTTTGGCCATTTCTGAGGACTCATTTGAGGGGTCAAACGATCTCGGAATTGAGACCGTTTTTATGCAATCTGCGTTTGATGCTCTTCAAAATGATATATCATTTTGATTCTTAGGCTTAATGGAGAGAGAATTAATTACTTAAAATTTAGTCCATGAAAGGGGAAAAAATTGAGTTAATTTGAACTTTAATTGTTAGTATCACATCGGATGTGATACTCTACTGAAGGCTCAACTCACCCTATAAATAGAGTGCTCTCCTCTTCCTCCTAAATTTACCAAAAGCCTAGATCAAGAGAGCTCATCTTAAATTAAGCAAACTTAAATTTAAAGGCGACCAAATTTTTCACTCTTTTCTTCTTTATTCACTCTTTCATGTTCTAGCAAAACTTGAAAGGAGTTCGAATTTGATCCAATGCTTGAGACAGGGGTTTAGCCAAGATGAAACTTTCTGGGGCAAATGGTCGCTTCTTGATGAGGCGTTGCATCGGTTCAGACGTCGTCCTAAGGAAAAGTTTTTGTTATTGCAAAAACTTAAGGTATGATCTTTAAGTTTTATTTTAATAGCAGATAGATCTATCGTTGCGAGATAGTTTCGTTTTTCTCCTTAGATATTAAAAGATCATGCAAATGGTTTTAAACATTTTATTCCATAGGGTGTTTTCATAAAAATGTGATTTTTATGTTTTCTTTTTTCCCACTGATTTAGACATCTGTTTAGCCTTGGGCTAGATGTTAGGTATTGGTGTTTTAGACCAATATTGTTTTGATGATGATCACACCATTATGTTGTTGCTAATGACTCTCAATGTTTTAGTCTCATGTTTATCAATTGAATAATAAGTTTTTTGGAGACTAATAGCTTGGTGCAAGGATATACATCAAGAGGAGCACTGCCAAAGCTTGGAACTTTATGAAGGGAAGCTTGTCAAGAAGTGCCAAATCTTGGAAGATGATGGGGAGCATCAAGGCATCAAGAGCTTGTAGCCTTAGACTCTAGGAGATGCAAAATGTAATCCATGTAATTTCTATTACTTGCATTTCTCTTTTTGAGTCTATGATTTTGTAATGTCTTGATAGATGGTCATACTCATTCATGCTTATGCATTAACCATCTTAGTGAGCCTTAGAATTATCATAGAAACTAACCAAATAGGTTCACCATACCAAAAACTCAAATTGGAGTTTTTGGCCTACCAACATGTGACTGCTAAAGGCAGGACACGCGACTGGGTGATCTTCAGGCGCCCGGCCAGACTTCTACAGCCGACTGTTGTGCATAGCTCAAGACAACTTTTTCTTGACTCTTTCTTGAGCGTTTGGTGCAGGCGACTGAAGTTCATTTGACAGACGCTTGTATACCATCAGGTGCTAGAACTTTGTTCTTCAGTCGTCTGACTGCCAATGTGCGTAACTTGACTTTTCTGGGTACCAATCCACTTGTGTGGCAGCCGACTGATGTAGAGTTTACCGTCGCATGTCTATCTTCAGGCGCCTAGACTTTGGTCATCAGTCGTCTGAATGCACAAGTGAGAAAGTTGCATTTTCTCAGCTCCTTTCCATCCCATGTGATAGCTGCCTGCTGAAGTATATTCAGGTGCCTGCACATTGTTCAGGCGCGTGTGTAGTCTTCTACAGTTGTCTGTCCTGGCTCAGATTATAGCCGTTGATCATTCGACTGTCCGCTCTTGCACAGTTGCTTGTCGTTGCCGTAAAATCCCAGATTCTAGCCGTTGCAAAATTCTTCCTTTGGCTTCTAGCTTGGGTTTTATGGGGTTTTGCGGCTTCCTGTATATAGGAGTGAGCTTAGTTCATTTAGAACTTCTTGGAACTATTGAAGATCATTAGAATCTCAAAGCCACTCTTATTCTCTCATTTCCCTTCTCATGAGCACATTCCTATTATCGCATTGAAGCTAGCTCAATGGAAATCCTTCAAGTGCATCAAAGCTCATCGCAACACTTGTAGATCCTCTTCCATGCCTTGCATTCATTTGTTTCTTGTAACCCTAACTTTCTTTGTGAGAGTTAGTTTCTCTCTTTGTGAGAGTTTAACCCTAACTTTCTTTGTCACAGTTAGTTTCTCTTCTTTGTGAGAGATTAACTTTTGTGTAGGGTTGGTAGGTTGTGTACTCTCTTTGTGAGAGTTCATATCTCTTGTGTAGAGTATCTCTTTGTGAGATTGTATTCACTACCGTGTGTAGGATCATAGTGAATATTTGGTGTGTCTGGATTTATCCAAGTTGGGAAACAGGGTAAAATCTTTGTGTTAGCTTTTGCTTGATTGTGTTGTTTAAACTCCTCTTGCACTTATAATTTCGCATTTGCAAGTTTAATTTTTAATTACACGATTATTGCCATTACTCTATTCATCCCACTCTATAGTGTTTGTTGTTAGTATTGCAAGCATAGACGGTCCTTACAATTGGTATCAGAGTAAGGTTGAAGCTTACTAACATCGATGGCATTCAATGCAACCGGTTATCCCCCGCTCTTCAATGGAACGGACTACCCAATTTGGAGGAGCAAGATGATCAATCGCCTCAAGAAGAATAATCTCTTGGATGCGGTGACTTTGGATGTCTCAGAATCAAACTTCATGATGGACGTCCACGCCAAAAGGGCTTTGTGCATCTCCACTTGGGATCGTGAAAATGATGAAATTGGAGGCATGGAGACGACACATGAAATGTGGAGCTATCTTGAGACCAAGTATACCAAAGGTGATGAGATTGAGTCAAGCGATAATTAGGTATCTCAAACTCAATCTACTTATGAGCTTAATGACATTAGTGATAAAAATTCTTTGATTGCTCATAAGTGTAGTGCACATACTTTACATGATAAATCTCTTGGTTGCACTTCTTTGCATGCTTCTCATATTGCTATGATTGATTTTTTTGCATGCCGAGAAGAAATTTTTCTTTCTCAAATTCGTGAGTTACGTGAAGAAAATGCTTCATTTAAACATACTCACATTTCCGATTGTGATACCTTGAGAAACGAGACAATGGCTCTCAAATCTCAATGTCTTGAGCTTAGCTCACGTCTATCCACTAGGAATGCCGACATTTCTTATCTTTTGAAGAAATGTGAGCTCTTGTCCACTCACCTTGAGAGTCTCAACTTGAGTAAGGACATGGCTTTGGGAACTTCAACTTTGAAGGTAACCAAACCAAGCTCTAACTCTAGAAGCATCCAAAACAAATTTGTGGGGGAGCTTTCTAATAGGTGTGTCACAATCAAGTATTCTTTTGGCCAAACATCAATGTCGATTACTAAAGCCAAAGAAGAATCTTGCATATATATACACTTCATTGAATAAGAAGCCTATTCTAAAACCTATTGGTGTGAATGCTTCTTCATATGTTGATATGCATGATAATTCTACTTATGGGAATGAGCTACATTGCTTGCATGCTAGAATTAATTCTAATCCATTGCATGCTTCACATGTTCCTATGCATGGTAGAAATGCTCGTGTGAATGTTTCTAATGCTAAATTGCATGTTTCACACACGGGCACGCTAATGTTTATGTTCTACCACATAAGCATGCACCCACACCTCCTACTCATGCCTTAATTAAACCTCTTCTTAAGAATCCCAAATCACTTTCTTTGTGGATTTCTAAGAATGTTTCTAGGCTTGATAGGAATGCGTATATAGAATCATATGTTCGTCATGTTATATTTTCATATGACTATATACGGAAACCAAACTCCTCTTTTGTTTGGTTTCCACCTTGCTAGCTCACTCACTTTGTTATTTATTGCTTGGGTACCATGTTTGTTTGTCTACTTTTTGTACCCATATTTATGTGAGTGTGTTCTTTACTCCCATTTTTGCATGTTATGTATGTTTATAGGGGAGTATGATATTTTTTGCTTGCTAGCATTAGTTTTTCTATTCATATGTCACATTGGATGTCATTCATTATGTTTGTGCATATGTGGCGGTTCTTTCTCTTACCCATCTTGGTTTCTTTTTGTTATGTCAATGTGGGAGAAAAATGTGTCATGTATAAATATACCTTATACTTTGTATGCATTATTATCTTTTAGCACTATTTATGCATAACATCCATCAATATAATTTGTGCTTATATTTTGTGCACTCTTGCATATTGATTGGGATGATTTTATTAGAAAATCAAACTCCTCTTGGGTTTGGTTTCCTAATGTTTAGGTTTCTCACACATCCGCATATTGCTAGGGTATTTTGCTTTATTGTTTATTCTTAAGCATACCCGTTGTTTGTGTGTGATGTTTCATGATTTTGAAAATATTTTCATACTATTTTTTCATGAAAATGAGATCTTAGAGATTTTATTGTCATATATCATTTGTTGATCCATATGTATGACAATGGGGGAGTTAATATGTTATATATGTTTAAAATTATCTTAAAACATATTTTAACTCTTATGTTGGGTTATTTTTGAGATGATTTTTTAATAATTGATTATTATGATCTCAAATTCAATCCATTGATGTTGCTAACATTTTGTGTTATACTTTATATTAGCAATATCATTTGTATCAATGATGCTAGATTCTTCTATATCCATGCATTGATACAACTTAGGCCCATGTCTCCATGTATTATTATTTACAATTGGTAAAGTTACTTTTTCTGTACAATTAGTATTAGATGCTAAACGTCAACTTTTTGACCCTTTCTATGATCTAGGAGGATCATGAGATAATGATTGATGCACACTTAAATTTACTATTATGTATCATACATATCTTAATCTCTTAGTTATTTATCACATTGTTAAATGGTGTCAATGACAAGAGTTATTTCTTGTATGTTTGATGACCCCCCTTTTTTGACAATGACAAGGGGAGAGAGATATGGATTATGTAAATCATCATATATCATGTATAGGAAGAGAGATATGGATTATGTAAATCATCATATATCATGTATAGGAAGAGAGAGACTCATGTATAGGAAGAAAGATATAAGATATGGTTTATGTAATCCATGCCTTCTATATGTCACTATTGTGTTACAATTGGTTATCTATTTTCAATTGGTGCATATAAGTAGGTGGAGCTTATTAGCGTTGTGTTTTAATTGTTTATGTTTTACATAATGTGTGTCATCATCGAAAAGAGGGAGATTGTTAGGTATTGGTGTTTTAAACCAATATCGTTTTGATGATGATCACAACATTATGTTGTTAATGACTCTTAATGTTTTAGTCTCATGTTTATCAATTGAAGAATAAGCTTTTTGGAGACTAATAGCTTGATGCAATGATGGACAGCAAGAGGAGCATTACCAAAGCTTGAAACTTGATAAAGGGAAGCTTGTCAAGAGGTGCCAAAGCTTGGAAGATGATGGGGATCATCAAGGCATCAAGAGCTTGAAGCCTTAGACTCTAGGAGATGCAAAATGTAATCCATGTAATTTCTATTACTTGCATTTCTCTTTTTGAGTCTATGATTTTGTAATGCATTGATAAATGGTCATACTCATTCATGCATATGCATTAACCATCTTAGTGAGCCTTTGAATTTTCATAAAAACCAACCCAATAGGTTCACCATACCAAAAACTCAAATTGGAGTTTTTGGCCTACCAACAGGCGGCTGCTAAAGGCAGGACAAGTGACTGTGTGATCTCCAGGCACCTCACCAGCCTTCTACAGCCGACTGTTGTGTACAGCTCAAGACAACTTTTTCTTGACTCTTTCTTGAGCTTTTGGTGCAGGCGACTGAAGTTTATTTGACAGGTGCCTGTCTACCATTAGGCGCCTAAACTTTGTTCTTCAGTCGTTGAGTGCCAACGTACGTAACTTGACTTTTCTGGGCACCAATCCACTTTGTGTAATAACCGACTGATGTAGAGTTTACAGTCGCCTGTCTATCTTCAGGCACCTGGGCTTTGGGCATCAGTCGTCTGAATGTACAAGTGCGAAAGTTGCATTTTCTTAGCTCCTTTCCATCCCATGTGACAGCCGCTTGCTGAAGTATATTCAGGCGCCTGCACATTGTTCAGGCGCCTGTGTAGTCTTGTACAGTCGCCTGTCCTGGCTCAGATTATAGCTGTTGGGAATTTTCTAGTCGTTCATCATTCAACTGTTAGCTCTTGTACAGTCACCTGTGGTTGCCGTAAAATCCCAGATTCTAGCCGTTGCAGAATTGTTCCTTTGGCGTCTAGCTTGGGTTTATTGGGGTTTTGGGGCTTCCTATTTATAGGAGTGGGCTTAGTTCATTTAGAACTTCTTGGAACTATTGAAGATCATTAGAATCTCAAAGCAACTCATATTCTCTCATTTCCCTTCTCATGAGCACATTCCTCTTCTTGCATTGAAGCTAGCTCAAGGGAAATCTTCCAAGTGCATCAAAGCTCATCTTAACACTTGGAGTTCCTCTTCCATGCCTTGCATTTATATTGAGTAAGTTCATCTCATCAAGACATATGTAAGAGTATTTTTGTTTCATTTGTTTCTTGAAACCTTATCTCTCTTTGTGAGAGTTAGTTTCTCTTTTTGTGAGTTTAACCCTAACTTTCTTTGTGAGAGTTAGTTTCTCTCTTTGTGAGAGATTAACCCTTGTGTAGGGTTGGTTGGTTGTGTACTCTCTTTGCGAGAGTTTGGAACTTTCTTTGTGAGAGTTCATATCCCTTGTGTAGGGTATTTCTTTGTGAGATTGTATTCACTACCTTGTGTAGGATCATAGTGAATATTTGGTGTGGCTGGATGTACCCAAGTTGGGGAATCAGGGTAAAATCTGTGTGTTACCGTTTGCTTGATTGTGTTGTTTAAATTCCTCTTGCACTTATAATTCCGCATTTGCAAGTTTAATTTTTAATTACACGATTATAGCCATTACTCTATTCACACCCCTCTAGAGTGTTTGTTGTTAGTATTGCAATGCATATATGGTACTTACACTAGACAATGAGAAAAGCCATATGAAAGCTTACTCAAAACCATTCATTAGGTTTAGCAACGAGAAATTAGAGCCCTAGTTTGGAGATCCTTGACTTCAATCCGAGTTCTCTCATGAGAAATGGCAAGAATGATCGTTGGGAGTTAGTTCGGAAATCTCACCTGATGCATTAATTCGATAAATTGACACTTGAGATCAATCTTATAATTAATTCATGAGAGTGGGGATACTTAGCCCTATCATCTTCTTATCTTGATAAACTCTTAGTATAAATTCTCACAGTCTGTTATAAAATTGCGTAGCTAACTATAATCCATAATTGATTGGTACTTAATCCATCGCCTTCTTGAGTTTGACCTGTTTGCTACCACTACACGTACGCTTGCGGTATAATTTAAAACACTCAACATCATCCCGCATAGGTCGTCCTGCATAGGTTGTCCTGTGCTGGATAGGTCGCCTGTGCTGGAAGGTCGCACTGCATAGGTTGCGCTGCTTGTGTCGTCCTGCATAGGTCGTCCTAGATAGATCGTTCTGGATAGGCCGCCTTGCACTGGGTAGGTCGCCATCGATATGTCGACTTGGATAGGTAGTATTGGATTGGTCGGTCCAAATAGGTCGCATTGGATAGGTCTGGGCAGGTCGACAGGTCGGCCTGTGTAGTTCCTCCTGGGCAGTTCGTTTTGCTTTGCGTAGGTCGGCCTGGATAGGTCGGCCTCCTCCTGGATAGATCGGCCTGGATAGGTCGGCCTCGCTCTGCGTAGGTCGGCATCACTTTGCTAGGTTGCCCTGCTTAGGTCACATCCTCTTGTGTTGGTCGGCCTGGTTAGGTCGGCCTCATACTGAGTAGGTTGGCCTCGCTCAACGTAGGTCGGCATGGTTAGGTTGGCCTCCTCTTGGGTCGTCCTTGCAGTGTCGGGCCAGGGCTACGCTTGCCCAAAGCCGGCCTGAGCGTGGACTCTAAGTGCCAGTGGTATTCGAGAGTTCTCCCATGAGCCTAACAATGTTCCCGTTTTCAGATTCTTTAAAACCCAAACCCGAATTCCTTGCGGGTTGAGATGATGAAGGGAAGATAAGAGTGGCTCAATGATGGTGTGGAGACTATTTGGAGACCAAGTTGACATTGTCATCCCATTGAGTTTTTGAGATTTAGCTTCCACCAATCACTGTATTGATGGGAAAAAATTCAAATCGAAGCTTGACGGGCTCGAATTGGCTTGCAGAGTCAGCTTCGTCAGGCTCTTGTGGCTGGAGAAAACAAGGAGCAAAATATGCATAGTTCAATCTGTTGAAGAGATTGCTTCACTTTGCCAAGTTGTGGAGGTGCTCCCCATCTCTCGTAAGAATGCATGGAACTGCTTCAAAGTCACAAACTGTGTCTCGAGCATTTCATAATGGAAAGAACTGGATCCACTGGGAGCGGAGTGACGTCTGACGCCCCCTCGGGAGTTGGCCTTTCAGGCCTTTGATTAATGAAATGAGTTATTGTCGATGTGATTGATGACTTGGATGTCGACTCGTTCCCACAGACAGTGCCAAATGTTTCGAAATAAATCCGCACATCAGAGGTGAGTGTGTAGGTTGTTGGGACCTCTGGTTGTAGTAGCGGGGATGCGCAACTGAGGGCGATTGGGCGAGCTGATCTCGGGGTGACTGGATCTTGATCCGAGCTATGGAAGTCGGGTCTGAGCTATCTTCTAGCTATCTGCAACACATGAAGATCGTCGGGGGTTGGATCTGGGGTCTGACATAATCCCCTCCAATACTTAAGTTAGTGGATGACTTGAAGATGCTCGATATAATTATGTTCGACATGTTGAGAGGTCGTCCGCTAGTTCTCATGCCGAGTTATGGAGGAAATATGAAGCAAGTGGAGTAGATATTGAGTATTAAAAAACCCGAGTGTAAGATCTCAGAGATTCCTCATTCTCATTCATTGACTCGAGGAGTTCTTATAGGTGGGCCGTTGCAAGGTAACGTCTGGGTTAATAAAGTTTCTTTATTGTAGACATTGATGAGAAGACATTGATGATAAGACATTGATTGGTGTAACTGTCATCATTGATGAAGAAAACGGTCGCCATGAATGCACGCCATAATTGTTGAATCAATGGCCATGAAGTCATGCCAAAATTTTTGTAATAAGGTTAGATGCTCTTCATTTTGTAAAAACTCAATTTGTAAATTCTGATGTTTATTTGATGCCACGTTTATAGCGTTCACTTCTGCCCAGAGAAAACAGCTTTCGTTAAATTCATGGTGCTTCCCTAGTTTCTTCTCTCTCTCTCTTCATTGCCGTAGCCATTTACTCTTTTGATTGTTATGATTATTTGCATATATAGAAACATAACGCAATCGATTAATGAAAGTGTGTGTATATATATATAATGGCCATTGTTTGTGTTTTTTTTAATAATTTACCTATGAAAAAAATTGGAATGATTGAAGCCAACCTTTTTTATGCAGAAGGCAGAAGGAAGCACACCCACATGATGGGTGTTCTGTGAGGATATGTATTCGACAACATGATTTTATGGAATACCGCGACAGCATATGAAATGAACAGATATACTGACACTCATTTTCCTGATAAATAAAAATTCACACATCTTCTATATGCTACTGACGAAGCCTTCGTACGTGTTTCTGGTATTCTATGCATGTGCCTCATAGAATCCTGCAGTAAATTCTTGAAGCCTATTAGCAATTCAACGCCAAACATGCCGCAAAAAGTCTGAAAGGCCGAAGGTGGATCCTCGGTACAACAGCACAAAAAGGCAAACAGCGGGAAAGATGGTAAGCTCGCATATCAGTGGGACGATGTCACGGCCCGCCGATTGCCTGCCACCATATATATTAAGGTATATGTTGCAGGTGAAGGCCACGAGGAATGCGAGCAGGCTCAGGAAGAAGGACAAGTTGGCGAAGAGGTACTTCGTGGGGAGCGACCTGCGGAAGTCTTTCTCTCTGTAAGGCGAGGTCAGGAGGGACAAGAACAGCACGAGGGCGGTGGAAGCGCAGGACAGGCCGATCACGTAGGCGTGGGTGAAGATCTTGAAAGCTGTTTTTTTGGCGAAGACTGGGACGTTTTTGTCTTTGTCGCCGGGGATCGAGAAGCTGGAGGCGAAGACCACGGCCGCGAGCAGGCCGGCACATGTCTTCCCCATCTCCCTTAGCTGCTCCATGGCGTCTTTCACCATGTCCTTGTGGTTGTTCGTGAATAGCTCGTGGGCTGTTCTCTCGCTTTCGTTGCGGCTGTACTTCAGTTCTTTTGGGACCAGCCGTGTCACCCGCTGCAGGCATCGTGACTGTTTAGGCGCCAAAGTTGCGGTTAAAAAAGATGGTCTCTGGGGCTTACCTCAAACCACTGGAGTTCGGTTTGCATTTGCATCGCTGCGGGTTCTTCTTTGACTGTTTTCTCCGCGGCAAAATGCAGGATTGTGTTCTGTGTTTTCTCATCGATGCTCGACAGCAACCAAGACGGAAGCACCGGGTTACGCCCGGTGGCCATGGACTCCAGGATCCGTAGGATCTTTTCTTGGCCATTCTTGATTGCAACCTGCAGGATGTTCATTCCCTCGGGGTCTATGTACGCCACTGACTGCGGGCATACGGCGAGGATCCTCTCTACGAATTCGTGGAGCCCCATCCTCGCGCCAAGCGTCAAGGGCGACTCGTTCCATCGCCAGCTGTCTAAATCCTTTGTGTCTAGACATGCCTCGAGGATCCTTGCTCCGAGTTCTTCGAGTTTCATGTGTTTCCCAGGGGCCAACTTCTTTGGGACCTCTTCTACATTGGGTGTTTGTTGGTTCTGCACCGCCTCCGGCGGAGTCTGCGCCGGTTCGGCCATGATCTCTCGTCCAGGGTTCATGCTTCCATCTTCCGGCTGCGTTGGAGGTGCTGTCCCCGTCCGCCCCTTCACGGTAAAATCCCAGACGGCGGGGTCTTTAGCCAAAAATTCGACAAGCGCCAGAACTTCTTTGTGGTTTCTCTTCTTCTGTTCAAGTAGCTCGATGGTACCAGACACTGGCCAAGATCGGCAGAAGAGAGAATCCTGTTAAGAGTTGCAGTTCGTTTGGCCAAAAGAAGCATTAGTGGTGATAGAGGTGAACTCACTTTGCTTTAAAATCCGATAAATAACCAACCATATCCATCCCGCTGCAACGGACAATAAAAAAGGGCTTTTTAGACGGGTGTTTTTGAAATCGTAACGATCGGAGAATGGGGAAGGATTTGCAACCTGGAATACAGGCAACCGATAAGAGATCCAGGACGGTGTGGTAATTGCGTGGAAATCTACTTCTGTATCTCAGTATACCGCGTAGGCCTATCCAGTTATCCGCAGCTTCACCTGGCTTCATATGTGAGCGATCAGGGTCCTCGCCTGTTGCTTGCTTCTCCACGTCGTTTTTTGGTATCTTGTGCGAAGGAATGCTGTCTTCTATTGGAATCCCTGTAGGAATGTTTGTACAATTTACGCGAGTTATTTCTTTGCCCAGCCATATTTGTCATCATGTTCAGGGTGATGAGGGAGGATGGTTCTTACAATTATAGATAAGAGCCTCAATGGCCCCAAGGGGTAGTTTGCTCCGAAACGCATCTTCAATGGTCACCACCAGGTGCAGGGGCGTGGCTGCCTTTGTATTCCGAGTGGTCATCAGCTCCCTGTATTTTGATGCTATCTCCAAGGCGAGTCCTTTCGGTCAGCCATGTGCATGCACCAAAAAATGGTTATGTGCTATGTTGAGCATGGATATCAGAGAGGTGATACAAACAGGGAAATGTTAAGCATGTGCCTGTCTCTGAAATCTAAAGCTGTTGGATAAAATGGGTGTCCAAGCAGAAAGGGAGAAGAGAGAGTTTTATCGTAGGGAACTTACTTGGAGCATTGCCCATAATGGCGCAATGCAGAACGTTAGCACCCATTGCTCGGCGAGCATGACAATTGCCGCCGTGGTATTCGAGGAGCCAAAACATGTCTCTCTCTCCATACAGCGCGGCCTTGTGGAGCGGGCTCTCCAGCTGCTTGTTCAGCTGCTCGACCAGAGCCTTGTTCTTCTCTATCAGTTTGGTGGCGATCTCCACATCCCCCACCCTCGCGGCCACGTGGAGAGCCGTGTCGCCGTCGTGGTTCGCCTCCAACACTGCCTCGTCGGGGATGTCCTTCAGAACTTCGACGGCGAGCTTGGTCTTCTCGCTGGCGATGAGAACGTGGAGGAGGGTGTCTTCGGATAGGTTCACGGGGCCGCCCATCTTATTATTGCCGTCTTTCTTCACGTGCTTTCGCATGTAGACCATGTCTTCTCGGCGTACGGCATCATCGATCTCTCGAAATTTGCTGATGTAATCCATGTCGTGGTGAATGCTCCTGGGCCGTTGCTCGGCGGCTTCGTACGGGTTCATTGATTACCTGCAATATTTCAGAATATGGGAGATCCCGAGGGATTATTGGTAGAGTTCAAGTGAGGGTTGGTATATATAGTGTTCATAAAGGCTGGTTCCGATTGCATAGACATCTCTTTTGCATTTTACTTGTGGTGAGAGTATGGAATCAAGAGTACATGGTCCCATATTCTCTGTAGGAATAGCTTATAATGCTTCAATATCACACACCCAAATTTCATTGGCCCCTTGGTACCAACCATGAGGAATCAAGAATTACTTGCACAGTTAACATTCTTTGAAAAGCGAATGCAGCTTTATGCTGCTCGTTGTCTTGAAACATACACCTTAAAGAATCTAGACTTTGCTTGTTATGTTTGCTCCAACATGTTTTCAAAAATTCTGCATATTGATGATGAAAGTTCGCGCTCTTTGTAAATGTTAAAGAAGGGTATGTTGACGTAGAGAATCTCGTGGGGCACAATCCGGCCAGGACGACGAGTATTCAAGCAACAACTTGAGCTCAGTCATGTTGGTTTTATTTTTACTGTGCTAAGGGTAGAGATTGCCTGAAAAGGAGAGAAAAGCTCGTTAGTCTCACCGGAGGGGATGTCCATTCGATCATACTCCGACGCTCAAGCTAGATTCAAGCGGAGGAAGGAGGGAGCACGGCTAGAGGCAACTACTGCTAGGATTTGTTTTTGTGGGATGCTAGGGTTTTGAAGATTGTAAGTTAGGGTATTCCAGATTGCATACATGATAGGGATGGATTCCACCCTATTTATTGATTCGGGTGGTGGCTTTGCCATGTCAGCAAGCCATCAACAAAGGTGGCCATCCACAGCTTAACAAAACGGGTGCACATCCATTCGGATGGACTGAGGGTACGATGTGTGATTTGGACGGGTCGCGTGGTCCTTTGATGGGACTAGCCGTCACGTCCGTGGGGTGGGCTCACTAGTGACGGTAGAGGAAATGTGATCCACTTGTTAGAGATCGTGTGTCATGGCTGGAGGGTTAGGTGTCACAACCCGCTTCCCTAAAATGGAGGCGAGGCGTGACGAAGCCCGCTCAGGCTGGGAGTTGTGAGGCTCTCAACCTGTAAAGCGTCTGGAATAACACGCAGATCCCTGTAATGTGACACGGAACGAAGATAACAATAATAGAAAGAGGCAAATAAATAATTATTCATCTCAATGTCCAATAAAATTTTCCAACAACCAGAAAAGCCACCAGCCTAAAAAAACAGTCCAAAAAGAAAAGGCCCAGCATGGTCAACATTGAAAGTAACAACAAACAGTGTTACTCACCGACAAGCTACAACAACTAACAAAAGAACGGCGAAGGAACACTAGGACTGGTCACCGGTGTCCTCGTACTCAACGTCAGCTACGGGGCCAGGCACGAACTCCACGAACTCGTCGTCCTCAACTACTGTCTCTGGCTCAGCAACTAACATGCGACACCCAAAGAGAAGGGGCACATGTCAGCAAAGTCTACAAGACTTTGTGAAAGTAAACAAAAGGAAGGTAAAAGCAACCTAACAATTCTAAAGTATGCATGACATGACATATTTATAAGATGTGCAGCAATTAAGTAAAAACAACAAGTATGACATGGCAAGGCGTAAACATGACATGGAAACATGGACATGACAAGGAAACAAATATACATTCACAAGGACTAGTACAAGTATAGTAAGCAAGTCGTGCACAGAGATTCCGCCCTTTGGCTAGAGAGGCTGTACGTGCCAACTCTTACGCTCAAGTGACCGTTTATCCCTACCCCTCCACGTGTATCGAGCCAGGGCCTTACCCCCGAACATGGAATGCTCGCTTCTGGATCACGAGCCAGGAAGTGTTTTAACAAGTATGGCGTAGGGTTATGCCCGCATATGAGGTGCCTAGCCGGAAACACGGAAACACAGATTGTACATGTATTTGGTAGCGTGTGCTACGATGCAACATACAAATCAAATGGCATGTAAAGAATGCAATGCATGGCAGATATTCAATTTAAATTGCGTACCGTTAAGGAAATTAGACGTGACAGGCAAATGCATGACATGACATGACAAGGCAATTCTAGCTTCGTTGTCAAGCTAGAACATTGGAAATTGCGCCTAGACCGCTATCATTTCACGGTCTAGTCTCTTTCACGCTAAAAGCAAAGAAACGGCCTAAAGCAAGGCCTAAAACAAAGGTGGGCAAGTTTCACTTGCCTGGTTCCGGGGTTTGTTGATCGACGAGAGTTGTCACACAAATCGCTACCCTACGGGGAAATGGGTTCGCTGTTATGGTCAAAGCAGAGAATCAGAATTGAAAGGTCCAAACCGGATTTGTATTGGAATCCTATAACGTCTAGTAATCCATTTTTATTAGGTTTTCTAAATTATAGTGTGGGTTACAAGTTGATTAAGGGTAGGTTACTAACCGTATACGAAGCGGGAGAATCGACGATCCAAGACGCCTACGAATCTGCAGGTATGAGAGGATCTCGACGTATCCAGATTGCCGTCGCCAAATCGGATCTAGCACGGCAACGGAAGAAGCGATCCGGGGAGAAGTTGCGGCTGAAGGGATCTCATGCGGCCGATATATAATGGGTATGGAGAATGGAGAATATAGGGGAAACTGGAGCAAAAAGGGAAATTGTGGGGTTTTGGGGTCGGCCGGCGGCCTACGGGGTGGTGCCGGCGCAAAGGGGGGTGAGAGGGAGCACGGTAGGATGCGGAAGGGCAAGAGGAAGGTTGGGGGATGATTGGGGAAGAAGATCGGCTAGGAGAAGTGAAGAAAGACTGAAAACGTATGGGGTTTAAATAGAAAGAAATAGCGGCGGCTACGACTTAACCTAGGTTTTCTGGGTAAACTAGGTAGTCAGTGAAGAGTGGTCGACCGACTAGTTTGGGAACTAGTCGGTCGGTCGTCCAACTGAGACCGACTAAAAGGCAAACAATAAACAGGGTCGACACAGGGTAGACAAATTTAGTCGGTCTGTGAAGGTCCGTCAACCGACTAGTTTGGGAACTAGTCGATCGGTGAATGTTCATTGACCGACTAAGGGAAAAATATGATAGACAATAAGTACTGAGAGTTAGTCGGTCTGAGAAGAAACTCTAACCGACTAGTTTGGCAACTAGTCGGTCGATAGTCGTTCTTTGACCGACTAACGGTAAACAGTAACTCAGCTGAAAAATACAAGATGAACTAGTCGGTTCATGAAGGGTTGCCGACTGACTAGATTGCAATCTAGTCGGTTGGTTCTCCTTCTTGAACCAACTAAGATGCACGAAAAGTGTCGAATCGAAGCGCGAAGCTTCGGGAAGATTCCTATGGCTTCTAAGATCACTCTAGCCCTAAGATATGGATGCTATGAAGCTCTTCGTAAGAATACTTACTCCAAACTCATCACGATATGCAACGGAAGGTGGAAGATCAGGAAGAACCGAGAGAAAACGTCCAACAGAGGAAAAACACACAAAGGAGAGAACAACCATAATATATTTATAATAATAAAAAACCAGTCGTTACATCCTACCCACCTTAAGAAAAATTCAGCCCTCGGAATTTCCTAAGACTCACGTGTCAGGGAACAAAAGTGGGTATCGCTCTCTCATCTCATCTTCTCTCTCCCAAGTAGACTCTCCTGGCGAGTCGTGTCGCCACATCACCCTAACAAGATCGACTGTCTTGTTCCGGAGTGACTTCTGACGCCTGTCCAAAATCTGCACTGGCTGCTGGTCATACGTCAGATCGGGACGTACGGTGATCTCCGAGAAATCCACAGCATGAGATGGATCGCTGATGTATCGACGAAGCTGCGACACATGGAAGACATCGTGAACTCCTTCCAAAGATGGCGGCAAGGCTAAGCGGTAGGCTACCTCGCCAACTTTCTCCAGAATGTCAAACGGTCCAATGTATCTCGGGCTCAGCTTCCCTCGTTTCCCAAAGAGAATCACTCCTCGATTCGGGGAAATCTTCAAGAACACATGGTCACCTGGCCGAAACTCCAAAGGACGTCGTTTAGCATCTGCCCAATGCTTGAAACGGTCCTGAGCAATCCTCAGCTTCTCCCGTATGTTCCTCACAATATCCACTGCCTCCACGATCATCTCAGGTCCTAACAGCTCCCGATCTCCAATGTCATCCCAGCTCAGTGGCGATCGACATTTCTTCCCATATAGCGCGACGAAAGGTGCCATGCCAATACTCGCATGGTAGCTGTTATTGTAGGAAAACTCAACAAGGTGGAGATGATCCTCCCAAGATCCCTTGAAGTCCAACATGCACGCCCTCAGCATGTCCTCCAAGATCTGGATCGTCCTCTCAGACTGGCCATCCGTCTGCGGGTGGTACGCCTGCTGAAACTCAGACTCGTACCCAAGCTCTTCTGCAGACTCTGCCAGAACTGAGACGTGAACTTCGTGTCTCTGTCCGACACGATACTCACAGGGACTCCGTGAAGTCGTACGATCTCCTGCATGATTCATGTTACATCACTATCTAATCTAGGGAAAGGAAATAGTAATGGAAAGTAAAAGGGGGTTACCTCCATATATCTCCTCGCTAGCGTCTCAGTGGGCTGTCCTACTCAGAAAGGAATAAAGTGCGCGGATTTGGTTAATCGGTTTACGATCACCCAAATCGCGTCATTCTGCTTCGGACTCCGAGGTAGTCCAGTCACGAAATCCATAGTGATGTGTTGCCACTTCCACTCCCGAATCGGAAGCGATTGTAGCAACCCTGCCATACGCTGATGCTCCGCCTTTACCTGCTAGCAAACCAGACACTTGGCTACACTCCGAGCCACACTCCTCTTCATACCATGCCACCAATAGTTCAGGCGAAGATCCTTGTACATCTTGGTCCCACCAGGATGTATAGAATATGGCGAACTATGTGCCTCAACCAACAACTCCTCTCTGATATCTCCGGCTGGCACACACAACCTGGCTCCAAACCTCAGCGAGCCATCCTCATGAATCAAGAAGTCAGTCCGCAGACCGGCTTCCACCTGCTCCCGTATCTTCACCAACTTCGAGTCTCCAGCCTTCCCAGCCTTGATCCTATCCACGATCGTGGACTGTATCTGCATATACATCAACGAAGAGGCCTCTCCAGGAAGGACAATCTCAATACCAGACCCGCAAAAATCCTGCTGTAATCTCCACTGCGAAGTCAATAACATCACTGTCGGAAGCCTACTCAGCGCATCCGGAACCACATTCACCTTGCCAGGGTGATACTGCAGATCGATCTCATAATCCGCCATGAGCTCCAATCACCGATGTTGTCGCATGTTGAGCTCCTTCTGAGTGAAAATATACTTCAAGCTTTTGTGATCGGTGAAGATCTTCACCCTCTCACTCAGCAGGAAGTGCCTCCAAATGTTCAGCGCAAACACGACTGCTGCCAACTCCAAGTCGTGCGTCGGGTAATTCTTCTCAAGGGTCTTAAGCTGACGTGAAGCATACGCTACCACGTGCCCATGCTGGTGCAATACACAACCGAGACCCTTGCCGGAAGCATCGCAAAAGATCTCGAATCCTCCACTCCGATCAGGTATAGCAAGAACAGGGACAGTCGTCAGACTCTCCTTCAGAACACCAAAAGCCTCCTCACAGCCATCAGACCAAACAAATGGTACATCCTTCCGCGTCAGTCTGGTCATCGGCTCAGCAATACGGGAGAAGTCCTTAATGAACCGCCGGTAATAACCTGCAAGCCCAAGGAAACTCCGGATCTCAGACGCTGACTGCGGAACCGGCCACTCTCTGATAGCCTTGATCTTCTCAGGGTCCACCGAAATACCCTCACCTGCCACCACATGCCCGAGAAAAGCAACTCTGTCCAGCCAAAACTAGCACTTGGAATACTTAGCATATAACCGATGCTTCCTCAAGATCTCCAACACTGTCCTCAAGTGCGATGCATGCTCCTCCTCTGACTTTGAGTAGATCAGAATGCGTCAATGAAGATAACGACAAACTTGTCTAAGAAGTCATAGAAGATCAGATTCATCAGATTCATCAAAACTGCAGGTGCATTGGTTACACCGAAAGGCATAACCACGAACTCGTAGTGTCCATACTTCGTCCTGAATGCTGTCTTCGGAACATCTTCCTTCCTCACCTTCAGCTGATGATAACCACTCCTCAGATCCAACTTAGAGAATACCCTCGATCCTCCAAGCTGATCAAAGATGTCATCTATACGAGGCAACAGATATCGATTCTTGACGGTCACCGCATTCAACTCCCGGTAGTCCACACACATGCGACGCGAACCGTCCTTCTTCTTCACCAGCAAGACCGGTGCTCCCCACGGAGACACACTGGGATGAATGTAACCCTTCTGAAGAAGTTCGTCCAGCTGTTTACGTCCAATTCTGCTGGTGCCATGCGATAGGGCGCCTTCGAAATATGCTGTGCTCCTGGAATAAGATCGATCGAAAACTCGAGAGCTCGATCGGGTGGCAACCCAGACATCTCCTCGGGGAAGACGTCGTCGAAGTCACGCACTACCGCTGGTCTACACTGCTCCATCTGCATAGCAACGATCTCCATCGGCTTGGCCCGAAACCTGACCGGACCAAGCGAACTGCTGCCACGGCTGAACTCGAACACCGGATGGCCTGGAATCTCAAACACCACCTTCTTCCTCAGAAAATCGATCGTGGCATAGAAACTCCCAAGCCAGTCCATCCCAAGGATGGCATCATAGTTGATGATGTCGTGGACAATGAAATCAGTGTAGAGCTCATGTCCACAGACCACCAAAGGACAAGAATTGCAACCACGATGCACCGAGATCATGCCATTTCCTGTAACGATATCCCAACTCTTGGGAAGAGGGGAAGTCGACAAGGAATGCGTCTCCATGAAGCTCCGGGAAATAATGCACATCGATGCACCAGAGTCGAAGATGACTCGTGCAGGAAATGTGCAAACCAAAATCACACCTAACAAGCAATCTAACAATCAAATCCTATTCTAGCAAACATAACAAGCAACCAAACAAATCTAACAAACAAACAAACTAAGAAAGAAACAATTAGGCTGAGGGTTACTTGCAATAACCTCATCCTCAGTCTCAGCCTCAACTGCAGTCATCAGGAAAGCCTGCCTCCTTGACTGAACAGCCTGCTGAAAAGACTGCCTCTGCGGAACGAGAGGCGCTCCACGTCCAGCAGGTACATGTGCTCTCTGCTGCAACGACTGAGCTGCAACAGGTCCCTTCCACAGCTGCTTGTACTTCGGGCAGTCCCTCATGACATGCGCTGGATCACCACAAACCAAGCACTGTCCCAACATCTTCCAGCATTGATCCGTGACATGCCCAGTCTTGCCACAGAAATGGCAAGTCTTCGGAGTAGGAGGTCCTCCTGGCCTCTTGAACTGTACCGGCTGATTGGGCCTGAACCCTGGTCTCATCACTGCCCTGGCCTGCTCCACAAGCCTCTTCCCAGCTCCAGAAACACATCCTCTCTTCTGGTTCACAATCTTCTCCTGCCTCTTCGCTGCAATCAGAACCTTCTGATAGGACTCCAAATCAGAAGAAGACACAAAGCTCTGAAGATCCAAAGAAAGCCCCTGCAGAAACCTCTGAGCCCTCTCATCAGCATCCTGCACCATCTTCGGTGCGAAACGGCTCAGCCTGGTGAACTCCTGGTGGTACTGGTCCACCGTCAAGCTCCCCTGCTTCAGGTCGATGAAGCACTGTGCCATCTTCCTCCTGGCAGCCTTCGAAAAATACTCATCATCGAATCTGGACTTGAAAGTAGCCCAAGATATCGACTCCTCCAGCATCTCCTCCTCTGCATCCCACCAGTTCCGAGCATTATCTCTAAGCTGTCTCTTCGCCAAGTCAACCCATCCAGTCGGGTCGACATTCGACATCTTCAGGTTGTCATCCATATTCCTCATCCACTCATCAGCAGCTGAGGTCCTTCGGTCCCATCAAAGTAAGCGGGGCCCAGCTCCCAAAGCTGCTTCGCTCCTGGCTCGGAGCGAGGAACATTCTGAACTGGCTGCGCTGCTCGAGCAGGCGGATCATTCTGGGCATTCTCAAGCATGCCCTGCTGCACCTGCATCATCTGATGCATCATCCGCATAATCTCCCCGCTGGTGGGCTCTCGGTCCGGCTCCTCGACACGAGGGGGCACACCACCAGCAGCACGGGTATTCCGTCTTCCAGCCATCTAATGACACAGAAAACGAAATAGAATCAGACTCTTAGCCTTATGACTCGGTGTCGAAATTGTTTATCGGACATTCTATAATTTCTTATCGTTGTTCCGATTAAGTCACAGTTACAGAGGGAAGACCTGCATGGGCCACCAACAAAACCTGTCACGACCCGCTTCCCTAAAATGGAGGTGAGGCGTGACGAAGCCCGCTCAGGCTGGGAGCTGTGAGGCTCTCAACCTGTAAAGCGTCTGGAATAACACGCAGATCCCTGTAATGTGACACGGAACGAAGATAACAATAATAGAAAGAGGCAAATAAATAATTATTCATCTCAAAGTCCAATAAAATTTTTCAACAACCAGAAAAGCCACCAGGCTAACAAAAGAGTCCAAAAAGAAAAGGCCCAGCATGGCCAACATTGAAAGTAACAACAAACGGTGCTACTCACCGACAAGCTACAACAACTAACAAAAGAACGGCGAAGGAAAACTAGGACTGGTCACCGGTGTCCTCGTACTCAACGTCAGCTGCGGGGTCAGGCACGAACTCTACGAACTTGTCGTCCTCAACTACTGTCTCTGGCTCAGCAACTAACATGCGACACCCAAAGAGAAGGGGCACATGTCAGCAAAATCTACAAGACTTTGTGCAAGGAAACAAAAGGAAGGTAAAAGCAACCTAACAATTCTAAAGTATGCATGACATGACATATTTATAAGATGTGCAACAATTAAGTAAAAACAGCAAGTATGACATGGCAAGGCGTAAACATGACATGGAAACATGGACATGACAAGGAAACAAATATACATTCACAAGGACTAGTACAAGTATAGTAAGCAAGTCGTGCACAGAGATTCCGCCCTTTGGCTAGAGAGGCTGTACATGCCAACTCTTACGCTCAAGTGACCGTTTATCCCTACCCCTCCACGTGTATCGAGCCAGGGCCTTACCCCCGAACATGGAATGCTCGCTTCTGGATCACGAGCCAGGAAGTGTTTTAACAAGTATGGCGTAGGGTTATGCCCGCATATGAGGTGCCTAGCCGGAAACACGGAAACACAGATTGTACATGTATTTGGTAGCGTGTGCTACGATGCAACATACAAATCAAATGGCATGTAAAGAATGCAATGCATGGCAGATATTCAATTTAAATTGCGTACCGTTAAGGAAATTAGACGTGACAGGCAAATGCATGACATGACATGACAAGGCAATTCTAGCTTCGTTGTCAAGCTAGAACATTGGAAATTGCGCCTAGACCGCTATCATTTCACGGTCTAGTCTCTTTCACGCTAAAAGCAAAGAAACGGCCTAAAGCAAGGCCTAAAACAAAGGTTGGCAAGTTTCACTTGCCTGGTTCCGGGGTTTGTTGATCGACGAGAGTTGTCACACAAATCGCTACCCTACGGGGAAATGGGTTCGCTGTTATGGTCAAAGCAGAGAATCAGAATTGAAAGGTCCAAACCGGATTTGTATTGGAATCCTATAACGTCTAGTAATCCATTTTTATTAGGTTTTCTAAATTATAGTGTGGGTTACAAGTTGATTAAGGGCATGTTACTAACCGTATACGAAGCGGGAGAATCGACGATCCAAGACGCCTACGAATCTGCAGGTATGAGAGGATCTCGACGTATCCAGATTGCCGTCGCCAAATCGGATCTAGCACGGCAACGGAAGAAGCGATCCGGGGAGAAGTTGCGGCTGAAGGGATCTCCTGCGGCCGATATATAATGGGTATGGAGAATGGAGAATATAGGGGAAACTGGAGCAAAAAGGGAAATTGTGGGGTTTTGGGGTCGGCCGGCGGCCTACGGGGTGGTGCCGGCGCAAAGGGGGGTGAGAGGGAGCACAGGAGGATGCGAAAGGGCAAGAGGAAGGTTGGGGGATGATTGGGGAAGAAGATCGGCTAGGAGAAGTGAAGAAAGAATGAAAACGTATAGGGTTTAAATAGAAAGAAATTGCGGCGGCTACGACTTAACCTAGGTTTTCTGGGTAAACTAGTCGGTCAGTGAAGAGTGGTCAACCGACTAGTTTGGGAACTAGTCGGTCGGTCGTCCAACTGAGACCGACTAAAAGGCAAACAGTGAACAGGGTCGACACAGGGTAGACAAATTTAGTCGGTCTGTGAAGGTCAGTCAACCGACTAGTTTGGGAACTAGTCGGTCGGTGAATGTTCATTGACCGACTAAGGGCAAAATATGATAGACAATAAGTACTGAGAGTTAGTCGGTCTGAGAAGAAACTCTAACCGACTAGTTTGGCAACTAGTCGGTCGATAGTCGTTCTTTGACCGACTAACGGTAAACAGTAACTCAGCTGAAAAATACAAGATGAACTAGTCGGTTCCTGAAGGGTTACCGACCGACTAGATTGCAATCTAGTCGGTTGGTTCTCCTTCTTGAACCAACTAAGATGCACGAAAAGTGTCGAATCGAAGCGCGAAGCTTCGGGAAGATTCCTATGGCTTCTAAGATCACTCTAGCCCTAAGATATGGATGCTATGAAGCTCTTCGTAAGAATACTTACTCCAAACTCATCACGATATGCAACGGAAGGTGGAAGATCAGGAAGAACCGAGAGAAAATGTCCAACAGAGAAACACACAAAGGAGAGAACAACCATAATATATATATATATATAATAGTCAAAAACCAGTCGTTACATTAGGGCTCGCTAATCGGGTGAATACTCCAGCTATGGATCGGGAGGGCTGAGCTCGAAGGGCCATCCATAGATGCTTAATTTGCTCCTTTTGTGGCTCAACCAGCTCCTTCTCACAAACTCCATCGGATCCCAGCAACACTCCTCCAAGAATCTCTCGAAGATATCAACATATAACATATGAGAGACGAGTAGTGACAATCCGATTGGAAAATTTATTCCTTGAAATTAAATTGTTTCAGAGATATCGTCAAAAGAGATAGGAAAAATTAAAGTAGGGTGATGCATACTCCCTGAAAATAGTATACTATTATCTGAAAAGGCACGATCAAACCTTTTCTCGATGAGTGGCTCTCCAAGTGTTGAATTAACCCAGAATACCTCCGTGGAATTTGAACATGCGTCCTGCGGGAGATACATTGTGTCAAAAATATATGAGTATAAAGAATTATAAAATGAAATACGAGATTCAGAAGTGGAGTGTGTGGAGTTTAGAGAGTCTCCCTGAATGTTGTCATTGTGCACAGGTGGATGCTCTGCCTAGGAAGAAGTGGATAATGGCTGCGACTGCAAGTATGGAGATGGATATGGGTCTGGCTCTATGAAATCGATTGTCGTGACCACACTCTCATGCACATCATCCTCAATGAATGGCTTATACTTTGCAGTCTCCTTGGTGCTCTCACAAGTCTAGTAGTTGGGAGACGAATCAGAGGGAAAAAATTGCTTGGGCTCATCAAATGTGGAAATCTCAGTTTTTCCTTCACACGCCTAATACTTGTTATCATCCCAGCTGAGAAGCATTGTTTCTCCATATGGTCTAACGAATGGTTCATCATCCATCTCATCATCATCTGAGGTGTAGCATTAGATATGGAGGTCGACTTGATATGGCTTGGTGATAGTACATGCATGCGAGGAAGAAACTAAATCAAAACTTCAAAAGTTTGTGCAGATACATTACCTCTCGTAGTGCAGGTGGCAGAAGATGCGTTAGAGTTAGCA
Organism: Scilla litardierei; assembly: GCA_030789695.1. Taxonomy (NCBI): domain Eukaryota; kingdom Viridiplantae; phylum Streptophyta; class Magnoliopsida; order Asparagales; family Asparagaceae; genus Scilla; species Scilla litardierei. The sequence goes on from CM061142.1 coordinate 397,294,613, forward strand.
GCGTCCTTCAAGTATTTCCAAGCTGCTTCAGGCAGCATGTCAAAAAGTTGGCCACCATTCATCCTCGTCATGAATTCCTGCTGGTGTGCTTGTAGACATCCACTGAAATAACGAATGAGCCATTGTTTGTCGATCCCATGCTATGGCAATCTAAGCAATAATGTGTTGTACCTCGCCTAGGTTTACCTGAAGATCTCTTTGTTTATTTGGGTGAAGCCAACGATTTGTTCCCTTGGTGTCTGGTACTGCTTGCCTGGTCCCCAGTTGCAGATTTTGACGCTCATCTGCCGCACTGTGGAAGAATGGTAGTAGGCGGCACTACACTCAATGGTTCTTCCAGCTGCTCCCTAATATGTGGCGTAGACTCTATGATCTAACCCCAAGAATGTTGTTCTAACTGCCCTTGTGGTTGGGAAATTTGGGTCAAATTGTGGGAAATTTGTTTAAGGTGGGTATCGATCGTAGTGGTGGGGGGAGCAGCAGTTGTTTGGCCTTGGGTTGAAAGAAAATTTTCCAAATGAAGTTCATGGCTTGATTTTTCTGGTGGTGTGTGAACGAGTATATGTTTTGGGGATATTGATGGGAGTGGTCTAGGCAGCGGTTGCTGATATAAGTGGTGGGGCTGGGTATTGTATTGGCAATGAATGGATGCTGAGTGCTTATTATGTATATTTTTTTGCTTTATTCATGTGCATATTATGCCACTTTATTGCCAGTTTCACATCATTTCCCCCATTTTTAGTTTCTTTTTACTCTTGGGTGTCTCGTGCATATCGCTGTGTAAATGAAGGAATTTGGGACCATAGAGTGGAGATAAAAGAGATGGAGCAAAGCGAGGAGAAAACGTGAATCAATTCCCTGTGGGAGTGAAGAAAAAATGACACATGCAACCGCGTGACAGAGCCAAACGGTCGCGTCACCAGGACGGCCCAAAGAGCAAGCAAGGAGCATTTGACGCGGTCGCGTAAGCAGGCGAAATGACCGCGTCACCGTGGAGCAGAGATGAGAAGAAGAGAGCTTTGACGCGGTCGTTTAGGTAGACGACACACTACGTCGTACCGAGACGCTGAAGTCGCCAAACGGTCGCCTACACAACCTTTAAATGAAGATTTGGAAGAGTTGAACAGCCGAACGAAGCGGTCGCATGGAAATCCATGTGGTTGCTTTGATATCAAACAGAGATGCTGCGTTCAACTTTTGCGGACGACGTGGCCACGTCGATTCTGAAGCGACCGCGTCGAATAGGGATTCTGTGGGTTTCTGGGCACCATCAAGGGGCATTTTTGGGAACTTTTGGGAATTTTTGTGGGGTATATCTATTCTTCTTCTTCATCTGATATAGGAACACCCTTTACTGTACTTTTTCAGGGTTTTATCCGAGGAAATTCAGGTGTAATCAGAGCTCTGCTACGTTTATAACTCTTTTTGTTCTTTTGCATTTTACTTCTCAATTTTGCAATAGAATTAACTTTTCTCAATTTTCTACATTGTGGATTATTTGATTGTCAATCTATATTCCATCTACATTGTCATGATGATTCAATTGATGATTTTGATTGTGTTTCTATCGATGGATTGTGAGTAGTCGTCCATCTAGGACCATGGGTTGAACCCCATTGGATTTGCCCATGGATTGATAGGAATCGATTGGTTGTTGTATAATTTGAGATTAGGGTATGCTAGGACAATTATTATTGATGCACATTGATCTCCCCTATTGTGGATAAATAGATTAGTCGATGGCGGGAGCTAGAGCTAATGTAGGATTTTCGATCCCTATATTAATTCATACTATCATGCGACTGACGGGAGTTGGGCGTGGATTAGAGCCCTCTTAGTATAGATCCGAATCCTATCCAGGAGAGTGGTGTGGAGGAAGATTGAGGACATTTGTTGGACGTAATGCACTTATCACATGTCGATCGATGCAGCAATGAGAGTTGGCTTCGGTATGTGGTAGATAGACCTATCATTACATCACAGAAGTAGGGGGTAGGGATAACATAAGGGGCTATCCTATCATTGCATCACAGAAGTGAGGGGAGGGGGAGGGATAGGAGAATGCCCTTAGGTTAGACAACCTCTCCATATCCCATGAATTCAACAACCGATCAATCCAATTCAATCCTAGCTTAAATCTAATAGTGGTGATACCTCGGCCCTAGAGACTTTCTATATTGATATCTTCACTTTGCATTTATTACTTAACCTAATAATCGATCTCGTAGCTAACGAACTTTGAAGAAAACCAGTATTGAACAACTGCCTCCAAGTGGAAGACCCGTAAAGCGCTACAACTACACCATACACTTGCGGCATAAATATCGAGGACAACAAGTTTTCTGGTACCTTTGCCAGGGAGGCACGGGTTGATATTGGTTTTCTTCATAGTTGATATACTCGCATTTTTCTTTTTATTTTCTGTTTTATTTTCTTTTGCTATTGTTTTGGGTGCTACTGAAGTTTTCTTTTAGTTTTGCCCTTTGTGCATGCACATGAGATCACAAGGTATCGAGGACCTACTTCCTTTAGACCATGAGATTGAAGCCACGCCGCACCGACACAACGCTGAGAGAAGGAGGAGAATAGCTCCAGGAGCAATGACAAAAGAAATTCCTACACCACCTCCTAACAAGTCCATCTTGGACTTTTCTATGCCATCAATTGATCAACGTCAAGCGTGACTCGCCCACCCGTGAATGTCAATAATTTCAAGCTCAAGTCGTCGTTGATTAACTTCATCCAGCAAGACCAGTATGGAAGATCACCTATGGAAAATCCTAACGAGCACCTAAATATTTTCTTGGAAAAGTGCAACATGCTTAAGATGAATGGTGTCATTGACGACGCCATTAGTCTAAGACTCTTGTCCTTCTCTGTAAGGGATAAGGCAAAGGAGTGGCTTATGGGCCATGACCCTGACACCTTTGCATCTTGGATGATTTATCTCACGCTTTTCTCACCAAGTTCTTTCCTCCAAGTAAAACTGTGAAGATGAGGAATGAAATCACTTTTGTCTCCCAGCTTGATCAAGAGTCTCTATACGAAGCATGAGAGAGTTTTAATGACTTGCAAAGACAATGCCCACACCATGAAGTCCGGATTGGCTCCTTATTCAGAATTTCTACAATGGGCTATCGAGAGAGGTGAAGATGTCCATTGAATCTACCGCTAATGGTACGATCATAAGCAAGACTCTGGCCAAAGTAAAGAAGCTGTTGGAGGACATGGCCGCCAATAATTACCATTAAAGCAATGAGTGAGCAACCTCCAAGAAGGGAGGTAAATTTGAATTTGACGTTGTCACCATGTTGTCTTCAAAGTTTGATGCTTTAGCTAAACAATTATCTATGATTGGAATCGGTGCTACTAACCTGCCTACGGCAGCGTTGTGTAAGCTTTGTGGTGTGCATGGACACTTAAGCATTGAGTGCCAATCTACTTCTATAGTACCATCGGGGATAACAATTGAACAGGCAAATGCACTCTATGGCAACAATGCGAGGCCGCCAAATAATCCATACTCTAACACCTTTAACCCGGGGTGGAAGAATCACCCAAAATTATCATATAGAGTGCAAGGTTGCAGCCTCAGCCACTATTCCCACAGCATCCCCAACAACCTTATGCTCCACCTCAAAATTTTAATCAAATGCCAGCTAATCAAATGCCACCCCTCCCCCTGTTAAGTCTAATTTGGAGACACTAATAGAAAATTTTATTATCATGCAGGGGCAGAAAAATGACTTCTTTCAATCATCCATTCAACAGCTCATGTCTACCACACAACAACTTACTTCAAGCAATAAAGAGGTGGAGACACAAGTAGCACAATTGGCACATCTCGTGGCACAACTTTCTATGCCACAAGGATAGCTGCCGGGGCAATCTGAGCCTACCCCCAAGGCTACGTGAACGCCATTACATTAGGAAGTGGGACGCAGACTGAAGGGCCCGCTATGCCAATTGTGGAGGAGGATGAGGTTAGAGCTTAGACGGAGCCTCACGTACATGCTGAAGTTGAGAAGGAGTCTAAACCAACACTCCATCAAAGAAACCATCGAAAGAGAAGGAAGTTGAGAAAGGGGACAAGGGTAATTCAAATGAGCCCATGAGAGCTTATATACCTAAGGTGCCCTATCCATCTAGGTTGTTTAAGGCCAAAATAGATGAGAAGTATGTGAGATTTTTTGATTTATTGAAGCAACTTCACATCACCATCCCATTCCTTGACGCCATTTTGGAGATCCCCTCATATGCCAAGTTTTTGAAGGACATACTTACCAAAAGAGGCAAGAGGGAGAAGGTCATGTTATCTGTGGAGTGTAGTGTAATACTTCAAAGGAAGATGATGGAGAAGTTGGAGGATTCCGGGAATTTCTCTATCCCTTGCGCTGTTGGAAATGTGACCATCAAGAGAGCCTTATGCGACCTTGGAGCAAGTGTGAGCTTGATTCCATTGTCGATAAGTGAAAGGCTAGGGATGAGAGAGCCAAAGCCCACCAACATGTCTCTCCAACTTGCTGATAGGTCAATCAAGTATCCCTTGGGCTTAATAGAGGATATACTGGTACAAGTGTGAAAAATTCTAGTTCCATGTGACTTCGTTATCATGGACATGTCTGAGGATGCCAACACACCGATTATACTTGGCCATCCATTCTTGGCTACAACAAGGGCTTGATAGATGTTAATAAAGGAAAGTTATCTTTGAATGTAGGCAAGGAGAAGGTCGAATTCGACCTTCAGAGGTCGATGAGAACATTTCTTGAAGAAGACCACTGCCACCACGTCAACCTCCTTAAGCAAGTCATAGATGAAACAACTTTGGAAGACGTACTTCTGAGCCTGATGGAGAAGCTTTTATCTGGAGATCCCAAATATGACGTGCAAGTGGAGACTGTGGCTTTGGATATAACATTCGATGAAGCACCACCATATGAATTGACGAAGAAACTTCACGGACACAATTACTTGATCTTGAGGAGCTAAGAATAAAGGAGTTATGTAAGGCGATGCTGGATAAGAAGATGAAGCAACATGGAGCGAGAGCGACTTCAATGCTCTCCACCCCAGAGCCACTATGATTATACGAAAGGGAGTCGAGCTCAAGACTACAAATGAGCGCTTCTTGGGAGGCAACCATAGTTTTAGATTATTTTAGTTGTTATCTTCTTTTTTATTTTAGTTAGAGAGTATAGTTTGATTCAATAAGAACCCAAAAACCCTGAAATAATTCATGTTTAAACTCAATGCAGAAGAGCTTAATGCGACCTTGTGGGATACCCCACGCGGCCACGTGGAAGGAAGCCAAGAAGAAACCCAAGGAAGAAGTAGAAAGCATTTGACATGCATGCATGGGCATATCCCATGCGACTGCATTGGAACGAGCAAAAGAGGGAGAAAAATAATCCAAGGAATGCAGATCGACGCGACCGCGTAAGGCTAACGACGCGGTCATTTAAAGAGGGTCAAGTTTCTGGAAGTTTTGAGCCATTATTCATGGGGTCGCGTGAATCCTGACGTGACCACATCAATCGTAGAATCCAAGGCCAAATTCTATTGATTTTTCCCAATCCACATGGTCGTTTGAGCCAAATGACACGATCGCGTCAACCCCAAAATTTCAAAGCCAAATTCCATTCAAATTTCCAAATTCACATAGTTGTTTGGACCAAATGACACGACCATTTAAAGGGTACCAACTTTCTGGAAATTTCGATCGTATATTCACGCGGTCATATGGATCTCGACACGACTATGTCAACTGAGCTTTAGACCCCCCAAAATCCATGATTGACGCGGTCGACCCTGCTGTGACGCGACCACGTCAACCCTATTCCGCTATGACCTTTGAGCTTCCAATCGACGCGGTCAACCCCAAACGATGCGACTACATCGACCGCCCGCGTCGATCGCCCGCATTGAATCACTATAAAAGACCAAAACCCCTAAATGGTTGAGTTGTGACTCATTTCATTCGATCGTTTTGACTTCCTCTCTCCCAATTCTCTCATTTCCGACCATTGACGGCTCTCCCAAACCCCCTCCCCTCCTTCGAAATCATCTCCTACACCCCCTCACATCTTCAGTCTCCTCTCCACCGCTGCATATTCTGTCAAAAAATGACCGAGCTAAAAGCCTAAAACCCTAATCGACTCACTGATTGGGGTTTTTGGGGAATTTTCAGCGATGCGGCGACATCCAACGCTTGGAGGCCTTTGCTTTGAAGCTTGGAGCATCATCATCACATCATGAGGCGCTTAAATCGATTGGGTACACTCTTTCCTTGTCTTGAATTTTCAATTTTTACCCCATATTCTCAATTGCTCGCTTTTTTGATAAATTGCATGGGTGTTGCTCATTTTCACACTTGTTGGTTGCTGTGCACACCATCTTGCATTCACATTCACGGCACCACCCACCCATACCACATGGACTTCTCGCTAGCCTGGCGAGGGTACTAGCACATCTGGTCCTCCTCCTCTACATCCTTCTCTCGAGGATCATATTTCAGTTATGGAGGAGGGTGTTCGAGACCTTAGGTCCTCCATGGACGATGTTAGAGCCACACTCGATAGATTGCATGCACCGTTCGATGCCTTCTATAGTTGGCACTTTTTCCAGGACCACTATCCCGAGGCTAGACCATGTCTCCTCCTCACACCCCCACTACCACCCCCTTACGATGGCCCCCTCCGCTTGATCTTATCACCCTTTCTCCCCCCATTGCATATAGCCCTCATTTTCACTTCACTATCACGTTCAGGGCACACTGTTGACTTAGCTTGGGGGAGACACATCACATCATCTTCCCCTAACACATATCTCCTCATGATTACACTATATATTTCGCATTGAGGACAATTCTCAGGTCTAGCTTGGGAGAGGAGCATTCTATGCTTTTGATTTTATTTTTCACACCTCCATCTTCATGTTTTTATCATTTTGGTGTCCTTATGTAAATATATCTCTTCTTTTTCCTTTTTCTTTTTGTCATGCATCATATCTTCTTTTATTTTTATGCATTCAAAAAAAAAACTTTGCATTTGCATCATGCATCATGCATCTTCATGCATTCATGTGTGTGTGTGTGTGTGTGTGTGTGTGTATGTTTTGAGACTTTTTCGAGATCGAGATTTTATCTGCATGGTTATCGAAAGAACTTTCAGATTCTATATCGTTTTACGCTTGATTTCTCGATGTCGATTAAGATATAAGATTAGGATATGTTTTTTTAGCTTTAGATCTCATTTAAATTCTTGTTATGTTCATGCTCATAGTCCCTAGGGTAGAATTACTCGAAACCAACCTAAGTTGAATTTTTCTTGGGAATCCATCTTATGCATGGATCGTGGAATCATTTGTTAAGTATAATGGCATATTGTCTTTCAAGATTTGGATAACGACATATTAACATTGTACTGAGGAGTGTTATTTGCTTAACCTATTCATGCTTTCAAAAAAAGAGAGAAAAGAAAAAAATATGTGTATAGATAAAAGAATAAAACATGCATCGTTCTCCCAGCTACGACAAGTAACAGGATCCCCGTGCCCTAGAAAGCATTGGGGCCTCGCATCGAAAGATTTAGCTTGGGGGAGCACATATGGATAAGGACTATAGTTGGTTTGAGCTAGTAGGTCCGAGGGGTCCCTCTTGGTCTGATGCCATAAGGTCGTCTGACCTAGGAGTCATCGACCCAACACTCCTTATACAAACTAATTAGAATCCCAAATGAAAAAAGAAGAAAAAAATGAAAATATAAGCATGACTAAGAATAGCTATTTCACAAATCAAGGAATGGTGATGTGTTGTGAGATCCACTTCCTCGATAGACATGTGGGCCATTATCTGATACTAATCCTTCCCTCCGATTCTTTGCATAATTTCGATCCCCATTCCTTCAACCTAGGGCAGGATATAGGAAATATTTTAGGACTTGAGCATGTCTATGATTGTGTATATTTCTTGATGATTTGTGCTAGAAATAATATCCTTTGATTATATTTTAATCGATGGAAAGAAGTTGGCATGATTTTCGTGAATTTAAAATTCACATTCATCCATGTATTTATGCTCGGTGTTGTAAAATTCTCAAAATCATGCCATCATCTTTGTGCTTTCTTCCATGCCTCCAATCTCTACTCTTTCATTTCCTTGAGGATAAGGAAGAGTTTAGCTTGGAGGATTTTGATGAGTGCTCATTATGTATGTATTTTATGCTTTATTCATGTGCATTCACTCCACTTTATCGCTCGTTCCACATCATTTCTCCCATGTTTAGCTTCTTTTTACTCTTGGGTCTCTCATGCATATCGTAGGTGTAAATGAAGGATTTTGGGACCCTAGAATAGAAATAAAAGCGATGGAGCCAAGCAAGGAGCAAACATGAATCAAATCCAATGGGAGTGAAAAAAATGGCACACGCCACCGCGTGTCAGAGCCAAATGGTCGCGTCACCAGGACAGCCTAAAGAGCAAGCAAGGAGCATTTGACATGATTGCATGAGCAGACGAAACGACCGAATCAACATGTAACAAAGATGATAAGAAGAGAGCTTTGACGCGGTCTTTAGGCAGACGACGCGACGTGTTACATCGAGAAGCTGAAGTCGCTAAACTGTCGCCCACGCGAGTCTTTAGATAATGATTTGGAAGAGCCGAACCTTTGAACGACATAGTCGCATGGAAATGCATGCAAAGTCGTATCAATAGCAAACATAGATGTTGCATTCGACTTTTGCGGATGACGTGGTCGTGTTGATTTTGACGCGACCGCGTCAAATATGGATTGTGAGGGTTTCTGGGCACAGTTATGGGGAATTTTTGGGATCTTCTAGGAATTTTTGTGTGGTATATATATTCTTCTTCTTCCTCTGAGATATAGAATGCATTTTACAACACTTTTTAGGGTTTTATCCGAGGAATTTCAGGTGTAACCAATGATTATTCTCTGCTACTTTTATAACTCTTTTTGTTCTTTTGGATTTTACTTCTCAATTTTGCAATAGAATTAGCTTTTCTCATTTCTCTTCATTGTGGATTATTTGATTATCAATCTATATTCCATCTACATTGCCATGATGATTCAATTGATGCTTTTGATTGTGTTTCTATTGATGGATTGTGAGTGGTCGTCCATCTAGTGCCATAGGTTGAACCCCATTGGATTTGGCCATGGATTGATAAGAATTGATTGGTTGTTGTATAATTGTAGATTAGAGATATGCTAGGATGATTATTATTGATGGACATTGGTCTCCCCCATTGTGGATAAATAGATTAGTCGATGGCGGGAGCTAGGGCCAATCTAGGGGTTTCGATCCCTACATCAATTCATAATATCCATGCGGTTGATGGGAGTTGGGCATGGATTAGAGCACTTTTAGCATAGGTCTTAATCCTAGCCATGTAGAGTGGCGTTGATGAAGATCAAGGACGTTTGTCAGACGTAATGCATCTACCGCATGTCGATGTTGTTGAGTATTGGCCTTCTCCCTACTTGGTTTTGATGATGTGCAAACATAAATACTTATGACTAATCCCCTCAATGCAGTTAATTATTTGCCTAATCAAATCATGGAGATCATATTGCAATGAATGACATCAAAGATCAATCAAAGCTCAAAGAGTTGAAGATTAGGTGATCAAGATAAAGATAGAAGCTTCAAGGACTTCAAGATCATTCAAGAAAAAGAAGAGAGGCAATAATACAATGTAAGTCTTTTATTCTCTTGTTTATTTCTAATTAGAATGTATCCTTGAAGTAGAATAATGATGGAGCACTTACACATCACTCAATCTAACCTAGGAATCCATTAGACCTCATTTCCTAGGACTCTAACTCTTAATTCCCTGAGTTGTGCATTTTAGGTTTTCAACAGGCGACTGCGGAACAATTGCCATGCACATGTCTCCATACAGTCGCATGTGATTTGTTCTACAGTCGTCTGTTATGCACACATTTTTGACTTGGTATCTTGGGTTTTTATTCCTAATTTCTAACATGCCACTTCTGTACAAAGTACAGGTGCCTGGCTTCTTGCAGGTGCCTGAACTTTGTTCAACAATCGCATGTATTATCTTGACCAAGATATTCCAGTTTTGTTAACTTTTGCACTTGTGCAATCAGGTGCTTGATGTTGGTTTCATAGTTGCTTGCCCATAACACATGCACCTGTGTATACCACATCAGTTGCTTGTCCACCCTTTGCCCAGATCTTTCATTTTGGCAAGATTCGCACTTGTGCACACAGACACCTGACGAAGGTTTCCCAGGTGCATGCTTGTTTTCAGGCGCATGTTCAACCTTCATCAGTCACCTGCCCTTGCTTTCCAGAATTCTTAAGTTTTGTTAACATTCGCACTTTGCCACTCAAACGCTTGTCGAAGATTTATCAAGCGCCTGTCTGTTTTCAGACACCTGTCCAACCTTCATTAGTCACCTGTCCTACGTGGTAAGTTACCGTTTGAATTCTCACCTACCCTCTGCTAGAGCCCGAACAGGAGCAAGGAAGAATTTAGGGAGAAAGAGAATATTTTCTTTAAGCTCAAATTCGGGCTTGCTCACGTTTAATGGAGCTACTCAGATCTGGAGCTTGGGACAGGTTTCAAGGAGAGGAGTATGCCCTTATTTATATAGGCAGCTGACCCCTCCCCTTCACTCCATATCTGATGTGGGAGTAAAAGTTTTGGAGAAAAAAATTAATTGAAGTTTGTCTTTCACAAAGGCCAAACTTTAGCGAATTTTCATCCATCACCATTAAGCTTCGTAGGTGATAGTACCTATCAAATTGAAGAGGGTTGAATGGTGAACGCGTAGGAAAAAACGGCAAACCATTCCGATTTCGTTTGACCCTTCAAACGATTCTCCAAAAATCAGCCCAAACGTAGCTTTTCACAAAAAAACTGCAGCCGCCATGAGATGGCACGAAACCCTAGGCTGTGGGGCCCTCATGTGGTCCCCACATGGGCTGCACCTGCATGCGCATGTAGTGCACGTGCCTGGGCATGTGCAAGTCACGGGCGCATGCCTTGCGCGCGCCCAGCGGGCACGTGCATAGCGGGCGGGGCTCCGCCTGCTTCAAGCGGGTGGGCCTTGCCTGGAGTGTGTGGGCGCGTGCCGGCCTTAGCAGGTGCACGCCTGCCTACCTTGCAGGCATGGGCGCATGTGGGTCGGGTGCTTATTGATGCGGGCCCAACCTGTAATACCCCAGATGGGCTACTCTGGCTGTTTTGGCTATTTTTGAGCGTTTGGAGTCCGTTTCGGCACGGTTTGAACCCGCGTTAAGACCAAGACGATCCCTTCATCCAGGTAACCATTTTCACGCATTTATTATATAAAACATGCATGTAAACAATTTACGACACATTTAATTCCATTTGCATTATATGCAAAATCCCCACATCTAAAATTAAAAACCCATTTGTATCAAATACAAATGAACTAAGGGCATACATCCCTCAACATCTCCCACTTGCACTCATGATCATTTATCCCGAGTCCACAAGCTAACTGCAAACTCTTTGCAGTTTTCTGTCCCTTGCATCATTTGCATATTCTCCCTAATTTCAACCTATTACTTGACGAAGGTCTCACTCTGTGTGAGACCCTACAGCCTGACCCAAATATAGGTGGGGCTCGATACCCCAGACGGCAGTGACCACGAGCAGCAGATACCGTCCCTGTTTGGCATCATACTTATGTGGTTAACTCATCGACATGAGTATTGTTGTAACGGCAAGTATTTTTAGGCGAGTTTTCGATTGTGCGTGCCAGTATTTTACTTCTGTTATCCAGTTAACTTTTCGTCCGTACGTGTCGACGCGAGCACGTCACTACTTTCGTTTTACCATATCGTCAATATTTACCATCAAGCCTAAGTAAATAATTTAACTTAATTATCGTGTTAATTACCAATTGTTGAACACTTTAATTAGTTCACTAATTATTTTATTTTACTAATTACTTTTGCTAATAATTACATTCTATAACTTAATTAACTAATTAAATATTCTTCATTCAACAAACACATTTAATTTTTTTGTTTTGGAAGAGAAGTCCTTCACGTATTCTTCCACTCGTTAGTCAGCAACACCATTTAAAACCATCCTAATCATTACCAAACCAAATTAATTTTCTTTGACAATTTGGAAGTTTTGATTCCTGCAAACTCATTCTTAAGGAGACAGTTCATCTACAAGATTATCCTCTCCCTGCGAGCAAAATCTTACAGCAAATAATTCCCCAAATTTTGATAATCATCACCTCCCCAAAATCAGTTCCCAATCCGTCTTCCCAAAATCCATTCAGCCCACAAACATAAAAAAACCCAAATTTCTTCCCTTGATTTTGAAATCAGTAATTACCTAGAGGGAGAAAGGGGAGAAGCAACAACCAAACCAAACACAAATCTGAAACAAACTTCAGATCTTGAAGCCCAAACAAACTTCAGAAAATCAAACCTATTCTTCAAATCAGAACCCAAATTCAAAATCAAACCCTTCTGCCACAAATTCTTCCCAAAAACAACTTTCAAACATACTCAAACTGAGATCAGAAATCAATGTTTTTGAAATTGAGAACTCAGATCTGATAAGAAACTTCAGAAACTCCAAAACCCTTCTTGTCGAGCCCCACCAGCCTTGCACGCCACCGGGAGCTGCTGCTCCGACGCTAGGAGCGCGCGCCGCCGTGCGCTGGAGGCCACCGCCACTGCTGCACCCTGTCGGAGGCCGCCACGCCGCCGGGGAAGCCGCCGTCCGCCCGCCTGTAGCCGCCGTCCGACTCTCCTGCACCGCCGCCGGTCGTCCCCTCCTCCCTCGCGCACAGTAAGCCCACTCCCCCTTCGTAGATTGCCTGCAAACGAACTTACCAAAAAAAGAAAGAAGCAAGCAGAGAGCAGACAGAGAAGAGGAGAGAAGGGGTTATGACATGTGAGTTAATAAGAAGTTTTAATAAATGAATATGAGGGGGGGGGGGTCATTATGAATTAAATAGGTTTAATAAGAGATGGGATGAGAAATATTAAAGAGGAGGTTGTTTAATAAAGAGGTGACAGAGACTGAGGAATGGGAAGTGTCAGCCTTGTGATGAATGGGAAGTTAGTGTTTTGTGTGTGTGTGTGTGTAAAGGATAAGTGACAGCTTGTTTAAAAAGAAGTAATATTTGATAGGTATTATTATAGGGTTGTAGTAGGTGGAGTTTTTGTAACCGTACCCTTATGATGCCATAGTTTAATAATGTTAATTAGAAGTTAATTAGTGGGTTATTATTAGTATAAATGATAATCGTTAAGTATTGGATAATTCAGCATGTTATTAATTATAAAATAATGTTAGGTTAATAATATTTGAATAAAATGAGGCGTATTAGGTTTATGTGACACAACATCACCCTAACCAGTGAACCCGATAAAATTAGACGAACCTACTCTAAGGATTAACTTAATATTTTGATTATCTCACAATATATCTAATTCGGTGAATTATTTAACCAAAACAGAGAACCAGCAGTACCAACACGTAGTACCCGTCCAGACGAACCCACGACAACCGATACCACCGGAAACAGGCAAGTGATACTTGCTAGTAATTATTTAGGCCATGTTCTAGGCCAATTTGTGCAGTAGCGTAAAAGAGACTAGGCGATGAAATGATAGTCGCCTAGACGCCCTTACTAGATCTAGCTTGACAACGAAGCTAGATCCGACACCATTATTATGCTATCATTTCATGCTGCCTGTCACGTTTACTTTCAATTAACGGTATGCACTTTTAACTGGTCATTGCCATGTCATGCCATGCATCATATGTTCTTCGTGATTGAGTAGCACACGCTACAAATGTTATTGCTATTGAGGCTAGGCACCTGATTTTGTGGGCACAACCCTATGCCATATTGAAAAACACTTCCTGGCTCGTGATCCAGAAGCGAGCACAATGTTGTTGCGAAACCAAAGCTCAATACACGTGGAGGGATAGGGTTAAGCGACCACTCAGCGTAGAAGTGTACCCGTACAGTCACTTCAGCTGTAAGGCGTAAACTCTGTGCACAATGTGAAAAGTTAATGATTCGTGAATCGTGAAATAGTGTTTTCGTAGTTTCTGCTACGACGTGCTTGTTATCATTTTGTTCATTTAATTGTTGCACCCTTTAAATGCCATATCATATCATCATGTTAGAACTGCTAGTCACTTTACTTTTATTTGTACCTTGCACAAAAGTCCTCCGCCTTCCTTGGGAGACTTTTGTTGACATGTGCCCTTTTCTCTTTGGGTGTCACATGTCAGACTTTGAGACAGAGCAGGTAGCAGAGGACGAGCAGTTCGTGGACGCTGAGTTTGAGGTCCCTGCTGAGACCGAGTTTGAGGACACTGGTGATAAGTCCTAGACTCGTTTGGAGTCTCCCTAGTTGTTACCTTTCCTTAGTTGCTGTTAGGTTTCGGTGCGTAGCACCGATCTCTCTTTGTTTTGTTTGGCCATGCTTTAGGCCTATTGTTCAGACTTGAACTTTTGTGACTATTCTGTGATGTTGTAATATTTGTTGGATGTTGTTGGTGGATGTTCTTTTATCTACTTTATTATTATAGTTGTTGTTTCGTCGCAATGCAAGGACCTGCTACTTTTCGAAATTTTTACAGACGCTTATCAGACTGTAGCTTCACAGCTCCACGTCTGAGCGGACCTCCTCACGTCTCGTCTTCCATATTAGGGAATCGAGGCGTGACAGGTTTTAGTGGTGGCCCATGCAGGTCTCCTCTTTGCGTCTGCGAAATATCAGAACAACAATAATGATAATAACATCCAATTGATTATTCGAAATATTCAAGTCATGACTAAGTCTAATCTGAACATTTCCTTGTCTTAGATGTCCGGTAGACGCGTTACTCGAGGAGCTGGTAGTGGACCTGGAGCTGGTGGTGGAGCAGGACGTGTTGCAGATGCTAATAGAGAACCCACCATGGCTGAGATGATGAGGATGATGCATCAGATGATGCAGGTTCAGCAGGGCATGCTTCAGAATGCCCCTCGCTTCGAGCCGGGAGCGAAGCAGTTTCGGGAGCTGGGCCCATCATATTTCACTGGGTCAGAAGGATCATTAGCTACGAATGAATGGATGAAGAACACGGAGGATAATCTGCTTCTCTCGAAGGTTAACCCGGCTGGATGGGTTGACTTAGTGAAGAAGAAACTAAAGGACAATGCCCGCAGTTGGTGGGAGTCAGAAGTGCAGATGTTAGTGAAACCTATCCCCTGGGCCACTTTTAAGACGAGATTTAATGATGAGTATTTCCCTCGAGCTGCCAGGAGGGAGCTGATGCAGCAGTTCATCAATCTGAAGCAGGGAAATCTGACGGTGGATCAGTACCACCAGGAGTTTACTAGATTGAGTCGCTTTGCGTCGAAGATGGTGGAGACTGCTGAAGATCGAGCCCAAAGATTCTTGCAGGGTTTATCCTTGGAGCTGCAGAGTCTGATGTCCTCTTTGGACTTAGACTCTTACCAAAAGTTGCTCATAGCTGCAAAGAGGCAGGAGCTGATTGCCCATCAGAAGAGATGGCAGTATTCAGGAGCTGGGAAGAGGCCTATGGAGCAGGCCAGAGCTGTGGTTAGGCCTGGGTTCAAGCCTAATTAGTCCGTACAGTTTAAGAGGCCAGGTGGGCCTACTCCAAAGATGTGCCATTTTTGTGGCAAGGCTGGGCATACGAAGGATCAGTGCAGGAGGTTTCTGGGCCAGTGCTTGATTTGTGGCGACGCTACGCATTCAGTGAAGGATTGTCGACATGCCAATCAACTACAGAAGGCACCAGTCGGAGTTCAGCAGCAAAGAGCTCCAGTAGCCGCCGGACGTGGAGCGCCTCTCATTCCCCAGAAGCAGGCTTTCCAGCAGGCCGTTCAGCCTAGGAGGCAAGCCTTCACGATGACTGCAGTAGAGGCAGAGACTGAGGACGGAGTTGTTGCAGGTAACCTCTATACTAGTCTTCCTTATTGATGCATTATATTTGATTAGTTAGATCCATGTTAATCTAGTTGCATGTTACCCTTAGGTGTCATCTTAGTTTCATCTCACCCAGCCTTGACCCTGTTCGATTCTGGAGCTTCCATGTGCATCCTATCTCGGAAGTTCGTAGTCGAACACTCGATACCCACCTATACACTTCCCACGTGTTGGAACATTACAACTGGAAATGGTATAGTAAATGTTGCACTAGGATGTAGACCATGCCCGTTGGTGATTAGTGGACACGAACTATATGCTAATTTCATCGTCCACGACCAACCCAACTTTGATGCTATTCTCAGCATTGACTGGTTAGGAGCTTTTTATGCCACGATCGATTGTCACCGGAAGAAAGTGATGTTCGAAATTCCTGACCACCAAGTGTTCGAGTTTGTCGGCGGAGGACGTTCGCTTGGACCTGTCAAGTTCCGAGCTCAGCTTTACCGATTGACCGTTGCATCTATGATTGCTGAACCAGAGAAGCCTGCAGTAGTGAGAGATTTCGAAGACGTCTTCCCTGAAGACATTTCTGGACTGCCGCCCGATCGAGCGTTGGAGTTCGGCATCGATCTTATGCCAGGAGCTCAACCAATTTCGAAGGCGTCGTACCGTATGGTTCCTGCAGAATTAGAAGAGTTGAGGAAGCAGTTAGATGAGCTACTGCAGAAGGGTTTCATTCATCCCAGCGTATCTCCCTGGGGTGCACCCGTCTTGTTAGTAAAGAAGAAAGATGGCTCAAGAAGAATGTGTATTGATTATCGGGAGTTGAATCAGATCACAGTGAAGAACAAGTACCCGCTGCCCCGTATTGATGATATCTTCGATCAGCTTGGTGGATCGAGGGTATTTTCGAAGTTGGATCTCCGGAGCGGATATCATCTAGTCAGAGTCAAGAAGGAAGATGTACTCAAGACTGCTTTTCGGACTAAGTACGGGCATTATGAGTTCGTTGTCATACCGTTCGGTGTGACCAATGCTCCTGCTGTGTTCATGAATCTCATGAACCTTATCTTTTACGACTTCCTCGACAAGTTTGTAGTGATCTTCATAGACGACATCCTGGTGTACTCGAAGAGCAAGGAAGAGCATGCAGAACATCTGAAGATGGTGTTGGAGACGCTCCGTCACCATAGACTGTATGCCAAGTACAACAAATGCGAATTCTGGCTGGATAGAATTGCATTTCTTAGACATGTAGTATCAGGAGCTGGTATCTCAGTGGATCCGGAGAAGGTCAAAGCAGTCAGTGAATGGCCTACACCTCGATCGGCATCGGACATCAGGAGTTTCCTTGGATTGGCTGGATACTACCACAGATTTATCAAGGATTTCTCGAGGATAGCTGAGCTGATGACGAGATTGATGAGGAAGGATGTTAAGTTCAGTTGGTCAGACTCTTATGAGCAAGCTTTTTCTACTTTGAAGGAGAGACTGACCACTGCACCAGTCTTATCTATTCCAGACAAAAGCAGAGGCTTCGAGATTTTCTGCGACGCATCAGGCAAGGGACTTGGATGCGTTCTACACAAGCACAATCATGTGGTCGCATATGCTTCGCGACAATTGAAGATCCATGAGAAGAATTATCCGACCCACGATTTGGAGCTAGCCGCTGTCGTCTTTGCACTGAAGATCTGTCGACATTTCTTACTGAGTGAGAAAGTGAAAATCTTCACTGATCACAAAAGTTTGAAATATATATTTACCCAGAAGGAGATGAATATGAGACATCGTAGATGGTTGGAATTGATGGCAGACTATGACATCGATCTACAGTATCATCCTGGGAAGGTGAATGTCGTACCGGATGCCTTGAGTCGACTGCCCGAAGTGATGATTCTCACAGCTCAGTGGAGATTGCAGTAGGATCTACGAAGGATGGATGTTGAAGCTGTTCTATCGGGAGTCACATCGTCGTTGATGAACATGCAGATTCAATCGACGATCGTGGATCGAATCAAGATTGCTCAAGCGGGAGATGATAAGTTGAAGAAGATCAGAGAACAAGTCGAAGCAGGGCTTCTAACAGATTTTCTGATTCACACGGATGTATCTTTGAGATATGGTAGTAGGATCTGCGTACCTGCAGGAGATATCAGAGAAGAGTTGATGAATGAGGCTCACAGTTCGCCTTATTCTATCCATCCTGGAGGTACTAAGATGTACAAGGATCTTCGTCAAAATTTCTGGTGGCATGTGATGAAGAGAAGTGTGGCACGTAGCGTTGCCAAGTGTCTTGTGTGTCAGCAAGTGAAGGCTAAACACCATCGCATTGCCGAATTACTACAACCTCTGTCGATTCCAGAGTGGAAGTGGCAGCACATCACGATGGACTTCGTGACTGGCTTACCTCGGAGCACCAAGCAGAACGACATGATCTGGGTCATCGTTGATCGATTGACCAAGTTCGCGCACTTTATACCTTTCCGAGTTGGGCAGTCCACAGAGATATTAGCAAGGAAGTATATGGAGGTAATGACCTAACTCATGCCTTTTATAATTTCCTTCTGGTACAAGCCGTGATGTGAATTATGTTATGTAGGAGATCGTGCGCTTGCATGGAGTCCCTGTGAGCATTGTATCAGATCGTGAGATGAGGTTCACATCTCAGTTCTGGAAAAGTCTTCAGACCAATCTGGGTACCAATCTGAAGTTCAGTACTGCGTATCACCCGCAGACAGATGGCCAGACAGAGCGTACCATACAGATCTTGGAGGACATGTTGAGAGCTTGCATGTTGGATCTCAAGGGTTTGTGGGAGAATCATTTGCACCTGGTGGAGTTTTCTTACAACAACAGCTATCAGGTGAGCATTGGCATGGCGCCTTTTGCTGCTCTCTACGGGAGAAAATTTCGATCGCCACTGAGTTGGGATGATGTAGGTGATAGAGAACTCTTGGGGCCAGAGATGATAGTGGAAGCTGTTGATGTAGTGCAAGATATCAGAGACAAGATTCGGATCGCCCAGGACCGTTACAAGCATTGGGCAGATGCTAAACGGCATCCTCTGGAGTTTCAACCGGGAGATCATGTGTTCCTGAAGATCTCACCAAATCGAGGAGTGATTCGATTTGGGAAGAGAGGCAAGCTTAGTCCGAGATATATTGGACCATTCGATGTGCTAGAGCGAGTTGGAGAAGTAGCTTATCGCTTAGCTTTGCCACCGTCATTAGAGGGAGTTCATGACATCTTTCATGTGTCCCAGCTCCGTCGTTATATCAGCGACCCATCTCATGCTGTGGACTACTCTGAGATTACTGTTCGACCAGACCTGACGTACGAACATCAACCAATGGAGATCATAGATCGACGTCAGAAAGTCTTCAGGAACAGGACTGTTGATCTAGTCAGAGTGATGTAGCGCCGCGAATCGCCAGGAGAATCTACTTGGGAGCGGGAAGATGAGATACGAGAGCGTTATCCATATTTGTTTTCTACTCCTTAGTTGATAAGAATTCCGAGGACGGAATTTTTCTTAAGGTGGGTAGAATGTAATGGCCAGTATTTTTAGGCGAGTTTTCGATTGTGCGTGCCAGTATTTTACTTCTGTTATCCAGTTAACTTTTCATTCGTACGTTTCGATGCGAGCGCGTCACTGCTTTCGTTTTACCGCATCGTCAATATTTACCATCAAGCCTAAGTAAATAATTTAAATTAATTATCGTGTTAATTACCAATTGTTGAACACTTTAATTAGTTCACTAATTATTTTATTTTACTAATTACTTTTGTTAATAATTACATTCTATAACTTAATTAACTGATTAAATATTCTTCATTCAACAAACACGTTTAATTTTTTTGTTTTGGAAGAGAAGTCCTTCACTTATTCTTCCCCTCGTTAGTCAACAACATCATTTACAACCATCCTAATCCTTACCTAACCAAATTAATTTTCTTTGACAATTTGGAAGTTTGATTACTGCAAACTCATTCTTAAGGAGACAGTTCATTTACAAGATTATCATCTCCCTGCGAGCAAAATCTTACAGCAAATAATTCCCCAAAATTTGATAATCATCACCTCCCCAAAATCAGTTCCCAATCCGTCTTCCCAAAATCCATTCAGCCCACAAACATCAAAAAACCCAAATTTCTTCCCTAGATTTTGAAATCAGTAATTACCTAGAGGGAGAAAGGGGAGAAGCAACAACCAAACCAAACACAAATCTGAAACAAACTTCAGATCTTGAAGCCAAAACAAACTTCAGAAAATCAAACCTATTCTTCAAATCAGTACCCAAATTCGAAATCAAACCCTTCTGCCACAATTTCTTCCCAGAAACAACTTTCAAACATACTCAAACTGAGATAAAAAATCAATGTTTTTGAAATTGAGAACTCAGATCTGATAAGAAACTTCAGAAACTCCAAAACCCTTCTTGTCGAGCCCCACCAGCCTTGCATGCCACCGGGAGCTGCTGCTCCGACGCTAGGAGCGCGCGCCGCCGTGCGCTGGAGGCCGCCGCCGCTGTTGCACCCGGCCGGAGGTCGCCATACCGCCGGGGAAGCCGCTGTTCGCCCGCCTGTAGCCGCCGTCTGACTCTCCTGCATCGCCGCCGGCCGTCCCCTCCTCCCTCGCGTACAGTAAGCCCCCTCTCCCTCCGTTGATTGCCTGCAAACGAACTTACAAAAAAGAAAGAAAGAAGCAAGCAGAGAGCAGACAGAGAAGAGGAGAGAAGGGGTTATGACATGTGAGTTAATAAGAAGTTTTAATAAATGAATATGAGGGGGGGGGGGGTCAGTATGAATTAAATAGGTTTAATAAGAGAGGGGATGAGAAATATTAAAGAGGAGGTTGTTTAATAAAGAGGTGACAGAGACTGAGGAATGGGAAGTGTCAGCCTTGTGATGAATGGGAAGTTAGTGTTTTGTGTGTGTGTGTGTGTGTGTGTGTGTGTGTGTGTAAAGGATAAGTGACAGCTTGTTTAAAAAGAAGTAATATTTGATAGGTATTATTATAGGGTTGTAGTAGGTGGAGTTTTTGTAACCGTACCCTTATGATGCCATAGTTTAATAATGTTAATTAGAAGTTAATTAGTGGGTTATTATTAGTATAAATGATAATCGTTAAGTATTGGATAATTCAGCATGTTATTAATTATAAAATAATGTTAGGTTAATAATATTTGAATAAAATGAGGCGTATCAGGTTAATGTGACACAACATCACCCTAACCAGTGAACCCGATAAAATTAGACGAACCTACTCTAAGGATTAACTTAATATTTTGATTATCTCGCAATATATCTAATTCGGTGAATTATTTAACCAAAACAGAGAACCAGCAGTACCAACACGTAGTACCCGTCCAGACGAACCCACGACAACCGATACCACCGGAAACAGGCAAGTGATACTTGCCAGTAATTATTTAGGCCATGTTCTAGGCCAATTTGTGTAGTAGCGTAAAAGAGACTAGGCGATGAAATGATAGTCGCCTTGATGCCCTTACTAGATCTAGCTTGACAACGAAGCTAGATCCGATACCATTATTATGCTATCATTTCATGCTGCCTGTCACGTTTACTTTCAATTAACGGTACGCACTTTTAACTGGTCATTGCCATGTCATGTCATGCATCATATGTTCTTCGTGATTGAGTAGCACACGCTACAAATGTTATTGCTATTGAGGCTAGGCACCTGCTTTTGCGGGCACAACCCTATGCCATATTGAAAAACACTTCCTGGCTCGTGATCCAGAAGCGAGCGCAATGTTGTTGGGACACCAAAGCTCGAAACACGTGGAGGGGTAGGGTTAAGCGACCACTCAGCGTAGAAGTGTACCCGTACAGTCACTTCAGCTGTAAGGCGTAAACTATGTACACAATGTGAAAAGTTAATGATTCGTGAATCGTGAAATAGTGTTTTCGTAGTTTCTGCTATGACGTGCTTGTTATCATTTTGTTCATTTAATTGTTGCACCCTTTAAATGCCATATCATATCATCATGTTAGAACTGCTAGTCGCTTTACTTTTATTTGTACCTTGCACAAAAGTCCTCCTCCTTCCTTGGGAGACTTTTGCTGACATGTGCCCTTTTCTCTTTGGGTGTCACAGACGCTGAGTTTGAGGTCCCTGCTGAGACCGAGTTCGAGGACACTGGTGACAAGTCCTAGACTCGTTTGGAGTCTCCCCTTAGTTGTTACCTTTCCTTAGTTGCTGTTAGGTTTCGGTGTGTAGCACCGATCTCTCTTTGTTTTGTTTGGCCATGCTTTAGGCCTATTGTTCAGACTTGAACTTTTGTGACTATTCTGTGATGTTGTAATATTTGTTGGATGTTGTTGGTGGATGTTCTTTTATCTACTTTATTATTATTGTTGTTTTTTCGTTGCAATGCAAGGACCTGCTACTTTTCAAAATTTTTACAGACGCTTATCAGACTGCAGCTTCACAGCTCCACTTCTGAGCGGACCTCCTCACATCTCGTCTTCCATATTAGGGAAGCGGGGCGTGACAATTGTTGGGACCACCCTGACTGTGTCCGTGATGAATACCGCAGTTTTATTCTCTTCGTCAAAACTATGTTGCTTAGTCATGCCTAGGGTATGGTCAACTGTCAATCCTACCAGCTTGAACTTGGTTAGTCTCTATCGATATTTAGTCAAATAATGTTGGACTTCTTTCAACATACTCTGTCCAGATTTTTCACTGAAGATCGAACTAACAGTGTGACACTAAGTCCCATTGACCGAGAGAGACAAATCCTATCTTGGTCATTACTCTCCTCGCATGCTTCAAATGTCACCCAACCAAAAACCTTTCAACGCGGCTTGCCCCGAGGCTAGATCAACGATCTAAGTGACACCGTTCATGTATAGGTTTGTACAATGAACTCAAGTCAATAGACCAACTTGCATATCATCACTAAGAGTTATCATTGACAGATTGGTCAATATAAACCATATGATAACTCCCGTTGGTTCATTCAGTGAACTCATTCTCCAATGAGCACCTGTGTCTCGTCTTCAAATTTGCTAAGTCAAACGACTATTAGATCATAGTCACCATTACATAGTGAAGACTTAGACACAATGTTCTATCCGATATATCGATATCCTTTTCTCGAAACATTTACGACCACGAACGATTTCAGACCAATGCTACTTTCGGTCAAACACTTCTCCATGATTGAGATCTCCATCTTGATATATGTTTGACCTCGCATTAAGTCTTAAGGCTATACCTAAGTTCTAATGAAGACCACATTATTATTAAACTTAGGTAAATTATTACCAAACAGCTTATTGTTATTTTGAACAAGCGTTTGTACACATACATATAGATAAATTTGCCTCGAGGGCAAACCTGTCTCGCTACATCTCCTACTTGCACTTAGGCCCATTTATCCCGGCATCTCATACCGTATTTACACATAAGTCCTTCTAGACGTCATGTGGTAGAGCCTTCGTGAGTGGATCTGCTAAATCGTTTACTGTATAGACTTAAGGAGTTCTATGTTTCTTTTAGACCACACTTTTGAAGCTCATCCAAATAATTTCTTGGTCCCTTGGAATCCATAATATATGTCTTGCCTGGATCTCATCCAGCTCATCGTACCTTACGAGAATAATCCAAATTAGTTTACTGTTCATTTAGCCGGTTCATAATTAATTCTGTTAAAGTGTCAAACTCTTTGACCACTTTGTCAAACCATATGTTTCGGCTCCTTCATGCCTTTTATTTGCTCCCACTGACCTTGAAAACTATATAAGTTTGTTCTTCTAAATCATATTTAGATAACATATATATTCTAGTTTTCGTGGTCATCATGAGCATTTACATTGAGTCTGATCCAAATAGATCTATGCACAGTTGTTGGCGAGAAAGTTTCATCATAACCCATTTATAAGAGTTAGGATGATAACCATTCTCAACCAACATAAGTTGTACTTCAATATTTTCCTTTTGTACCAATCTTTAAGACTCGAAGATTCACTTGCAGCCAAAGGAAACAATTTCATTGGGCACGTAAACTAAAGTCCATACTTATTTACGAGCACAAACCTTTGTTCTAATTGCATCAAGCCATTTATCAAAGTCCCTACTCCTAATGGATTCTTGGAAGTTGACTTAGCCATCATCAACTATGACGTTTTACTTGACTCCTTCGTTTCACGAGGCTTGATTAACCCTGTGGCTTTCTAACGATTAATTTGAGGAATATTAAATTTATAAGGTTCTACATAACCTTATCAAATACCTAGCCATTATTATCTGGGGTTTAACCCAGAACGAGGATAACTCAGAGTCACTAGCCATGTATTGTTGGGAGATGTATGCCCTCGAGGCAATTTATCTCTGTGTAATTGTACAAATATCTTGTTCAAAATTACAGTAAGCTGTATGGTAAGTAATTTATCTAAGTTAATTCATAATGTAGTAATTATTAGAAACTTAGGTAAAATCCTGAGACTTAATGCAAGGTCAAACATATATCGAAATGAGGATCTCGATCATGTAGAAGTGCTTGACCATATGTAGCATAAGTCTAGAAACGTTCATGGTCGTAGATGTTTCAAGAAAAGGGTATCAAAACATCGGATAGACCATTGTGTCTTTGTCTTCACCGTGTAGCGGTGACAATGATCTCATGGCCGTTCGACTTGACAAAGTCGGATACGAGACACATGTGCTCATTGGAGAATGAGTTCACTGAACGACCCAACGAGAGTTATCATATGGTTATAATTAACCAATCTGTCAGTGATAACTCTTAGTGATGATAGGCAAGTTGGTCTTTTGACTTGAGGTCATTGTACGAACCTGTACATGAACGGTGTAACTTAGACCCCTGACCTAGCTTTGAGGCGAGGCCTGTCGAAAGGTCTTTAGTTGGGTGACATTTGAAGCATGCGAGGAGAGTAATAACCAAGATATGATTCGTCTCTCCTGATCAATGGAAGTTAGTGTCGTAGTGCTAGTTCGGTCTTTAGTGATAACTCTAGCCAGAGTATGTTGGAAGATGACCAACATTATTTGACTAAAGATCGATGGAGACTAACCGGTTACGAGCTATTGGGGTTGACAGTTTGACCGTACCCTAGGCTTGAACTAAACGACATAGTTTTGACGAAGAGACTAAAACTGCAGAATTCATCGTGGACACAGTCAGGGTGGTCCCGACAACACTCATGTCAATGAGTTAACTACATAAGTATGATACTGAAACAGGGACGATAACTGCTGCTCGTGGTCTCTGCCGTTTAGGGCTTCGAGCCCCACCTGTAGTAGGGTCAGGCTGTAGGGTCTCACACAGAGTGCGACCTTCATCTAGTAATAGGTAGAAATTAGGAAGAATAAGCATTTGATGCAAGGATCTGAAAAGAGTTTGTAGTTAGCCTCTGCATTCAGGATTAATGATCCTGAGTGCAAGTGGAAGATTTTAAGCTGAGATGAGGACTATTTTGCATATGATGCAAACAGAGTTTAATGTGTCGTAAATTGTTTACGACCATATTCAATTAAATAAACGTGAGAAAAAGGTTACCTGGATGACGGGAATGTCCCGGTCTAAACCCAGATTCGAACGACATCCAAAACGGACGCCAAATGCAAAAGATATGGCCAAAATCATCAAGGGGCAAAAGGGGGTCAGCCCAATATGATTGGGCTAAACCTGCTAAGCCCAGCCCAACTGGGCTGGGTGCCCAGGTCCATTTTGTGCCTGGGTGCTCAGCCCAGTGGAGAGTCAGTTTGCCTAAGGCTGGGCAGGTCAGGGCTCGCCCGCATGGGCAGGCGCCCGACTCGCCCGCCCTTAGGCGGGTCAAGCCCGCCCAGCGGGCAGGCGCTCGACCCACCTGCCCATGGATGGTTCTGGCCTGCCCAGTGGGTGGGCTGGGTCAGGCGCCCAGCCCTAGACCTGCCTGTAGGCTACGGGTGGGCCCCACCCAGCTTAGGGCTGGGAGCAGTTTTTTTGTGGCTGTCTTTTGCGAAATACATGCCTTTGGCTGATCTTTGGACACATGTTTGAGGGATCAAAAGAACTCCAAATGACTCATCGTTTTTTCCTACGCATTCATCGTTTAGCGCTTTTCAATTTGATAGGTTGTATCAAGTATGAAGCTCAACGGTGAGGGAGTTAAAATTCATGAAAGTTTGGCCTTTATGAAAGACAAACTAACTTGAATTATTAACTCCAAAACTTTAGTCCCACACTGGAAGTGGAGTAAAGGGAGGGGTCAACCGCCTATATAAATAGGGGTCTCCCCCTTCATCTAAACTTGTCCCAAGCTCTAGATCTGAGCAGCTCCCAAAAGTTTGGAGCACGCTCGGATCTAAGCTTAAATTAAATATTTTCTTCTCTCCCAGAATTTCTACATTGCTCCTGAAGGGCTTTAGCAAAGCCACGAAGGGGCTCGGATCGGATCCGAAGTCTTGACGGAGGATCCACTCAAGTGAAACTTTCTTCGTCGCCTGGTTGGCTCAGCGACAAGGTGGTTGCTCGCCTCGGGACGCGGTGCTGTTCGGGAAGCGGTTCGGCTTTGGACCAGGAGCGGTTCAGGAAGCGGTTCGGTTCGGGACGGGGAGCGGCTAGGGACATGGTTCGGTACACCCACCCGGTGCAAGCAAGTTTCCGGGTATGTAGTTTAATTGCTTTCTTTTAATATATTGCAGTAGCTTAGATCCTTCTTGGGGTGGTCAGATCCACCTCAAGTTGGCAGAGATCCTGCTAGGGTCTTGAATCCTTAGGGTTTCGTTAAATAGTTTAACGAGGTTTTTTCTGCTGCTTTCATTTTGCCTCTATCGTTCTTCCGATGTAGGACGGGCATAGAGATTTGTGCTCTGAGGGTCCTTAAAAACCCAACATTGGTATCAGAGCATAGGTCTATATGCGATTTAAGGACTGCAATATGTTAATTGAATGTATGTTTTTAATCTACTTTTAAAATCCGTTTTGACTTTATGAGATAATGTTAAAATGAGTTTTTATTTTTAGTTTCTTTATAAAATCTTTTATGTGATAAAAATCCTTTTATAAGCATGCTAATGTTTTATGATGATTTTAAAACAAAGTTTTTGAAATAAAAGATTATGTGATAATTTTATGTTTTAAAATCATAACTTTAATTTAAGTGTTAAATTATAGATGCATATTAATTATTTATAGATAAATTTTTGATATGTTTGTTTCTATTTAAATGTTAAATAGTTCGACACCTATTTTAAGTGATAAAATTAGTGTGGTTTATGTTTAATGGCCATGCTTAATTATTTGATAATTCATGAAACCTTTTAGGTTAGCCATTAAAAACATGTTTAAAATTTATAAGATAAATTTTAAATGACATGCTATGTTTTAATAATTCATTACAACCTTTTAAAACCGAATTCCTGATTAGGGTAGTCCTTTAACGACGATTGTTATTTTAATCGTTATCATAATGATTCTCATTAAAAGACTACACTTTAAAGTGTTGAAATTGAATTTGTTAAAATCCTAATAATGATTAGGGTAGCATGTTATACGAATGAACCTTATAGTTGACAAGGACTTAATAAAAGTTATTTACAAATCCATAAAATTTTGAATTTTAAGGATCCACTAGTTGATAGGATTAACTAGTTCTAATAAAAGCCTTTTAGTCTATGGCACACATATAAAAGTGATAAGTTTCATTCATTGGACCATGATCCGGTCAATGTGCTTGGCTAAGTTTGTTGGATCACCCTTGCTAGACCGGGGATAAGTGATCCTGGCTTAGTCAATTCCCTGGCCGTGTTTCGCTGGACCGCAATGACGCGAATCATGATTATATGACACCCTGGATTATATCTAAGTCAATTATGTTAAAAATCCTTTTCAAGATTAGCCGTAGCCCTCCTTATTTTAGAGGTTGGCAACTGTAGGTTCTTTGTTATAGTTGTTGAGCACACTCAAGCTATGACATAGACACTTTATGGAAACCAACCTCTCAATACATGAGATGTAGTCTAGACTTGATCCAAACCATTGTGTCGTGAATACACTGAGCGCCGGTGTAAGTTAAGCTAGATACGAAAACAAGGGTCTGACTAGACTAGTCATTGTGATTTGGATGAGCACTCTCATGATCATAAGTGGCTAGGGGTAAAAACCAATAAGAGAGTAATATATGATATGATTGATGAAGAGTCATCTACCAATCGCAGAGTCAAGTAACTTGTTGAGCACACTCAAGGTTGTAAGACTCAGGGTGGTTGGATCTCTTACCCATTAATTTAATTTAATTAAACAGTTCATTATTAAGGCTTAAATGATCGCAAAAATAGTGGGAGGATATAGTTAGATAAAAGCCATTCTATCTATATTTAATATTGAACATATGCTAAACTAGTGTAGTTCTATATTTACCAATGGAATCAAAAGCATAATATTCTAAGAAAATAAGTTAACTGGTCAAAATAGTTGATTAATGGAACATCAACTCAAATTCTTATTGATAGACTAAACTATATTCTCATTGACATTAAATGACCTTCTTAAAGCACATGCTTAAGGACAATGATTTCCTTAAGCTCTATGTCCAACAACTAAATGGATGCTACATGTTACTCACCTCTTTAAGGGGCAGCTCGAACATACTGATGTTCAAAAGCATGTTTCTACATACAATTTGTTGAGTCAACTCAAGGTTGTATGGAAAAAGGTTTCGATCCGCAAGGTTCGAAAATTAGATCAAATTGTTTGAATCGAATATGAGTGCATGAGCGGTACAAGACCATGTATCCAAATTAGATCTTGAGTCAAGCAACTTGTTGAGTCAACTCAAGGTTGTGAAGCTCAAGTGTTTGGATACGTTAAGTTCTTGTACAGCTAGTAATTTGTTAAGACACGTAATATCTAAATGAGATTTAGAAAAAGGAAGAAGGCACTAAGGAAAGTCAATTGAGAAAGATAGTTTTATTTATCTTTAGTAAAGGCATAAGTAGGAGGAACTAAAAATGTGACATATTTGATGTCATGGTTTCAGGATAACTGTTATACAAAAGAAATAGATTGTCTACATGTTGGAAAAAGGAACAATTGTTGTTTCTTGGCCCAGGCATGATGTCAAACACATTTTGACGAATGTCGTCACTTGCTTCTGAAGTAATGTTTTATGTGAGCAATTTGTATAACGATAATGTATTAAATGTTAATACATGAATACGTAAGATAATAACAAAACTTATATGGCAAAATAGACTAGGCCGAACTAAAGAGACTAAGCTTCACAAGGCACATAAAGATGGGTCTGACCTCTCGTATTATGATGTCTATAGACACTTGTGAATCTTGTCTCAAAAGGTATATTAGCCCAACACCTTCTGTGAGCCAGTGGGAGAGTGAGTTGGAAAACTCACGGTCTTGTACATACAGATGTACCCGGACCCAAGTCTAAATTAGCCGATATAAGTTATACTTATTTTATTACGACAGTGTTCTTGATGAAATAAGTCTGATAAAATAGAAGGACACAATGACAGAAGTATTTGAACTGCTTTGATCAGATTGAAGAGTCGAATACTTAGCTATATAGATCTTGCGTAAATTAAGAAGAAAATGTGATTTTCTCTTGGGTCAAGTCTCTTAACACATCGATGTGTTAGAGAGCATGAATCGCATTTTGTTTGACATGGTGCGATACATGGCATGTGATTTTAAGTTACAATCCTCCCTCTGGGTTAAAGATCAGATTAGTAATGCCTAGGTTTTGATAAGGTTCTATGAGGACCTTATCAATAAGATATTCATTATATCAATCGTTAGGAAGTTAAAGGATTACTCGAGTCTCGTGAGACAAAGAGTCGAGTTAGACATCATAGTCGATGATGGCCTAGACAACTTCCAGGATGCATTTCAGAGTAGGGACTCTGATTAATAACTTGATGCAATTGGAAATGGTCCGTGCACGTAAATAAAGTATGGACTTTAGTTTATGTGCCTAAAAGAAAATGTTTATTATTGACTGCAAGTAAATCTTCAAGACAGAAGATTGGTGTAGAAAGAATATAGTGCAGCGCAAATTATGTTGGTTGAGAACGTTTTCATCCTAACTCCTATAAACGGATTGTGATGAAACTGTCTTGCCCGCAAATGTGTACAGATTTACTCGGACCGAACTCGATGTAAATGCTCATGATGACCACGAAAACTGGAGCATTCATTTATTGTCCGTTTTCTAAATATGAATTAGAGGAATGAACTTATATGAAATGGCCAGAGAGTTTTCAAGGTCAACAGGAGCGAATAAAATACATGTGAGGCATTAAGAGGCTGGAACATATATTTTGACAAAGTGGTCAAAGAGTTTGACACTTCGTCAGAAATAATTATGAACCGTCTAAATGACTAGGAACTATTTTAAAATTCTTATCGTAAGGTACGATGCGTTCGATGAGATCCATGATAATTAAATATTATGGATTTCGAGGGACCAAGAGAATTGTTTGGATGAGATTCAAATGTATGGTCTAAGTTAAACATAGAAACCCTTTAAGTCTAAACAGTAGACGTTTTAGCAGATCCACTCACAAAGGCTCTACCACATGAAGTCTGGAAAGACTTAAGTGTAAATGAGGTATGAGATACCGGGATAAATGTGCCTGAGTGCAAGTGGGAGATGTATGCCCTCGAGACAATTTATCTCTGTGTAATTGTACAAATATCTTGTTCAAAATTACAGTAAGCTGTATGATAAGTAATTTATCTAAGTTAATTCATAATGTAGTAATCATTAGAAACTTAGGTAAAGTCCTGAGACTTAATGCAAGGTCAAACATATATCGAAATGAGGATCTCGATCATGTAAAAGTGCTTGACTGTCTGTATCATAAGTCTAGAAACATTCGTGGTCGTTGATGTTTCGAGAAAAGGATATCGAAACATCGGATAAACCATTGTGTCTTTGTCTTTACAGTGTAGCGGTGACGATGATCTCGTGGTCGTTCTACTTGGCAAAGTCGGAAACGAGACACAAGTGCTCATTGGAGAATGAGTTCACTGAACGACCCAACGAGAGTTATCATATGGTTATGATTGACTAATATGTCAGTGATAACTCTTAGTGATGATAGGCAAGTTGGTCTTTTGACTTGAGGTCATTGTATGAAACTGTACGTGAACGGTGTCACTTAGACCCCTGACTTAGCTTCGAGGCAATGCCTGTCGAAAGGTCTTTGGTTGGGTGATATTTGAAGCGTGCAAGGAGAGTAATGACCAAGATAGGATTCGTCTCTCCTGGTCAATGTGAGTTAGTGTCCTAGTGTTAGTTCGGTCTTTAGTGAAAACTCTGGCCAGAGTATGTTGGAAGATGTCCAACATTATTTGACTAAAGATCGATGGAGACTAACCGGTTACGAGCTATTGGGGTTGACAGTTTGACCGTACCCTAGGCTTGAACTAAACAGCATAGTTTTGACGAAGAGACTAAAACTGTGGAATTCATCACGGACATGGTCAGGGTGGTCCTGACAACACTCATGTCAATTAGTTAACCACATAAGTATGATACTGAAACAGGGACGACAACTGCTGCTCGTAGTCACTGCCGTCTGGGGCTTCGAGCCCCACCTATAATAGGGTCAGGCTATAGGGTCTCACGCAGAGTGCGACCTTCATCTAGTAATAGGTAGAAATTAGGGAGAATAAGCATTTGATGCAAGGGATAGAAAACTGCAAAGAGTTTGCTGTTAGCATCTACATTCAGGATTAATGATCCTGAGTTCAAGTGGAAGATTTTAAGCTTAGATGAGTACTATTTTGTATATGAAGCAAACCGAGTTTAATGTGTCATAAATTGTTTACAACTATATTCAATGAAATAAATGCAAGGAAAATGTTACCTAGATGACGGGAACGTACCAGTCTAAACCCAGGTTCGAACGGCATCCTAAACTGACGCCAAATGCAAAAGATATGGCCAAAATCATCAAGGGGGCAAAAGGGGGTCATCCCAATATGATTGGGCTGAACTTGCCGAACCCAGCTCAACTGGGCTGGGCGCCCAGGCCCAGGGGAGGGCTAGCCTGCCCAAGGCTGGGTGGGTCAAGGCCCGCTTGCAAGGGCTGGCGCCCGACCAGCCCGCCCCTGGGCAGGTCTGGCCTGCCCAGCAGGCGGGCTGGGGCAGGCACCCATCCCCAGACCTACCCGCAGGCTGTGGGTGGGCCCCACCCAGCCTAGAGCTATGATCAGTTTTTTTGGGGGCTGTCTTTTGCGAAAATACATGCCTTTAGTTGATCTGTGGACACACGTTTGAGGGGTCAAATGAACTCCAAATGACTCGATGTTTTTTCCTATGCATTCAACGTTCAGTCCTCATCGATTTGATAGGTTGTATCAAATATGAAGCTCAACGGTGAGGGAGTTAAAATTCAGGTAAGTTTGGCCTTTATGAAAGGCAAACTAAATTGAATTATTAACTCCAAAATTTAGTCCCACATCGAAAGTGGAGTAAAGGGGAGCGGTCAGCCACCTATATAAATTGGGGTCTCCCCCTTCCTCTAAACTCGTCCCAAGCTCTAGATCTGAGCGGCTCCCAAAAGTTTGGAGAACGGTCAGATCTAAGCTTAAATTAAATATTTTTTCCTCTCCCAAAATTTCTGCCTTGCTCCTGAAGGGCTCTAGCAAAGCCACGAAGGGGCTCGGATCGGATCCGAAGTCTTGACGGAGGATCCACTCAAGTGAAACTTTCTTCGACGTGTGGTTGGCTCAGCAACAAGGGGGTTGCTCGCCTCGGAAAGCAGTGCCATTCGGGAAACGATTTGGCTCGGGACTGATCACTCCATATTTTATACCTTTTTTCTGCATGTTTGCATGTCGTTTTGATCGCCCATATCGCGTTTTTCACGATTATTCGACAATATTGTGATGCTTTTCACTATTTCTTGTTTTTGTCGTATTTCAGGAAATATGGAGCGATTTGGAGCGAATTCGAGATCGATGGATTTGTACGCGCTTAGGAGTGTCGCCCACGGCTCATTGGAGGATTTTTTCAGCGATAGAGGATGAGCGGAAGAAGAAGGAAATCAATAGGAGCGACGAGGAGGCAAAAAGAAGAAGATACATGCATTTCAGCACATCACTCGGCCGAGTAGAACAGCCACTCGGCCAAACAAGAAGTCCCACTCAGCCGACCATAACGGATGCGCACACGAAGTTTTCAGCGTATACTCGGCCGAACGAAGAAAGCCCACTCGGCCGAGTGAGAAAGCTTACTCGCCCGAGTGGTACATGGAAATCGTCCAGAGAAAGGCCAGAGATACTGGG
This sequence comes from Scilla litardierei, assembly GCA_030789695.1. Lineage (NCBI taxonomy): Eukaryota > Viridiplantae > Streptophyta > Magnoliopsida > Asparagales > Asparagaceae > Scilla > Scilla litardierei. The sequence goes on from CM061142.1 coordinate 397,327,851, forward strand.
ATTTTCAGAGATCCTTATGAAGCCTCACTCGACCAAACGACAAAGCTACTCGGCTGAATGAAGAAGTATACTCGGCCGAGCCACCCCCCAAAGACAGACCCTGAAACATCCGAAGTTACTGTATTTTAACAGGGTTTGTCACTCGGCCGAGTGACAAGGGTCACTCGGCCGAGTGACCCTCTCCGCTTGCTGTTAGGGTTGCGATTTTTGGGCTGCGCAGGGGCAGTTGGGCACGATTTTCTGGACGATTTTAGAGGGTATTTAAACTCTGTTTTTACCCTAGTTTGGAGAGTTTTTAGAACATTCATTTTTAGACTTTCTTTTAGGATTTTGACGGCTACTCTTTGTGAAATCTCAGTTGGAGATCATTGGCAATTACATTGGTTTGTCTATTTCAATTAAAAACTTGATTTTTATGCATTACTTCTCTTTTGCAATGAATAGTGCCGTGATCATAATTGATTTTTCTGAGATTTGCATGATGACTAGTGAGTAGTGCCGTCGTCTTAGGGCGTAGGGATGAACCCTATGGACCCTATTTCTAAATTGTGATGAATTTGTAGATTTGTTGCTAGAATTGATTAAGGTTAGGTTGTGATCAATTGATTACGAATAGCTAGGAATTCATATCGATTGGGATTTGCAAGAGATTGGATCCCAATTGATAGGAAGGCCTAGATATTCGATTTAGATTGACAATTGGATTTCTCTAGATTTGGTTTGCAAGAGATTGGACCAAAGCTAGGATTTTTAATTATGAATCTATACTAATATTTGTTTGTAAGAGATTGGACGGATAAGAACTATCACAACCTAGGTCGTAGCTCGAGTTTGCACGAGAGTGGGCTCGAGATACGATTGAACAATGATGTCGTTCTTCACGCTAGCGGCTTAGGCTAGGGTTTGCAAGAGAGTGGGACCTATCCTAGGTTTGCTATAGGCTGGCAATAGCTCGAGAGCGTGAGCTTGGTTCTACATTAAGTTGCTACTAGTTCACCTATATTCAAGCTTAGCAACAATGAAACTTATGAATCACAAGGATGAGAGACGGTCCGTAGTGGGGATTTCCTATCCCTAGATGCTTTATTATATTGATATTTCTTTTGATGCTTGAACGATTGTGACTATTACACACAACTATTCTTGATTCTCTTGATAGCTAGGTGATTGGAAAAAGACACGGTCATTTGTCCTCCCTGAGTTCGATACCCGCTCGCCGCTACACCGTGCGCTTGCGGTAAGACTACAAGTTGTTTTTCGGGTGTACACTCGGACGCGATCAAGTTTTTGGCGTCGTTGCCGGGGAGGCGACAGTGTTTTATTCTCTTTACTTAGTTATTTATTTTATTTTATTTTTTATTTTACTCCTCTATCGTGCTAACAATTCACTCGAAGATCTATTTTTCTTTGCATGTACACGAGATCGACGACGAATCTAGAGGATATATTATTTGATCCGGAGATCGAACGTACCGCAAGGAGGCTTAGAGCCGAGAAGAGACTTAACATAGAGGACGTTTGTATGAACCGCCCAGAGACACCGGAAGAACTAGCGGCACGTATGGTGAGGATTATATCCATCAGAGATAGGCTTTGGCCTAAGACTTCCTCCACTACCTCTTCCAATGCTATGCCGGAGTTGGCGGCGGATAAGAATTTTGAGCTCTAGATGGGATTAGTGGTCTTAATGCAACAAGACCCCTTCCATGGGAATTCCCATGAGAATCCACATTATCACCTGCAGCTATTCTTGTCCAAGTGCGCCACCTTCCAAATGCTGGGTGTTTCCGTCGATGCTATCTGTTTGAGACTCTTCCCCTTCACCCTCAGAGACAAAGCTCTATATTGGTTGAGGACGCAGGTGGAAGGGATATTCACTACTTGGGATAAGTTGGCTAGTGCTTTTGTTGATAAATTCTACCCGCCATCTAAGACAGTGAAGATTAGAAGCGCACTCATGTCCTTCAAGCAAGGGCCGTAGGAGACCCTATACGAGGCATGGGAGTGCTTCAAGGATCTACAGCATCAGTGCCCCCATCACATCATAGAAGCATGGGAGCTAGTTCACAGTTTTTATAATGGACTCCAACCGGGCACTAAGCAAATCATAGATGCAACCTCCAACGGAGCCATCCTTTTCAAAACACCGGATGAAGCTACGGCCCTATTAGAGGAGATGGCCTCTAATAATCAACAATGGGGCGACGAGCGAGGGCAATCTTCTACCTCCTTAATGCCAACGAGCATATATGAAGCCAAGGTCGTAGCAGAGCTTTCGAATAAATTTGACTCTCTCCACAAGGTAGTAGAGAGATTGAAGAAATATATCACCGAGCCACATGGAGCTCCCTCCACATCTACGACGGGAGGCAATATGAGTGATTGGCAAGACCAAGCTCAAGCTATGTTTGTAGGAGGAGAGCATGGAGAGGGAGCCTTGAAATAAGTGCAATATGTTGTGGGGAACTCCGGTTATTGGACCAACCCGGCCGCAAGGAATCATCCGGGATTTTCGTATGCGAATAATGAAGGGGCTCTAAACCCACCACCGCCGCAACAACCTCATGCTAGGCCCCCACCTCCACAACCTCAATACCAACCGAGAGGGCCACCGCAACATAACTACCCGCCTAAGCAACAAGCGGGACCGTATAGGCTGCCCAGATATAACCAAAGTTGGAGAGCTCCAAACCCACCGCAAGCTCAACCACGATTGGATCATGAAGCTAGGGTGGAGGAATTCATGGTGGAGCAAAGAAAAATCAATGCTAGGTTGACGGTGCAACAAGATTCGCTAAATACCATCGTTGCGCAACTTGGAGAGCAACTTGCGTTGCTAAACAAGCACACTCAACAATTGCTGGCTCAACCGGAGCCCAATCCACGGAGCAATACCGGCCACATAAATGCGGTAGTGGTGGTTACTACTAGGGGCGGGAAGGATACTACTCCCGCCATGGTCCAAACCAAGGAGCCTGTGGAAGAAATTTCGAACGACAAAGAGCCGGCTGTTGAAGAGGAGAGCACAAAAGAGCCGCAAGAAGTTGGAAATTCTGAGATGAAGAAGCCTAATGAGGAGCGCACCTACATGCCGCCGGTGCCCTTTTCACAACGGTTGGCAAGAGCCAAAATAGAGAAAAGGCTCGCCAAGTTCCGTGAATATTTGAGGGGAGTAAGCCTCAACATACCTTTCTTGGATGCTATAGTGGAGATCCCGTCGTATGCAAAGTTTTTGAAGGACTTAATATCGGGAAAGAAAAGGAAGGAGAAGATAATGCTTGCCAAACAAGGGACTTGGTTCACCCGGAGGGAAAAGGAGCCCACGAAATTCAAGGATCCCAGAAGCTTTTGCATCCCATGCACACTTGGAGGAGTCCCATTGCAAAAGGCCCTAGTTGACTTGGAAGCAAGTGTAAGCCTAATGCCCCTTAGCATGTTTCGGAAATTAAATACGGGGACCGACTTGAAGCCAACCGACATGAGAATACAACTAGCGGATGGTCGGGTTACTAGGTCGGTAAGGATTGCAGAGAATATCCTGCTCCAAGTGCCGGGAGGTATATGCTTGCCATGTGACTTCGTCATTATGGACATCAAGGAGGAGGGCGACACATCACTTATACTTGGACGCCCGTTCTTGGCCACTGCCGGCGTTATAGTCGACGTGAGAGAAGGTACATTATCCTTGAATGTTGGGAACATCGAGGTTGAGTTTCATATCCGCAAATCCATGAAGCATATGCCCTACCAAGAGGAGTTGGACTATGTGGACCTCCTTGACGAGGTGATCGACGAAGCCATTCCGCATTCTATTGGCGCTCTCCATGATGATGGCCTTGAAGATGGCCAAACTTCTAGCATTGAAGAAAAGGCGGAGGACCCTTCGGATAGCTCTACGGCCGATGAAAAAGACGACGCTGATGTTGCGAGGATAAGAGATCTTTGCAAGCTCTCAACGGCCAACAATTCAAAGAAAGCTCCGCCGGATAAAAGGCCGGTGTCACCTGTGAAGAAGAAGATTGGTACTAGCTCAAGCTTGGGGGACTTATCTCCCAACACTACCTATGATGAGGGGATGCAGAGGAAGGCCAATGAGCATCAACAACCAAATCCAAGTGGCCTTCCCGGTAAATTTGACGGGCGTATCTCGCATGCTCCCAATATCACGCACTAAACGTAAATCATGAGGGGTCGAGCTCATGACCTTAAACGAGCGCTTGTCGGGAGGCAACCCGACGGTTTTAAATGATTCTTAGTTGGGTTTCATTTTTATTTTAGATTTTTTTAGTGTTTAGAGTCTAGTGTCTATAAAAATCGTGACAACGGGCTTTGTTTTTAATGACAGGAGATGAAGAAAAGAGAGATCATTCATATAGAGGATGACTAAGGTAAGGGAGAGCGCTTCAAGAATGCGCTCAGGCCTCAGGAGAAGGCAGGGATTGACTGGGGGAAGAAAAACAGAGAATAGAGCGAAAACAGAGAGCCGTTGCAGAAAACAGCAGGCCACTCGGCCGAGTATCATATGTCACTCGAACGAGCAAAGACTCCATTCGGCCGAGTGGAGTTTGATCACTCCATATTTTACACCTTTTTTCTGCCTGTTTGCATGCCATTTTGATCGCTCGAATCGCGCTTTTCACGATTTTTCGGCAATATTGCGATGCTTTTCACGATTTCTTGTTATTGTCGAATTTCAGGAGATTTCGAGCGATTTGGAGTGATTCTGAGATACACCCACTCCGGAGTGTCACCCGTGACTCCTTGGAGGGGAATTTTGCTGTTGGAGAGGAGTGGGAGAAGAAAGAACGTCGTAGGAGCGACGATGGAGCAAAATTACGAAGATTGGGCATTTTGAGCATGTCACTCGGCCGAGTGAAGGAGTCACTCGGCCGACCATCGAGAGCCCGCTCGGCCGGCCAGATCGGACACGCAGAAGATAGAGTATCAGCGTGCACTCGGCCGAGCATCGCCATCCCACTCGGTCGAACCACGGAGACACCACTCGCCCGAGTGGCATCAAGAAGACGGCAACGAAAAGTCCAGAGTTATTGTAATTTGTCAGTCGATTCCCGAGTTCCGACTCGGCCGAGTGAAGAAGTCCCCTCGGTCGAAGCAAAGAAAGTCACTCGGCCGAGTGACTCCCGAGGAGCCGACCCCCAAAAGTCTAAACTTACTGGAATTTGTCAGGGTTTGTCACTCGGCCGAATGACATTGTCACTCGGCCGAGTGAGCCGCGCTGCCTGTAGCGTAAATTGCGATTTTGAGGCTACGCAGGGGCATTTTCGTCACAGTTTTTTGGGCGATTTTGGGGGGTATTTAACCCAGTTTTTAACCTAGTTTAGGGAGCTTTTTCAGAACTTTTGGCAGCCCTTTTTAGATTACTTTTAGGAGATTAGATTTAGCTTTTAGGGGAGAGAGAAAAGTGTTATTTTGTTGGATGCTATTGATTCTTCATTGGTTTGTCTCTCTCCCTATCAAAAACTCCATTTTTATTGATATATTGAATATTGCAATGAATTCTATTTATTTTATTTTTGAATTTCTATTGAATTTCATTATGAATTGTGAGTAGTTCTATCGTCTAAGGGCGTAGGGATGAACCCTACGAACCCTATTTCTAATTTGTGATGAATTGGTGAAATTATTGTTAGAATTGATTAGGGTTAGTTTGGGATTGATTTAATACGAATAGCTAGGGATTCATACCGATTGGGATTTGCAAGAGATTGGATCCCAACTCGATAGGAAGCCCTAGAAATTCGAATTGGGTTACAATTGGATTTCTCCGGAATCAGTTTGCAAGAGATTGGACCGAAACTAGGGTTTTCGATTGCAATTCTATACCAATACCCGTTTGCAAGAGATTGGACGGGTAGGAACTATCCCAACCTAGGTCGTAGCTCGAGTTTGCACGAGAGTGGGATCGAGATACGATTGAACGATTATGTTGTTCTTCACGCTAGCTTGCCTAGGTTAGGGTTTGCAAGAGATTGGACCCTACCTTAGGTTTGCTATAGACCGGTAATAGCGCGAGAGTGTGAGCTTGGTTCTACATTTAGTTGCAACTAGTTCACCTGAATTTCAAGTCTAGCAATTGTGAAACCTACGAATCAAAATGACGAGATACAGTTTGTAGCGGGGATTCCCTATCCCCTAGGCGTCTTTATTAATTTGATATTCCTTTTATACAATTGAACGACTGTGACCGCTTCATTGCGAACATTTCTAGATAATTCTTATAGCCAGGTGAGTTGAAGAAGACACTGTCATTTGGCCTCCTCGTGTTCGATACCTGCTCACCGCTACACCGTGCGCTTGTGGTTAGACTAGTGAGTCGCGTGCCCCAGTTGCGTATCCGCACACCTTCGGGCATCCGATCAAGTTTTTGGCGCCGTTGCCGGGGAGGTGTTTCCCGTTGGGTGCCAATTTGTCACAATTAGGGTGATTAGACTACGAAATTTTTTTTAAAAAAAAAGGAAATTTTCACCCCCGCCACCATTACTACCATTTCTATATTCTTTTGTGCCAATGATATTTTTCTCCAGGTATTTATCTTTGTTTATCAGGTGTTATGGATGGTATTATGTGGACCACAGATTTTGAGGAGGAAGCATTTCAGAACTTATTGGAGGGCCTCTTGGAGTCAGTGAGGTTCACCGGTTCAGAGAGCATTACAGCAGGTGATGCATTTGATCTACGATTTGCAGATTTTGTTATGAACCATGTTTCAGCTGCAGGAACAATTGATGAGGACATCCATGTCAGTCTTGAGGGGGATATACTAAATTTTTGGATTGCTCGCGGGCATTCCCCTCCACATGATGCATCCCCACAAGTTGACTCACATGCGCAGCCAGCATCACCATTCCAGAGAGAGCCTACATTGATAGTTCACGAGGAGGCATCACATGTGGAGCCAGAGCATTGCATTATGGAGGCAGCACTTTGGGACGAGGGTAACTTCATTCAGATAAATCCAGAGTCTTGCCCACCGGTAGTTGAGCTTCCGCAGCCACCTCTATCTTTTGCTGAGGCTGTGATCATATGGACCACACATTTTTATGCGTATCTGGATGAGATTCTTGGACAGCAGGCTGAGGAAATTGATGCTTCCACATCTGAGGAGACAACGGTACCAGGCACAGATGCAGCCACTTCTGATGAGAGAACTGCAATGAGATTCTCAGTGCGTATTGCTACAGAGCCGGGTTTCACCGTTGTCACTCCCCCACCCACAGACACAGCTAGTCCATACGATGAGTGGATGTATGGAGATGATTCAGATGGAGAAGTCATTGATGTTATTTACCTCGCAGAGCCGAAGCATGCTTTTGAGGAGGCCTTACACACAGAGCCAGAGCTTATCACAGAGGAGGTCATACATCAGGACGAGGACACATCCATTCATGAGGATCCCGAGCACTATCCTCCTCCATTAGAGCTCCTGCAGCCACCTCATCCTTCCACTGACGACGAGGACTATCCCACAGAGCTTACTGCCCCCACTCAGGGAGATATTTTTACCCACTCCATTTCTGAATCATGTATTCCATTCGATATTTATTTTGATTCAGATATTTTTGACACATCATACCTTTTGCAGTGCACGTACGATTATGGATCGGAGCTATGCTTGGATGTGTTACAGTTTGATGAGCCTGTCGAGGAGGTCCACACCTATGATCTAGATTTACCTGAGCATCTTAGAGAGGACACCATGGAGATAGCTATCACAGCACGGGAGGATACTGGATTATTTCCAGGGAAGTATCGTCCACCATTATTTATTCCATATATTTCTATAGACGACCCTCTTTGGGATACTTTTATTATGAGGGTGATTTTTTTGCAGCGAACTGATGCATCCTATTATCTGCAGGGTACAGGTGGAGTCCTTGTGGGAATGCTGGAGGATGCATTACTGGAGTTTGTTGGTGTTCGTGGACACACGCGTCTGGCGGAGCCACGGAAGGAGCAGTTGGAGCAGTTTCCTGCACCGGCAAAGATACTGGATCCACCTTTTGCTATAGGTGATATCAATCCAGTAGTGTAGAAATTTTATGCTTTCAATAAACACGAATCCTCTCGACAGCGAGAGGACCGTATAGATTTGCTTGAATAAATATTACCTCAAATGACGGCAACAAAAATTTTTACACCCCAAACCCATTATATATATTAATTGCCCTCTTTATATTTTGATGTGTCACATCCTTTTTGCTCACCACCCATCGAGCATTTCTTTCAAGTGAATACTCACATTCTTATTCGTTTGACTCAATCTCGCTTAGTAAAGCCATGACATTTTTGATCGAGTCATTTGAATAGGATTGTTTGGTATAAGCTTGGGGGAAAGCGCTCTCATGCATCATTGCATGTGCATGTAGTTGCATTAGGATTTCATGTCATTCATTTCATCATTTTTCATTCACATCCCTCATATTTATCGTTGTTCCTCATATTTTTCCTTTTATGATCACATTGAGGACAATGTGAAGTTTAAGCTTGGGGGAGTGTATTTCCATGCCATCTAGTTGCACTTTTACTTTATTTGTAGGTTTTTTTAGAATTTTTCAAAATTTTGCATCATCTTTTTGAATTTTCCATCTTATTTTCCTTTTGTGTGTGTTCATGCATCATGTTGTGTGCTTGTTTTTCTTTTCTTTCCTCTCTTTTATTTTTTATTTCTTTATTTTCCTTTCTCTTCTTCCGCTAGATGAATTTTGTATGATGATATCTCTTATTGCTTTAGCAACCATCACGATGCTTATTATTCCTTGTCATGCTATTTAGAGTATTCCATAGTCTTGCTATTCACATATGCTTGCAAATCTATTCCTTTTAATGATTCCTCTACATGGATGCATGATATTAATTGAAGCTGAATGTATGGATTAGTATTTAGTATGCTTTTGTTGGAAGTGCACCAAGATTCACGCATCATTAGTATATCTGAAGCATCAGTTTTATCGTCTTATTCACCATCTGTTGCATGCCTGATATGGTTGTAAACTTTACTGCTTGACTTCACTATTTATTGAAATGATTGAGAATATCCATGCTTACATATGAGTTTTAGTTGAAGTATTATTTTATTGAACCGTTCGTGCACATCTTAAGAGTGAACCGAGTGCTACATTATTTCTTTCTCCACATATATATCTTTTTATTCTCTACATGTCACTTGAGTTCACCTCCTAAAGCTACTTATATCGCATTTATTTCTCAAAAATCACTACAAAAGAAAAAGTTAGCTCCAAAAAGTCCAAAAAGCCAAAAAGGAGCCAAAAGCCAAAAATACAAATCATATAGCTCCTACAAAAATCCAAAAAGAAAAATGAGAAACAAAAAGTTCAAAAAGAAAAAAAAATGTTTCTCTATCTCATTATTGGAGCCAGAAAACACTTGGGAAAACCAAGGCAAAAATCCCATTTTCCACTATCATATTCCTTTAGATGCGATGCCTCAAGCTAAGCTTGGGGGGGGGGGTGAACTCGTTTGACCATATGAGTGAGTACGACATTAGAGTGGAGAGGTGCACAAATGGGAAAGTTTGATAATGCTGAAACTTAGCAAAATACTTTAGTTATGGAGATTTCTTATGAATCGATGTAAATATGTGAATGCCATGTCTCTTATTCCATTCTCTATTGCATGCTTGGTGTGATTCTTATATGCTTCAGCTATAACTCTTGATTGAAAAGTTCATCGCCAACATTCGTATATTAAATCCTATGAAATGCGTGACGTGGATATGAATTTAGAGAATCCCTTTTGTTGTTCTTAAAAGCTTGCAAGTACCATGTCTAAGTAAGATATGAAATCTTTATAGCATGAGATTCGTATTTTCTGAGTTATCGTGATGTGTAGCTTATGGCTTGAGATCTGAGAGAATAATCTAGCGACCCCTTCCACCTCGTGTTCTTTCTTTTTCATTTCATTTTCTTTGTTTTCATCTCCCGAGTTCGTCTCTCTACTTATCTTCCTCGAGGACGAGTAAGAGGTAAGCTTGGGGGATTTTGATCGGCCCATATTTTACACCTTTTTTTCTGCATATTTGCATGCCATTTCGGTGGCTCATATTGCGATTTTCACGATTATTCGATGATATTGTGTTATTTTTCAATATTTCTTGTTTTTGTCGGATTTCAGGAAATATGAGCAATTGGGAGCAAAAATGAGCTTAAAGGACTTGCACGCGTAATGGAGCATCACTCATGGACTTATTGAGGACCTATCAGCGATAGAAGACGAGTGGAAGAAGAAAGAACGTCGTAGGAGCGACGAGGAAGCGAAATGATGAAGATTGGGCATTTTCAGCATGCCACTCGGCCGAGTGAAGGAGTCACTCGGCTGAGCAAAGAATCCCGCTCGGCCAGCCAGATCGGACACGCAATTACTTGAAGATTAGCGTGCACTCGGCCGAGCGACGACATCACACTCGTCCGAGTATGGAGACACCACTCACCCGAGTGGCACACGAACGACGGCATCCAAAAGACCAGACTTACTGTAATCCGTCAGTCGACTACAAGCTCCGACTCGGCCGAGTACCAAAAGCCCCTCGGCCGAGTGACATTTGCCGCTCGGCTGAGTGATGCCGAGGACACACAGCGCCCAGATTTTCAGACAGCCTCCCACTCTTTTGAAATTTTCTATCATTCCAGCATTCAAAGTATTTTTCTCATATTTTTTATGGATAGTAAACTTCATGACGATTCCAACGCCGCTAAGAACGTGCAAATCGGAGGTCGGATGAAATCTGGGGAATTTCTGCAAGTTGATGCTGCAGTGCTGGAATTTCCACTCGGCCGGGTCACATGTTCCACTCGGCCGAGTGCGGCCTGGGCCCAGATTTTAAGTTGCAGTTTGGGCTGTTTTGGGCACGAATTTGAGGGGTTTTCTAGGGTTATTTGCTAGAGTTTTGGGAGACTATATAAGGGTTTTGTAGCCACCATTAGATGGGGTTCACATATGTTTTATTAGTGATTCTTTTAGAGGTTAGGCCATGCCCTAGGCCCCCTCTTGGATCTAAAAAGCTTGTATTTGGATTGAAGATCTTCATCAAAGCTAAGTATTTTGTTCTTGTTATTTGAATCTTTGTTTTTCTATCTTTTTGTATGCAAGCAATGAATTTTATTGATTCTCATATCGTTATTGCTATGCTTGAGTAGATTTGTTATTCTAGGGCATGTGGATGAACCCTATGGATCTAATTTCAGATTTGTGATGAATGAATTTCTAAATTGCTAGAATTGCTAGGAGGTTAGGTTGTGATCGATTTATTACGGATAGCTAGGGATTTCCATCGATTGGGGTTTGCAAGAGATTGGATTCTAATCGATGGGAAGGCCTAGATATTCGATTTAGGTTTATAATCGAGATTATCTAGACTTGGTTTGCAAGAGATTGGACCAAAGCTAGGATTTTATTATAAATCTATACCCATATTCGTTTGCAAGAGATTGGACGAATACGAACTATCACAACCTAGATCGTAACTCGAGTTTGCACGAGAGTGGGCTCGAGGGGCGATTGAACGATGATGTTGATCCTAATGCTAGTGGCATAGGCTAGGGTTTGCAAGAGATTGGGCCCTATCCTAGGTTGCTATAGACCGGCAATAGCGCGAGAGCGTGAGCTTGGTTCTCTATTCAGGTACGACTAGTTCACCTCGACACAAGTCTTGTAATATTGAGATTCACAATTTACAAGGATGAATGATGATCCATAGTGGGGATTTCCTAGCTCTAGACACTTTTATTATATTATATTTGAATCGATATTTGACCAATATCTCTATCACCGACACCGACAACCACAACCATTTCCATTACATCACACCATAACCATCTCCACCAATAATACATTCGTAGTAAAACCAACCTAGGATAGATTGGAACCAACACCACCTCCTCGTGTTCGATACCCGCTCGCCACTTGACCGTGCGCTTGCGGTAAAACTACAATCGTTCTCCGGGTGTATATCCGGGGCCGATCAAGTTTTTGGCGCCGTTGCCGGGGAGGCAATAGTGTTTGATTCTACCTACCTAGGTATTTTTCTTTTTTATTCTATTGTTTCTATTTTTTATTTTATCCCTTCTTTGTGCTAACTATTTCTTTGAAACCGTTTTCTCCCTTGCATGTATACGAGATCCTCGGCGAACCCCAAAGAAATACTATACGATCCGAAGATCGAGAGTACATTGAGAAGGATCTGAGCGGAGAAGAGACTCGATACGGAAGGGAATTTTATGACCCATCCGGAGACACCCAAAGAATTGGCGGAGCGAATGGCGAGGATCATTTCCATTAGAGATAGGCTTCGGCCTAAGACTTCTTCCACGACCTCATCCATAGCTATATGCCAGAGTTGGTGGCCGACAAAAATTTTGAATTGAAGACCGGATTGGTAGTTCTGATGCAACAAGATCCTTTTCATGGGAATTCTCATGAAAACCCCCATTACCACATCCAGCTCTTCCTATCAAAATGCGCCACCTTCCAAATGCCGGGCGTCTCCGTAGATGCTATCAGACTGTGCCTCTTTCCCTTCACACTCAAGGACAAGGCCGTATATTGGTTGAGGACGCAAGTTGAAGGAATCTTCACCACTTGGGATGAATTGGCGAGTGCCTTCGTCGAAAAATTTTACCCGCCCTCCAAGACGGTGAAGATAAGAAGTGCTTCAAGTAAGGACCGCAGGAGACTCTCTATGAGGCGTGGGAGCGCTTCAAGGACTTGCAACATCAATGCCCCCATCACAGCATTGAAGATTGGGAGCTTGTCCACAGTTTCTACATTGGACTCCAACCGGCCACAAAGCAGATTATTGATGCTATCACAAATGGAGCCATTTTGTCGAAGACTCCCGATGAAGCTACGGCCTTGCTAGAGGAGATGGCCTCCAACAACCAACAATGGGGGGACGAGTGAGGACATTCTTCATCCTCCTTGAAGCCCACGAGTATTTATGAGGCCAAGGCTGTGGCGGAGCTTGCTAGCAAGTTTGACTTTCTCCACAAGGTAGTGGAGAGGTTGGAAAAATACATCACCGAGCCGCAAGGAGCCCCTACTACATCCGCACCGACAAACCATATGAGTGATTGGCAAGACCAATCCCAAGCCATGTATGTAGGAGGAGAGCAAGGAGAAGGAGCTTTGGAGCAAATTCAATATGTTGCGGGGAATTCCGGATATTGGGCCAACCCGGCCGCTAGAAACCATCCGGGTTTTTCTTATGCTAATAATGATGGTGCCTTGAACCCCCCGCATCAACAACCTCCTCAAGCTCGGGTGCCACCACCACAACCGAATTATCAACCAAGGGGCCACCGCAACAAAACTTCCCACCTAGGAACCAAGTGGGACCTTATAGGCCACTCGGGTATAATCAAGGGTGGAGAAATCCCAACCCTCCGCAAGCTCAACCACGTTCGGATTTTGAAGCTAAGGTGGAGGAGTTTATGGCGGAGCAAAGAAAGATTAACGCCACGTTGAAAACGGGACAAGATTCTCTCGCCATCGTCGTCGCTCAAATCGGGGAGCAACTTGTGTTGCTCAATAGAAACAACCAACAATTGCCAGCTCAACCCGAGCCAAATCCACGGGGCAACACCGGCCATATCAACGCGGTTGTTGCGGTTACAACAAGAGGTGGGAAGGATACCACTCCCCCATGACCCAAATCAAGGAACATGTGGTGGAGATCCTAGAAGAGAGCGAGTCGGTAATTGAGGTGGAAAAGGAGAAGGAGCCACAAGAAGGAGAAAAATCTAGAGTGGAGGAACCTAATGATGAGCGCCGATTCATGCCACCGGTGCCTTTCCCTCAACGGCTAGCTAGAGCCAAGATCGAGAAGAGGCTAGCCAAGTTCCTCGAATACTTGAGAGGGGTGAGCCTCAATATCCCTTTTCTTGATGCCTTAGTGGAAATCCCGTCCTATGCGAAGTTCTTAAAGGACTTGATTACGGGAAGGAAAAGGAAGGAGAAGATCATGCTCGTGGAACAAGGAACGTGGTTCACTAGGAAGGAGAAGGAGCCCGCCAAATTTAAAGATCCAGGGAGTTTCCAGATTCCTTGTACACTCGGAGGCGTCCCCTTACAAAAAGCATTGGTTGATTTGGGCGCTAGTGTGAGCCTCATGCCTCTCACAATGTTTCGGAAGTTGAATACCGGCACGGATTTAAAGCCAACCGACATGAGGATTCAACTCGCAGACGGTCGGATTACAAGGCCGGTTGGGATCGCGGAAAATATCCCACTCCAAGTTTTGGGAGGCATATGCCTGCCTTGTGATTTTGTGATCATGGACATCAAGGAAGAGGGTGACACATCGCTCATACTTGGACGCCCATTCCTCGCCACCGCCGGTGTAATCGTCGACGTGCGGGAAGGGGCTCTTACCTTGAATATAGGAAACATTGAAGTCGAGCTCCATATACCGAAAGCTATGAAGCACATGCCGTATCATGAGGAGCTAGATTACTTGGACCTCCTTGACGAGGTCATTGAAGAGGCTATCCCCTACTCCATCGGTACGCTCCATGATGACGGCTTCGAAGAAGGCCAAGATTTGGTCGAAGAAGAGAAGATGGAGGACTCTCCCGATAGCTCCATGGCAGATGATGATGGCGACGCTGATGTCGCGAGAATACGGGAGCTTTGCAAGCTCTCGATATTGAAGAACCCGAAGAAAGCTCCACCGATTCGAAGATCGGTGTCACCGGCAAAGCCGAAGACCGGAACAAGCTCAAGCTTGGGGGAGCCACCCCCCAACATTGATCATGACGAAGGGGTGCTGAGGAAGGCCACACACCACCATGACCCAAACCCGAGCGGTCTTCCCGGAAAGTTCGACGGGTGCATCTCATATGCACCCAACATCAAGCGTTAATTGAAAATCCAAAGGGGTCTAGCTCAAGATCTTAAACAAGCGCTTGTCGGGAGGCAACCCGACTGTTTTTGCATTCTTTTTATTTTGGTTTTTATTTTGGTTTTAAACTTTATTAGTGTTTTGAGTCTTTTTGCCCATAAAAATCGTGACAACGGGTCTTGATTTCTATGACAGTAGAGGAGAAAAGGAGATCTCTAATAAGGAGGAAGATAGAGACAAGGAAGAGTGCTCCAGGAATGCGCTCAGGCCTTGGGAGGAGGAATAAACCAACTGGAGGAAGAAAAACAGAGAGTAGAGCGAAAACGGAGCCCCGAAGCAGAAAACAGCATGTCACTCGGCCGAGTATCATATGTGACTCGGCCGAGCAAAGGACCCCATTCGGCCGAGTGGGGGCACCAACAAGGGAAGTCTGCTGAACCCAACTCTCTGTCTTTTTTGTGCATTTCTAGTTAACTGTCACTCAGCCGAGTACGTTTAGTCACTCGGCCGAGGGAAACGGATACCCTCCTAGCCTGAATATTGCCGAGTAGCTTGTGCCACTCGGCCGAATGAGTTTTCTCCCTTCGGCCGAGTGAACAGAAGCCACTCGGCCGAGTCGTAGGTGGCGGGGAGAAATTTAAAATTTTTTAATCGATACGTCACTCGGCCGAGCAACATCGTCACTCGGCCGAGTCGTATCTGCTCCTATATAAGCTTCTGCGGGCTCGGCGCGAATCTCAACGCGATTATTTCCGCATTTCGCCCGAGCCCCGAGCCCTTTCACCTCCCCTCGCCTGCGACAGCATCCCCTCGCCCGATTCACCTCGTCGCCGGCCCCGATCACCACACTACCACCGGCGACGACTCGGCCGACCACCCCCGACCTCCGACGACACCCCCATCGCCGGTCGACATCCGGTGATCCCCTATTTCACGTAAAACTCTTTTTCTCCCCATTTTTGACGATCCGAAGACCCGTTGAGCCCAAAAATCAAATTAACTTCTTTATCTATCTATTATACCCCATCTCCCCCATGTATTTTGAATATTACCTGCTGATATCGTTGTTTGAATTGCATGCTATCTTGGGGGAGCTTAGGGTAGCTTCAGGACGCGTTTTTCACTTCGCAGAGGCGGCGCTCTTCGCACGCACTTGCTTATTTGCTCTTGCGACGTGTTCAGGTACACTCGCTCCTTTTATTGAGCACGCCGCACTATATTTTTATTGGGTGAGCACTCGCGGCACATATGCCGCCCCACACTAGGCCACGCACGCGGGGAGCCTCTTCCAAGCGGAAGAGGACCGATGATGCCGGTCCCTCTCCCGCTAGGGAGGATTCCCCTCCACCTAGTCCACCACCCCCCACACGGCCTCTTCCCGCCGATACCATCCATGCACAGCCCATCCCCGCCGATCCTATCCCACCACCGGCTCCCATTGTCGTCCGATTTGAGCGTATCGCCCATCGATCTATAGTGCCCTCTAGGTTTGCACACTTAGCAGACCTGGACCGCCTAGGGGTGCTATAGGGGATGCTCACGTTGTACCACAACATGGGTTGGCACGATTTTTTGTCAGTGTCGGCGGACACCTACGTCCGTCCGACACTTGAGGTACTCAGCTCGATCGCCCGGACCCCTGGCGGATGCACATTTCGCCTTATGGACCGAGAGTGCGAGGTCACTCTTGCCATGCTTCGTGCATTCTTCCAGTGGCCCGATGTCCCCGTCCCCGACCGAGCCTACGCACCCACTCACATCCCACCACCATCATTCGAGACTTCCACATTCTGGACACGTATCACAGGCTCCCACCATGGCTTTGACCCTAGTAGGGCCAAGGCCTCAGCCATCCAACACCACTGCCTCCGCATAGCCCAGTGTCTCATGGCGACCACTTTCTTGGCGAGGTACGAGCCTGGGACGATGTCTACGCCTGAGCTCTACATGCTCTACGCGATGACTCGCCCCAGAGTTCTCGATAGGGATAGTGATGACCTGGTCCCCGCCGTTGAGATTGATATTGCTAGATGGTTCTTAGACCGCATCATCATTTCGGTGGGCGCTAGCTCACCTATTTGCTGCGGCGGTCTGATTACTCTGCTAGCCCTGATGACCGGCGTGGACCTTCCTGCTGACCTTAGACGAGCCCCGGGCCCCACTGCACTATCGATAGACGTCATGGCTTGGATGAAGATGCTTCGTCCCCACGGCCAGCGGCACTGGGTGTGGTTGCACGGTCCGTACAGTGCTGATTACATGATCCTCCCGAGCCTCGCTCGGACACATATAAGATCGGCCCACGAGGATTGGATCCCAGCGATGGATCTCCTTATCCCAGCTGCCTATGTACTTGAGGATGAGGGCACTGAGCAGGCACCCCCTGCACACCCTGCACCTCCTGCTGACCCCGTGATCCCTCAGCCCCAGCCTGCACTTTCTGCACCTCCCGGTACTTCTGTCCCCACTTCTGCCAGTGTCGGGAGTACACTTGCTGAGCCGTCCAACACGTCCACCACCACCACCACCACTGCTGTGCCTATCTCCGTTGAGCCTATTTCTTCACTTCTTCCCGAGCGTCCACCCACCATACTAGAGTGCGACGAGCCTTCCTTCGCTGCCGTCGTGGGGACCCTGTCCAGTTTGATGTCCACTGGGGTGTCACCTTTTGGTCCTTACACTTCCACCCCAGTGGTCGACCCTTCTGTCTCCACCGCAGCTGTCCTATCCGAGAGTGTCGTGATGTCTGTCCTCACACCTGTGTCACTGACATCTCTTGCTGCCTCGTCACCGATTTTGTTTTCCACCACTACTGTTGCTGCATCCTCGTCCCAGCCTGCGTCCCAGCCTCGCACTGAGGCTGGGCATCCACTAGTGAGCACAACACCTTTTCCACACCTACCTGCTGGCCCGATTACTTACATTGCCCGTATCAGACAGCCCCGACCTCCACAGCCTAGACCTGTTCGTCCCTCTGCTCCACCACCCCCTGACGCCTTAGTTCAGAGCCTTCGTGCTCTTGAGGGGGCGGTGAGTGGACTTAGGGGCGATTTTAGGGCTCTCTCTGCCGCGGTCATTTCCATGGAGTATCGCGTCGCCATGCTTCCCGATATTCAGGCTTGCCTGAATCAGATAGTGGCACGACTCCCTCCACTACACCCACCCACCCAGCCGACGCCTCGACCACCACCTCCACCACCACCTCCGCCACAGGACAGAGATGGTGCAGCACCACCAGCTTAGGCACTCCCTTGATGCCATTGATATTTTTTGTCGTTATGCTGCCCATTCTCTGCTGGTCCTGTCGATAGATTTTTGGCCCCCCTCCTCCCCGCACTATTTTTGTCCCTATCTTGCTCGCATCATTATATGTCTTTTTGGGAGAGAGGGAGAGTATTTTTGGTGTCACATATCTGCATCACTCCCATCTTTGCATGCATCATTCACATCATCATATTTTCTTTCTATTTTTACCTTTTTTTATATATATCATGCATGCATCCTCACCCTCCCCACCCATTTCCCGTCTCTCGGTGTGCCACACTTTGCACATTGATGACACTGTGCACTTTAGCTTGAGGGAGTGAGTTCTCACACTTTTTTCTTTTATCACCTTTATTTTTAGTTTTCTCACGTTTTTTCGCTTTTGCACCAATTTTTCATCACTTTTTCATTTTTTACCATGCATCACATTTTTTTTATTTTCTTTGTGTGCTGCATTGTAAATAGTCTTGTTTTCCTTTATCTTTATTTCTTTCATCTTTTGCTAGAGATGATTTTTCTGTGATGATGATGACGTGGTGTTAGCTTTTCTCTATATGCATGCTAAATTTGTCATGGCATAGCTTTTGTTTATGATATCATATGCTATGTCATGTTTTGCATTTAGAAATAGTAACCCACTTCTTTTTCCGTATGAAAATGGATGAAATTCTATTATTAGCTGATGTCTGATGATTCATATGTATGCTATCGTAGAAAACACACCAAGATTCATGCATTGATGCTTATATCTGGAGTACTGCTTTCTTTTCTCATATCACTTCTTATTGCATGATTTGTACGCTTCACCTCAGGTTGATTGAATGTTTGCGAGCATTGATAAATCTGGATTAGTTTACTTTTTGAGATCAAACTGAGTAGATTAGATTACCCTGCTGAAGTTGTCATGCACGTCCTATAGAGTGAACCGAGAGATACATTTATTTCTTTCTCCACATATCTTGAACATTATTTCTCTATTTTAAATTCATTGGTGAATCTCCCCTTAGCAATTCTATTATTGGCATCCCCCCGTTATTATATCACATGCTCCAAATTTCCCAAAACCCAAAGAAAAAAATACTTGTATATCCTTCTCTTTGATTTGGGATCATTTGTATATATATGCTATTGAAAAAAGAAAAGAAAAAAAGGAGAAAAAGAAAAAGAAAAATATTTGAGAATAAGAGAAGAAAAGAAGTTCGAAAACGATTCCATCTCATATACTTTCTCTCTTTCTTCCCTCTTTTGCTTTTATTTCTATTTTCTTTGACTTTTGGAGCTTCAAAAGAAATGGGGATGTAAATATTGTTTTGTTTATGCCACCACGCTTATGGATAAGCTTGGGGGAGAGGATCCAATGATGTGAGAGAGAGTGAATACTTGATAGTGCATGACAACCTAGGCTAAGTAATATTTTATATTCGGTGAGATTGCTTAAGGTTTTACGAAATCCAGAAATCTACGCTTAGCATTCATTTCATGAAAACCACACTTTTCTATTCTTACTACTCTTTTGTGTGATATCTCGTATACTCCTTATAGAAAGCATTCAATTGAAAAGTGTGTGATCTACGATATTGTATACCGCTTTAGATGCTTCAGACGATGCTAATTCTAGAATTGTTCTATTTTTCATGCTATATTGATATTCTTGGGTTTTCTAATTCAAATGCACATTTATACTATGATATCGAGATAAAAGTCTTTGACATGTGTGTTTACTTTCGATGCGTGTTATACGAGTAAGGAAAACCCACGTCCTGAGAAAAATGATCTAGCAGCTTCCCTCTTCGCTTTCTTCTTTTTTTTTCGTTTTTCATTTTCCGCCTTTCCACCGTTTCTATTTTCTTTATCCACTGTGTTCGCTTTTTACTCATCTTCCTCGAGGTCGAGTAAGAGGTAAGCTTGGGGGATTTTGATCACTCCATATTTTACACCTTTTTTCTGCATGTTTGCATGCCATTTTGATCGCTCGAATCACGCTTTTCACGATTTTTCGGCAATATTGCGATGCTTTTCACGATTTCTTGTTTTTGTCGAATTTCAGGAGATTTCGAGCGATTTGGAGTGATTCTCAGATACACCCACTCCGGAGTGTCACCCGTGACTCCTTGGAGGGGAAATTTGCTGTTGGAGAGGAGTGGGAGAAGAAAGAACGTCGTAGGAGCGACGAGGGAGCAAAAATACGAAGATTGGGCATTTTGAGCATGTCACTCGGCCGAGTGAAGGAGTCACTCGGCCGACCATCGAGAGCCCGCTCGGCCGACCAGATCTGACACACAGAAGATAGAGTATCAGCGTGCACTCGGCCAAGCATCGCCAGCCCACTCGGCCGAACCACGGAGACACCACTCGCCCGAGTGGCATCAAGATAACGGCAACGAAAAGTCCAGAATTACTGTAATTTGTCAGTCGATTCCTGAGTTCCGACTCAGCCGAGTGAAGAAGTCCCCTCGGCCGAAGCAAAGAAAGTCACTCGGCCGAGTGACTCCCGAGGAGCTGACCCCCAAAAGTCCGAACTTACTGGAATTTGTCAGGGTTTGTCACTCGGCCGAATGACATTTGTCACTCGGCCGAGTGAGCCGTGCTGCCTGTAGCGTAAACTGCGATTTTGAGGCTGCGCATGGGCAT
Organism: Scilla litardierei; assembly: GCA_030789695.1. Taxonomy (NCBI): domain Eukaryota; kingdom Viridiplantae; phylum Streptophyta; class Magnoliopsida; order Asparagales; family Asparagaceae; genus Scilla; species Scilla litardierei. The sequence goes on from CM061142.1 coordinate 397,348,621, forward strand.
TTTCGTCACAGCTTTTTGGGCGATTTTGGGGGGGTATTTAACCCCAGTTTTTAACCTAGTTTAGAGGGCTTTTTCAGAACTTTTGGCAGCCCTTTTTAGATTACTTTTAGGAGATTAGATTTAGCTTTTAGGGGAGAGAGAAAAGTGTTATTTTGTTGGATGCTATTGATTCTTCATTGGTTTGTCTCTCTCCCTATCAAAAACTCCATTTTTATTGATATCTTGAATATTGCAATGAATTCTATTGATTTTATTTGTGAATTTCTATTGAATTTCATTATGAATTGTGTGTAGTTCTATCGTCTTAGGGCGTAGGGATGAACCCTACAAACCCTATTTCTAATTTGTGATGAATTGGTGAAATTATTGTTAGAATTGATTAGGGTTAGTTTGGGATTGATTTAATACGAATAGCTAGGGATTCATACCGATTGGGATTTGCAAGAGATTGGATCCCAATTCGATAGGAAGCCCTAAAAATTCGAATTGGGTTACAATTGGATTTCTCCGGAATCGGTTTGCAAGAGATTGGACCGAAACTAGGGTTTTCGATTGCAATTCTATACCAATACCCGTTTGCAAGAGATTGGACTGGTAGGAACTATCCCAACCTAGGTCGAAACTCGAGTTTGCACGAGAGTGAGCTCGAGATACGATTGAACGATGATGGTGTTCTTCACGCTAGCTTGCCTAGGTTAGGGTTTGCAAGAGATTGGACCCTACCTTAGGTTTGCTATAGACCGGCAATAGCACGAGAGCGTGAGCTTGGTTCTACATTTAGTTGCAACTAGTTCACCTGAATTTCAAGTCTAGCAATTGTGAAACCTACGAATCACAATGACGAGATACGGTTTGTAGCGGGGATTCCCTATCCCCTAGGCGTCTTTATTAATTTGATATTCCTTTTATACCATTGAACGACTGTGACTGCTTCATTGCGAACATTTCTAGATAATTCTTATAGCCAGGTGAGTTGAAGAAGACATTGTCATTTGGCCTCCTCGTGTTCGATACCCGCTCGCCGCTACACCGTGCGCTTGCGGTAAGACTAGCAAGTCGCGTGCCCCGGTTGCGTATTCGCACACCTTCGGGCATCCGATCAGAGTACAAATCAGGGAAGATCGTTCTGACCAACTCTCTGTTATTTTTGCGACTTACAGTATAATTTGCCACTCGGGCGAGTGACTTGTCACTCGGCCGAGTGAATCAGATACCATGCACGCTCTGAAAATTGTTGAGTGGCTATGTCACTCGGCCGAATGGAACTTATCTGCTCGGCCAAGTGGGAAAATCCACTCGGCCGAGTCGTAACTAGTGGGAAATTTTTTCGAAATTTTATTTCATGTCCTACTCGGCCGAGTGAACCTGTCACTCGGCCGAGTGGTAACTATCCTATATAAGCGCTGAGCGGCTGTGCGAATTTCGAAACGAAAAAATCCCCCAAATCGCCCGAGCCCGCTGCTGCCGCTTCACCTCCCTCAGCCCGAACCATCGACTCCCTCGCCTGATCCAACGCAGCCGCCGGCCGACGTTCACCGCCGACCGACGTCGACAACAGAGCGACGTCGGCACCGCCCCAGCCACCGCCTCCGCCGCCGTTCACCCCCAATACGCCCCGAATTTGATTTTCTCATCCTTTCTCCCATTTCGTACGCCCATTGCGCCCCAAACTCAAATCAACTCCTATATATATCTGTTATCCCCTACCTCCCCCATGTATATTGATTATCGTTCGTTGATTTTATTATTTGCGTTTCAGGTTAGCTTGGGGGAGCTTGGGGGAGCTTTTGGATGCACTCGGAGCCTCGTGAAGGAGGCATTCTTTGCACACATCAGATTTTGCACTTGCGGCATGCTCAGGTATACTCGTTTCATTACATAGCACGTCGCATTTTTATTTTGGGTGGGTACGTCTCACGGCACTCATGCCGCCTCGCCTTAGGCCACGCACTCGGGAGCCCGCTTCCAAGCGAAAGAAGTCAGGTGATCCTGGCTCCTCTTCCGCTAGGGCGGACTCCCCTCTACCTAGCCCACCACCACCTACACAGCCGCCTCCTGTCGATCCCATTCCACCACCTGCACAGCCTGCCCCTGCGATCGATGCGATGGGGATTACGTTCCGAGATGACGCCCAGCGCGCCAGATTCGAGCGTATCTCCCATCGCTCGATCGTACCCACTAGGTTCACGCACCTCGCCGACTTAGAGCGCCTTGGGGTCCTTGAGGGGCTACTCCAGTTGTACGACAACATGGGGTGGCACGATTTCTTGTCGGTGTCGACGGACACTTATATCCGCCCGACACTAGAGGTCCTTAGCTCTATCGAGCGGACCGCTGGAGGATGCTCATTTCGCCTGATGGATCAGGAGTGCCAAGTCACTCTTGACATGCTCCGAGCATTCTTCCAGTGGCCCGCTGTCCCTGACCCAGACCGCGCTTACACTCCCACGCACATCCCACCCCCGTCGTTCGACACCCACGCTTTCTGGACCCGGATTACAGGATCACCCCTTGCCTTTGACCCTAGTAGGGCCAACTCCTCTGCCGTCCTCCACCCGTGCCTCTGCATTGCACAGCGCCTTATGGCGACCACTTTTCTTGCGAGGTACGAGCCTGGGACGTTGTCGACGCCAGAGCTCTACATGCTCTATGCGATGACACGTTCCAGGGTTTTTGACGGAGCTGACGTTCTGGTCCCCGCTGTAGAGATTGATATCGCCAGTTGGTACATCGACCGCATTATTATTTCTGTCGGCGCTCGTACGCCTATTTGCTGCGGCGGTCTGATTACCCTCTTGGCCCTATTATGCAGAGTTAACATCTTAGCTGACTTGCGTAGACCACCGGGCCCCACCTCACTTTCCATAGATATCTTGGCCCGGATGAGGATGCTTTGTCCTCATGGTCAGCATCACTGGGTTTGGCTGCACGGTCCCCACAGCACAGATTACATGATTCTCCTGAGCCTTGCTCGGACGCATATTGGACCTACAGGCGGGGACTGGATTCCACCGATGGATATTCTCATCCCCGCCGCATACGTGCTAGAGCCTGAGGGCGCTCAGCAGGAGCCCCTCCTTCCACCACTTGACCCAGTGATCCCTCAGCCCGCGCTCGTTTCGTCTGCTGCTCCCGACACCTTTGTCCACACTTCTGCTAGTGTCGGGAGCACTTCAGCTGAGTCCACCCATACCACCACCCCCACTGTGTCCATTGTGATAGATCCCATTTCTGCTCCCAGCCCCGAGCGTCCCCCCCACCATATTTGAGTGCGACGAGCCTTCTTTTGCTTCCGCGGTAGAGACCTTGTCCTCATTGTTGTTCTCGACCCCTGGGGAGACTTTTCCTACACATTTCACGCCCTCCCCTGTCGTCGACCTCACCGTCTCCACCGCCGCTGTATTTTCCGAGAGCGTAGTGACGTCTGTCCCCACGTCTGTGTCACTGACCTCTCAGCCCACCTCGCCGTTAGCCACCACTTCCACTTCTGCTACCGCTCCTTCCTCGTCTACCATTCCTACGTCTCAGCCTTACACAGAGGCTGAGCGAAACTTAGCGAGCACATCACCACCTACCCACCCCACCGTATCACCCATCCTTTACAGTAGCTGAGCGAGACAGGCCCACCTTCGCATGTTCGTCCTACTTGACCCGCTGCTCCACCTCCCCCCGACACCCTAGTTCAGCACCTACGTGCTCTTGAGGGGACGGTGAGTGGACTTAGAGCAGATCTTCGGGCTCTCTCCGCTACTGTTAGTGCTGTCCAGACTCACTTTGCATTGCTCCCTGGTATTCAGGCTTGCCTGAACCAGATTCTTCAGCGTCTGCCTCAGCCACCCGCACCCACCCAGTAGCCACCTTGCCCACCACCTCCGCCACAGGACGGTGCTGGAGCACCCCCACCCCCTTAGGCACACACTGGATGCCTTCCATATTTTTTGATGTCGATACGCTAGATACTTTTTATGAGCCTGCTGATTTTGCACCCCTCCTTCACACACTGTTCTGCTCACATTTTGGTGCTACCTGTGTATATCTTTTTGGAAGAGAGTGAGTACTTTTTGGGGACACTCATGTCTGCACTATTTTGATCTCTGCATGCATCACCTGCATTCTCATATCATTTTCTTTCATTGTTTTTCTCATCATGCATGCATCCTCACCCGCCCCACCCACTTTTTGTCTCTCGGTGTGCCACACTTCGTACATTGAGGACACTGTGCACTTTAGCTTGGGGGAGTGAGTTCTCACATTTTTTATTTGTTGTCGCCTTTTATTTTTTTATTTTCCCACATTTTCTTCATTTTTACGCCTTTTTCACCCACTTTTTTGTTTTTACCATGCATAACGTTTTTCTTACTTTTTATGTGTGCTGCATATGTACAGTAGTTTTTATTTCCTTTTTATCCTTATTTCTTTCATCTTTTTGCTAGAGATGAATTTTCTGTGATGATGACGACGTGGTGCTAGCTTATCTCTATATGCATATTACTTTTTTTTTGCCAGATAAGTTAGTCTTTATTAAAGGAAAATAAAATGCGAGTTACATATTCACAATGCCAGGTTGTAATAGAGATAATAATATGAGGGGGGATAGGGCACAAGCGCCGTCACCCTCTACACGTTACTATCATATATTACCACCTACATTAGCAGAGACTATATGTTAAAACTAAGACAATGTACAAAAGTAGGACAAACTTAAGGCCGCAGATCAAGTAATAAGGAGTCCCCAATTAGCAAAAGGGTCCACATCAGATAAGTCTTCAAGCTCCAGATTGTAAAGATTTAATCTGACGTCTGATTCAATAGCTGAAAATAATATTGTTTTAGGAGTGGCCGTCTTCTCAAAAATCTGTTTGTTGCGTTCTTTCCAAATGTGCCAAACCATACACAACAAGACTGTTCTGGCCAATACACCCAAAGGGCTCTTCTTTCTAAATTTAGCGAGAATGAGATCACACACCCCAGTAATAGAATTAGGGATGAGACCAGTGTATCCCAACTTGAGCAGACTTCTAGTAAGAATGTAGCTAGAGTATTCACACTCAAAATAAATATGGCCTATACTTTCTTCAGAATTTCCGGAGCATAAGACACACGATTTGTCTGCAATAATTCCCATTTTTTGTAGGTGATCCTTAGTAGGAAGCTTACCTCGTAAAGCTCTTAGTATAGCTATTGACATCTTAGGTATCCTGCGCGAAAACCAAACTAGCTCTGCATAGGGGAAAGCCGCACATGCCTCACGGACTCCCTCCCAGGCCCCACGCAGTGTGAATTGATGTCCATTATTCCACACCCAGGAATCAGTACCTTCACACAGGTTGATATTATTTAATAAATGTCTTAGGTTGTCAATTGCCGGGTCTTGCTTCCAATTTGAATCCTCCCAGAAGTCACCCACTCTCGCATTCTCAGTACCGGGGACTGGATCTTGAATGAGATATAGAGGGCCCATATTGTGCCAATTATCATACCAAAACGAAGTTGACATTCCATCTTTAACAGAGCGTTTAATAAGATTTTGTGAAATATGTCGGGTACGTAAAATAAATTTCCAGGTACCTGAATGGAGAGGCTTTGGTTGTATACTATAAAATCCATGGCCATCTGCAGCATATCGTTTCCTCATGTAGTGTGCCCACAATCCTTTATTAGATAGAAATCTCCAAGAAAGGCGTACACCAGAAGCAACATTAAGATCAGAGAGGCGCCTCAGACCCACACCACCTTCATGCTTAGGCGTGCAAACATCCTTCCAAGCCCAGTTACTAAGCTTACCCCAAATGAATTTCCGGCAAGCTGAATTAATAGAACGAATGACCGATGCTGGGAAGCTATAGGCTTGCATCCAGAATGCCACAATACCATAGATAACAGAACGGACCAACTCAATTTTTCCTGCAATGGAGAGCAGCGATGAAGACCAACTTTGGAGTCGTTTTTTGCATTTATCAACCAGCCTAGAGAACAAAGTAGCTCTTGGGTAGTTTGAGGAGAGGGGGAGCCCCAAGTAGGTTGTGAACGAAGATACCCATTTAATACCAAGAATATCAGATAAGCCTCTCGCATTACGGACACCCTTGCTGAAGATGGCCGAGCTCTTGTCCCAATTAATTCGAAGTCCGGACAGACAATAGAATCTTTCTAGAAGATCTTTAAGCCCATTAAAAGAATGAGAATTAGCACGACAGAAAACCAATAGGTCATCTGCAAATAGTAGATGTGAAATAGAGCCAGCTCTTCGAAGTGGATGAATAGAACCAGAAGAATCTGCAATGGCCATTAGAAGGGAGAATGCTTCCATAACTAGCACAAATAAGTGCGGAGATATGGGATCACCTTGTCTAAGGCCTCTATTTGACCCAAAATATCCTGCAGGTGCCCCATCAATTAAAACAGAGAACTTAGTGGTAGATATACATTCCGCAATCCAAGTAATAAACTTGGCTTTGAATCCCAACTGATGAAGAATGAAATATATGAATTCCCTGTTTACACTGTCGAAGGCCTTTCGAATATCCAGCTTAAGGCATGCTCTAGAACCCATAGGGTTACTAAAGTCACGAATTTGCTCATGTGCAAGAAGGGTGCAGTCTGCCAATAATCTATCTTTCAAAAAAGCTGCCTGATTGGGCGAAATAAGATCAGATATGACATGCTTCAGCCGGTTACAAAGTATTTTACTAATAATTTTATACAGGACATTGCAACACGCAATCGGCCTATAATCCCCTAGAGACGAGGCATTCTCATTTTTAGGGACAAGAGTGAGGAAAGCATGATTAACACTAGGGGCCATCTTACCAGAGGTGAAGAAAGAGGAGACGCCAGATATAACATCCGAACCTATAACATCCCAATTGTGTTGGAAAAAATGGGCATTCCATCCATCAGGTCCTGGGGCTTTGTCTTTTCCGATCTGAAAAACAGCATGTATAATTTCATCTTGAGAAACCCGCCTTTCCATCCAAATAGAAGCTTCCTCGGTTAATTTGCGTTTCGGAATGAGGTTAGGGAACACTGTCCAATAATCATCCTGAGAGTATAAGTTGTGATAAAATAGGGGAGCCGTGGCTCGTAGAGCACTCACGTCAATATGACGTGTCCCATCACTATTGATCAGGTGGTGCAAATTGTTATAACAGAATCTGGAAGTAATAGAAGTGTAGAAGAACTTTGAATTTCGGTCACCAAGTGTCAACCAACTCTGTCGGCTTTTCTGCCTAAGGTCCTCCTCCTCAATATCCAAAGCCTTCTGAAGATTTTTAGCTGCCAAAAGTTCTTGTCTCTGTAGATTACTATCATCATTCAACCGCTGGTCCGATTGAATACTATGCAATATATCTCGGCAATGACCAGTATTAAGTGATTTTAAGTGTGGGGCCGCCCAGGCTCTTAGACCATACTTAAAGGATTTAAGTTTGGAATGCAGACCCTTGAGATCCAAACCACATGTAGTTCGGCTCCAAGCAGAAACAACAAAATCCTTGTAACCAGGGAATGAAGCCCATGAATTGAAATACTTGATAGGTTTTGGTGGGGTATTAGACATAGACAAGAGGTGAACCAGCATCTGGGAATGATCGCTAGTATGAGCCGTGAGGTAATCAAAATAGGAGGCAGGCATTTGAATGAACCAATTAGAATTGCAAAGAATCCGATCTAACCTCGCTGAAACACGAGAACCCCCAACACGCTTGTTATTCCAACTAAAGCATCCACCCGTGCTTTTAAGATCAGAAAGTTGACATCGCCCGATACAAGTGTTGAATTCATCCAACGCCATCACATCAACAGGGCGGCCACCAATTTTCTCGGAAGAGCTACGAACACAATTGAAATCACCGCCCACCAACCAAGGCACAGTATTCAACACAGATGAGTCCGCAACAAGCTGGTTATAGAGGGGCTTACGAAGAGAAGCCAAATTAAACGCATAAACTGCAGTTAGGCACATTACAAATCCAGCCTTGTTAGTAAAAAGGGCTGAAATGTGTTGATCCGAAGAGGTAATAGGAGAAATATTCCAGAAAGCAGAATTGAAGAAAATAACAATACGACCCCCCTTGTGGTGGGATCTGTTATCAGCACATTCCCAGTCTTTAGAAAAGCACCTGGTGATTCTACATGCATTACCTGTTTCAACCTTTGTTTCTAGAAGACACACAATTGTAGGCTTTAGCTTACGAAGACTTTGCTTGAGATCAGAACGACGAGCAGAATTATTTAGCCCACGAGAATTCCAAAAGAAAACTGACATTACAACAGAGTCGATGGAGGTGCAGTACTAGAGGAGATTCTGGCACTGCGGCGTACAGAAGACGGTGAAACTGTGCTCGACTTGGCCTTGGGAGGGACCCTGTTCTTCCTTATATCCTGATGCAGTGTGAGCCACTCTGGGTTCTCATAAGTAGGGCAGGACGGTGGCTCAGAATTTATGGGAATTGACTGGCCAGTTGTAGCATTGTTATCAACATTGGGGGGATTATTATCCACAAAGGCGGGATTATTACTTGAATGAGGAGGCGCAAGTTCTGGCACTTGGGCTGGATGATTAACAACAATTGGGGGCTCACAAGTATGCAAATTGTTTTTGCCTACATAGGAAGCAGGAGGCTTGGTCCTCAAAACCTGAGAGACATGTAAGACCCGCCAAATAATATTACGCAGACGACGTTTATAATGGTCACCGGAAACCGTGACATTGTTGGATAATACAGTGTCCTCAGCCAACCCAGGCAAAGTGCTGGATTCACCCACCTCGAAGGACTTAGCAACTGGGAATAGTGTAATAGGTTTGTTGGCCGGCAACTGCAAAATAGAATTGGCTGTGCAAGCAACCGATTGCAAAGGAGGAAGTTCTGCAATAGGATTTCCAGAATTTGGGTCCTTATGACCAGGGGAGCTTGTCAAATGTGGAGAAGTCTGAAAATCTGAGCGAATAGTACTATCCTTGATATTTCCCAAAGGGCAGTTAGAGTCTAAATGCCCAAAGCACGCACAAGCATCACACCGTGGAGGTTCCCCTTCGTATTTCACATCAATAGTCAGAGTCGAAAGATTATCCAACTCAACAGGGACTTGCCTCTTTAGGGTATTCTTAGAATTAACCTCTACTAAACAGCGAGCATAGGAAATTCTGTCAAGGTTAGCCGTGGCCTTATCAAGACAGATAGGAATTCCAATTACGCTAGCAATGCAATTCAAAATCTCCAGAGTCCACATAGAAAGAGGAAGATTATGAAGCTGAATCCAGACAGGGACAGCAGTCAGGATGTCACGGTTGTGTTGGATTGATGGAGACCAGCTCTGAAGCACAACGAGCCTTCCATCAAAGAGCCAAGGTCCCCCATGCAAGATAGAGTCATGATCTTCGACATTCTCAAACTTGAAGTAGAAGTATCCATTCTCTCGAGAGAAGATCCGTAGACCACCCCGAATTCTCCAAAGTCTTTCAGTCCCTGATTTTATTTGACCAAAGTACGGCACATCGCCTAGCACATACCCAACTAGGGTGTTTTGCCAACGTGAAGCACCCTCCAAAAGCATTGCATCAGAGACCCGAGCTTTCTCAACCCCCTCCCCACCCACAATTGGTGGAACGAAGCTCATCACAAGAGGGTCAGCGTATTTCCTTCTAGATGAGCAAATATCAGACCAAGATCGCTTCCCGTCAGTAGCTTTGACATGAAAGGGGATGAGGGGCCTGACCGGAACTTTCTCCAAGTTCGGATTAGGGGTATTCAATCCCCTCACAGTAGCATCCCCAAGATGACGCTGCGCAGAGGAATTAGGTCGAAGGCTTACCTTGCCCGTACTCCCAGGGATTGGACGGAAACCCTCTCTTCGATTCCGATGGCCTTGGCGCACATCAGATCCAAAATCCACTTTTCTTCCATCACGAGAATTCCGTTTGCCATGGATCCATTCAGATCTAGTCCCCCCCTTGCTTTTTTGTTTGTGCTGAACAGTAGTCCAACCCTCCTCGAGATCAGAGGGCCTGACGACATTACCGTCAGCCTGGAGAAAGATGCCTGAACCGTTGCTGTTAGCGGCAAGGTTGCCGCTGGATGATATAGCTGGGATCTTATCACCACCGACGACTTGATCAGGCGATGCGCCTCCACCTTGCTCAATACCGCCGCCGCCATTGACCATCCCAGAGCCGTTGCCTCCATTAACCAACCCAGTGCCACCGCCATTGAATCCCCCAGAGCCGCGCTCAACAGAGCCGCCGCCAACGCCTAGGGTTGACGCAGCCATCTTTTTTATATATGCATTAGCTCAGTATCTCATTTGGTTAAAGGGTGATGTTGGTAACCTCAGGATCTTCGGTTCGAAACCTGTGTTGGGCTATAAATTTATATGCATATTACTTTGTCATGCCATAGTTTTTATTTCAGATATCATATGCTATATCTTGCTATGCATTTGAGATAGTAACCCGCACCTTCATGTATGAATATGGATGAAATTCTTTTATTAGCTGAATCTGATGATTTTTACTGTATATTCTTCATAGAAAACACACCAAGCTTCACGCATTGATTGCTTATATCTGGAGTACTTCTTTCCTTTCTTATATCACTTCTTATTGCATGAAAATTGTACGCATCACTTTCAGGTTGAATGAATGTATGTTAGGTTGATATAACTGGATTAGTTTACTTTCTGAGATTAAACTGAGTAGATTACATTGCTTTGCTGAAAGTTGTTGTGCACGTCCTATAGAGTGAACTGTGTGTTACATTTATTTCTTTCTCTACATATCTTGAGCATTATTTCTATACTTATATTCATTGGTGAATCTCCCTTTAGCGATTCTATAATTGGCATTTCTCCCGTCATTAAATACCATGCTCCAATACCCTCAAAATAAAAAAAATAAAAAATATATGAATATCTTTCTATTCTTTTGATTTGGGATCACATATGTATATATGCCATGAAAAAAAGAGAAAAAGAAAAGAGAAAAGAAGCTTATGCATGATCCCATCTCATACCCTTTCTCTCTTTCTTCCCTCTTTTGTTTTTTATTATTGGAGCTCTAAAATGGGGAATATACTTATTGATTTATCTTATGCCACCACGCTTATAGATAAGCTTGGGGGAGAGGATCCAATGATGTGAGAGAGAGTGACTACTTGGCTGTGCATGACAACCTAAGCTAGGTAATTTTCTATACTCGGTGAGATTACTAAAAGTTTTACGAAATCCAGGAATTGAAACTTGGCATGCATTTCATGAAAACCATACCTTTCTATTCTTATTGATCCATATTGTGTGATATCTCTTATACTCCAAATAGAAAGCATTCAATTGAAAAGTGTGTGGTCTATGTTTATGTATACCGCTTTAGATGCTTCAGACGATGTTAATTCCAAAACGATTCCATATTTCATATTATTTTGCTATTCTCGGGTTTTCTATGTTGAATGCATCCTTATACCATGATATCGAGATAAAAATCTTTGGCATGTGTTTTATATTCACCGTATGCCATATAAGTAAGCAAAGCCCACGTCCTGAGAAAACGATCTAGCACCTCTCTCTTTGCTTTCTTTTCTTTCTTTATTCTCTATTTCTTCCGTTTTTCTTTTTTATTATTTTTCCCGTCGGGTTCGCCTTTTACTTATCTTCCTCGAGGACGAGTAAGAGGTAAGCTTGGGGGATTTTGATTACTCCATAATTTATACCTTTTTTCTGCATGTTTGCATGTCGTTTTGATCGCCCATATCGCGTTTTTCACGATTATTCGACAATATTGCGATGCTTTTCACTATTTCTTGTTTTTGTCGTATTTCAGGAAATATGGAGCGATTTGGAGCGAATTCGAGATCGATGGATTTGTACGCGCTTAGGAGTGTCGCCCACGGCTCATTGGAGGATTTTTCAGCGATAGAGGATAAGCGGAAGAAGAAGGAAATCAATAGGAGCGACGAGGAGGCAAAAAGAAGAAGAGACAGACATTTCAGCACATCACTCGGCCGAGTAGAACAGCCACTCGGCCGAACAAGAAATCCCACTCGGCCGACCAGAACGGATGCGCACACGGAGTTTTCAACGTATACTCGGCTGAACGAAGAAAGCCCACTCGGTCGAGTGAGAAAGCTCACTCGCCCGAGCGATACAGGGAAATCGTCCAGAGAAAGGCCAGAGATATTGGGATTTTCAGAGATCCTTATGAAGCCTCACTCAGCCGAACGACAAAGCTACTCGGCCGAATGAAGAAGTATACTCTACCGAGCCACCCCCCGAAGACAGAACCTGAAACATCCGGAGTTACTGTATTTTAACAGGGTTTCTCACTCGGCCGAGTGACAAGGGTCACTCGACCGAGTGACAAGGGTCACTCGACCGAGTGACCCGTCACTCTCCGCCTGCTGTTAGGGTTGCAATTTCTGGGCTGCGCAGGGGTAGTTTGGGCACGATTTTTTGGATGATTTTAGAGGGTATTTAAACCCTATTTTTAACCTAGTTTGGAGAGTTTTTATAACATTAATTTTTAGACTTTCTTTTAGGATTTTGACGGCTACTCTTTGTGAAATCTCAGCTGGAGATCGTCGGCAATTACATTGGTTTGTCTATTTCTATTAAAAACTTGATTTTTATGCATTACTTCTCTTTTGCAATGAATTGTGCCATGATCATAATTGATTTTTCTGAGATTTGCATGATGATTAGTGAGTAGTGCCGTCGTCCTAGGGCGTAGGGATGAACCCTATGGACCCGATTTCTAAATTGTGATGAATTTGTAGATTTGTTGCTAGAATTGATTAAGGTTAGGTTGTGATCAATTAATTACGAATAGCTAGGAATTCATATCGATTGGGATTTACAAGAGATTGGATCCCAATTGATAGGAAGGCCTAGATATTCGATTTAGATTGACAATTGGATTTCTCTAGATTTGGTTTGCAAGAGATTGGACCAAAGCTAGGATTTTTAATTATTAATCTATACTAATATTCGTTTGCAAGAGATTGGATGGATGATCGCGCCCCGGATACACGTCCCGAGGCGACGGTTGTAGTTTTACCACAAGCGCACGGTATGGTGGCGAGCGGGTATCGAACACAGGGAGGACGAATGACCGTGCTTGCTCCTGATCAACCTGGCTATTTAGGGACAGAGATAATTGCCTTGGGCGATCCTGTCACAATCGTCAGACAAATTTGCGAAATATAAAATCAAATAAAGAACGTCTAGGGAAAGGGGAATCCCCACTACTCACCGTATTTCATAAATGTGGTTCGCCGGTATCGAAATCGCTAGAATGAGAATTTGGATGAACTAGTTGCAACTAAATGTGGAACCAAGCTCACGCTCTCGCGCTGTTGCCGGTCTATAGCTATCCTAGGTTTGGGTCCAATCTCTTGCAAACCCTAGCCTAGGGAAGCTAGCATTAGGATCAACATCATCGTCCAATTGCGCACCGAGCCCAATCTCTTGCAAACTCGGTCCACAATCTAGATTAGGATAGTTCCTACCCGTCCAATCTCTTGCAAACGGGTATCGGCACGGAATTGCAACCGGAGGTCCTAGTATCGGTCCAATCTCTTGCAAACCGGTACTTCGAAAATCCGACTCCAACCCAATTCGGATTTCTAGGGCTTCCTATCAAATTGGGATCCAATCTCTTGCAAATCCCAATTGATATGAATACCTAGCTATCCGTAGTAATTCGATCCCAATCTAATCCCTAATAACAATCCTAGCTCAATTTCTACCAATTCAACACAAATAGGAAATAGGGCTTGTAGGGTTCATCCCCACGCCCCGAGACGTGGAGACTACTCACAAATCATAGAAATAGCACAAAAATAATCAATGAAATAGGCAATGGAATTCATCTCAACAATGATATAAACAATAAAAATAGAGTTTTTGGGGAAGAGAAATGCAAACCAATGTAGATCTTCAATTAATCCAACAAAAAATCCAAGTTTTTCTCTTCTCCAATCACAATTAATAAAGCTAAAAAGTAGACTCAAAAAGCTGCAAACAATCTGAGAGATGGCTCCCAAAACTAGGGTAAAAACAGAGCTTAAATAGCCCCAAAAATCGTCTAAAAATCCTGACCAAAACGCCCCTGCACAGCCTGTTTTCCGCAAATTTCGCTACAGGCAGCGCATCGCACTCGGCCGAGTGACAAAAGTCGCTCGGCCGAGTGAAAACCCTGTCATTTTCCAGTAAGTCGTGGGCTTCAGGGGTCTTCAGTTCGGGGGCGGCTCGGCCGAGTGAGTTGTCGTCACTCGGCCGATGGCTTCACTGCACTCGGGTGGACGCGGTTTACCACTCGGCCGAGTGGGTCTTCTGAAGCTCAGGTGGCTGAAAAACAGTAACTTCGATCTTTTTGAGGGCCTTCGTCTGGGCGCCACTCGGGCGGACGTGGTATCGTCACTCGACCGATGTGGTCTCCGTCGCTCGGCCGAGTACACATGGAAATCGTGTCTGAACGGGTCGGCCGAGCAGTGTCTCGCTGGTCGGCCGAGTGGCTCCTCCACTCGGCCGAGTGGGACACAAAAAATGCCCAATCTGATTGTTTTGGCCTCCTCGTCGCTCCTGCGACATCCATTCTTCTTCCGCTCCTCTCCAACAGTAAAATATCCCTCGGGGAGGTCGTCGGTGGCCGTCTAGATTATGCGCATCTCGAGATCACTCCTAATCGCGCCAAATCTCCTGAAATGCGACAAAAACAACAAATCGTGAAAAGCATCGCAATATCGTCGATATATCGTGAAAAACATGATTTGGGCGATCAAAATGGCATGCAAACATGCGGGAAAAGGGTGTAAAATAAGGAGTGATCAAAATCCCCCAAGCTTGCCTCTTACTCGTCCTCGAGGAAGATAAGTAAAAGGCGAACCCGGTGGATTCGGAAAACGAAAACGGCGAAAAACGAAAAAAATGAAAAACGAAGAAGAATGAAAACCAAACGAAAATAAAGAAAGAAAGAAAGAAGAGGTAGGATGCTAGATCATTTTCTCAGGACGTGGGTTTCACTTACTCTTATAGCATGCACCGAATGAGAAATACATGTCAAAGAATCTTATTTTGATATCATAGTATAATAGTGCAAATAGAAATAGAAAACCCACGAACAACGGTATAATCATGAAAAACGGAATGATTTTAAAATTAACATCGCCTGAATCATCTAAAGCGGTATACAAACCTCAGATCACACACTTTTCAATTGAACGCTTTCTATCTGGAGTATAAGAGTATCACATCATAGAATAGAGAGAATAGAAAAGTATGGATTTCATGAAATGAATGCTAGGCTTAGATTTCTGGATTTCGTAAAGCTAGAAACAATCTCACCGAGTATAGAATATTACTTAGCCTAGGTTGTCGTGCAATGTCAAGTAGTCGCTCTCTCACACATCAATGGATCTCCTCTCCCAAGCTCATCTATAAGCGTGGTGGCACAAAAATATTTACATCCCCATTTTTATATAGCTCCAAAGGCAAAGAAGAGAAAGAAGAAAGAAAGTAAGCGAGATGGGATCTTTTATTGAGGATTATTTCCTCTATTTCTTTTCCCTTTTTTTTGGCAATAAGCAATATATATACAATGATCCCAACTCAGAGAGAGGTAATGATATACAAGAATGTTTTTCTCTCTTTTATTCTTCTCTCTCTTTTTTTTTAGAATAAGAAACTTGGAGCTAGGAATTAATAACGGGGGAAATGCCATAAAAATAGAATCACTAAGGGGGGGTTCACCAATGATTTTAAAAGTAGAGAAATGATGTTCAAGATTTGTGGAGAAAGAAATAAATGTAACTCTCAGTTCACTCTATAAGACATGCACGACAACTTCAGCAGGGTAATCTAATCTACTCAGTTTCGATCACAAAAAAGCTAACTAATCCAGATATATCATAGCTAACATCATTCAATCATCCTGAAGTGAAGTGTACAATTCATGCATATAGAAGTGATATAGGAAAAGAAATCAGTACTCCAGATATAGGCATTCAATGCGTGAATCTTGGTGTGTTTTCTGTGATAGCATACATATGAACACTCAGGCTCAGCTAATAATAAAACTTCATCCATTTTCATGTGGAAAAAGTGTGGGTTACTATTTCTAAATGCAAAGCAAGTCATAGCATATGATATCAGAAATAAAACCTAAGACATGACAAATGTAGCATGCATATAGAATAAGCTAACTCCACGTAGACATCATCACAGAAAATTCATCTCTAGCATGAGATGAAAAAAGGAAAGAAGTAAAGATAAAAGGAAAATAGAACTATGCAATGCGGCACACAGGAAAATAAGAAAAACGTGATGCATGGCAAGATAAAGGAAAAATAATGAAAAATGAGTGCAAAAGTGAAAAACGGTGTGAAAAACTGAAAATAAAGGTGGCTAAACGAAAAAGAAAGTGAGGACTCACTCCCCCAAGCTAAACGGCACAGTGTCCTCAATGTGCAGAGTGTGGCACACAGAGAGACAAGGAATGAGAGGTGCAAGTGAGGATGCATGCATGATGGAAAGAAAAAAGATAATAAAAGGAAAAATAAAGAAGTGAAAATATGATGCGGATATGATGCATGCACAGATATGAGTGATACGAGTATATATGTGTCACCGAAAAGCTCTCCCTCTCTCCCAAAAAAGATATATAGAGATACGGCAAAATGAGAAACCCAAAATAAGTGAGGGGAGGGGGGTGGACAAAAAGACATCAGGACCCAGCAGAAACGGGCAGCACAACGGCAAAAGGAATCGATGGCATCAAGGGTGCCTAGGAAGGTGGTGCTGCGCCGTCTCCGTCCTGAGGCGGAGGAGGTGGTGGTGGTGTGGGCTGCTGAGCTGGGGTGGGCGTGGAAATGGAAGCAGGTCTAGAGTGTGTGGAAGTGTGTGTGGGAACCTGCTGGGTGGGCGGGGGTACGCGTGGGAGACGCTCCAGAACCTGTGTAAGGCAGTAGTGGATCTGGGGGATCAGCTCGAAGCGTCCAGCCATCGTAGAGACGGTGGAGGACAGGGTCCTAAGGTCTCCTCTAAGACCACTCACCGCCAACTCAAGAGCACGTATGCTCTGCAGTACAGTGTCGGGCGGGGGTGGTGCAGAGGGACGCACCGGTCTAGGCTGCGCAGGGCGAGGCTGGCGTACGCGAGTGGAGTATGTAACGGGCTCAGCAGGGAAGGGGACAAAAGGTGCCGCGCCAGCAAATGTGGGCCTGGCCTCAGTGTGAGGCCGGGACGCCGGCTGGTGAGAAGTGGAGGCAGCGGCAGCAAAAGAAGCGTGCAAAGGTGGCAACGAGGTGGCAAGAGAGGTCAGTGGCACAGAAGTGTGGACAGACGCCACGACGCTCTCGGAGAATACGGCAGCTGTGGAGACAGAGGACTCTACCGCTGGGGTGGAAGTGTGTGTACCAAAAGGCGCAATCCCAGCGGAGATCATGCTAGCCATGGTCTCCACGACCGCGGCGAACGAGGGCTCTCCACTCTCAACAAAGGTCTGCGGGCGCTCGGGGAGTGCGGAGCAAAAAGGCTCGACGGACAGAGGGCCGGAGGTGGCAGCGGGAGTGGTAGGGACAGCCTCGGGAGTGGTGACAGTGGTGGAAGTGGGCTCAGCAAGAGTACTCTCGACACTGGCAGAGGTGGGGACAGAAGTGTCAGGAGCAGCAGAAACGTCAGGAACAGGCTGAGGGGCCACAGGGTCGACAGGGTCGGCAGCAGGCTCGGCAGGGTGTGCAGCAGGGTCTGCGGGGGCAGCCTGGGCAGCGTGGGCAGCGTGGGCCTGCTCGGCCTCCTCGGCCTCGAGCACGTAGGTGGCGGGGATGATGACATCCATCACCGGAATCCAGTCAACGTGGGCTGGTGCAATCAGAGTCTGAGCAGAGCTCGGGAGAATCATGTAATCGGCCCCATAGGGGCCGTGCAACCAGACCCAGTGACGCTCACCATGCGGACACAACATCTTCATCCGGGCCATAACGTCTATCGACAAGGAAGTGGGGCCCGGAACGCGTCGCAGGTCGTCGGGTAGGTCCTCGCCGGTCATCATGGTAAGCAAGGTGATCAGACCGCCGCAGCATATCGGTGAGCGAGCGCCCACCGACACAATGATACGGTCTAGAAACCAAGCCGCAATGTCGATCACGACGGCGGGGACAAGCTCGTGTCCATCCCTAGATAGAGCTCTGGGACGTGTCATCGCATAGAGCATGTAGAGCTCTGGCGTAGACATCGTGCCCGGCTCATATCTGGCCAAAAAGGTGGTCGCCATAAGGCGCTGGGCAATACGTAGGCAGGGGTGGACGATGGCCGAGGCCTTGGCCCTACTAGGGTCAAAGGCGGCGTGGTGGCCTGTAATCCGGGCCCAGAAGGCGCCGGCGTCGAAAGAAGGTGGGGGGATGTGGGTAGGGCCGTAACCGCGATCGGCACCGGGGACGGCGGGCCATGAGAAAAATGCTCTCATCATATCGAGAGTGACCTGGCACTCTCGATCCATGAACCGGAATGAGCATCCCTCATCGGTCCGGGCGATCGAACTCAAAACCTCAAGTGTCGGGCGGGTAAAAGTATCCGCCGACACCTGAAGGAAGTCGCGCCAACCCACGTTGTCGTACAACGTGAGTATCCCCTCAAGTACCCCCAGGCGTCCTAGGTCAGCGAGGTGTGCAAACCTGGAGGGTACGATCGAGCGCTGGGAGATACGTTCGAAGACGGCGCGGTGTGCATCGTCTCGGAACGTAATCCCGAGCGGCCCGACCAGTGGGGCCGGTGGTGGTGGCTGTGGATCGGCAGGGAGAGGCTGTGCGGGCTGTGGGTGCACTGCAGGCTGTGCGGGGTGTGTGGGGCCTGCAGGCTGTGCTGGGTGTGCGGGGTGTGTGGGGGACGGTGGAGGAGAGTCCTCCAACTCGTGGGAGGGGCCGGCATCATCCGACCGCTTTCGCTTGGCGGAAGCTCTCTTCGACCGCGGCCGTGTCCGGGGCGGCATATCGGCCCCGAGCGCGTGCCGAAAAGTGAAAAGTGCGGCGTGTGCACAAAGAGTGGAAAGAGTTTACCCAAACACGTCGCGAGTGCTAAGTAGTGGAAGCGTGCGAAGTCCGCGCCTCCACGAAGTCCTGAGCAGCCCGTAGAAGCTCCCCTGAGCTCCCCCAAGCTCCAATAAACAACCTGCGTGTGAAAAAGCGATATCAGCGAGTAATAATCAAAATGTATGGAGCAATAGGGGTATAATGGATAGATATAGAAATTGATTTGGGTTAGGGGGGCGTTTAGCACATGGATCCTCAAAAAATACACGAAAAGAGGAGAAAACGGTGAAAATAAGCGAACCGGAGGTGATCGGAGACGGGGCTGCCGGCGGCGACTCGGGCGGGGTCCGGCGACGGTCGGCCGGCGGTGGCAGGCCGAGCGGCGGCGCGCGCGGGCTTGGTCGGGCGAGTGGGGGTGAGAACGAAGCGAGTTCGGGCGAGGGTAGGCGAGGGGGCGCGGGCGGATTTGGGAATTTTCGATTTCGAAATCCGCGCCCCCTTCGTCACTTATATAATAGAAAGTTACGACTCGGCCGAGTGACGTGGTCACTCGGCCGAGCGAGGCAATAGAAATTTTCTCCCCGATATCTCTTCGGCCGAGTGGCTTTGCCAGCCTCGGCCGAGTGGAGTAAGTCCATTCGGCCGAGTGACTCAAGCTACTCGGCATGACTCGCCCTAGGAGGGTATCCGTTTTACTCGGCCGAGTGAATATATATACTCGGCCGAGTAGCAGTTATAATGAAATGAGGAAAATAGACAGAGAGTTGGGTACAGCAGACTTCCCTCGTTCGTGAGCGGCTCGGCCGGACGAACTTCTGGACTCGGCCGAGTGACTAGTATACTCGGCCGAGTGAGCCTTGTATTCTGCTGTTTGTCTTCGTTTGGGCTCTAAACTCCGTCTTTCTTTCTCCAGTCGATTTCATGCTCCTCCTAAGCGTCGAACGCCTCCTTGGGGCGCTCCTCATCGTCTCGTTCATCCTCCTCATGATGATCTACCTATCTTCTCTCCTGTCAAGAAAAATAGGACCCGTTATCACAAAATTTTTGGTCGGATGACTCAAAACACTAAAAGTCTCAAAAACGAAAATAAAGAAAAAGTAAAAACGAAGCAAAAACCGTCGGGTTGCCTCCCGACAAGCGCTCGTTTTAGGTCGTGAGCTCGACCCCCTATAATTTTCAATCAATGCGGGATGTTTGGTGCATATGAGATGCACCCGTCAAACTTGCCGGGGAGCGCGCTTGGATTCGAACGTGGCGGCGTAGCGTTCTCCCGCGGTGGTCTCCTATCTCGAATAGTGTTGGGGGGAGGCTCCCCCAAGCTAGCATTTGCCCCGGTCAACGGCTTAACCGGCGATGCCGATTTCCGTGCCGGCGGAGCTTTCTTTGGAGACTTTAATTTCGAGAGCTTGCAGAGCTCTCGAATCCTCGCGACATCAGCGTCGCCTTCATCTTCATCAGCGGAGAAGTCGGGGGAATCATCTTTGTTCTCTTCATCTTGGCCTAAATCCGGGCCTTCATCAAATTCTTCATCAAAAAGGGCACCAATTGAGTGAGGAATCGCCTCCTCTATCACCTCATCAAGGAGGTCCATGTAGTCGAGTTCCTCGTGATAAGGCATATGCTTCATAGCCTTAGGAATGTGGAGCTCCACCTCAATGTTTCCGACGTTCAAGGTTAAGGTACCTTCGCGCACGTCGACGATGACTCCGGCGGTGGCGAGGAATGGGCGTCCAAGTATCAATGAGGTGTCTCCCTCCTCCTTAATGTCCATGATGACGAAGTCACATGGCAAGCATATTCCACCCGGGACTTGAAGTGGGATGTCTTCGGCAATCCCCACCGGCCTTGTTATCCGTCCATCGGCTAATTGAATGCGCATGTCGATGGGTTTCAACTTTGTCCCGGTGTTAAGCTTTAAGAACATGGAGAGGGGCATGAGGCTCACACTAGCCCCAAGGTCGACCAACGCCTTTTGAAGAGGCACGCCGCCCAAAGTGCAAGGAATCCGAAAACTCCCCGGATCTTTAAATTTTGCCGGCTCCTTCTCTCTCTTGGTGAACCAAGAGCCCTCCTCGGCTAGCATTATCTTCTCCTTCCTTTTCCTCCCCGAAATCAAGTCCTTCAAGAATTTAGCATACGTGGGGATCTCGACGATGGCGTCGAGGAAGGGGATGTTAAGGCTAACTCCTCTTAGGTACTCGAGAAATTTTGCTAGCCTCTTCTCCATTTTCGCCTTAGCGAGCCTTTGGGGGAATGGGACCGGTGGCATGAAGCGCCTTTCCTCAATTAATTGCTCCGCCCTAGATTTATCCTTGTCTTGTGGCTCCTTCTCCTTATCAACCTCAACTACCGGCTCAACCGGCTCCAAGCTTTCCTCCACGGCCTCCTCAATAGGAATCATGGCGGGGGTGGTGTCCTTCCCGCCTCTAGTAGTGACGGCAACCACGGCGTTGATATGGCCCGTGTTGCCCCGTGGGTTTTGCTCCGGTTGCGCCGGCAATCTTTGAGTGTTCCGATTGAGCAACGCCAATTGCTCCGATATTTGAGCCACTACGGTATTGAGAGATTCTTGCCCCGCCTTCAAAGTAGCATTCACCTTATTTTGCTCGACCATGAACGCCTCCACTCTAGATTCGAAGTCGGTTCGTTGAGGAGCTTGTGGAGGGTTTTGATTTTGATTCCTCCACCCTTGGTTGTATCCGGGAGGCCTATACGGTGGGACTTGTTGCTTCGGTGGAAAGTTTTGTTGCGGAGGCCCCCTCGGTGGATAGTTTTGTTGTTGGGGTGGTGGTGGTCGAGCTTGTTGAGGCGGTGGTGGTGGCGGGTTCAAGGCTCCTTCATTGTTGGCGTAGGAGAATCCCGGATGATTTCTTGCGACCGGATTGGACCAATAGCCTTGGTTCCCCGCAACATATTGTATTTGCTCTAATGATCCTTCTCCTTGCTCTCCTCCCGAGTACATGACTTGAGATTGGTCTTGCCAATCACACATTTGGTTGGTCGGTGCGGAGGTGGATGGGCTTCCTTGGGGCTCCGTGATATATTTCTCCAATCTCTCCACCACCTTGTGGAGAGAATCAAATTTGCTCGTGAGCTCCGCTACGGCCTTTGCCTCGTAGATGCTAGTTGGCTTTAAGGAGGACGTGGAGTGTCCTCGCTCATCGCCCCATTGTTGATTATTTGAGGCCATCTCCTCAATTAGGGCCGTAGCTTCCTCGGGAGTCTTTGACAAGATTGCACCATTCGCCGCGGCATCAATAATTTGTTTGGTCCCCGGTTGGAGACCGTTGTAGAAGCTATGAACTAGCTCCCAGTCCTCTATACTGTGGTGCGGGCATTGGTGCTGCAAATCCTTAAATCGCTCCCAAGCTTCATAGAGCGTCTCCTGTGGTCCTTGCTTGAAGGACATGAGAGCGCTCCGGATCTTCACCGTCTTGGATGGCGGATAGAATTTATCAATAAATGCGCTCGCCAACTCGTCCCAAGTAGTGAAGACTCCGTCAGCCTGCGTCCTCAACCAATAGAGTGCCTTGTCCTTAAGCGTGAAGGGGAAGAGGCGCAGTCTGATAGCGTCATTGGAGACCCCCGGCATCTGGAATGTGGCGCACTTTGACAAGAATAGTTGGATGTGGTAGTGGGGGTTCTCATGTGCGTTCCCATGAAACGGGTCTTGTTGCATCAACACCACCAATCCAGTCTTTAGCTCGAAGTTCTTGTCAGCCGCCAACCCCGGCATGGCAATGGATGAGGTGGTAGAAGAAGTCTTAGGCCGAAGCCTATCTCGAATCGAGATTATCCTTGCCATCCTTGCCGCCAATTCTTCAGGAGTTTCCGGGTTGGTCATATACCTCCCTTCCGGATCTTGTCTCTTTTCCGCCCTAAGTCTCCGCGCGGTACGTTCGATCTCGGGATCGAATAATAAGTCTTCTGGGTCCGCCGTAGATCTCGTGTTCATGCACAGGGGAAACAGAGTTTCAAAGAAATGATTAATACCGTGGAAGGGTTAGGCAAGAAATAAGAAATAAAAATAATGATAATAATAAAAAGAAAAAAAATAGCTAGGGTGAAAAAGAATCAAACGCAATCGCCTCCCCGGCAACGGCGCCAAAAACTTGATCGCGCCCCGGATACACGTCCCGAGGCGACGGTTGTAGTTTTACCACAAGCGCACGGTATGGTGGCGAGCGGGTATCGAACACAGGGAGGACGAATGACCGTGCTTGCTCCTGATCAACCTGGCTATTTAGGGACAGAGATAATTGCCTTGGGCGATCCTGTCACAATCGTCAGACAAATTTGCGAAATATCAAATCAAATAAAGAACGTCTAGGGAAAGGGGAATCCCCACTACTCACCGTATTTCATAAATGTGGTTCGCCGGTATCGAAATCGCTAGAATGAGAATTTGGATGAACTAGTTGCAACTAAATGTGGAACCAAGCTCACGCTCTCGCGCTGTTGCCGGTCTATAGCTATCCTAGGTTTGGGTCCAATCTCTTGCAAACCCTAGCCTAGGGAAGCTAGCATTAGGATCAACATCATCGTCCAATTGCGCACCGAGCCCAATCTCTTGCAAACTCGGTCCACAATCTAGATTAGGATAGTTCCTACCCATCCAATCTCTTGCAAACGGGTATCGGCACGGAATTGCAACCGGAGGTCCTAGTATCGGTCCAATCTCTTGCAAACCGGTACTTCGAAAATCCGACTCCAACCCAATTCGGATTTCTAGGGCTTCCTATCAAATTGGGATCCAATCTCTTGCAAATCCCAATTGATATGAATACCTAGCTATCCGTAGTAATTCGATCCCAATCTAATCCCTAATAACAATCCTAGCTCAATTTCTACCAATTCAACACAAATAGGAAATAGGGCTTGTAGGGTTCATCCCCACGCCCCGAGACGTGGAGACTACTCACAAATCATAGCAATAGCACAAAAATAATCAATGAAATAGGCAATGGAATTCATCTCAACAATGATATAAACAATAAAAATAGAGTTTTGGGGAAGAGAAATGCAAACCAATGTAGATCTTCAATTAATCCAACAAAAAATCCAAGTTTTTCTCTTCTCCAATCACAATTAATAAAGCTAAAAAGTAGACTCAAAAAGCTGCAAAAAATCTGAGAGATGGCTCCCAAAACTAGGGTAAAAACAGAGCTTAAATAGCCCCAAAAATCGTCTAAAAATCCTGACCAAAACGCCCCTGCACAGCCTGTTTTCCGCAAATTTCGCTACAGGCAGCGCATCGCACTCGGCCGAGTGACAAAAGTCGCTCGGCCGAGTGAAAACCCTGTCATTTTCCAGTAAGTCGTGGGCTTCAGGGGTCTTCAGTTCGGGGGCGGCTCGGTCGAGTGAGTTGTCGTCACTCGGCCGATGGCTTCACTGCACTCGGGCGGACGCGGTTTACCACTCGGCCGAGTGGGTCTTCTGAAGCTCAGGTGGCTGAAAAACAGTAACTTCGATCTTTTTGAGGGCCTTCGTCTGGGCGCCACTCGGGCGGACGTGGTATCGTCACTCGGCCGATGTGGTCTCCGTCGCTCGGCCGAGTACACATGGAAATCGTGTCTGAACGGGTCGGCCGAGCAGTGTCTCGCTGGTCGGCCGAGTGGCTCCTCCACTCGGCCGAGTGGGACACAAAAAATGCCCAATCTGATTGTTTTGGCCTCCTCGTCGCTCCTGCGACATCCATTCTTCTTCCGCTCCTCTCCAACAGTAAAATATCCCTCGGGGAGGTCGTCGGTGGCCGTCTAGATTATGCGCATCTCGAGATCACTCCTAATCGCGCCAAATCTCCTGAAATGCGACAAAAACAACAAATCGTGAAAAGCATCGCAATATCGTCGATATATCGTGAAAAAAATGATTTGGGCGATCAAAATGGCATGCAAACATGCGGGAAAAGGGTGTAAAATAAGGAGTGATCAATGGATAAGAACTATCACAACCTAGGTCGCAGCTCAAGTTTGCACGAGAGTGGGCTCGAGATACGATTGAACAATGATGTCGTTCTTCACGCTAGCGGCTTAGGCTACGATTTGCACGAGAGTGGGCCCTATCCTAGGTTTGCTATAGACCGGTAATAACGCGAGAGCGTGAGCTTGGTTCTACATTAAGTTGCGACTAATTCACCTATATTCAAGCTTAGCAACAATGAAACTTATGAATCACAAGGATGAGAGACGGTCCGTAGTGGGGATTTCCTATCCCTAGACGCTTTATTATATTGATATTTCTTTTGATACTTGAACGATTGTGACTATTACACACAACTATTCTTGATTCTCTTGATAGCTAGGTGATTGGAAAAAGACACGGTCATTTGTCCTCCCTGAGTTCGATACCCGCTCGCCGCTACACCGTGCGCTTGCGGTAAGACTACAAGTCGTTTTTCGGGTGTACACTTGGACGCGATTAGGGACCAGGAGCGGTTCAGGAAGCGGTTCAGCTCGGGACAGGGAGCGGCTAGGGACACGGTTCGGTACACCTTGCCAGTGCAAGCAAGGTTCCGGGTATGTAGTTTAATTACTTTCTTTTAATATATTGCAGTAGCTTAGATCCTTCTTAGGGTGGTCAGATCACCTCAAGTTGGTAGAGATGCTGCTAGGGTCTTGAATCCTTAGGGTTTCGTTAAATAGTTTAATGAGTTTTTTTCCGCGGCTTTCATTTTGCCTCTATCGTTTGTCCGACGTAGGATGGACATAGAGATTTGTGCCCTGAGGGTCCTTAAAAACCCAACATGTATCACACTAAGTCTTACAGAGTACGATTCATGCTCTCTAACACACCGATGTGTTAAAAGACTTGACCTAAGAGAAAATCTTATTTTCATTTAGTTGCGCAAGAATTACATTGTTAAGTATTCGAATTTTCAATCCGATCGAATCAGTTCAAATACTTCTGTCATAATGTTCTCTATTTTATCAAATTTGTGTTTCATTAAGAACACTTGTCGTAATAAAATAAAATACTTTATCCTGGCTTATTTAGACTTCGGTCCGGGTGCATCCGTATGTAAGAGACTACGAGTTCACCAACTCATTCTCCCACTATCTTATAGATGGAATTTCGGCCATCATACCTTTGAGACAAGATTCAAAAGGGTATTTCGACTCATAATACGAGAGGTCAGACCACTCTTTTTGTGATTTATGAAGCTTAGTCTCTTTGATACGGCTTAGTCTATTTTGCCATATAAAATTTTCTACTAACTTGCGTATTCATGTATTAACTCTTAATACAACATTGTTATACATTATAATCAGATCAAAACATTTCTTCTAAAGTAATGTGACGACATTCGCCAAGTGTGATATAAGTTCCATATGGCCTAAAGACATCTTTTGTTCATTAGCCAATGTGTGAGACTATCTTCCGTTGCGTAACAATTATTCTGAAATTTTAGACATCAATCATGTCCTATTTTCAGTTCCTCCTATTATGCCTTGTCTTATGATAAACCAAATATTCTTTCTCAATGAATTTTCCTTAGTGCCTTCTCCTTTCTAAATCACATTTAGACATTTCATGTCCTAACACAAATATTAGCTGTGCAAGAATCACATGCATCCAAACACTTGAGCTTTAAAACCTTGAGGAGACTCAACAAGTTGCTTATCTCAAGATCTAATTTGGATACATTGTCTTGCACCGCTCTTACACTCATCTCTGACTCAAACAGTTTGATCGAAGTTTCAAGCCTTGTGGATTGAAACT
Source organism: Scilla litardierei (assembly GCA_030789695.1). Lineage (NCBI taxonomy): Eukaryota > Viridiplantae > Streptophyta > Magnoliopsida > Asparagales > Asparagaceae > Scilla > Scilla litardierei. Next base: position 397,375,356 of record CM061142.1, read on the forward strand.
ATTTTCCATACAATCTTGAGAAGACTCAACAATTTATATGGAGAAACACGCTTTGAGCATCAGTATGTTTAACCTGCCCATGTTCATATGGGCGAGTGTTAAGTCGCGTGCTTTTATTGTGTTAGACTTTAAAGCTTAATGAAATCATTGTCCTTAACTCAGTACTGGGAAGGACACTTTTAATAGTAGTGAGAACATAGTTTGGTGTATCAAATATTCCTTAACTAATCATTTTATCCAGTTGACTTATTCCTTTTAAGGATATAATGATTTTGGATTCCACTTTGGTAAAACATAGAATTACCCTAGTTTAGCATATGTTCATGATTTTTAAATATAGTTAAAATGGTTTTTATTCAACTATATCCTCCCACTATTTCTACGATCTTCTTTAGCCATATAAATGAACGAATATTGTTATTTAATGGGATAGGGGCCTAACCACCCTGAGCTTCTCAACCATGAGGAGACTCAACAAGTTGATCGACTCTGCAGTTGGTAGATAAACTCATTATCAATCACATCACATGTGACTCCATACTGGTTTTTACCCCTACTCACTTATGATCTTGAGGAGACTCAACAAACCATAATGAATAGTCTAGTCGAACCCTTGCTCTCATGTCTAATATTAACTTACACCGATACTCGAGGAGACCTGACGCAACGGTTTGGGTTAATACCAGACTACACCTCATGTATGATGGAGTCGATTAATAAAAGAGACCATGTCATAGCTTGAGGAGACTTAACAACCATGACAAGCATTTTTTAGTCCCTAATCCAAAAATAAGGTGGGCTACGGTAAACCTTAAAGAAGATTTTTAACGTAATTGACTAGATGTAATTGATGGTGTCACATAATCATAATTCGTATCCTTACGGTCCAATGGAACACAGCCAAGGATTTGGCTAGGCCATGATCACTATCCCCAGTCGAGCTAGGGTGATCCACAACACTAGTCAAAAAACACTAGACCGGATTATGGTCCATTGAAGGAAGCTAATTATTCATATGTGTGCCATCGACTAGAATTTGCTTCATTAAAACTAGTTAATCATATCAACTAGTTGAATCCTAAAATTCGAAATTATTAGGATTGGTTAATAACTTTTATTAATGTCCTTATCAACTATAAGGATTTTTAAGGTGCTATCCTAATCATGTATTAGACATTTAAAATTCAAGTTGCAACAATTTAAATCATAGCCTTTTGTTCAAAATTATTATTAGAACAATTAAAATAATAATTTGGAGTGGGCTACCCTAAACAAGAATTAATATGTTGGAATAATTTTTAAATCATAGCATGTCCATTAAAAATTATCTTATAATTTTTTGAAAGTTTGTAATGGCTATCCTAATAGTTTTTCTTAAATTATCACATAATCAATAAAACTAATATAACCATTATCAACTAAACAATTTAGCTAACGATGCAACTTAAAATTATCTCATAAATCTAAGTTATATCAATAATTATTATATCAGTCATATAATAATAAAGATCTAATTTAAAATTATCAAATAATTTTAAAGATCTAACTTATTAAAATTATCTCATGATTTTATAATTAGATCTAATTTTCAAAATCAATTTTCGAAAATAAAACATTGCTTTAGAATGACTATTTAAATAGTTTAAAATTCAACTTCCATCTCATGGAGAAACATGCTGTATCACATACATTTTATAACTGCAAAACATAGATCGTGTAGACATGGCTCTGATTCCACTGTAGCTATCGCTCTGATATCATTGTAACACTGTTAAGTCCCATCATCCATGGCACCATAGACCCGTCACATGATCCCTCACAAACTTGTTTTACGGCATGCCTCTCGACAACCCCTAACCCATCATAAGATCCACATCTCATCGGGACTTGGTGCGGTAAGAGCGATCACTTCAGGTCAGCACATAACCCGAGAACCCGTGCTCAAGTTCAACAAGCTCTGATACCACTGTATGGTTTTCTAGGCCCTTAGGGTAATAAAATCGACATTCGGCCTAAGTCGGTTGAACGAAGATATCAAATAAAGTAGCGGAAAATCATCTTAAAACTATTTTAAGAACAGCCCTAAAGATATTAACCATAGTCAAGATCTCTACTATTTCGGGGTTGGGTCCGACCAACCCCTAAGGATAGATCTATCTAACATTTGCAATTATAAATACTTGTTTAATTTAAACTACATACCTTTCACTTCGTTTTCGCAGAATACGAAGCGTCGTTTTCAGCAACATTTCATTGGCCAATCGCCGCTTCTCCCAAGCCGAGCTGCGTCCCGAGCCACACCTCGTCCTGAGCCAAACCACTTCCCAAACCGCACTGCATCCTGAAACGAGCAACACCCTTATCGTCGAGGCTACCACACGTTGAAGAAGATTTTACCTTGAGTGGATCCTTCGTCAAGACTTCGGATCCGATCTGAGCTCCTTTGTAGCTTTGCTAGAGTCCAAACAGGAGAAAGGAAGAATTTAGGGAGAAAGAGAATATTTTCTTTAAGCTCAGATCCGGGCTTGCTCATGTTTAATGGAGCTACTCAGATCTGGAGCTTGGGATGAGTTTCAAGGAGGGGAGTAGGCCCCTATTTATATAGGTGGCTGACCCCTCCCCTTCACTCCATATCCGATGTGGGACTAAAAGTTTTAGAGAAAAAATTAATTAAAGTTTGCCTTTCACAAAGGCCAAACTTTAGTGAATTTTTCCTCCCTCACTATTGAGTTTTGTAAGCGATACAACCTTTCAAATTGAAGAGGGTTGAATGGTGAACGCGTAGGAAGAAACGACACTACATTCCGAGTTCGTTTGACTCTTTAAACGATGCTCCAAAAAATAGCCCAAACGTAGTTTTTCGCAAAAAACTGCAGCCACCATGAGATGTCATAAAACCAGCAATGCCCCAGATGGGCTACGCTGGCTGTTTTGGCTATTTTTTGGGCGTTTGGAGTCCTTTTTCGATGCGTTAAGACCAAGATGATCCTATCATCCAGATAACCTTCTCATGCGTTTATTATATTAAATATGCATGTAAAAAACTTACGACACATTTAATTCCATTTACATCATATGCAAAATTCCTACATCTAATATTAAAAACCCGTTTGCATCAAATACAAATGAACTGAGGGCATACATCCCTCAACAGAACTTAGAATAGCTACTGAAGAGTTATTTTCTAAGTATCAAAAACTCATGCTTAAGTATACTAATTCTAAGAAACTAAGTGCATGTTAGTCATCCATGCCACCCATCACCAACAATGACACTATTGTTGAAACATTCACCCATGAGAAAGCTAATTTGGGTCTTCCAATCAAAAGACTATATTGCACCTACTGTCCCCTAAGATCGTCTGTTAGTACTCAATATATTATAACCATACAGAAGCATCTCTGGCGAGTCGTTCTGTGAACTTGTTCTCTAACAAGCACATGTGCAGCATCTACTGATGTCTCCACACCGAGTAGTTATAAGTCTAGCACTACCCCCCTATGGTATAGATTAATGCACACTGATCTAACCGAAATATCGATGTCCTATCCCGATATTCCTTCGACCATGAACGTTTCTAAGCCTATGATCGAAAGACACATTAATCTCATTATCATGATCATATCATGATCCCAATGTTCCTCTAATATGTCTTGGGACTTGATCCATGCATTATATAATCACAAAAATAACCACTAAAGTGACATAGAGGATATCATAGATAAAGATTACCAAATAGCTTACTATTATTTCAAACGAGATGTCTAATACAATTACAATAATTGCCTTAAAGGCATACATTCCCCAATAATAGACACTAGAGATGGTGATTAGTGTATACAAATTCATCTAGAAATTCTACTAAGTTTACAAATGGAGTTACCCAAATCAAACTTAATCAATAATAAACAAGCAAGAGATAAACGATCACAACACAAATAATATAGACCAAAGCCCTGGTTCAAATACCCATGTCCTATTCTAGCCACCCGAGTCACACTCGACTAAATTCATTATTATCACAAATAGTTACAACACCTCTTCCCAAGAGGAATTTACAACTTATAAACTTATCACCTGTTCAGAAGAGGATTTTCACTTACACTTTGAGAGAGGATACATTTTTACCTATAGAATTGCTTTGCAGCCTTGTGTAGATGTGTACTGACGATATCGATTAATATCCAATAGATGAGATTTTTAGACTTTGGGAGATCTGGAGTTTAGGCCAAGAAAGATTAAAAGCTTTTGAAGAAGGCCAAGAGGAGATTGAAATCTTTTCAGCTCAAGAACAATTTTCCTTTTAAGAAGATTGATCAAAACTTTATGCTAAATTCAAAAACCAACCGCATATATATAAGGGTGAATTTTGCACAAAGCACATTCTCCAAACTGTCCCTACAACGGGAAAATTGGACACAATCCTGTAAATTGTATGGATCGCCTTACCCTTGCAATACTAACAACACACACTAGAGAGAGGGGGAGGGTGAATAGTGTAATGGCAATAAATTGTCCAATTAAAATTAAACTTGCAAATGCGGAATAATAAATGCAAGAGGAAATAATTGACACAATCAATCCAAACGCAAACACAAGATTTTACCCTGGTTCCTCAAAAGTTGGGTACGTCCAGCCACACCAATATTCACTATAATCCCACAAAGAGAAGTGAATACAAATCTCACAAGGAGATACCTCACAAAGAGGATTTTGCCCTACACAAGGACCCAACCAACCCTACACGAGGGTCAAGACTCCCACCAAGAGAATCACTAACTCCCACTGAGAGAATTAGGGTTAGCCATATACTAGGACACTAAACTCCCACAAAGAGAGTTACTCCCACAAAGAGAATATCCTAATCCCACAAAGAGATAAACTCCTACAAAGAGAGAAAGATTAATTTCCACAAAGAGAATTAGTGAATACAAGACTCACCAAGTAAAATAAATACTCTTACCTATGCCTTGAGATGCTTACTCATAGATGAATGCAAGGCATGGAAGAGGATCTCCAAGTGTTGAGATATGCTTGAAAGCACTTGGATGAATTCCCTTGAGCTGGACTTCAATGCATGAAGAGGAATGAGAGCTCCAAAGAGGGAATTGAGAAAGTTTATGAGTGGCTTAAAGATCTCTTGTGATTTTCAATAGAATCAAGAAGTTCTAGAGATATCAGCACACCCATATATATAGGAACCCTATATCTACCCTCAAAACCAAAGAAAACAGCCATCAGCACAAAGCTGCAACGGCTAGAAACTGGGCGAAAACGACATCAACAGTCGACTAATGATCATAAGACAGTCGACTGATCAACGGCTAGAAAATATCCAACGGCTATAATCTGAGCCAGGACAGTCGACTGAAGAAGACAATACAGTCGACTGAAAACAGGACAGGGGCCTGTAAAATCTTCAGCAGGCGACTGCTGCAGGGGATGGAATAAAACAGAGAGCTGCACTCTTTCTCCAAATACGCATACAGGCGACTGATGTCAATAATACAGTCGACTGTCAAATAGTCAGGCGACTGTAATTCCTTCATCAGTCATCTGCTGTATAAGATGGAGAAAAGACAGAGAGATGCAGAGATTGCACTTACGCTACTCAGACGACTGTTGGCCAATTCCCAGGCGACTGTAAATCTACAGGCGACTGTAAACTGAGCAGCAGTCGACTATGCGTAAAGCTCAAGTTTGCGTCAATTGAAATATTGACTTGAGCAGTGCATATCAATCGACTGTAGAAGGATCGACAGGCGACTGGAAATCACCCAGTCGACTGTAAATCCCTCATCAGGGGACTGATGGAAAGCCAGAGACTCCAAATGAGTCTTTGGTCAGGATGAACCTATTAGGTTGGATTCTATGATAATCCTAAGGCTCACTAAGATGGTTAAATGCATATGCAAGTATGAGTAGACCATCTAACAAGGCATTACAAATATCCTAGACTCAAAAGAGAGAGAAAGCAATAAAGGAAATATTACATGGATTACATTGCTTTTCCTTAGAGTCTAAGTCTTCCATCATGATGCCTTGATGCTCTCCATCATCTCCAAGCTTTGGCACCCCTTGAGTCCAAGCTTTGGCCCTTCTCCACTTGATGTCCATCCTTGCACCAAGTGTTTAGTCTCCAAGAAAGATATTCTAGGAATGAAACTGTGAGACAAAAACATGAGAGTCATTAGCAACAACATAATGTTGTGATCATCATTAAAATAAGATTGGTATGAAACACCAATACTCAACATAAATCACGGAGCTTGTCAAATCCTACCATTAGGGCCATATAGTAGTCGACTCTTATAGGCGAGGGAGTTAACTCCGACTACAGTAGTCGACTCCAAAAATGAGACCAAGAGCACATATTCTTGGCAGTCGACTCTTCACTTCTATGAGTCAGCTCCTATATAGATACGTAGAAATGTACCTTTAAAGAGTACTTAACTACAAATTTTAAAATATTTTTAAAGTGTTCATATGTCTGTATGAGCTTCTAACAGGGCTTTAACATGCTAAGACAAACAAAAGAAAGATACATCAAATAAATTTTACATTGAAGACCATTTGATGCATTCTGGACTCCTTAAGATCTTTTTCTAGCTCCAATTGATCTGTGACCTTGTTGAGTGATATGTGTATATTTTATTTTTAATGTTTCACGTAGTTTTACCTTGCATTTCATGCAACTCCATCACTTCTTCCACATCGTTTTTTTTTCACTTTTTTGTTTCTTTTTACTCTTGGGTTTCCTTGGTGTATTTCAGATGAAAACATTTTGATTTGGAACTCTGGAGCGAGGATGGAAGCTTGGAAAGAGATTGAGGAAGCGAAGGAGTTAAAATCATCAAAGGAGTGAAGAGGAGACAACAACTATACACGGTCGTGTGACGTATCACACACGACTGTGTTGATCAAGCCCCCAAATGAAGAAGAAAATGAAGACATACAAGGTCATGTGACATATCACACATGATTGTGTGAAGTGATACGAGCTGAAGCCCTCACACGGCCATTTACACGGCCGTGTGAGCCGTTTTGAAGAGAAGCTACTGAAGACCCGACACAGTCATGGTGATCTTGTACATGACCATGCCGAGGAGCTTAAAAAGGATGCAAAATCAGCTTTTGATCGCTATATTTACATGGTCATGTAGGGTTTCTACACACTGTGTTGAGCCCAACTTTCTGAAGAGATTAACGCACCGATTTGAGTTGCTTTAGTTGATTTTTGGTTTTGTTTTAGGTTAGCATAAATATGTTTTGGTTTATTTTGTAAATGATCTCTCTTAGAATTTTTCTGAGTTTTATTCAGAGTTTTTTTCCCAGAGTTTCTAGGTTTCCTTCTTGCTTATAGCCGACTTGTTTCCTTGTGCAAGGATTGATCTTTTTGTATTGGTTTGAACCAAAGTTGGGATTTTTATGGTATTTCTTCTTATGGATTCCATAGATAAGTATTCATATCTCTATCTTGCAGTTCTTATGTGCTTTTATATGAATTCTATGATGTCTATTGTTATGGATTGTGAGTAGTTCCATATCTAGGGCTTCGGGTAGAATCCTACTGTGATTTGGTTTATGGATTAATTTATTTTGCTTGGTTATTGAATATAGTTACATTAGGGTTTTACCTAGGATGATTAATTATCAATATAAATTGATCTCATCCCTAGTGATTAATTAGATTAGTCACTAATGATAGTTAGGGCTAAATCTAGGGTTTTCAATCTATATATTAATTCATGCTATTTATGTCACCAACGACAGTTGGGCATAAATTAGAGCTCTCCATGCATTGACCTAACTTCTATCGTATATCAATGACCAACGACGGTAAGCTTTGGCATAGGATAGATAATCTGATCATAGCATCACGACAGTGTGTGAGTAGGTATAAACATTAGGTTAGGTGCAACAATCTCACCCTAAGACATTATTTCAATAACTAGACAAGCTAGATCAATCCTAATTTGAGTCACAGTAGTGCGGATACTCTGTCCTAGAGCTTTCTTCCGTTAATATTCTTTTCAGTGACATTCTATCATCACATACTTTGAGATATATATCACATAGCTAAATAAAACCCAAAAATAAATCAGTAATCATACTTGCCTCCAAGTGGATCGACCCGTAAGTGCTGCAACTTCAACGTGCGCTTGCGGTCTAATTAAACGTACATCATTATTGAGCTCTTAACTAATAATTGAATGCTTTTTCTTGATTTGCATGAAGATTTTTATACCTACACTCATGTATCTTAGATGATATGTTTGCTTGTGAGACTCAATATCTCAACATTCTTTCTTTTTTTTGATGATAACAAACAAGCATGCATAATAATGAAAGAATGCTTACTCATTCTGCAACACATCATGCTAGTATTTCTCTAGATACCAAGTGTTAAGTTTTGCAATACATAATTATGCATGTGCATCTAATATCTCTCTCTCTTCTCTTGTGTTATCATTATAAAAGTGATCTCTCATATTTTGAAAAACAAGGAAATTTCTTAGAAAACATTCTGCTCACATGCAAAACTCACTCCCTAAATATATGCAAGATAATTTAAAGTGACTCAATGTAACGCCCCGCTCCCCAAAATACGACGGGAGGGAGAGTGTTACTGGGGTCCGCTTGAACCGGAGCGGTGAAGCTCGGGTTCATTAAGCGTCTATGGTAAAACGCAAGGGCAGGTCCTTCGCACGCTTTTAAGAACAACCAGAATTATTCATACATTACAAGCCACATCCAGAATAATAAGCGTCCGTACATGAAATAAAAACAACAAGCCTCAGCTGGGCCGAAATACAACGATAATAACGTACTCTCAACAATAACAGAAAGCAAACTATGGCAAGCAGCAACGGAATAGCCCACTAGTTCTCCGCAAGGAGAGTCTCGGCGTCTACAGCGAACTCCTGACTTTCCAAGTCAGGTGTCTCGTAAGGAACCTCCTGGTACTCAGGCTCAGGATCTGGCATACATCCAAAAACATGAATGTATGTCAGCAAGGGCCTGCAAAAAGATGTTAGAACCCAAGGCAAGATATACAAATTTATACTGAATTTTAAGAGGCAATTATAAATTAAACGAGATAACAATAAAAGTTTAAACATGCTGATTTTAAAGTAAATACATCCTATCATGCAGTTCTAAACAATCTGATGAGTAAAGTAAAGCATGTCAATTTCACTGAGGTAACAATTTCAATTTGCAAGTTCCATGTTAGTGTCACACGTCTATAATAGGGTTCTCGCCTTTAGGACGTGATGAGTGGGTCGTTCTTCTCACGGGGCTTACCGTGATTGGCGCTAACCCACCGCATACGGGTGGTGCCCTTGAAGAGAGTACCCAGTCATACGCCTAGTAGCCGCTCAACCCTAACCCCACCCCAAGATTTGTGCTGGAACACGAGCCAGCCTAGTCAACTCACATGACATCACGAAAGTCACGAATTCGCCTTCGAGGCGCACGATTTCACGATGTCACTCTCTTGTTAGTCTTTTTAAGGCATGCAGCAATTAAATAACATGATCATTTATCTTTACACAACAATTTACATGGTTACAAGAGTGTCGAGCAATATTTACAACAATTTAACAAAAAATACTGAGTATGTGAATTTAACGAATACGACATGAAAATTGATTTTCTTCGCTAATGTTCTAAAATAAGATATATCAAATTATATGTCGTTGGATCACATTTTTAGCCACGGATGTCGTGGAAGTGATTTCACGCGTCATTTCACGTGCAGGTTCTGAGTTATGTAACTTTACATACAAGAAGCTAAAAGAGCATTTTACCTTCGCAAATTCACTATAAATTGCATACTTGCCTGTTTTCAGTGATTTTGGTGCCGTTGGGTTTGTCTTGACGGGCACTTCGTTACGGTGATAGTGGTTCTCTATGTTAGATAAACACATCACCGAATTAGATATTTCGTGAACCAAACATGTTATTAAATTAATCTCTAAAGTGGGTTTGGTTAATTTATCTGATTCTCCGGCTAGTGTAACGTTGTATAGGGTCATACTAACCTGGCACGCCTTATTTTATACTAGTTTAATCAACCTAACATTATATAAAAAATTTACTAACATGGTGAAATCAAATAATACAAACAAATTAACATTTGAATATCAACACTAACAGCCTATTGATTAATTCCACTAAGCTAGTTACAAGGGTATCATGTTAATTTGAATAGGTTATTAGCATGTTAATATTACATTAAAGGGGTACACCCACTACACCTACTATCATATACTAATTGGACTAAGGGTAAAAAGTAACATGGTATAACTTACCCCTAATATTTAATTCATATCCCTTCACTTTAACTTTCTCTTTATAGCTAACACTCCCTCTCTCTTACTGTCACTCTCTTTCTCTCTTCTTTCATTCTGTCTTCTTTATTTCTTTTTTTTGTTTCAATCTTGTAGGCTGCAAGGAGCTCACGCAAAGGGCAAGGGGAGGGCTTCACCTCGCAGTGACGGGAGGAGAAGGGGCGGACGGCGGCCTTGCTGGGCGTCGGCGTCGGCTTCAGGCGACGGGTTGAGGTGGAGGCCGGCCTAGGGTGAGGGAGGAGGAGGAAGAGTGGAGAAGATGGAGGGAAGAGGAGGAAGGAAGAAGATGAAGTATGGTTTGTTTGTTATTTTGAATCTGAAATTTATTTTCAGATTTGAGTTTTTCCTCCCCTCTTGATTCTGATTTGAGTTTTGGGTTGATTTGGTGGTGGATTGTTGGGGATTTGCAGTAGATGGGGTTTGATTTGATTTGGGAAGAATGATGAATCTAAAATGGGTTTGCTTGAGGGTTGTTTGCATTTGATTTCTTGTTGATTCTGGAAATGGGTATTGGGATTGGGTTTGATGGATTTTGCAGGGGAAGAGGAAACGTTTGCTGGTTGGTTTGGCAGGAGACTGATTTGGGTTGTGATGGGTTGCAGGGAAGTTTACTGGTTGGGTTGTTTGCAGGAGAAGGGGAAGACGATGGTGGTGCCCTGTCGTCGTTGTTGTTAAAACAATGGAGGTGGGAAACAACTTGATGGAAGGGAGCTGGCAGTGGGGGAAGGGGATTGAGGTGTTGTTTGGATCTCAACTAAACAATCGGTGGGATTCAACCTGGTAGATTAGATTTTAATTAGCAATTTAATTAGGAGTAAATAATTAGGGTAAATATTTTCAGCCAATAGTAAAAAGTTAATCAGTAATTAACTTTTAATTAAGGCAATTAAGTAAAATGTAATTATTAAAATAAATAAGGTAATTAGCAAAGTTAAAAGTGATTAGAAATTTGTAATTAGGCTAAGGTAATTAAATTAAGGTAATTAGTTAAAATTGATAGTCGGTTAATGATGATACGGTAAAACAAAGGACAGATACGCGCTCGTGTTGACGCACAAACATAGAAATCGCGTACGAAAACATTCGGATGGTCAAAACGAAAATACGGGCACACACACAATGATACGTCTAGCAGATACCAGCCGTTACATCCTACCCACCTTAAGAAAAATTCTGTCCTCGGAATTCTTATCAACTAAGGAGCAGGAAACAAATATGGATAACGCTCTCGTATCTCATCTTCCCGCTCCCAGGTAGACTCTCCTGGCGAGTCGCGACGCCACATCACTCTGACTAGATCAACAGTCCTGTTCCTGAAGATTTTCTGACGTCGATCTAGGATCTCCACTGGTTGCTGTTCATATGTCAGATCCGATCGAACCGTAATCTCAAAGTAGCCCACAACATGAGAAGGGTCGCTGATATAACGACGGAGCTGGGACACATGGAAGACGTCATGAACTCCCTCTAATGAAGGTGGCAGTGCTAAGCGATATGCTACTTCTCCAACTCGCTTTAGCACATCGAAAGGTCCAATAAATCTCGGACTAAGCTTGCCTCTCTTCCCAAATCGAATCACTCCTCGATTCGGGGAGATCTTCAGGAACACATGATCTCCCGGCTGAAACTCCAAAGGACGTCGTTTAGCATCTGCCTAATGCTTATAACTGTCCTGGGTGATCCGAAGCTTGTCTCTGATATCTCGCACAACATCAACCGCTTCGACTATCATCTCTGGCCCCAAAAGCTCTCTATCACCAATGTCATCCGAACTCAGTGGCGATCGACATTTCCTCCCGTAGAGAGCAGTAAATGGCGCCATGCCAATGCTCACCTGATAGCTATTGTTGTAGGAGAACTCCACCAGATGCAGATGATTCTCCCATGAGCCTTTGAGATCTAGCATGCAGGCTCTTAGCATATCCTCCAAGATCTGAATGGTACGCTCTGACTGTCCATCCGTCTGCGGGTGATACACAGTACTAAATTTCAGACTGGTACCCAAATTGGTCTGCAGACTCTTCCAGAACTGAGATGTGAATCTCGTATCACGATCTGATACAATGCTCACAGGGACTCCATGCAAGCGCACGATCTCCTACATATACTTCCTTGCTAATACCTCCGTGGATTGCCCAACTCGGAAAGGTATAAAGTGTGCAGACTTGGTCAATCGATCAACGATAACCCAAATCGCGTCGTTCTGCATGGTGCTCCGAGGTAAGCCAGTCACGAAGTCCATCGTGATGTGCTGCCACTTCCACTCCGGAATCGGCAGAGGTTGTAACAGTCCAGCAGTGCGATGATGTTCAGCCTTCACTTGCTGACATACAAGACACTTGGCAATGCTCTGTGCCATACTTCTCTTCATCCCATGCCACCAGAAATTCTGACGAAGATCCTTGTACATCTTCGTACCTCCAGGATGAATAGAATAAGGTGAACTGTGAGCCTCATTCATCAACTCCTCTCTGATATCTCCGGCAGGCACGCAGATCCTACTACCATATCTCAAAGATCCATCCTCGTGAATTAGAAAATCTGTCCGAAGTCCTGCTTCAACCTGTTCTCTGATCTTCTTCAACTTAGCATCTTCATCTTGAGCAGTCTTGATCCGATCCATAATCATCGATTGAATCTGCATATTCATCAACGACGATGTGACTCTTGGTAGGACAGCTTCAACATCCATCTCTCGCAGATCCTGTTGCAATCTCCACTGAGCTGTGAGAATCATCACTTCGGGTAGTCGACTCAAAGCATCCGGTACGACATTCACCTTCCCTGGATGATACTGAAGGTCGATGTCGTAGTCTGCCATCAATTCCAACCATCTGCACTGTCTCATATTCAGCTCCTTCTGAGTGAATATATATTTCAAACTTTTGTGATCAGTGAAAATTTTCACTTTCTAACTCAGTAAGAAATGCCTCCAAATCGTCAAAGCAAAGACGACGGCAGACAACTCCAAGTTGTGAGTCGGATAATTCTTCTCGTGGATCTTCAACTGCCGAGAAGCATAAGCGACTACATAACCGTGCTGATGCAGAACACATCCAAGTACCTTGCCTGATGCATCGCAAAAAATCTCGAAGCCTCCACTTCTGTCTGGAATAACTAAGACTGGTGCAGAAGTCAGTCTCTCCGTCAAAGTAGAAAGAGCTTGTTCACAAAAGTCTGACCAACTGAACTTAACATCCTTCCTCGTCAATCTCTTCATAGGCTCAGCTATCCTTGAGAAATCCTTGATGAATCTGCGATAATACCCCTCCAATCCAAGGAAACTTCTAATATCAGATGCTGATCAAGGTGTGCGCCATTCACTGACTTCCTTGACCTTCTCTGGATCCACTGATATGCCAGCTCCTGATACTACATCCCCAAGAAATGCAATTCTGTCCAGCCAAAATTCGTATTTGCTGTACTTGGCATATAGTCTATGATGACGGAGCGTCTCCAACACAATCTTCAAGTGCTCTGCATGTTCCTCCTCGCTTCTCGAGTACACCAGGATATCATCTATAAAGATCACCACGAACTTTTCGAGGAAGTCGTAAAAGATAAGGTTCATGAGATTCATGAACACAGCAAGAGCATTGGTCACACCGAACGGCATGACAACAAACTCATAGTGCCCGTACTTAGTCCGAAAAGCTGTCTTGGGCACATCTTCCTTCTTGACTCTGACTTGATGGTATCCGCTCCGGAGGTCCAACTTCGAAAATACTCTCGATCCACCAAGCTGATCGAAAATATCATCAATACGGGGCAGCGGGTACTTGTTCTTCACTGTGACATTATTCAGCTCCCGATAATCCACACACATCCTTCTCGATCCATCCTTCTTCTTCACCAGCAAGACGGTTGCACCCCAGGGAGATACGCTGGGATGAATGAAACCCTTCTGCATTAGCTCATCTAACTGCTTCCTTAGCTCTTCTAACTCTGCAGGGGCCATACGGTAAGGTGCCTTCAAAATTGGTTCAGCTCCGGGCATAAGATCAAAGCTAAACTCCAATGCTCGGTCAGGTGGCAATCCAGAAATGTCTCCAGGGAAGACGCCTTCAAAATCTCTCACTACTGCCGGCTTCTCTGGCTCAGCTATCATGGATGCAATAGTAAGTCTGTACGGCTGGGCTCGGAACTTGACAGGTCCAAGCGAACGTCCTCCACTGACAAACTCGAACACTGTGTGGTCAGGAATCTCGAATACCACTTTCTTCCGGCGACAGTTGATCGTGACATAAAAAGCTCCTAACCAGTCAATGCCGAGAATAGCATCAAAGTTGGGTAGACCGTGGACAATGAAGTCAACATACAATTCGTGTCCACTAACCACCAATGGGCATGGTTTACATCCCAGTGCAACCTTCACTACACCATTCCCAGTTGTAATACTCCAACACTCGGGAAGTGTATAGGTGGGTATCGAGTGTTCGACTACGAACTTCCGAGATAGGATGCACATGGAAGCTCCAGAATCGAACAGGGTCAAGGCCGGGTGAGATGAAACTAAGATGACACCTAAGGGTAACATGCAACTAGATTAAACATGGATATAACTAATCAAACATAATGCATAAATAAGGAAGGCTAGTCTAGGTGTTACCTGCAATCACGTCGTCCTCAGCTTCAGCCTCAACGGCTGTCATAGTGAAAGCTCGGTGCTTCGGCGGATTGGCCTGCTGAAAGGCTCGATCCTGTGGAACCAGATGTGGTCCACGCTGTCCAGGTGCCGGTGCGGTCCTCTGAGCGGGTCCAGGTGCTTCAGGAGGCACGGGTCGAGAACCGCAGGCGTAATCTTTTACAGCATGAGCAGGCAATCCACATATCAAACACTGATTCAGCATCCTCCTTCAGTCTTTCTTCACATGACCAAGCTTGTCGCAGAAATGGCAAACCAGCTCTGCTCGGTTAGGGGCAGGTGTATCTGGCCTTTTGAACTGTGTGGTCTGAACAGGACGAAAACCGGGCCTAGGTGCACTCCTCTATAGCTCCATCGGGCGCTTGCCTGCCTGTCGTGCCCTCTTCTGATAAGCTACATGCTCGTGCTTCTTCGCAGCTACCAGGACTTGCTCATGAGTGGTAAAGGTGTACCCTGATAATACACCATGTATGTCCAGATCTAAGCCCTGTAGAAAGCTGTGTGCACAGTCCTCCTCGTCTGCTACCAGAGTAGGGGCGAATCGACTCAGCATGGTAAATTCAGCCTCATACTCGTCGACTGTCCTGGTGCCCTGCTCCAGGTTAATGAAGCGTTGCTGCATTTCCCTCTTTGCAGCCTTCGAAAAGTACTGGGTGTCAAACCTCTGATGGAAAGTAGCCCATGGAATCGGCTTGATCAGCCTAGCCTCTTCAGCATCCCACCAGTGACAGGCATTATCTGTCAGCTGTTTCTTGGCGAGTTCCACCCACTCGTTCGGATTGACTCGGGCAAGACCCAAGTTATCTGCAGTGTTGCGAAGCCATTCCTCGGCCGCTAGTGGGCCCTTCTGTCCAGAGAAGCTCGTCGGATGCATCTCTCGAAATTGCTTGGCTCCAGGCTTATAGCGAGGTGGTGGAGTAGCTGGTGCAGCCTGACGTCCCTCTTGGACCAAATGGTGCTGAACCTCCAGCATTTCCCTCATAACACCAAGCATCTGGCGGATGTTGTCCTCTCCGCCTCCAGCAGCTCTGGGTCCATTTCGGGCGTTTCGTCTCCCAGCCATTCTGAGATAAGAAAAGCCCGAGTTAATCTCGCGTATGTGATCTTTCTAGATGTTTGACCGATGAAAATATTCTCATTGTTCTGAATTTTGCAAATGCAAAGAGACGGACCTGCGTGGGCCACCACCAAAACCTGTAACGCTCCGCTGCCCAAAATACGACGGGAGCGAGAGCATTACTGGGGTCCGCTTGAACCGGAGCGGTGAAGCTCGGGTTCATTAAGCGTCTGTGGTAAAATGCAAGGGTAGGTCCTTCGCACGCTTTTCAGAACAACCAGAATTTTTCATACATTACAAGCCACATCCAGAATAATAAGCGTCCGTACATGAAATAAAAAAAACAAGCCTCAGCTGGGCAGAAATACAACGATAATAACGTACTCTCAACAATAACAGAAAGCAAACTACGGCAAGCAGCAACGGAATAGCCCACTAGTTCTCCGCAGGGAGAGTTTCGGCGTCTACAGCGAACTCCTGACTTTCCAAGTCAGGTGTCTCGTAAGGAACCTCCTGGTACTCAGGCTCAGGATCTGACATACATCCAAAAATATGAATGTATGTCAGCAAGGGTCTGCAAAAAGATGTTAGAACCCAAGGCAAGATATACAAATTTATACTGAATTTTAAGAGGCAATTATAAATTAAACGAGATAACAATAAAAGTTTAAACATGCTGATTTTAAAGTAAATACATCCTATCATGCAGTTCTAAACAATCTGATGAGTAAAGTAAAGCATGTCAATTTCACTGAGGTAACAATTTCAATTTGCAAGTTCCATGTTAGTGTCACACGTCTATAACAGGGTTCTCGCCTTTAGGACGTGATGAGTGGGTCGTTCTTCTCACGGGGGCTTACCGTGATTGGCGCTAACCCACCGCACACGGGTGGTGCCCTTGAAGAGAGTACCCCGTCATACGCCTAGTATCCGCTCAACCCTAACCCCACCCCATGATTTGTGCTGGAACACGAGCCAGCCTAGTCAACTCACATGACATCACGAAAGTCACGATTTCGCCTTCGAGGCGCACGATTTCACGATGTCACTCTCTTGTTAGACTTTTTAAGGCATGTAGCAATTAAATAACATGATCATTTATCTTTACACAACAATTTACATGGTTACAAGAGTTTCGAGCAATATTTACAACAATTTAACAAAAAATACTGAGTATGTGAATTTAACGAATACGACATGAAAATTGATTTTCTTCGCTAATGTTTTAAAATAAGATATATCAAATTATATGTCGTTGGATCACATTTTTAGCCACGGATGTCGTGGAAGTCATTTCACGCGTCATTTCACGTGCAGTTTCTGAGTTATGTGACTTTACATACAGAAGCTAAAAGAGCATTTTACCTTCACAAATTCACTACAAATTGCATACTTGCCTATTTTCGGTGATTTTGGTGCCGTTGGGTTCGTCTTGACAGGTACTTCATTACGGTGATAGTGGTTTTCTGTTTTAGATAAACACATCACCGAATTAGATATTTCGTGAACCAAACACGTTATTAAATTAATCTCTAAAGTGGGTTTGGTTAATTTATCGGATTCTCCGGCTAGTGTAACGTTGTATAAGGTCATACTAACATGGCATGCCTTATTTTATACTAGTTTAATCAACCTAACATTATATAAAAAATTTACTAACATGGTGAAATCAAATAATACAAACAAATTAACATTTGAATCTCAACACTAACAGCCTATTGATTAATTCCACTAAGCTAGATCCAAGGGTATCATGTTAATTTGAATAGGTTATTAGCATGTTAATATTACATTAAAGGGGTACACCCACTACACCTAATATCACATACTAATTTGACTAAGGGTAAAAAGTGACATGGTATAACTTACCCCTAATATTTAATTCATATCCCTTCACTTTAACTTTCTCTTTATAACTAACACTCCCTCTCTCTTACTGTCACTCTCTTTCTCTCTTCTTTCATTCTGTCTTCTTTATTTCTTTTTTGTTTCAATCTTGCAGGCCGCAAGGAGCTCATGCAGAGGGCAAGGGGAGGGCTTCACCTCGCAGCGACGGGATGAGAAGGGGCGGATGGCAGCCTTGCTGGGCGGCGACGGCGGCTTCAGGCGACGGCGGCCGACAGCTTCAGGCGACGGGTTAAGGTGGAGGCCGGCCTAGGGTAAGGGAGGAGGAGGAATGGAGAAGATGGAGGGTAGAGGAGGAAGGAAGAAGATGAAGTAGGGTTTGTTTGTTATTTTGAATCTGAAATTTATTTTCAGATTTGAGTTTTTCCTCCCCTCTTGATTCTGATTTGAGTTTTGGGTTGATTTGGTGGTGGATTGTTGGGGATTTGCAGTAGATGGGGTTTGATTTGATTTGGAAAGAATGATGAATCTGAAATGGGTTTGCTTGATGGTTGTTTGCATTTGATTTCTTGTTGATTCAGGAAATGGGTATTGGGATTGGGTTTGATGGATTTTGCAGGGGAAGAGGAAACGTTTGCTGGTTGGTTTGGCAGGAGACTGATTTGGGTTGTGATGGGTTGCAGGGAAGTTTACTGGTTGGGTTGTTTGCAGGAGAAGGGGAAGACGATGGTGGTGCCCTGTCGTCGTTGTTGTTAAAACAATGGAGGTGGGAAACAACTTGATGGAAGGGAGCTGGCAGTGGGGGAAGGGGATTGAGGTGCTGTTTGGATCTCAACTAAACAATCGGTGGGATTCAACCTGGTAGATTAGATTTTAATTAGCAATTTAATTAGGAGTAAATAATTAGGGTAAATATTTTCATCCAATAGTAAAAAGTTAATCAGTAATTAACTTTTAATTAAGGCAATTAAGTAAAATGTAATTATTAAAATAAATAAGGTAATTAGCGAAGTTAAAAGTGATTAGAAATTTTTTATTAGGCTAAGGTGATTAAATTAAGGTAATTAGTTAAAATTGATAGTAGGTTAATGATGATACGGTAAAACGAAGGATGGATACGCGCTCGCGTTGACGCACAAACATAGAACTCACGTATGAAAACATCCGGATGGTCAAAACGAAAATACGGGCACACACACAATGATACATCTAGCAGATACCGGCCGTTACACTCAATTTCGAACAAAAAGAGTGCATGATAACAAGTGTTTGAATATCACGTGTCATAAATACTAGGTAGATACATCGTATTAAAAATTTTACCATGTGTTGAGGCTTATTGCCATAGCTCCCCCTACAAATTTATTCATAATATTCTTTTGATCCTCCCCATGAATTTGTGCATATGCTTAGAGGCTTGCTTCTAACCACATCAAATACATAAAAATACCTAAAAAAAATAAAATTTTCTAGGTGTTCTTTGCTTTTGAGTCTATGGGATTAGTCATAGAGCGAAAGTGTCAACCAATGGAAAACCAAATCCATTTGGGTTTTGACTTCCCATTACAATAAAATCTATAATCCATATTGTAATGAACATAGTTCATAAAACCATAAACATTTTCATCCTTTATTTGGATGGTCCCTCTCTTGGGGTATCCAAACTTTGACAAATCGATTTTCGATTTTACGAACCCTAGTATGATGAATATCCTTAATATTTTGATGGGCAGCATTATATCCTAAGCCATATTTACTATCAAAGGGTCTTTGTGAGCTAATCAAATCATCTAAATTTTATTTACCCTTGTTAAACATAGAACCATTTCTATACAAATCTTCATGTTTGGCCTTAATGGTGTTCATGGTATTTTCTAGTTCACTAAACCTTTCACAAAGTTCTTTATATTCTACCATAAGCTTCCTATCATTTCATCTAGTTCATTATTCTTGCTACTCAATTTTATGTTTTATTCATTATTCTTTTTGAATTCAAGATTAGATGAACTAGTATTACAATCTTTATGTTTTTTTCTCAGGAATCAAAAGTTCTCTTAGTTTATTCTCATATTCGGAATAAAGCATGTGGTACTCTTCCGCCCAATCACACTCATCGTCGCTAAAACCACTATCACTAGAGTGTGAGTAATAAGATTTTACATCATTGTCTTTCTTGGCCATGAATCACATATATGTCTTCTCTTTCTTTTCATCTTCTTCTTCACTTGAGGATGAAGCAGAGAAGAATTTGATCTTCCATCTTTAGCAGTCCTATCACATGCAGCAAAAGGCCTTTATTTTTAGCTTCTTAACCTTCACCTTGTCCCTTCCTTACTTCTTTGTCAGTGGGCAATCTTGTTGAGTATTGATTCCCCGGATTTGGTTTTGGTGATGAACAAACATAAATATCGTGAACTAACTCCTTGTGAGCGCAGTTATGGAGATCGTCGCCAAAAGTCTACGTACATCTAAAGCGACGTCTCAAGACTTCTCAAAGCGCGTGATCATGTGCCTGAAGCTTCGTTGAAGCTCTAGGAGCATTATTGAAGTCAAGAGATTCGGATTGAAGCTTTGAAGACGGTTCGTCAAGTTTAATTTATAGTCTTCTAGTTTCTTTCCGTAGAATGTTAAGCCTTGAGTATGTCTTACATTATTAGAGCTAGGATTATCATAGAAGCCTATAGAATCTTTCCCGAAGCCTTACGCTTCATTTCGCAGATTCTAGTGCATGTTTGTTGGTTCAAGAAGAAGAACCAACCGACTAGATGGCAATCTAGTCGGTCGGCAATCCTTCTTGAACCGACTAGATATCCTACTCCAATTCAGCTCATTCACTGTTGACCAATTAGTCGGTCCAAGAAGGTTCACCGACCAACTAGTTGTCAAACTAGTCGATTAGGAATCCTTCTTAGACCGACTAGTTATGTCTTTCACTTTTCAGCCTGAGCTACTGTTTATCGTTAGTCGGTCAAAGAACAATCATCAACCGACTAGTTGAGAAACTAATCGGTTGGAATTTGTTCTTAGACCGACTAGTTCTCCTAGTAGACAGCCTATTGTTTTCAACTCTTAGTCGGTCAAAGAACACTCACCGACCGACTAGTTGTCAAACTAGTCGGTTGGCAAGTCTTCTTAGACCGACTAGTTCTATATTGCATGAACCATCTTTCTTGGCTGTCATCCTCTTAGTCGGTCCAAGAAGAATCACCGACCGACTAGTTGAGAAACTAATCGGTCAGTGATCCTTCTTAGACCGATTAAGCTGCTTCAGAATAGAGCCGTTGGGGCATTAAATGCCACGATTTTTGCTCTCTCTTTCCTCTATCCTATATATACTTGAAGGGCTTCTTGCTAAGCATTAAAGGATGATATTATTGAGGTTTAGAGAAATCAAAGAGAAGCATTCTACTCCATTTCTAAAGCTTTCTCTTTCTCACAAGAATCTCTCCAAACTCCTTGAGCCCTAATTTCCTCAAGAGAGATTCTCTTCATTTTCAGCCTCTCAAGCCAAGAGCTTGATTCAAGGTGACCAACTCCTCCCTAGCCATCTATTGCTGGTCATCTTCTTGGAGCTAGGGTTTGGTGCCTTCTTCTTCCTCAAAATCCTTCTTGCCCTAAAATTGTAAGTTTACTCAAGGCATAGGATTTTGTTGGTAAGTATTTCATTGTTTAATTTACTTTGATATTGCAAGTTGTTCTCTCAGTTATGAGAGAAGTGTGTGATCCCAGGTTGTGGGAGTCACATTTCATTTGTGTATGATTTGGTCTTGTAGAGGTTTTTCTACAAGAATTTCATAGTGCAAAACTTGGGTTAGTGGTTTCTAACTCAAGTATCCAGAGGGGATCCGGGTGGTTGGGACGTATGATCACCGGGAACAAGTCGGGGAGACTTGGGTGGATCCAAACCCGTTACATCGTTTGTTTGCATTGTTTAATTCTTGTTGTTTGTAGTTATTTAGCATTGTTGTTTGTGTTTTGCACAATAATTAGGAATTATACTCTTGATTATTTTAAAGTACTATTCACCCCCCCTCTAGTACTTGTGCAGTAGCTACGTAGGGCATTACATTTGGTATCAGAGCCAAGTTCATAGCTATGACAAACAACGACTACAACATCTTCAAGAATCGTGAAGGAGCTTCTTCGGTGATGGAAGGACACTCCTCAACTAGGCATCCCTTCTTCAACGGTACCAATTATGGGTACTGGAAATGCCGGATGGAAACGTTCCTCCGGAGCACTTCACTTTGGAGAGCCACGTTGACGGAGTATGTCGAGCCCACCAAACAAGACCTCGCCAAGTGGACTACCGCGGAGGTCGCCGCGGAGGTAAACAATGCGAAGGCAATGAACGCCTTGCAATGTGCTTTGGAGCCTGAAGACTTCAACAAGATATGCACATGTAAGAGTGCATATCAAATCTGGAACTCACTCCTCATCTTACATGAAGGAACGAGTAGGGTAAGAGACTCCAAACTCACCGTTGTCAATAAAGATTACGAATTATTTCATATGCAACATGGTGAGAAGATGAAGGAGTATTATGCTCGCTTCGTTGACATTACAAATGAATTGGAGGCCCTTGGAAAGACCTACACCCAAAAGGAGAAAGTCTCAAAGATTATCGATGGACTTCCTTCTTGTTGGGAAAAGCGTACCTTCGCCATCGAGGAAGGTAACGATATGAATAAATATACTGTCGTTCAACTAATGGGTACCTTGATGTCTTATGAGGTACGCAAGGACAGTAAACTAAAGATGCAAGACAAGATGAAGTCGTACTTGAAGCAAGAAGAGCCAAAGAAAAAGGCGATTGCGTTCAAGGCCGCTCCATCTACATCTACCGATGATGAAGAATCGGAAGACGAGTTGGACATAGAAGCTTTGGCCGATTTGGCAAAGAAGTTCAACCGATTCTTCCGAAAAGGTAAGTTTAAGAATAAATCAAAATTTAGTTCGACTAATGCCTCCGCTCCTTTGTGTTATAAATGCAACAAGCCAGGACACATCAAGCCGGATTGTCCTCTCAACAAACACAAGGAGAAGTGGAAGGCACCCAAGTATGACAAGTCGAGAAAGTACAAGAAGGGGTACAAGAAAGGGCTTGTCGGCTCATTCACCGACTCCGAAGAGGACTCCTCAAGTGGAGAGTCAGATGATGGACAAGTGGAGAAAGCACACATGTGCTTCATGGGAAAAGAGGAACATGATCAAGAGACCTCCTCCGATGAAAGCGAGGGTGAAGGCGATGAGGTAACTATGGATGAACTTAGATTAGCTAACGAACAACTTTGGTCTAAGTTTTCTAAATTGGCTAATAGATATATTAAGACTAAAGATGAGTTAACTAGTCTCCAAACCTCACCTAAGCCTATCATCATCAACAACGACACCGTTGTTGAAGGGTTGAGAAATGAGATCGTAAATCACAAATCTCAACTTGAGCATGTTCATATTGAGAATTCGGATGAACACGAGATAGCGGGTTTGACTTCTCAAAACTCGACTTTGAGTATTAAGAATGAGAATATCAAATCTTGTGTTTATGTACTCACATCGCAAGTGTCCACCTTGGATGCTTCTATGCATTCTCTCACCGAGAAGTATGAGTGCACATTAGGCCGAATTAATAAATTCAATAAAGTAAGGGCCATTTGGATAATATCCTAAATGATTTACTTCTAGCCAATCATCGCATTGGCTTGGGGTATAAGATGGGAGACTCATCCAAATCGTCTACCACCTTTGTTAGGCCAACTTCCGATGCCTCAACGAGTGGGAGCAAACACTCCATTGGTAGTTCATCTACCAATGGTGCTTCCACTTCGTACACACCCCCGTTTGGAAAGAAACCCACTTTGGGTGGACCTCC
The DNA here is from genome assembly GCA_030789695.1 of Scilla litardierei. Taxonomy (NCBI): domain Eukaryota; kingdom Viridiplantae; phylum Streptophyta; class Magnoliopsida; order Asparagales; family Asparagaceae; genus Scilla; species Scilla litardierei. The sequence continues at coordinate 397,399,130 of CM061142.1, forward strand.
AAAGAAGGGTCATGCATTTAAGTACACCAATACCATGTCATGTAGGAACACACCTCCTACTCCATATGTTCACATGTATGATGATTTTTATGCTCCACGTCCACGAGCACGTGCACACCATGTGAGACACCCTCATGTACGTGTTCCTCCACATGCATATGTTCATACACATTACTATCATATGAACAATTATCATCATGCACCATTTTATCATGTGTCATATGCTTATCCACGACATGCATTTCCTAGGCCATTTCCTCGTAGGCCACATGCATCACATAGAAATCAACAACGTATGCATGCTCCCAATAGGAATAGGGCTCCCAAGACATTCACTATTTGGGGCCCGAAGGACACAAGCATACATGAAAAACAAGCTTATATTAATTCGTATTTCATGAATGTTGTGCACAATGATGATTTTGTTGGGAAGTCTAAGTCCAATTGGACTTGGCTTCCAAAGGTCTAATCTCTTAGGACCCAATGACCTTGGGTACCATGGAATGATATTCTTATCTTCAGGTACTCAAGAAATAGAGAAGGAGCAACAAATCTAAATATAGCTCCAAGAATTGTGTTTTCTAGGTTCAATCCACTGTGGGATACCAACCCTACCAACTCCTTGATTTGAAAAGATTTCCATTCAAATGGAGTTGATGGTGCTTAAGTGATGCACCAAAGTAGGGGGAGCTTAATGTTGTAAGTATATTCTTACATTTGGTGTTCATGTGTGTTGAATGCATGTAGATGTCAATTTGATTTTGAGATTATCTCATGCATAACCTATGTTTGCATTTTATGAAGTTACTATCTATTTTTGGCATAACACTTTTGCATGATATTGATAGTTGATATTCATATTGTTTTAATCACCTGTCACCTCACATCGCACACTTCACTTAGATTTGTGATCCTTTTCGATCGATGTTGTGACATTTGGTGTTGTATGATGTGCGCATCATGTTGCCATTCGTTTCTTGTGCACATTGTATTTATGTCTCTGATATTGACTTCGTCGCTCGACGATTATATTGATTTAATAGAATTGTTTCTATGATAGCATAGAATTGTTTTCCATGCTCTTTATTCGTTATGAATGTTGATATTGGAGAGTATGTTCCATAACTCAATACATGAAATTGATTTGAGTTTTGATGATTTCTTTTTTCGATTTTCAACTATGGTCTCTTGGCACGCTTTGATTTTCTTTGTGATTTTACTTGGTGTCATTTGGACCGTGGTCGTATTCTTAGACTCTCGTGCTTTAACTAAGAATGTGTTGTCGTTGATCTCCTCCCGCTCTTTTTGCTAATGCCAAAGGGGGAGAGAATTAATAATGACGATATGCTAAATGATTTTAAAGCAATTTACCATGAATCTAATTTGATATGTTAGATTCAGGGGGTGTTAAGATATAAAAATGGGTTTAAATCCTAAATTGCAATAATAGGATTCATATTTTATATTTCCCTCGTCTGCTTGATGCATATGATTATTATTTAATACGGAACTAACGTGTCATCAATGCAGGGGGAGTAAGTAAATTTCATTTGAATCATTATTATTGATTATTATTAATGTTGGTTTGTCATCACCAAAAAGGGGGAGAATGTTGAGTATTGATTCCCCGGATTTGGTTTTGGTGATGAACAAACATAAATATCGTGAACTAACTCCTTGTGAGCGCAGTTATGGAGATCGTCGCCAAAAGTCTATGTACATCTAAAGCGACGTCTCAAGACTTCTCAAAGCACGTGATCGTGTGCCTGAAGCTTCGTTGAAGCTCTTGAAGCATTATTGAAGTCAAGAGATTCGTCTTAAAGCTTTGAAGACGGTTCGTCAAGTTTAATTTATAGTCTTCTAGTTTCTTTCCGTATAATGTTAAGCCTTGAGTAGGTCTTACATTATTAGAGCTAGGATTATCATAGAAGCCTATAGAATCTTTCCCGAAGCCTTACGCTTCATTTCGCGGCTTCTAGTGCATGTTAGTTGGTTCAAGAAGAAGAACCAATCGACTAGATGGCAATCTAGTCGGTCGGCAATCCTTCTTGAACCGACTAGATATCCTACTCCAATTCAGCTCATTCACTGTTGACCAATTAGTTGGTCCAAGAAGGTTCACCGACCGACTAGTTGTCAAACTAGTCGGTTAGGAATCCTTCTTAGACAGACTAGTTATGTCTTTCACTTTTCAGCCTGAGCTACTGTTTATTGTTAGTCGGTCAAAGAACAATCATCGAACGACTAGTTGAGAAACTAAACGGTTGGAATTTGTTCTTAGACCGACTAGTTCTCCTAGTAGACAGCCTATTGTTTTCAACTCTTAGTCGGTCAAAGAACACTCACCGACCGACTAGTTGTCAAACTAGTCGGTTGGCAAGTCTTCTTAGACCGACTAGTTCTATATTGCTTGAACCATCTTTCTTGGCTGTCATCCTCTTAGTCGGTCCAAGAAGAATCACCGACCGACTAGTTGAGAAACTAATCGGTCAGTGATCCTTTTTAGACCGATTACGCTGCTTCAGAATAGAGCCGTTGGAGCATTAAATGCCACGATTTTTGCTCTCTCTTTCCTCTATCCTATATATACTTGAAGGGCTTCTTTCTAAGCATTAAAGGATGATATTATTGAGGTTTATATAAATCAAAGAGAAGCATTCAACTCCATTTCTAAAGCTTTCTCTTTTTCACAAGAATCTCTCCAAACTCCTTGAGCCCTAATTTCCTTAAGAGAGATTCTCTTCATTGTCAGCCTCTCAAGCCAAGAGCTTGATTCAAGGTCACCAACTCCTCCCTAGCCATCTATTGCTGGTCATCTTCTTGGAGATAGGGTTTGGTGCCTTCTTCCTCAAAATCCTTCTTACCCTAAAATTGTAAGTTTACTTAAGGCATAGGATTTTGTTGGTAAGTATTTCATTGTTTCATTTACTTTGATATTGCAAGTTGTTCTCTCGGTTGTGAGAGAAGTGTGTGATCCCGGGTTGTGGGAGTCACATTTCATTTGTGTATGATCTGGTCTTGTAGAGGTTTTTCTACAAGAATTTCATAGTGCAAAACTTGGGTTAGTGGTTTCTAACTCAAGTATCCAGAGAGGATCTGGGTGGTTGGGACGTAGGATCACCGGGAACAAGTCGGGGAGACTTGGGTGGATCCGAACCCGTTACATCGTTTGTTTGCATTGTTTAATTCTTGTTGTTTGTAGTTATTCCGCATTGTTGTTTATGTTTTGCACAATAACTAGGAATTATACTCTTGATTATTTTAAAGTACTATTCACCCCCACTCTAGTACTTGTGCAGTAGCTACGCAGGCTTGTATGATCATTAGATAATCGATGTTTTAGAGTTACGTACCTTGAGAATTTTCTTAAAACCCTTGAAAATGAGAGCTAACTAGTTGCTCTTTGATATCTTCTTTGGACTTCGTCTCAGAAGTGGCTTTGAGGACGATGCTCTTTTTCTTCTTGGCTTCCTCCTCATCTTTCCTTTGTTGTAATCAGAGCTCGTATACCGTAAGATTTACCATCAACTCTTTCAAGGTCAGCTTGGAAGCATCGCTTCCTTCTTCTATGGTTGTGACCTTCCTTCCCAACTCAGGTGTGAAAGAGGAAAGCAGCTTGGTCACATAGTCTTCTTGGGAGTATTTCTTCCCTAGCCTCGTAAGTGTGTTTATATTTTTGATGAAGCAGGTGAATGCTTCATCTCAAAGTCTTCATACTTACTAACATAGAGAGATATTTTTGAGGATTTAACTTTAGTATTGCCTTCATATGTTACCTCGAGAATTTTCCAAATTTCGTTGGCGGTTGTTGGACGAGATACATGGTTGCATTCCATGTTGATGATGGCACAAAGGAGTTCATCGCTTTAAAGTTCAATGCATACTTCTCCTTCTTGCTCTTAGTCCATTCATTCATGGGCTTTATTGACTCCACATATTGATTCTTCACGATGGTCCACAAGTCATATGAGATGGACCTAAAATAGATGCAGATGTGATTCTTCCAAGTCACATCATTTGTTCCGGTGAGGAGAGGTGGACGATTGGTCAATTGGCATTGGGATAGATGCCATTATTGTTTATTAACGCCATCCTTCAACTTGGCTCTGATACCATGTGGTGGAATCCTTGGACAGCAAGTAGACACCAAACGGTGGGTGATTAGTGTATAAAAATTCCTCTAAAAACTACTTAAATTTACAAATAGAGTTACCTGAATTAAACTTAATCAACAATAAACAAGAAAGAGATAAACAATCACAAGACATAGACTAGATATTAAACACAAACAAGAGACATACAGTGGTGTGGATACCCCATATCCTACATCCAGCCACCCGAATCCTACTCGACTAAATCTACTATTTTCACAAATAGTTACAACAACTCTTTTCAAGAGGAATTTACAACTTACAAACTTACCACCGCTTCCAAAGAGGATTTTAGTTACACTTTCATAAAGGATACACTTTACCTATAGCAATGCTTTGAAGCAGTGTGTAGATATGTAACAGCTATTGTGGTTTATCTCCATCAGATGAGATTTTAAGGATTTTCGAGATCTAAAGTTTAGGCCAAAAAAGATTGACAGCTTTTGAAGAATTTTGGCCAAGATGCGATTGAAAACTTTTTAGCTCAAGAACAATTTTTCTTTTTAAAAGATCGATGAAAACTTTATTTTAAATTCAAAAACCAATCCCCTATATATAAGGGTGAATTCTGCACAAAACAAGTTCCACAAACTGTCCCTCCAACTTGCAAATTTGACACAATCTTGTAAATCACGGAGCTGGTCAAATCCTACCGTTGGGGCCATACTAGTTGACTCTCATAGGCTAAGGAGTTGACTCCTGACTTGATAGTCGACCCTAACAATGAGACAGAGAGCACACATTCTTGGTAGTCAACTCCTTCACTTCAATGTGTTGGCTACTATACAGATACATAGAAATGTATCTTTAAATAGTGCTTAACTATATCCAAATGATTTTAAAAACTTTTAAAACATTTTTGAAGTATTCCTATGTGTATGGGAGCTTCTAGCCAGGCTTTAGCATGCGAAGACAAAGAAAACAAAAATACATCAAATAAATATTGTACTGAATACTATTTGATGCATTCTTGACTCCTTAAGCTCTTTGTCGACTAGCACCAATTGATCCATGCCTTTGTTGAGCTCATCACAAATCTATTGAGTGTTTTTTCTTGATTTGTCTGAAGCTTTTTATACATGCACTTATAGATATCAGATGAAATGTTTGCTCATCATCAAAACTATACAGGGTGAGACTCAATATCTTAATACGGAGGGTCATGTCTGGCTGACCCCTCAAGTTGGGCCACGAGGTTCCCGATGACAGGTCCCATCTGACAAGCTGGGCTGGGCCTTACTGCTAGCGACCACAAGTGATAACCGGTATCTACAGCACTAATCAGTGCTTAAATAGCATATTAGCTACCAGCATGTATATATAGTATTCTAACCCGAACCCAAATCCTTACCTTGAATCTGTTCCGAATTCAAACAAAACCAACCGCCCAAGCCCAACACACGCCCAATTTGCACATGCCCACTCACCCACCGTGTGCGTGCGTGCATGCGTGCGTGCACGCGTGTTTGTATCATCCACAGAATTTAGCATATTTGAATTTTGAAGTCCTAAGTCTATGTGACTTAACAGTATCCCCTTAAGGAATTTTGAGTTCCAACCCGCATGGCTGTTTCATCCGGATGAAGCAAATCATGACGTATTTCCCCTTGAAAAACGGAAAAAGACACACCCAAATGAGCACTTTGTTGGTGGTTATGGTCATCAAATCAATGCATTTAGTCCACCAAACCGTTGCAACTTATAATGTCACACTCATAACAAAGCCCCATGAAAATTACTATTGAGATGGACCATGTCTATGCGCTTCTCAGATCGTACAGAAAGAAATGGTCCGATTAGTTCCTACCTCTCCTCAGAGATTCACATGTCATTTGTGTGCAGCTTATCTACAGCAAGTGAACCACCCTCAACAAATCACAACAAACCACTGTCACATATATCTTTTAACTTGTACAATCCTATCTCCTTCCTTAATATATACACACACACACTTCCTTTCTCTTTTCGTGCTCTCCTCCTAATAGCTTCCTCCCCTTCTTGACATAGAACGTGGAAATAGAGCAAAAATAGAGATGGGCGAGAAAGTGAAGGCTGAAGAGCTGAAAGGGAAAGACGAGGAAGTGATCAGCGCCGTGTATAAGCTCAATCTTCATTGTCCCCAATGCGCTCGTGCTATTGAGAAGCCGCTTACAAGAACATCAGGTGGGTATATGTAGAATCAAATTGTCTAGTTTTATTTATGGTAACCTTGTGCATTAACATTGATCATAATGACATTGTATATAACAGGAGTTCAGAAGGTTGATACCGACGTGGAGAGCGGGAAAGTGACCGTAAAGGGCATTTTTGATGTCGAGAAAATCCATGAACTAATAGAGAAGAAAAGTAGGAAGAAGGTCGAGTTGGTGTCGCCCAAGCCGAAAGAGAAAGAAGAGAAGAAGGAAGAGAAGATTGAGAAGAAAGAAGTAAGCTTCCACAATATGTTGCATATCCTACGTATAAGATTATTCAATTTTCCTAGTTTGCAGCTAATTTTTTTCTTTTTTCTTTCCATTTTTTTTCCTGCTTGATCAGCCTGTTGCGAAGACTACAGTTATAAAGGTCCACATGCATTGCGAGAAATGTGAACAGGACTTGAAGTGGAAATTACTAAAACTTAAAGGTTTTTTGAGTGATCTAAGAAAACTTATCGCCCAATTTCTTTAACTAACAAAAATGAACGCACCCAACTGTTGCTAATTAAAAAAAATTTATCCACAGGTGTTCATAGTGTTAAAATGAACCGAGATGCAGAGACATGCACCATGGTTTCAACCATCGAGGAGAAAAAATTGATCGAGTACATCCGCAAGAAGGTTGGCAAGCATGGAGAAATTGTGGCCGAAAAGCCGGCAAAAAAGGAAGAGGAGAAGAAGAAAGAGTCGAAGGGCGAGATCAAGGAGGCAAAGGAGGATGTGAAGGAGAGCAAAGAAGTGAAATCCGAGGTTATAGAGAAGAAAGATGAAGCGATGTTGATTTCGAAAGAGAATATCGTTGTGCCTTACTTCATCCACTGTACTCATGCACCTCAGTGGTTCAGTGATGAGAACCCAAATGCTTGTTCTGTAATGTGAACCTGAGAATAAAAATTCAGCACATTTGATGCACATTGAAACTTGGCTCTTGATTTGTTTAAGCAAAACAAAATTTTTGGAACGCATGCAAACCATATAATCACAGAAATTAAGCAGATCTGACGACAATATTCGGATGAAATAGAAACGATAGAATAGGATGCAGACTTAAACTGCGGATATGTACAAGGGTCAAATACATGATCCGATAAATTCAAAGAACATGCAGAAAAGAGGTTAGTTGGGAATTGCAGAAAAGAGGTTAGTTGGGAATTGCACTTATGTTCCAATAATATACATAAATAACATTTTTTTCGAAAATATATATGTCTTCACTGAATTGTACCATAACCCAAGATGCACATAACCCATACCCCATAACCTGGTATCAATGTTCCCAGATGCTCATAAGAATCAGATAACATTTAAACAGAAATTTTGACTCCATTAAGTTCAATTGTGTAGCATATCTAGGTTTTACTTTGTAAGTAGGTGGCTTAATTTTAACTGATCTTCCTGAATGTTGATGAATATGAAGTATACATGGGAGATATCAAAAAGCATATACAGATAGATGAAAATAATGAATGGACGGAATGGAAATATTGCAATATAAAGAATAAGGCTAGTTAGCATGCAAAATTCATGTCAACAATATTGAGATATCACTTTCCGAAAATGTTCAACATCATATCAAAACAAGAGGTGAAGGTACAAAGTAATTAAGAATTAGATCATCATATGCATGCAAGATTTCATGTGGTAAACCATTCAAAGTAGCTGTCCATAGGAGTTTCCACATGTTTACATACATGCTGGCCGGGGTAAGGTTGCTCTATTCCTAGGGTTGTTTATGCTACAACCGAAAAGAATCATGTTAAACTTCCACGAGCGATGGCTTCAGCTCAACTGCAAGGCCCATGCTTAAGAGCGAAATGAAATTTATGAAAATAAGATTGCAAACATATCTAATTGTAAACCCAAAAATTTATAGACATCCATATATGTGATCATGAAGGTACTTTGGACGCTTATTATACTTATTATTGTATACTATTATGAAATGAAATTAAAAATATAATAGATCATCACTTGATCACTATATCTCCCGAAGGATTTGAAAATATTATGAAACAAATGAATCAAACTCGGAGCAAAAGGGAATATAAATGCCTCTAGAGATATGTAATGTCGATTTTCACAAGCATCAGTGTCTATTTTTGATGTTATCCATAACTTAACCAGATCATTTACTTATACAAAGTAAAACATCATAATAATTAAGCTAATATTGAGTGGATGCCCAATGACTAATCTATGCGCATTATTTCCAATATGGGATAATTATTCTTAGCAGGAAAAGTGGATATGCAGAAATGATACCCGAATACATGCAGGTATCATGCAAGCATGACCAATCTAAGGCAGTTTTGTTGGGGTGAAAATCGAAAACGCCTTGAGATCAATGCAGAAAACCAACTCTAATAAACTAATCAGGAATATAGAGCTAGCAAAAATCTAATCCCAAAGACCCAACAAAATTTCCAAATGACCTTGCAATAGAAAGTGGCAAACGAATCACAGCAACAAATAAATCATCGCAGACACAAGAGAATTTACACTGGTTCAGTTGTAAACAATCTACATCCAGCAATCCAATCCGAGACGATTCCACTAGTAGAGAGATCCAAACAATTAGGGTTACAAAACGCTCCCTCACACGTGAGTAATAACTTGTCAACGGAACACGTCCTCACGAATCCAACTCAAGAGGAAGAAATTAATGGAAGAAGAAGAGAAGGAAAAACCAAACCTTTCTCTTAAGAACACAAACCCTAAAACTCTCTCTGATCTCCAATGGGGTAGCAAGAGGCTCTCCAAAACTCTCTCAATCTAAAAGGAGGCTTGACCTAATCTAAAACAATAGTTTGGTTAAATACAAAACTAAAGCAAAGGAGAAAAAACCGCATCCAGCCGTCGGTTTCTATGCATGGGCCCATGCCGACTCGGCCTGAGTCGGCTGTCAGCTCGGCATGCTCGATCGAGCTGACATGTCCTAGGTGGAGTAGAGTCGACTCGGTCGAGTAGCCTAGCTACTCGGCCTGAGTGTCAGTATCCCTCTGCAAACGGAATACCCTCGGTCTGCTCGAGCAAACAAAGGCTTCATGCTGCTCGACCGAGTAGCCTCCTGCTCGATCGAGTAGCCTCCTCCTCGATCGAGTAGGAGTCACCCGAGTCAAATGAAAAACTTTCCAAACTCTATGCCTGCTCAGTTTGTCAGAGTCTTCATGCTGCTCGATCGAGCAGCTTGTTGCTCGACCGAGCAGCCTCCTACTCGACCGAGTCACCAAGGAAAAACTGCACCATGGATTTGAATCACAAAAAACCACACTCTACCTTGATTCAAATCTCATCACTAATGACTCCAGTACCTCCACGCTGCGTGCCATGACCCTCTCTCTAGAATCTTCATCGTCTCGGAAAACGCATCCTCTGGCGCCACCTAAGCCAACAAGGAATTCACCTCCAAGAAAACCTGGAGCTTGACGGCGGTAACTGGCTTCGTAAACATGTCTGCGGGGTTCAAATCAGTTGGGATCTTTTGAAGCTCTATCTCTTTCTTCTCCAACTCAAGGAAGGAATCACACACATCAATATGCTTCGTTCTCGAACTGTATGCCTGGTGCTTTGCCAGATGAATGACACTCCAGCTGTCAGAATGCACATGTGACGAACTCTCCGACACCCCCAAGTCTCTCAGTAGACTCCTTAAATACTTGACCTCCTTCACAGCTTCCACCACTGCAATCAACTCGGCCTCTGTGGTCGATAGCGCAACCACAAACTGTAAGACCAACCTCCACGATACCGCGGCAGTGTCCAAACTGAACACATATCTCGTGGTAGATTACCGCCTGTCTCTATCACCTGCGTAGTCGCTATCGCAGTAACCTGTCAGCACCTTTCAGTCTCCTCTCCCAAGAGGATCCCGACACTCGTTGTGCCTCGCAGATATCTCAGAATCCACTTGACGACATGCCAATGATGCTTGCCAGGATTAGCCATGTATCTGCTAACCACTCCAACAGCCTGTGCAATATCTGGACGTGTGCAAACCATCGCATAGATCAAACTTCCTACTGCACTCGTAAATGGCACCTGAAACATGTAAGTCTTCTCTGTGCTTGGCGACTGACTCACCGACAGCTGAAAATGAGCTTCCAAAGGCGTCGTCACCGGCTTCGCACTATCCATCCCAAACCGGGCTAGTACCTTCTGAATATACCCCCTTCTGTGATAATCTAAGCTCATGCTTCTTCCAATCTCGAACAATCTCCACTCCGAGAATCTTCTTTGTGGGTCCCAAATCATTCATGTCGAATTCTTGCCCTAGCTTGTCCTTCAGCTTCTTCACCTTCGACATGCTATTAGAAGCAATTAGCATGTCATCCCCATAGAGCAACAAATAAATCCTCAAGCTACTCTCAAGTGTGCGAACATACACACATTGATCCTTAATGTTCCTCTCGAATCCTACTCCCATCATGAAGCTATCGAATCATTTGCACCACTACCTGGGTGACTGCTTCAACCCGTACAACGATTTCTTCAACCTGCACACCAAAGTCTGTTTCTCTTCAACTCTGAACTCTTCAGGCTACTGCATATATATTTCCTCATCAAGATCTCCATGCAGAAAGGCGGTCTTCACATCGAGTTGCTCCAACTCTATGTCCATGCTAGTAACTAGCGCCAATAACACATGAATGGATGTGTGTCGCAAAACCGGTGACAACATCTCGTTGTAGTCTTCATCCTTCTGTTATGCAAATCCCTTGGTAACCAACCTTGCCTTGTACCTGACATTGTTCCCATCTTGAGTCGAGCTTTCCTTGACCTTGAATATCCAACGCCAATCAATAGCACACTTCTCGCTAGGTAACGACACCAAATCCCAAGTGTCGTTCCGGTGAAGGGACTCCATCTCCTCCTCCATAGCTCCTTGCTACTGAGCGGCATCTCCCGAGACTATGTCTCCACCATATGTCGCTGGCTCCTCGTGCTCTGGGTTGAGCGCATAAGCCGCCATATCATCAAAAGAATAACCTGCATAAACCCATTCTCCTAATCTTTCTGGCACTTTCTTCACCATCTTCAATCTCAGCGTTCCATCATCACCTGCATAAGTGCTAATGCGTACTAAAGATGTACCGGGTGTCTGCACATGTTCCTCATCATGGACCTCATCATCTTCCTCAACTAGAGCATCGACCATCAACTCTATACATGGTCACTGAGTGGGTTAGACCAGAACATTAACTCTCTACGGTGAAATCTCATCTGCGGACGTGTCATATTTTGAGTGAGAATGCTCCGCCCTGAGCATTGCATCCTCATCAAAAGTGACATGTCGGCTCACTATCGCTTTCTGACCCTCTGGATCCCACAAACGATATCCCTTGATGTCGTGGCCATATCTAAGAAAGACACACTTCTTTGCTCTTGGATCCAACTTGTCACCCCTCTCGTGCACGCATGTCGGGCAACCCATGATGAGCAAGTATGAGTAATCTCTAGCTTCACCACTCCACGTCTCCTCAGGGATCTTGTAGCCAAACGCTACTGAAGAAACTCTGTTCACAATGTGCACAGCAGTCGAGAGTATCTCTCCCCAGAATTCCTTCTCCAAACCGGCTGAGTGCCTCAAACACTGCACTCTCTCTAACAATGTCCGATTCATCCACTCCACTGCACCATTCAATTGCGGATCACCGGGTGTGCTAAAGTGTCTACGGATCCCATGGAGTTTGCAGAAATTTCTAAACTCCCTCGAGGTAAACTCACCTCCATTGTCAGATCTAAGCACCTTCACGTGCCTTTCGGTTTGCTTCTCCACCATGGTCTTCCACTCTCGAAACAAATCAAAAGTGTGGTCCTTTGACTTCAGTAGGTACATCCAGATTTTGCGAGAGTAGTCATCAATAAACAAGATAAAATACTTAGCTCCCCCTCTTGACGGCTCTGGGCACGGTCCCCACACATATGTGTGTACATAGTCAAGTGGTCCTTTGCTAGTATGCTTCCCTATGTTAAACTGCAGCTTTGTCTTCTTACTGTACACACAGGATTCGTAGAATTCTACACTCTCATTCGAGGCTTCAATTAGTTTTCTTCTTCGGAGTACATCAAGCGTTTTGTCACATGGACGACCCAAATGATAATGCCATAACTTAGCTGAATCTCAGAAAACTGCACTTGTAGTGCTTACGTCTGCTTCACCTTCAACTGTGGTACCTTGAAGGGCAAATAAGTTTCCAACCTTCTTTTCCTTCATCACAACCATGGCTCATTTCGAAACTCGAAGTTGGTCTTTTTCAAAGACCGACTTACATCCGGCATTGTCCAACATGCCTATGGAGATTAGTCTCTTCCGCAAATCTGGGACATGCCTCACATCGGCAAGTGTACGCATTATGCCGTCGTGCATCTTTATCCGAACGGTTCCAATACCCGTAGTTCTACACACTACATTGTTCCCCATGAGGATTGAGCCTCCATCTTGCTTGGAACGGTATGTCACTTACCAACTCCTATGAGGAGTCACATGATACGAGCATCCACTGTCCATGAGCCGTGCCAAGTTGGCATCACCTGCAATGCCTGCAGCAAAAATCTCGGTATCTCTACCTTCTTCATGAACCTGCTCACCATCAATTCCTAAAGTTTTCGAATCGGAATCCTTCTCGGTTTCCTTTCCTTTCTTCCTATTCTTGATAGGACAATGATTCGAATAATGACCCTTCTTATGGCAAATGTAGCATGTGATATTCACAAATCTATCCTGCGAGTGTCTCGACTTGGAGCGGTCATTATTCTTTTTGAAGCCTCCTCTCATTTCATGTCGACCCCTCACATGCAATGCCTCCTTGCGGTTACTCACATAATCTCTACCTTGAACCTTGCCACTTAGTTGCTCCGTGTGAAGCGTCGCTTTCACCTCTTCCACGGTGAGAGTAGTCTGGTTGTAAATCATCGACAGAACAAACTGATTGTACTCTTTAGGCAATGAGCATAACAAGATAACCGCTTGCTTCTCATCTTCAATCTTCACGTCTATGCCACGCAACTCCAGCACAATCTTGTTCAATTCATCCATGTGATCCTTAACCGCTGAACCAGACTGCATCTTGAGAGTATACAGCTGCTGAAGCAAATATATGTGACTCGTGAAGGATTTCTTCATGTAAAGTCCCTCAAGCTTCTTCCACATATCAGACGCCGTTGCCTCATCTAGGACGTCCATCAGAACATTATCTGATAATGACAACTGAATCGCGTTGTACGCCTTCCTCTCTATTTTCACCTTAGCGGATGAAGTCACCTCCTTATCGATATTCGAGACATCGAATACGATCTGATAACACCCCGTCTGCATAAGAACATTCTTCACCTTCGTCTGCCAAATCCGAAAATCATTCTGGCCGGTGAACTTCTCAATGTTCAAAGTTGCCAAAGACACTATCTTTCCTTGGCTAGTAACTTCTTTTGCAATAAAACCACTTGTTGGTTCGACAAGCTCTGATACCACTTGTTGGTTCGAAAATGCCTTAAGATCAATGCGGAAAACCAACTCTAATAAATTGATCAGAAATATAGAGTTAACAAAAATCTAATCCCAAAGACCCAACAAAATTTCCAAATGACCTTGCAATAGAAAGTAGCAAACGAATCATAGCAACAAATAAATCAATCGCAGACACAAGAGAATTTACCCTGGTTCGGTTGTAAACTACCTACATCCAGCAATCCAATCCGAGACGATTCCACTAGTAGAGAGATCCAACAATTAGGGTTACAAAACGCTCCCTCACGCGTGAGTAATAATTTGTCAACGGAACAAGCCCTCACGAATTCACTCAAGAGGATGAAATCAATGGAAGAAGAAGAGAAGGAAAAACCAAACCTTTCTCTCAAGAACACAAACCCTAAAACTCTCTCCAATCTCCAATGGGGTAGCAAGAGGCTCTCCAAAACTCTCTCAATCTCAAAGGAGGCTTGACCTAATCTAAAACAATAGTTAGGTTAAATACAAAACCAAAACAAAGCAGACAAAACCGCATCCAGCCGTCGGTTTCTGCGAATGGGCCCGTGCCGACTCGGCCCGAGTCGGTTGTCAGCTCGACCGAGCGGCCTGCTCCGTCGAGCTGACATGCCATAGGCGGAGTCGAGTCGACTCGGTCGAGTAGCCTAGCTACTCGGCCCGAGTGTCAGTATCCCTCTTCAAACGAAATGCCCTCGGGTTGCTCTGGCAAACAAAGGCTTCATGCTGCTCGGTCGAGCAGCTTGCTGCTCGACCGAGTATCCTCCTACTCGACCGAGTAGGAGTCACCCGAGTCAAAGGAAAAACTTTCCAAACTCTATGCCTACTCGGTCTGTCAGAGTCTTCATGCTGCTCGGTCGAGTAGCTTGCTGCTCGACCGAGCAGCCTCTTACTCGACCGAGTCACCTGAAAAAAACTGCACCATGGATTTGAATCACAAAAAAAACAAGTTGGTGTTCCACTTGAAATATATTTGGTCAAGGCAGTTAGTGTTTTACTTGCATGGATGAAAGTATCACTAGATCTTTCTTCAATATACCCTCTTCTTTTAAGAGATCGGGTATGTTGTTTCATGCCGTACCAGTTTTATATGCAGGTTTATTAACAAAAAGATAGTGTTAGAAGATTCATAATAATCATGATATTTTATGGATTAGTTGATCCATTTTGGAACATTTTAGTACAGATCCCCAACCCCCCCCCCCCCCCCCCCCCCCCCCCCCCCCCCCCCCCCGAAAAAAAAAAAAAAAGATTTAAAATGTATTATGTTTTGGATCTTAAGATTTCATTTGTCCATAGTCTGTATTGTACACGAAACCAATACACTTAGTGCTAAAATATTCATTTAGAAATTTGTCAGATAGTTTTCTTCAACTATATGTGAATGCATAATTTAACACGTTTGATTTATACTCTTGATGCCAATTTAATTCAAGATAAATATTATGTAAGAACAGATATATTTTTCTTTTAATAATTAAGCTTAATTTTGACGTTTTATTATATTAATTAGCTAACCTGAGTGAGAGGGAGAGAGTGGGTAGGGGTGGGTGGGTAAATGACAAGATATCAGGAGTACAAGACAGTAAGAATTAATATGGTTGCATGTGTAGTATGTAAATCAGCATAGGGAAAGGATATATCCATACATAATAATGAGTGATAATAAAAGTAAAATCAAAATCAAAAGTAGAATTTGCATAATGAAATCCCACAAATAAAACTGTTTCGATCCATTAAAAAAATTGAATCAAAGTACATGCCTGAACGATAATAGTGTTTAAATTAATCATGATATGAATTTCTTCTTATTTTCCGATCATCTTTATCAAAATATATAGCATGTTAAGCCTTAAAACAAAGCAAACCTAACAAACTGTTGCATCATGAAATCCTGTGTAAATGAAGCCTTTCCGATGCATTGAAGAAGGTGAATTAAAGACGTGAATGAACTGAATTAATGTATAAATTAAGCAGTGAATTTCTTCTAATATTCAGTCTTTTTTGATGTTATCAAATTGATGTTTAAAAATTGCTAGTGCTGGGACAACAGTTGCTCCAACAACAACAACAAAAGACCATACTATATGTTTTAAACGAGACAGCAATTGCAAAAAAGCAAGAGCCAGCAAGCAATTGCATGTTTCTTCAGACATTGATCGTTATTCACAATGCAAACGCAAGGGAATCAACGCCCTATTCATCAAAATCATTCCAAGGTCTCAAGAGCAAAGTAATTAAGACAAATTAAGCAAGTAGTCGTTATTATGAATTTTGTCGATGAGTACATGCAGACGTGGGATTATTATAGCTTGCCATGTTCCTGTCTGAATACCCACATGAAAACCCTAGACCATGATCATGTCAAATAAATCCTAATACAAGCAACAAGATTTAAGGACAACACGAAGCCGATGGAATTATTGAAACCAAACACAAACCCATGAATCAACACAAGGAAAGAGATCGATCGGAGTTTCTATGGACATAAACTAGCATCATCATCATCGTGGTCATCATCATCATCATCAGAAGGAAGAATCAAACAAAACCAAAAATCCTACACACACACACGGATTTCAAAGAGGGACAGATAATTAAGCTGCGAAATGAAAAATAGGGAGGGATAGAAAAAAGAAAGAGAAAAAAGAAACCTAATTGTGCTTGAAAGGTCCGGCATGATTTAGGTATGTAGCTGACCTCGCTATCAAAACGGGGCTCGGCCCGCCGACGAGTTGCCGGCCCATCCGTGGCCTTCGACCGGCAACTGCCCCATGTTATTGATCGGCAAGTTAAAGAAGGGCAACCCTGACGAAGGGTCCGGAAACGGATTCCCACTTCCTCCGCTGCTCCCCCCGTCCGCTGACCCCGCCGTCGATGCCGGCGGCTGCATCTGCAGCTGCGGAGGCGGCGCCACCTCTTCCTCCAGCGGCAGCCTCTCGTACGCCACATTCGTAAACGACGCCGCGATCACTATCACCGGGCCGGCCGCGAACAGCGCCCCCACCACGTTGCCCCCCACCACCTGCCCCTGCCCTCCCGCCAGAAATATCGTCAGGCTCGTCGCCCCTGGAGGCGCCGGTGGCGGCAGGAACGACCCCGACAGCGACAGGATCTCGAACCGGCCGTGAAGGGTGACGACAGAACCAGCCGACGACGGCTGGCGGAGACTGACGTTGGTGACGGTGCCACTGCCGCTCAGCACGCAGATGCCCCGCTGTCGGCGGCGGGCGTAGGTGGCGATGCAGTCGAAGACGTCGCACCCCCCGCCGACCTCCAGGATGTGGGCCCGGAGGGTGTTGGCGCTCTCCCGAGTGATGATCACCGGCGGCTTCGGCTTGTTCTTGGAGCCCGCGGGCCGTCCCCTAGGTCGCCGGCCCGAGGGTATCAAATCGAGGCCCTGGAGACCCGACGACGGGCCTTCATGATCGCCAGCGCCGGAGAACTGATTGTTGATGTTGTTGCTGTTGTTGTTGTCGTCGTTGTTGTCGTCATCGGAGTCTTGATTGTTGAGGGAGTGGTTGTTGAGATGATGCTGGAGTTGAAGATCAGGATGGTGGTGGAGCTGGTGGATGTATCTCGAAGCAGTGCCTAGATCCAAGCCAGCCATCCTGCGGCACAATATTAATTATCCAAAGACAACAAATATTATTAGAAAAATTAAAAAAAAAGAAGAAACAGTACTGTTTTCGTTGCTCTTTTAAAATTAAAAAGAGTTGGAAAAAGGAGTAGGAAATGATATTTAAAACTTGTGGGTGATTTTCATTGTCGAAGATTGTTGATTGAATAAAAAAGGCTGAGAAAAGGAGAAGAAAAATAATAATAATGGGGGCTCGAAGACAGAAGGAGAGAGTGGGAGAATATAGAAAAAAACGAGGATCGAGTGCAGAGAGAGAGAGGGAGGGTTAAGGGACAGAGAGAAGGGAGTGGTTCCCTAGAAGTCTTGAGGTGGATATAATAATAAAATAACATGAGAGAGAGAGAGAGAGAGACCGGGGGTATGCGTTGTGTTTGTGTTGGATGGTATGATGGGTGATACAAAGTTGATGCCGATGTCTTAAACAATTAAACAGTGGATCAAGGGGAGAGCCCTAGGGTTATTTCAAAGGGTAAAGACACCGGCAAGAGGTAAGAGCTAGGGTTAGGGCAAGCGTGGCTGATGCGGCGGGTGGGACCCACCAGCAACTTGATGTATGCATCCATCATCCAGCGATGGCTTGGATCAAAGATTCTGTGCCTCCCTGTGGCTAGGGTTTTATCGTGGCTAGGGTTTGGTGAGTCGGTTTGCAACCACCGTGCACCCGCTCTATCCCATGAAATTTTGACTAAGGATTGCAGCATCATCTGATGGATGTGACCGTGACACACACGCACGGGCTCGCACAGGAAATATATCAAAATCTTGTGTGTAATGCCGCAGCAGAAAGATTTCTGCAGTGGTTACAAGCAAACGCTGTTGTGATGTGGGGTTTGGTTGGGGTTGTTAAGACCTTGAGAAAGAGTGACAAGGAGATGTAACCCGACAACAAGGTTGTCGATAAACCCTTGCCATTAGTAAGAGTAATCTTCGAAGCATCCATCAACCACTTCTGTAATGAAATAAGAATTACATGCCTCTCTTGTGCATTTTAGATACAACATATTGTACCTTGTAAGCTCTATCCATAATATTTGGTATGAACTTACGCGACATGACCAAAATCAGCTGGAATACTTTGCTTGTTCTCATCCTATTGTTTAGTTGCGCAAGTGAAAAGATTTAGAGTTGATGTCAACCTTTCTAGACTGCTGGTATTTCATTAGGACCTATGCTAACAAGTTTATCTAGCTCAAACCCATGATGTATCACGGACTCTTATTTATGAAACGAGACTGCATCCCAACTTTTGTATGTTTCATTTTTCTTAAATTCAAAAAAAAAGTTATAAAGGAAAAATAAATTACATTTGATTATATTTCCTATAGCAGGACAAGACATATAAGATCCAAATTGTAGCTAAAAACCTTAACAACAACAACAATAATAATATTAGGTAGACTGTCTAATATTGACCAGCATTAACCAGAATCATTTCCGAGTTAATTAAAATTAATAAGTTTCAAAATCATCATTCAAATGGGGCAACACATGTTCCTTAAAATAGGGCACCAACAACTCAGCCATCTAAACTCGCCGTCCCACTTATCTTGATCATTTAGAATTAGGAAAATACGCACAGTGGGATAAGGGTTGACTTTGGTATTATTTTAATTTCCCCACTGTCATAAACGTGATCAACTGAAACGATGTATACAATATTTCCAGTCACAAGACAAATCACAAGAAGTACAAGAAAACAATTGTGGTTCTGTTTTCCTTAAAAGATTTAGACTTTTTTAAATTCAAACATACAATTATTTTTTTTGGCACAGAGCGTCTCTTTCCCAAATAGTTCATTAGGTTCCTTCCATTATTAATGAAGAGCGGTTGCATAATTTCGGTTAGTCTAATTATTCAAGTACACATAAGCACTAGTAAACATTAACTGCCCTTTTCTTCAACTATATCAAGATAAGCACAGATAAAATTACATGGGAATATAAATGAAGCTCATAAACTTACCCCATTCTAACTTCAACTTTATTTATGTAAAATCATTGCCGACGTGGTCTTGACAACGATGCTGCCACCTTAAATCCTGCTTCGATGTGCAAGTTTGAATTTCCTGCATCTGATCCATCTAACTCAACGCAACAGCGTGGGTTGACCCAGCCAAAACCAAACCGGCCCGTTGGATTGGTTCAATTCAATACAGCCCTCACACCTAACGTCACGTGCCACGTGCGTACGCTGCAAATGGCGTCGGGAAATCTGCCGCCGTTGCTAACTCCCACACGGAAAACCACCGCTCAGGATAACGACAGCGGATCATCCAATGAGGGAGGCCAGATTCAGTGGACCGGACCGCTTGGACCGGGGTAGACGCGGTTAAACCGGGAGGTGGCGGGGATCACGTGCGGTCTCTGGAGTCAAAAACAGCGAACCCGCGCGGGGCCAGCGCGTTGCTGTCGGCCGTGGAGGACAAACGCGCCAGTCGCTGTCGCCATCGGGAAATGGTCATCGGCTGCCCGTAAAATACGGGCAGGGCGGGAGTGCTTCAACGCACGCGGATCATGCCATGCCCCCTGCCCGCCCGCCCCTCGGGCAGAGGGAAAGGCACGGGAGCTCCCGAGGTTTGCGGGCAACCCTCTAGCACTCGTGCAGAATTTATTATTGTTCGGGCAATGCACGATTTTAGCATTATCACAGCTTTTGATACTTTCAGCATGATTTCAGAAAACAAAGAAGAGCAAAAACATAAGTAACGATGTAGTAAAACCTGTATGTATAGTTGACTGTGTAAACAAGATGTATTTTTAAATAAAAATGATTTAAAGACTAATTTAAACATTAGCAAAGCAAAACAGTTAATCGCTAAGAGTTTATATTGATAATAGTGATAAAATAACATCATACATATATATTGAATATAATATATAATAAATAAATAAGCATCTACCTAATATGTCTACGAGTATCTTATGAATCATTACCCGTATTTTCAAAGGCGTTAGTGAGGCGCGCCCAACGGTAGAGTGTATCCAAAATGCCTTGAGGCAGCCGAATTAAGCATACTTTTGTTGGATGTTCGCCCAAAGATGTGAGGCCAACGCCCAGATGTTGGATCGCGCTTTTTGGTCTGGACGTTAAAAGCGCCCGCCCATCAAATAATACACTTGGAGCCTGCATTTGATTGTGCTCTGTTCATTAATAAAACTACATGGCCCATTCACGTGACTCGCAGTCTACTTTAAGGAAAAAAGAGAAATTTCTAACCCTAAATTTCTGTTTCCTAACCGAGGGCTGCTAAAGAGTAGAGAGCGGGGAAAAAAAAGGAGAAAAAAACTTAACCCTAAGAAGCTGTGGTTGCACCGCTACGTCGATCGACTCGACTCGACGTTCCCTTGCATTTGGCGTCTAACCTCCTAGAATTCTGCTGCTCCCTTCGTCATCTTCTTCGGTGTCGCAACCGACGACCGTCGACTGCCCCCAAACCGATCAACCGAAGGACCTCTCTTCCCATCTTCTCTCTCATTTCTGGTCGCCACTGACCGATCGAACAGCTGTCGATCCCCTTCAATCGCTGAATCGACGAATTTGGGTCAAATTTGCGGTGATTAAATTTAACTGAGTTTAAAATTTCAATTTTAAATATTTCATTTTGAAGTTAATTATTATCTTGTTACTTTAACCTTGTTCTGCCATAATAGTTTAATTTAGAAGTTCAATTTTAAAAATTGTAAGAATTGTTACTATCACATTGTGTCAAATTGTTAGAAATATTACTGTGATTCAGTGAATGGCCTTGCATTTGTTGTGAATCGTGATTTATGAGTCTATGAATACTCTTTTTCGAAGCTAATCGTGTAGCTTTTTCCAACACTTATTTGTGAATCTGTGATAAATTTTTCTTTGGGTTTGTGAGTGAAATACTATGGGTTTGTGAGTGAAATACTAAAGTAATATTTCTCAGTTAAATTCAAATGCTTTATAGGAAAGGAAGTAGTAATGAATTCTAGAGTTCCTAGTCATCGTGCTTCAGTTTGTTGGAATATTAATCAAGAAATTTTCCCTTGTAAAATCAATCAAAACACTTCCTAGGAAGTATCTTGTCAAAACAACGACGTTAGGATCGAATAAAATAGACTTACGCTTGCGTATGCAGCACCGTAGTCTCTGAACTTCACCATCGGATTCGCCACAACGGTCGGTACTTCGTCACGGAGGATCGAAGCAGCGTTTCACCGCCTAAATCTCTATTTAGAAGATGATTTTAATGGTAGGGAGAAGAAGAACACAAGTTTCCTTATGCAAACTTATGGCATAGTTAGATTAATCAAAAAAGGCATATCCATGGGTCCTATTTATAGGCTTTAGGGGTAGTTATTGTAGGAAATAACCAATTATAAGCTTATTAGCCTATATTAGAACTTTTACTTATCCTCTTCTTCATTCACTTATCGAGTTCCTTTATGCACTTATAAAGTGACTTTTTCCACTTATCAAGTGGTCCTTTTCACACGAGAAAAGGTTTCCTTCGTGCACGCGACATCTGAGGTCCGTATACCCTCATACACCCTCTCATGGGTGTATTCATGTCGTCCATATCCAACATCTCACACTCACACTTGAGGGGATTGTAAGGAAACATCTTTCCCTTAACTATTCTGTTTATCATACCGAGAAATAGGCCGTGTGACTGTCATGCGCATAGAGTCCGCTGTTGTGCACTTGTTAGATATACACAACACTCCTCGAGGTGCAAAGTTGAGTAGATCAACACATGCTTTACCCTAGATTATTTCTTCACATTTCTTATACTTTATATTCAACATTTGAATCCCATCTGGATTACAATTGGCTGGCCAGCTTTGAATCTTTAAAGTCCAAATGTGAATATGAAATTAATCTTCCTCTTCTTGCGGTCCTTTGGATCTTGACTTGACTTGCTTTTCTAACATGCCCCGCCGGACCGAATTGACCATAGTCCATAAGCAACATGCTAAGATAACAATCACCCAGTCAAATCTAAAGGAACCAATTAGAGTCCATAAGGGTAACGAGTTAAGACCCATGTGGTCTTTGGGTCTCACATAATAGTAAACACAATTTACTATTCTAACCCAATGGTCAAATGCATACGTAGTATGAATACGTATTACAACATCACTCCTTTCCCAGGGAGCGTATGTCTTAATGATGTTGTAAGGATGATGATCAGACACCACAATGTCTGATTTTGAGTCCCTTTTACTACTCAAATCATCTTCTGGACCCACATCCCGCATAAGACAGATAGGATTTAATAATCCTATTAGATCTTTTGTAAGCATCCATATGATGCAGATCTTTCATACGCCCATTTTGTTTAAGTCATGACTCGAAATCATCCGTCTGACGATTTTGACTTTAAACATGTCTCATCTTTATTCTATCCGTCTGATATAATAAAGGCGGTTGCTCATGTGAGAGAGCAGGATTGTTTCTTGCTACTCTAGGATATTGCACCAGATCCGAGTAGAAAAACATATCCTGAGGTCGATCGTCGCTCATCGAGATCACCCGCCCAATCAGCATTAGTGTAGCCTTCGAGCCTCAAGGCATCTCCTTGATAGCATAAAGCATAGTCCGCAGTTCCTTTAAGATACCACATTATACTCTTAACCGCTTGCCAGTATACTTGCCCTGGATTGGATTGGTAACGACTTACCATTCCAACGGCAAAACAGATGTCCGGTCTTGTACATATCATAGCGTACATAAGACTACCAACTGCACTGGAATATGGAACTTTTTCCATAATTTTCTTTTCCTTTTGGTTCTTTGGACATGATTTCAGACATAAATTATCGCATTTGCTTATAGGAGTATCAATGGACTTGCAGTCCTGCATATTAAAACGTTCTAAAACCTTCTTTATATAAGTCTCTTGTGAAAGAGAAAGAAGTTTCTTTGAACGATTCCTTGAAATCTTAACTCCAAGGATATATGCGGCTTCTCCCATGTCTTTCATCTCAAAAACTGATGAAAGCCAAGCCTTGATATCCATCACAAAGCCCTTGTCATTTCCGGCTATTAAAATGTCATCTACATATAGAGACATAATAACGTACTTGCTCTTAATCCTCTTGATATATACACAGTTGTCTTCATCAAGCATGGAAAAACCATTTGATTAGACAACTTCTTGAAATCGTATATACCATTGCCTCGAGGATTGTTTAAGACCATATATGGACTTACGAAGTTTACAAACCTTATGTTCGTTTCCTTCTTTTACAAACCCTGTTGGTTGTTCCATATAGATCTCCTCGTCCAAATCTCCATTGAGAAAGGCAGTATTTACATCCATCTGATGTAATTCGAGGTCTAAGCAAGCTACCATAGCCAGAATCAGGCGAATCAAGGTAAAACGAACAACAGGTGAGCAAGTCTCTTCGTAGTCTATCCCTTCCTGTTGCGTAAAACCTTTCGCGACAAGGCGAGCTTTATATCTGTCTATAGAGCCATCAGCCTTATGCTTGATCTTGAGAACCCATTTGTTCCCAATAGCTCTACGTCCTCTGGGTAAGTCAACTAAGTCCCAGACTTGGGTAACTTTCATGGATTCCAACTCTTCCTTCATCGCTTCCATCCATTTGTCTTTCGCAGGGCATGGTAAGGCCTGTTTGAAAGTAGCAGGCTCGTCATCATCTTGTAGTAAAGTCATAAAGGTTTGCGGAAATTCATCCTCAAATCTTAGAGGAGCCAACCTTGTACGATTACTACGTCGTATTTGAGATTCTTCAAGTCCTTGTTGACTTGAATTTAGATCAATTCTAACATCACTCCCACTTGGAATGTCGTTAGAAATGCTCCCACTTGGATAATTATTCCCTTATGGAATATGCTTTGCGTCATTCGTATCATCCATTGGTGAAGTTTGAAACGTATTTTCGTTTTCACCAAGAATTCTCCCACTCGAATGAGGTAATCCTTCTTGATCATTAACCTCAAATAGAGATAAGTTCTGACTTATCTCGCCCTGTCTTGGAAACTCATTTTCCAAGAAAGTGACATCACTCGACTCAAATTCAATTAGACCTCCATTGTCTTCCTGACTAATGAAAACATAACCTTTGGAGTTTTCTGCGTATCGTATAAAGATACATTTCCTTCCCAGTGGCCCAAGTTTGCCATACTTATGGGAGGAAATATGTGCGTAGGATGCACATCCCCAAGGTTTTAAAATGTTTAAGTCAGGAGACCTTTGGTTCCACAACTCATAAGGAGTGGAGCTAACTGATTTTGAGGGTACGCGGTTTAAAATGAAAGTGGCCGTTAATAATGCATCACCCCAAAAGGTGATCGGCAAGTTAGCTTGCGCCATCATTGAACGGACCATTTCCATTAAGGTCCTATTCCTCCTTTCTGCAACACCATTTTGTTGCGGAGTATAAGGCATAGTTACCTGATGAACTATGCCTTTTTCATCACAAAGTTCTTTAAAACTTGTTGATTGATATTCACCGCCTCTATCGGTTCGCAAGACCTTAATCTTGCGATCTAATTGATTTTCCACCAAACTCATATAGTTTTTAAAGCAGGTTAATGCTTCACTTTTGTGGGATATCAAATAGATATGACCGAATCGTGTGAAATCATCAATAAAAGTGATGAAATAGGACTTCCCGCGTCTTGTCTTGACATTCATCGGACCACATATGTCCGAATGGATGAGCTGTAATGGAACCTCGGCCCTTGTGCCGGTTCCAAACGGCTTGCGACAAGATTTCCCTACAAGGCAATGTTCGCAAGTTGACATATCAACCTTTGAAACATTGGATAGAAGGCCACGTTTGGCAAGTCTATCCATACGCGTTGGTCCAATGTGACCAAGTCTTGCGTGCCAACAAATTATATCAGACTCATAAGTCGAAGAATTTGTAACAAGGAAATTTTCATTACAAAATGAAGAGTCATACATTGTATTTAATACAATAAATCCTTTGAATACATACCCAGTACCAATTAAGGAATTATTACAAAACAAGTCCACTTTACAATCATGAAAAAACCAGCTATAACCAAGACCCATTAACACGACCACAGATATAATATTCCTTCGAATATCTGGAGCGAAGAGGACATCATGTAGTAAGATAGTGCGGCCGTTGTCCAAGACTAGCTTGCAAGTCCCAACGCCTTTCACTTCAACACGTGTGTTGTTTCCTACATAAATCCACTTTGTTCCTTGGGGTATCCGGTGATACTCCATGAAGGACCGTCTGTCCCTTGCTATGTGGTCGGTGGCACCTGAATCAATTATCCAAAATGGATTAGATTCCACAAGAAATATTGAACTAGAAACACATATGTAACTATCATTACAAGTTACCTTGTCACCTTCATCCGTACAAGAACGGGCGTAGTGACCTAACTTGTTGCACTTGAAGCACTTGATCCTCTTCAAGTCTTTCTTCTTGTGCCATTTCTTGTGCCCACCCTTATGTTTGGGTTTCTTGGTAGACTCAGGTTGCTTATTACGTTCATTAGTAGACTTCGAACGATATTTCCGTTTCTTTCCCCAGTGTGAGGAACTAGCAACCATGTGCACTTCTACACTTGGCTTGGCAGCCGCAAGCCGCTCTTCCTCTAACTCGAGGTGCTTAGAAACATCGCTGAAAGTCTTGATGCTCTCATTATGAGTGAGATGCATCT
Source organism: Scilla litardierei (assembly GCA_030789695.1). Lineage (NCBI taxonomy): Eukaryota > Viridiplantae > Streptophyta > Magnoliopsida > Asparagales > Asparagaceae > Scilla > Scilla litardierei. The sequence goes on from CM061142.1 coordinate 397,425,236, forward strand.
TCATTTGGTCCCATCCATTTGGTAGAGAACGTATGACTGCTTGAATTTGTTGCTCATCATTGAGCACATGACTTGCATCCTTTAACTCTGAGATGAGATTAGCCATATGTCGCAGATGTTTCCCCATGGAATGATCTGGACGTTTCTTGTATGAATCAAATCTTATAGTTAAAGAACGAAGTTTGGACACCGATGTGCCACCAAACTTCTCCTCAAGCTTGGACCATATGTCCATGGTTAGGTCATGCTCTCGGAAGATGCGCATTATGTTATCGGCCATACTGGACAATAACGTAATGCGAGCTATCTTGTTCTTCCGAGACCAAGCATCAAAAGCTTCCTTGTCTCGTCTGTGTTGGGCCGTAGTGCCCAACTCGGGTTCAATCATTACGTTCTTCAGAGTTTCGAGCACTTCTTGCTCCTCTAGAATGTATTGTATCTTGATGGACCATAGTTTGTAATTATCGCCGTTGAGTTTTTCACCTCTGTTTAACTCAGCGACGATATTCTTTGAAGCGGAAGAAATTTTAACTTTAAAATGCTGTAAAAAGACACAAAACCGAAGGTTCGATCAAAAATCATTGCATAAAATTCTTATACATAGATATCACTCCCACTTGGAATATCCCACTTGGAATGATATTATTACATTTGATAAGTTACTTTCGAAAAATATTGAAGAAGTTGCTCTAGAATCGGAAAGGTCTCTACGATTCCAATCACCATCTAGAACAACTTTCAATATTTCCCCCTCACTTATCAAACGATAGTACTCTTATAGTACTTCGCAGCGGAAAAGCGTTTTTTGAAAACGTATTTTTCAAAAGAAAAAACGATATTTCAACTTAGTACCCTTATGATACTAGCGAAATATTCGGTAATCCCTGGCCATTTGCCGGGATGAGCCGTAGCCGTGCCAAGGCCGGATCCCCCCCTTGGGGATTTTTCTTCAAGCCATCGTCGCCGGCTCCCATATGGATCCATGCGCTCCCCTTCTGTAAGGGAATTTGTCACAGATAACTGCCGTCGGCCCCGTATGGACCGGCCATGCATGTCACATTCATGCAAGCTTCCCCCCCGTAAATACAAGGTCAACCGGGGCTCGACCGGGGCTCGGCACTGGCCGGAAACTGGCCTTGGCCAGGGCCGGCAGGCCGTGGCCTGGCCCTGGCCACTGCCAGGGCCGGCCGTGGCCCTGGCAGCGGCCAGGGCTGGCCTCGGCCAGGCCCTGGCCACTGCCAGGGCCGGCCAGGCCCTGGCCTGAGGCCAGGGCGCCGGCCTGAGGCCAGGGCGCCGGCCTGAGGCCAGGGCGCCGGCCCTGGCCTCTGCCAGGGCCGGCCAGGCCACTGACCTAGCCCTGGCCCTCGGCCAGGGCGCCGGCGCTGGCCTGAGGCCAGGGGGGCACCGGCCCTGGCCCCTACCAGGGCCGGCGCCGGCCAGGCCGGCCCTGGCCTCTGCCAGGGCCGGCCAGACCGGCCCTGGCCTCTGCCAGGGCCGGCCAGACCGGCCCTGGCCTCTGCCAGGGCCGGCCAGACCGGCCCCTGGCTCTGGCCGAGGCCGGCCAGGGCCTCCTGGCCCTGGTCTGGCCTCGGCCAGGCCTGGCCCTGGCCACGGCCAGGGCCCCCTGGCCGGGGCCGGCCAGGGTCGTCCATGGCCATTGCCGGCTATTGCCCATATGGCCATGGCCGGCCATCCCCTTGCATGGGGTTGGCCGCACACCCCCGCCGGAGGGGTGGCCGTGGTTGTTATTGGCCGTAGCCAACCCCCTCCGCATGGGGAGGGGGGATGCATTGCCTCCATAACCCATATGGCCATGGTGATCATGCACCAAAAATTTCATCTTCTCCGTTGAGAATAACCACCATCGTCTTCTCCGATGAAGCACCCGTTCGTCGAGAAAACGGTTTTGCTTCAATGGCCGTGTGCCAAAAAATGAAGAGAACACGTTTTCAAGGCCGCAAACTTCACCCTCTACATGACGAGAGTTCACATTCTCAATTGAATGGAGACTCAGCATCCATGAGGCGCGAGAGTTTGGTGATATAAACGGTAAGTTCTTCCCGTCACGGAGAGTTCCATATCCGTAATGACAGAAGACCCTAACATGAAAAGAACAACTATTGTGATTCTATCCGTTGTGATGCGTTCCTACCATATCCATAATGGAAGGAGACTCATTCGTGAAAGAGACAACGCCTCGTTCATCGGTGAGACCGGGGCGACGGTTAGACCGGGGCGAACCCGTATGGCTCTGATACCAATGTAGGATCCTGTCAAAACAACGACGTTAGGATCAAATAACATAGACTTACGCTTGCGTATGCGGCACCGTAGTCTCTGAACTTCACCCTCGGATTCGCCACAACGGTCGGTACTTCGTCACGGAGGATCGAAGCAGCGTTTCACCGCCTAAATCTCTATTTAGAAGAGGATTTTAATGGAAGGGAGAAGAAGAACACAAGTTGCCTTATGCAAACTTATGGCATGGTTAGATTAATCAAAAAAGGCATACCCTTGGGTCCTATTTATAGGCTTTAGGGGTAGTTATTGTAGGAAATAACCAATTATAAGCTTATTAGCCTATATTAGCCCTTTTACTTATCCTCTTCTTCATTCACTTATCGAGTGCCTTTATGCACTTATAAAGTGACTTTTTCCACTTATCGAGTGGTCCTTTTCATACGAGTAAAGGTTCCCTTCGTGCACGCTTTCGTGCACGCGACATCTGAGGTCCGTATACCCTCATACATCCCCTCATGGGTGTATTCATGTCGTCCATATCCAACAATTACCAGTTCTCGCTAGTAAGCTTTGTGGGAATTTCTGCTTCATCTTGTTGCATTACATGGTATCCCTTATTGTCTAAGTTTGATGTACTTGTATTTCTGATTCCCTATTCCAGTGAAAGTAAAGTTCAATACTAAATTCTCTTTGATTTAACTTTAAATTTTTGATATGTGCATGTCATGTATTGAGAAGTTAGCAACACCAATCGAGAGAATGTTTTTGATTATATTGCTGATATATTGGCATTCTACTTTTCTCCAAAACTTCAATTTAATATAATATAATTTTGTTAACCTATTTGTGCAATTAAAAAGTATAAGATAATACTCTATTTCATATTTTGGTGGTATTTCGTGGTTGGAGATATCTCTTATACTTGTCATGTCTTTGAATCACCAATTACATTTTTGCAGTCATTTATTTAAAAAATTGTTATTGATGGTGATAAGGCCAAAATTGACTGTGACAGTTGTCAGGCTGACGAAGACTCGAGATGCTGAATCAGAGCCTCGTCAGCAGTTGGAGTAGGACCCTTGGTTGGGAAAAACAGGGTCAAGTAATGGTAGTAGGAGATGATGTGACCTTCGATCGATCTTCGAGCGTACGTTGCATCGATCGTTCGAGGTTGGAAAACTCGACGTCGACCTTCGGCGCTAGACGATGACTGTCGATCTGCACCACATGGACTGGTTAGGGGGGTCGGATATGGGTTTCGACCCAAATTCCCTCCGATACTTAAGTTAGTATGGAACTTAAGGAAGAGAGGAAGCTTGGTGCAGCTGAGATCGACCCACAGAGATTTGTCTCAAGAATGGTGGCACAAGCTCGAATATAAGAAATGTAAGCTGAGAAAGTAGAGTTCTATGTCTTAGACCGCATACCTTAGAGATAGGACCCTTTTATCTATTTATAGACGTTTATGGTCCTTTTGGAGATGTGGGGAGATAACGGAGACCCATGATGGGGCCACGATCTTTCCCCATTAATCGTAATAAATGTTGCGCATGTCCCAAAGATTCTCGAGCCGTCCTTTAATCCCACGTTCGAGTGAGGCGGACCCGACGGTCGGTTGGCCATTTGGGCTTTGACTGAGTCGACATCGGTCTTCTTTGGTGGGCGTGGTGGGCCTTAGTCATTTGTCGACCGAGTTGTCTCGAATGCTGACCCAATGACTTAACAATGGCCCCGTCGCGTGACCTTAAAGGATCCATCCGCTGAAGTCAAGCGATGTTACATCGCATTTAATGGGGCTCGACAGTCGAGAAAATAGCACTTGAGTTCTAGGCGCCAAAACGTCCGCCTTATCGATTCAGATGATTTGCTGGTTCGATATCCAAGACATTCTGGGCTCTTGGGTCTTTGATACGTGTTCCATCATGCAGTTGTTGTCTCGCCCATATATGACGGTTCCAACGGTAAAGTGCGAAAGTAACATCTTCATTCTCTCGATTCAGTCTCTTCTTCTCTCGAAAGCAATGACTTCGTCCTCTATCTCTACCTCTGGAAGAAATGTGGTCACAGCCATTCAGAAGAATTGGCAAGTGGTGTAACGACTGGTTTTCATATATCTGGATTTATTATATTATAATATATGTTTTGGTGGATTTTCTCCTTATTTGTGGTTTTCGTCTCCATAACTTTCATTTACGATCGTTTCGTCGTGTTTTCTCGTTTCTTCCTTAGGAACGTCGATTTCGGAGTAAGTCATTCATGACGGGCTCCATAACGGTCGTATCTTACTATTAGATCAAGCCTAGGAGTCTTAGGAATCGATCCCGGAGCTCCGCGCTCCGTGTCGGAACTTTTGGTGCTAATTAGCCGGTGTAAGAAGGGCCACCGACCGACTAGATGACGATCCAGTCGGTCGGAAAACCTTCTTGAACCGACTAGTTGGCTTTCTAAATTATTCTGAAGTTACAGTTTATCGTTAGTCGGTCTAAGAACGTTGGTTGACCGACTAGGTTGTAAACTAGTCGGTCGGCAATGCTTATTTAACCGACTAACTCATCAACTATTTTTGACACTGGTTACTGTTTACTCTTAGTCGGTCTAAGAACGTTCATCGACCGACTAGATGTCAAACTAGTCGGTCAGTAGTTGTTCTTGGACCGACTAACACTTAGTTCAGGTTTTCGACTGGAGTTACTGTTTACACTTAGTCGGTCTGCGTTGTTCAACCGACCGACTAGATCTCAAACTAGTCGGTCAACAGTTGTTCTTTGACCGACTAAGCAGTGCAGGAAACCCTAGTTTTGTCCTAGCCGCCACCAAACTCTATAAATACCCCTCCAAACGTTTTCTTCTCCTCCCTCACGACCTAAAACCCTAATTTCTCCCCCCATTGAGCCCCCATCTCCCTCAAACCATTAATCCTTCATCCCAAGCTCATCCTCCATCATCCAAACCCTCCCTCAACTCATTCCACCTCTCATCTTCCCCAAATCTCCATCAAATCCCCAAAATCCCCCAAAACCCTATTTCTCCAAACTTCTCCAATCATTTCCAGATCTGAACCCTAGGTTCCCCGGAGCGTTTCTTCCGTCGCCGTGGTTGCTCGGCGTTAATCTCCCATTCTCTACACGGTAATACTCGATTCCTTTAGTTTTAGCATAACCCACATTGACATTGTGAAACCCTAATAAAATGAATTATTAGATGATTAGGGTTCTAATAAGAAATCAATTTAGAATCATTGTGCTAATGATTGTTTTGCCATAACAGTGGTCCATTCCGTAGTTAGCTTGTGTGACGATCTTCATTGCTCGTCAATCCCGGTATCAGGCAAGTGAAACTTGCATCCCTTGATTTGGGCCATGTCATAGGACATTTACCTTGCTTTAGCGTAAAAGAGACTAGACGGTGAAAGGATAGCCGTTTAGACGCCATTGACCTAGCTTGACAACGAAGCTTGGTCCGTCACCTTCATCATGCTTGTATGTCACGTTTACTTCCCTTAACGGTACGCGAATTAACTGTTCATGTCATCCATGCATCCTTAACTGTTATTGCATTTTAACTGCCATGTTTAATTTAAATTAACGGTACGTGAATATGTTCATGTCATTGCATTTTGCCTGTCACGTTTAAATACAATTAACGGTACGCGTACTAACTGCTCATGTCATTGCATGCTTGAATACTCATCGTGATTGCGTAGCTTTGCTACATACTTGTACTATTTGTTCCGACTAGGCACCCACCTTGCGTGGGCACAATCCTATGCCAAATACACTTTCTGGCTCGTGTTCCAGAAGACGAGCTCAACACAGCCTGTGGGCAATAGGGCACTCGTTGAGTGATCCCTTGTACTTGATACTTGAACACAGCCTGCGGGCAATAGGGCACTCGTTGAGTGATCCCTTGTACTTTACTTGTACTTGACATTACATGTCACCACTACCACTTGATACTTGCTACTTTACTTTACTTGTTACCACCTTACTTTACTTGCCATGCACCATACTTTAACTGCTAGGTTGCTAGTTTACCTTTCTTTCCGTTTCCTTGCACAAGTCTTCCGACTTGCTGACATGTGCCCCTTTTCTCTTTTGGGTGACACATGTTAGAGCCCGAACCTGAGTTACTTGCTGAGGACGTGGTGTTCCCTGACGCTGAGTCAGGACCCGCGTTGATCGAGGACTACGTTGACACTGGAGATCAGTCTTAGTGTCTTCGTTTAGCTTCTGTTGTTAGATTGCCTAGTTGTCGGTGCATGGCACCTAGTTGATACTCTGTTATGTTTGTGTTTCTTTTGTTTGGCCTTGTTCTGGGCCTTAGACTCTTTCCTGTTAGCCTGGTGGCTTTTCTGTGATGTTGAATATTTTGTGGACAAACTTTGGGATTGGTATTTCATATCCTTCTCTTTATTATTATTATTGTTGTTGTTCCTTTTGCGATTACAGGGACCTGCTTATACTAAATTGACGCTTATCAGGCGTGCAGCTTCACAGCTCCACGTCTGAGCGGACCTTCTCACGTCTCGTCTCCATTTAAGGGAAGCGGGTCGTGACAGGTTTTAGTGGTGGCCCATGCAGGTCCCTCTGTAACTGCAATTATCAGGGATAACAATAATAATATAAGATTGTCCAACAAATAAATTCGATATCCGAGTCATAAGCTATGAGTCTAATCTGCTTCGTTTTCTGTGTCATTAGATGGCAGGAAGGCGATTTACCCGTGGTGGGGGTAGTGGTGCGCTCCCTCATGATGAGGAGCCTGAGCGGGAACCTACCAACGGAGAGATGATGTGGATGATGATCCAGATGATGCAAGTGCAGCAGGGCGTGCTCCTGCAAGTCCAGAATGCTCCACTTGCTCGAGCTGCCCGGGCCCTTCCGGATGCCCCTCGCCCCGAGCCGGGAGCGAAGCAATTTCGGGAGCTGGGTCCCGCATATTTTGATGGATCTGAGGGTCCTCTGGCTGCCGACGAGTGGATAAGGAACATTGAGGATAACCTGGCGATGGCGAAGATTAACCCGGCTGGATGGGTTGATTTGGCTAAGAGGCAGCTGAAGGACAATGCCAGAAACTGGTGGGATGCTGAAGAGAAGATGCTGGTGGAGCTGATAGTTTGGGCTACCTTCAAGTCCAGATTTGATGGAGAGTTCTTCCCGAAGGCTGCTAGGCAGGTGATGCTGTAGCGCTTCATAGATCTGAAGCAGGGGAGCTTGTCGGTGGATCAGTACCACCAGGAGTTCACGAGGCTCAGTCGGTTTGCACCAAAGATGGTGCAAGATGCCGATGAGAAAGCTCAGCGATTTCTTCAGGGACTTGCCTTGGAGCTTCAGAGCTTTGTGACCTCTTCTGACCTGGAGACATATCAGAAGGTTCTGATTGCTGCGAGGCGGCAAGAGTTGAATTTGAACCAGAGGAAGGGACATGTTTCCGGTGCTGGGAAGAGGCCTATGGAGCAGGTCAGGGCGGTGGTTAGGCCTGGTTTCAAGCCTAATCATCCGGTGCAGTTCAAGAGGCCAGGAGGGCCTATTCTGAAGACTTGCCATTTCTGTGGCAAGACTGGACACCTCAGGGATCAGTGTAGGAGGTTTCTAGGACAGTGCATTGTCTGTGGAGATCCTGCCCACACCATCGGGGAGTGTCCGAAGTCGAAGCAGCCTTGGCGGGCTCCTATTACAGCACAGCCGTTGCAGCAGCGCGCTCATGTGCCCGTTGGACGTGGAGCGCCTCTTGTTCCGCAGAGACAGGCCTTTCGGCAGGCTGTTCCGCCGAGAGGGCAGGCCTTTCTGATGACTGAGGAGGAGAGCATGGCCGTGGATGAGGTTATTACAGGTAACGCTCATTCTAGCTATTTTCTTCCTTAGTTTGATTTTTTGATTTTGTTGGTTTCTTGCTCATGCTTGTTACTAGAATAGGATTTGATTGTTAGGTCGGTTGCTAGGTGTGGTTTTGGTTTGCACATTTCCTGCATGAGTCCTCTTTGACTCAGGTGCGTCGATGTGCATTTTGGCCCGGAGCTTCGTGGAGAAGCATTCCTTGTCGACGTCCTCTCTCCCTAAGAGTTGGAATATCGTCACAGGAAACGGTGTAGTCTCGGTGCATCATGGGTGCAATTCTTGCCCGTTGGTGGTTTGTGGACGTGAGCTTTGTGCTGATTTCATTGTCCACGACATCATCAATTACGATGCGGTCCTTGGGATGGATTGGCTTGCGAGCTTCTATGCTACGATTGACTGTCGGAGGAAGAAGGTGGTGTTCGAGATTCCCGGACATCCGGTATTTGAGTTCAGTCGTGGTAGCAGTTCGCTGGGTCCGGTCAGATTTCGGGCCAGACCAGTGGATGTCGTGGCTATGCAGATGGAGTTGGAATGGCCAGCTGTGGTGCGAGATTTTGGTGACGTCTTCCCCGGGGAGATGTCTGGATTGCCGCCTGATCGAGCTTTGGAGTTTTCTATTGATCTTATCCCAGGTGCGCAGCCCATTTCGAAGGCACCATATCGTATGGCGCCAGCAGAGTTGGAGGAGTTGCGCAGGCAGTTGGATGAGCTTATGCAGAAGGGCTACATCAATCCTAGTGTGTCCCCGTGGGGAGCACCGGTGTTGTTGGTAAAGAAGAAGGATGGTTCGCGTCGCATGTGTGTGGATTATCGGGAGTTGAATGCGGTGACCATCAAGAATAAATACCCGTTGCCTCGCATCGATGATATCTTTGATCAGCTTGGAGGTTCGAGGGTGTTTTCTAAGTTGGATTTGAGGAGTGGTTACCATCAGTTGAAGGTGAAGAAGGTAGATGTTCCGAAGACAGCGTTCAGGACGAAGTATGGACACTATGAGTTTATGGTTATGCCTTTCGGCGTAACTAACGCGCCTGCAGTTTTCATGAATCTGATGAACCTGATTTTCTACGACTTTTTGGATAAGTTTGTCGTTATCTTTATTGACGACATTCTGATCTATTCGAATTCGGAGGAAGAGCATGCCTCGCACTTAAGGACGGTGTTGGAGATCTTGAGGAAGCATCGGTTGTATGCTAAGTTTTCAAAGTGCGAGTTTTGGCTGGATAGAGTTGCTTTTCTCGGGCATGTGGTGACTAGAGATGGTATTTCAGTGGATCCCGAGAAGATTAGGGCCATCAGAGAGTGGCCCGTTCCGTCGTCAGCGTCTGAGATTCGGAGTTTCTTTGGGCTTGCAGGTTACTACCGGTGTTTCATTAAGGACTTTTCCTGTATTGCTGAGCCGATGACCAGGTTGACGCGGAAGGATGTTTCTTTTGTTTGGTCGGGTGATTGTGAGAATGCTTTCGGTGTTCTGAGGGAGAGGCTGACGACTGCCCCTATTCTTGTTGTGCCTGATCGCAGCGGTGGATTTGAGATCTTTTGCGATGCTTCTGGCAAGGGTCTCGGTTGTGTGTTGCATCAGCACGGGCATGTTGTGGCGTATGCGTCTCGTCAGCTTAAGGTTCATGAGAAGAATTACCCGACACATGATTTGTAGTTGGCTGCCGTTGTGTTTGCTCTTAAGATTTGGAGGCACTTCCTGCTGAGTGAGAGGGTGAAGATTTTCACCGATCACAGAAGCTTGAAGTATATTTTCACTCAGAAGGAGCTTAACATGCGACAACGTCGATGATTGGAGCTTATGGCGGATTATGATATCGATTTGCAGTTTCACCCTGGCAAGGTGAATGTGGTTCCTGATGCGCTGAGTAGGCTTCCAGTGGTGATGATTCTGACTTCGCAGTGGAGATTGCAGCAAGATTTTTGCGAGTCTGGTGTTGAGATTGTTCTTCCTGGGGAGGCTTCTTCGTTGATGTACATGCAGGTACAGTCGACGATCGTGGATCGGATTAAGGCTGGCCAGGCCGAGGATCCGAAGCTGGTGAAGATTCGGGAGCAGGTGGAAGCCGGTCTGCGGACTGACTTTTTGATTCATAAGGATGGCTCGCTGAGGCTTGGAGCCAGGTTGTGTGTGCCAGCTGGGGATATTAGAGAGGAGTTGATGGTGGAGGCACACAGTTCGCCGTATTCTGTGCATCCTGGTGGCACCAAGATGTACCAGGATCTTCGTCTGAATTATTGGTGGCATGGCATGAAAAGGAGTGTGGCCAAGTGCTTGGTTTGTCAGCAAGTGAAGGCGGAGCATCAGCGTACGACCGGGTTGCTACAACCGCTCCCGATTCCGGAGTGGAAATGGCAACACATCACTATGGATTTCGTGACTGGACTACCTCGGAGTCCGAAGCAGAATGACACGATTTGGGTGATCGTGGATCGATTAATCAAGTCCGCGCACTTTATTCCATTCCGAGTGGGACAGTCCACTGAGGCGCTAGCGAGGAGATATATGGAGGTAAAATTCTTTTACCCTTCGTTTTTATTTCCTTTTTTTTCTAGTTTGGATAGTGATGTAACGTGAATCGTACAGGAGGTCGTGCGACTTCACGGAGTCCCCGTGAGTATCGTGTCGGACAGAGACACGAGGTTCACATCTCAGTTCTGGCAGAGTTTGCAGAAGAGCTTGGGTACGCGTCTGAGTTTCAGCACGGCGTACCATCCGCAGACGGATGGCCAGTCCGAGAGGACGATTCAGATTTTGGAAGACATGCTGAGGGCGTGCATGTTGGATTTCAAGGGTTCGTAGGAGGACCATCTACATTTGGTGGAGTTTTCTTACAACAACAGCTTCCAGGCGAGTATTGGCATGTCGCCTTTCGCCGCTCTTTATGGGAGGAAATGTCGATCGCCATTGAGTTGGGATGACGTTGGTGATCAGGAGTTGTTGGGACCTGAGATGATCGTGGAGGCCATGGATATCGTCAGGAATATTCGGGAGAGGTTGAGGATTGCTCAGGACCGTTTTAAGCATTGGGCGGATGCTAAACGTCGTCCTTTGGAGTTTAAGCCGGGAGACCATGTGTTTCTGAAGATTTCCCCGAATCGTGGTGTGATTCGTTTTGAGAAGCGAGGGAAGTTGAGCCCGCGATACATTGGACCGTTTGACATTCTGGAGAAAGTTGGCGAGGAAGCTTATCGCTTAGCCTTGCCGCCATCTTTGGAAGGAGTTCATAATGTTTTCCATGTGTCGCAGCTTCGTCGATACATTGGCGATCCATCTCATGCGGTGGATTTTTCGGAGATTACCGTTCGCCCCAATTTGACGTATGACCAGCATCCAGTGCAGATTCTAGACAGGCGTCAGAAATCGCTTCGGAACAATATTGTCAATCTTGTGAGGGTGATGTGGCGACACGGCTCGCCTGGAGAGTCTACTTGGGAGAATGAGGATGAGATGCAAGAGCGTTTCCCACTTTTGTTTCCGGACACGTGAGTGTTTGGAAATTCCGAGGACGGAATTTTTCTTAAGTTGGGGAGGATGTAACGACTGGTTTTCATGTATCTGGATTTATTATATTATAATATATGTTTTGGTGGATTTTCTCCTTATTTGTGGTTTTCGTCTCCATAACTTTCATTTACGATCGTTTCGTCGTGTTTTCTCGTTTCTTCCTTAGGATCGTCGATTTCGGAGTAAGTCATTCATGACGGGCTCATAACGGTCGTATCTTACTATTAGATCAAGCCTAGAAGTCTTAGGAATCGATCCCGGAGCTCCGCGCTCCTTGTCGGAACTTTTGGTGCTAATTAGCCGGTGTAAGAAGGGCCACCGACCGACTAGATGACGATCCAGTCGGGCGGAAAACCTTCTTGAACCGACTAGTTGGCTTTCTAAATTATTCTGAAGTTACTGTTTATCGTTAGTCGGTCTAAGAACGTTGGTTGACCGACTAGGTTGCAAACTAGTCGGTCGGCAATGCTTCTTTAACCGACTAACTCATCAACTATTTTTGACACTGGTTACTGTTTACTCTTAGTCGGTCTAAGAACGTTCATCGACCGACTAGATGTCAAACTAGTCGGTCAGTAGTTGTTCTTGGACCGACTAACACTTAGTTCAGGTTTTCGACTGGAGTTACTGTTTACACTTAGTCGGTCTGCGTTGTTCAACCGACCGACTAGATCTCAAACTAGTCGGTCAACAGTTGTTCTTTGACCGACTAAGCAGTGCAGGAAACCCTAGTTTTGTCCTAGCCGCCACCAAACTCTATAAATACCCCTCCAAACGTTTTCTTCTCCTCCCTCACGACCTAAAACCCTAATTTCTCCCCCCATTGAGCCCCCATCTCCCTCAAACCATTAATCCTTCATCCCAAGCTCATCCTCCATCATCCAAACCCTCCCTCAACTCATTCCACCTCTCATCTTCCCAAAATCTCCATCAAATCCCCAAAATCCCCCAAAACCCTATTTCTCCAAACTTCTCCAATCATTTCCAGATCTGAACCCTAGGTTCCCCGGAGCGTTTCTTCCGTCGCCGTGGTTGCTCGGCGTTAATCTCCCATTCTCTACACGGTAATACTCGATTCCTTTAGTTTTAGCATAACCCACATTGACATTGTGAAACCCTAATAAAATGAATTATTAGATGATTAGGGTTCTAATAAGAAATCAATTTAGAATCATTGTGCTAATGATTGTTTTACCATAACAGTGGTCCATTCCGTAGTTAGCTTGTGTGACGATCTTCATTGCTCGTCAATCCCGGTATCAGGCAAGTGAAACTTGCATCCCTTGATTTGGGCCATGTCTTAGGCCATTTACCTTGCTTTAGCGTAAAATAGACTAGACGGTGAAAGGATAGACGTTTAGACGCCATTGACCTAGCTTGACAACGAAGCTTGGTCCGTCACCTTCATCATGCTTGTATGTCACGTTTACTTCCCTTAACGGTACGCGAATTAACTGTTCATGTCATCCATGCATCCTTAACTGTTATTGCATTTTAACTGCCATGTTTAATTTAAATTAACGGTACGCGAATATGTTCATGTCATTGCATTTTGCCTGTCACGTTTAAATACAGTTAACGGTACGCGTACTAACTGCTCATGTCATTGCATGCTTGAATACTCATCGTGATTGCGTAGCTTTGCTACATACTTGTACTATTTGTTCCGACTAGGCACCCACCTTGCGTGGGCACAATCCTATGCCAAATACACTTTCTGGCTCGTGTTCCAGAAGACGAGCTCAACACAGCCTGCGGGCAATAGGGCACTCGTTGAGTGATCCCTTGTACTTGATACTTGAACACAGCCTGCAGGCAATAGGGCACTCGTTGAGTGATCCCTTGTACTTTACTTGTACTTGACATTACATGTCACCACTACCACTTGATACTTGCTACTTTACTTTACTTGTTACCACCTTACTTTACTTGCCATGCACCATACTTTAACTGCTAGGTTGCTAGTTTGCCTTTCTTTCCGTTTTCTTGCACAAGTCTTTCGACTTGCTGACATGTGCCCCTTTTCTCTTTTGGGTGACACATGTTAGAGCCCGAGCCTGAGTTACTTGCTGAAGACGTGGTGTTCGCTGACGATGAGTCAGGACCCGCGTTGATCGAGGACTACGTTGACACTGGAGATCAGTCTTAGTGTCTTCGTTTAGCTTCTGTTGTTAGATTGCCTAGTTGTCGGTGCGTGGCACCTAGTTGATACTCTGTTATATTTGTGTTTCTTTTGTTTGGCCTTGTTCTGGGCCTTAGACTCTTTCCTGTTAGCCTGGTGGCTTTTCTGTGATGTTGAATATTTTGTGGACAAACTTTGGGATTGGTATTTCATATCCGTCTCTTTATTATTATTATTGTTGTTGTTCCTTTTACGATTACAGGGACCTGCTTATACTAAATTGACGCTTATCAAGCGTGCAGCTTCACAGCTCCACGTCTGAGCGGACCTTCTCACGTCTCGCCTCCATTTTAGGGAAGCGGGTCATGACAAGTGGTCATGAAGCCGATCTTGCTAGCAAATGTGAGGTCCAAATCCAAACCGGCCAAATTGGCGAGCTTCAGAGGAGCTACGTTCGTCTTGATTATCAAATCACGCTACCTGGGAGGGACGAGAGGGCTCATCGTCCTGGCGATCGGGAGGCGGGGATTTACGTAAAAGCCTTCGAACGAGGCCTTCATTTCCCATGCATCCCTTCATGCGGTACTTCCTGTGTACCTTGAACATTTCTCTCTGCCAATTGAGGCCAAATGCCATCAGCATGTTGATGGGCTTCATAGTTCTGTGCATGACGAAGGAAATCGAACCATCTCTGCGTTTGTTCAACCACTTCTTCTCGATCCATCCCCTTAAGACCCCGGGTGGTACACGATAATGGCCCGTCGAGGCAGAAAGCTGCTGGAAGATCTTCCCACATCTAATCCCAAGTGGATAAGCGAGTTTGTATTCGTGGTCTTCCAAGGGGGCATGCTTCTGCACCGGTTGGGGTGCCCCTGATTTGTGACAAGTCGAGGATAAGCTGCTGACTATCGAGGAGAGGAAAGATGCCGATAATCTGACGAGTCTGCTAGAGGGTATGAGGTCAATCAAGTGGCTGTGGTCGGACGATGTGATTCGTCGGACCGTATGGACGAAAGGTCGGTTTGATCGTGCTCACTAGAGTTGGCAAACGGGTCGGGTCGGGTCCGGGTCGGGTCAGGTTTGACCTGACTAACCTGACCTTACCCGGATAGGGGTGAACCCAAACCCGACCCGGATTAAATCCGGGTCATGGCTCGGAAACCGGTACCCGACCCGGTGTAACCCGGGTTCACCCGGACCTGACCCGGTTAATCTTGTGGGTCGGGTTCGGGTGGTCGGGTTGAAAGTAAGTGTAAATTTTTTTATTTAATTGCAAAGAAATATGGAGCCAACAAGCCTCTAAGCACGACCAGGCAAGTACACTACCATAGCACAACCACCAGTATACAATCTTTGTTGTGAAAGAATCATATTTAATTAGTTTTTAATGTTTTAGTACATCCGATTTTTAAAATTTGAAGCAAAACTATCAAAATAATAGAATCCATCAGGATTCGAAACCATGACCACTGCCCCAACAAACAGATGCGGTAACCAAGTCTCCAAAGAGGACTTTTCAAAGAACTATCCATAATATTTATTATATATTAATACTTTATAACCGGGTTGAATTCGGGTCAACCGAGTTGACAAGGCAAACCCATACCCGACCCAGATTTTTATCCGAGTCGGTCAGGTTGACCCGAATCTGACTCGACCCAGATTGGCCCCTACCCATACCCGGCCCAAGAGGCCGGGTTCGGGTCGGGTCGGGTATATTTTACCACCCCTAGTGCTCGCCAACTGTTCGACCTAACTTGTTTGTTGCCCTCGCAGGTATGACCAGTGTGGATTACCAGGTAGATCCTGCCTTGATGAAAGCAGTCGAGGCTTCCATTAAAGAGGCAGAGGCGAGCATGTTGTCGCCTCGGGCACCGATCATATTGAGATCGATGGCCCAGCCGTCTGGAGGTAGGCCCATGATCGTTGAGGGGACTGCCCAGGTGACTCGCCCTCAGCAAAAGAAGAAGAAAGGGTCCCCCTCCGAGTTTGAAGTGGTTGTACTGGAGGGGAGCAAGAGGAGGCGGAAGCTCGTTCTTAGCGACTCGGAGCCGTCTGGGTCTAATGCAACCACGGAGCAGGCCTCTAGCCAGGGAATGACGCTTTTCATAAGGAAGATTCAAGGGAGACTCGGGTTCCACCGGAGCTCCTCGTGCACTGGGACTCCTGGGCTGGGGGGGTCTGTTCCCCTCCGTTGGGTTTTCTGAAGACATCCCTGATGAGTATAGACCGATGTTGCTGGAGGGCCGATCTCCTCAGGCTCCCTTCGACTGTTCCGAGGAGGAGCTCGTTAAGGCGAGGTTTCCGTTGATGTGTGGAGATTCTGCTCTCCTTGACTGCTGGATTGCCTCCCGCATCGCTGAGAATGCGACCCTTCTGTAAGATAGAGCTGTCATGGAAAAGGTCGATTATGAGTGGCTTGCGTCAATATCCGTTCACGCCAGCGTTCAGGTAATCATTATTCGGGCATCTATCGATGCTGATATCATGGCGTAATTTGACCATCGAGTTTTGTGTACAGGCTCTTGTGGCCACCGCTGCATTGCACCGTCGAGCTCCGGAGGTGGCCGATCATAGGGTCACCCTGGAGGCCGTTAGATCTCACCTGGAGCGATCTCAAGTTGAGCTGACCAAAATCAGCCTTCTCTGTGAGACGAGACTGAATCACCTCCAGAAACTCGAGGAGGAGTTGCACGAGTCTCGTAAGAGGGAGGTTGCGCAAGTCTCCTAGAGGAAGTGGGCAGAGGATGCTCTGCTGGAGGAGAGAGTCGAAGCCGAGGTCATAGCGGAGAGGGCGATTCAGGAGTTCAAAGATACATTTCCTGACTTCGACGAGCTATACAAAGAAGGCTACGAGCGATGTCTACTAGAGATGAGGAATCGATTCCCCGACCTCTCTGCTGAGATTTACTAGATCCTGGTAGTACTTCCAGACTTCGACGAGGATGAGTCGAGCCAAGGCGATGACGAGTCAAGCCGAGGCATGGAGGAGGCAGCTCCTGTGGATGAGGCTACCACCATGGCCGGCGATGAAGCAAGAGCAGGTGCTACGGGGGACCCAGAGTCTACCACCGTGTTGGATGGAGATCAAGGGCCTGAACGGCCATTGTAAGATATCGTCGCTTTAGTTTTAAGCCTGCTTGTAGAAATTTTTGAATGTATAAGTGGTGACGTAAACAAAAACAACATTAAACAATGTTTTACAATAGGAAGTGACAGGAGAATTGGCACGTGTATCCTTATTTGTCATTGCATCTCTTTGTTTGTTGTCGTCCTGTGGTGGTCGTAATGCCTTGATGGTCCCTTTCGATGGGTTAGGCGCTGCTTCAGGGTGATCGATGATAAATCATCGAATCATATTTAGAAGTTTACCACCAAACTCCATGGTGAGGGAGAGATTTACTCGAATTATGATTGTTGAAATGGGAGTTGTTCGGCAGAGAAGTGGTGGTCCTTCGACTTATTACAGAAGACATTCTGGGAGAGTCGTTCGGTAGCGAAGAGGTGGCCCTTCGACTTATGGCTGACGACATCTTCTAGGAGGTTTGTCATTCAATAATGAAGGGGTGGCTCTTCGACTTACATCTGACACTCGCTTGTTAGAGTTGTTCAGTAGCGAAGGGGTGGCCCTTCGACTTACGTCTGATGCTCGCTTGGGAGAGTCGTTTAGCAGTGAATGGGTGGCCCTCTGACTTACGTCTGATGCTTGTTTGGGAGAGTCGTTTAGTAGCGAAGAGGTGGCCCTTCGACTTACGTCTAACGCTCGCTTGGGAGAGTCGTTCAGTAGCAAAGGGGTGGCCATTCGACTTACGTAGGATGCTTGGTTTTGGAGGGTCGTTCAGTGGCGAAGGGGTGGCTCTTTCGACTTACGGCTGACGACCATTTAGGAGAGTCGTTCAGTGGCAAAGGGATGGTCCCTTCGACTTGCAGCTGACGCTCGTTTTTGGAGAGTCGTTCAGTGGCGAAGGGTTGGCCTTTTGACTTATGCCCGACGGCCGTTTAGGAGAGTCGTTCAGTGGAGAAGGGATGGCCCCTTCGACCTACGACTGACTCTCGGTTTTGGAGAGTCGTTCATTGGCAAAGGGGTGGCCCTTCGACTTACGTCTGAGCTTGCTTAGGAGAGTCGTTCAGTGGCAAAGAGATGGTCCCTTCGACTTACGGCTGACACTCATTTTTGGAGAGTTGTTCAGTGGTGAAGGGGTGTCCCTTCAACTTACCTCTGACGCTCGCTTAGGAGAATCATTCAGTGGGAAACAGATGGCCCCTTCGACTTACGGCGGATGCTCGTTTTTTGAGAGTCGTTCAGTGGCGAAGGGGTGGCCCTCGACTTACATCAGATGCTTGCTTTTGGAGACTTGTTCAGTGGCGAAGGGGTGGCCCTTCGACTTACGTCTGACACTCGCTTAAGAGAGTCGTTCAGTAGCGAAGGGGTGACCCTTCCACTTACGTCTGATGCTTGCTTAGGAGAGTCATTCAGTAGCGAAGGGGGTGGCCCTTCAACTTACGTCTGACGCTCATTTGAGAGAGTCCTTCGGTAGTGAAGGGGTGGTGTCTTTGGCTGACGACCATTTAGGGGAGTCGTTCAGTGGCAAAGGGATGGCCCCTTCGACTTATGACTGACACTCGTTTTTGGAGAGTCGTTCAGTGGTGAATTGGTGGCCCCTTCGACTTACGGCTAATTCTCGTTTTAGGAGAGTTGTTCAGTGGCGAAAGGGTGGCCCATTCGACTACTGGCTGATGCTCGTTTTAGGAGAGTCGTTCAATGGAAAATGGGCGGCTCCTCAACTTATGGCTGATGCTCGTTTTAGGACAGTCGTTTAGTGGCGACGGGATGGCTCCTTCGACTTACGACTGACGCTCGTTTTGGGATAGTCGTTCAGTAGCGAAGGGGTGGCTCCTTTGACTTATGGCTGACGCTCGTTTTAGGAGAGTCATTCAGTGGCGAAGGGGTGGACCCTTCGACTTACGGCTGACGCTCGTTTTAGGAGAGTCGTTCAGTGGCGAAGGGGTGGCCTCTTCGACTTACGGCTGACGCTCATTTTAGGAGAGTCATTTAGTGGCGAAGGGGCAGCCACTTCGACTTATGCTGAGGCTCGTTTTAGGAGAGTCATTCAGTGGCGAAGGGGCAGCCCCTTCGACTTACGGCTGACGCTCGTTTTAGGAGAGTCGTTCAATGGCGAAGGGGGCCCTTCGACTTATGGCTGATGCTCGTTTTAGGAGAGTCGTTCAGTGGCGAAGAGGCGGCCCCTTCGACTTACGGCTGACACTCTTTTTAGGAGCCAATTGCATCAATGTAAGTTTAGTTTTCCCAAAAACCTCCCGATGATCAGATCCTCTTCGAGTGGAGTTTTGAAGGGATAGTTTTTGTAGACTTTACGAAGACTTATGGAAGCGAAACTTTATTTGGTAAAAGAGACATGCTTTAGAAAAAACGAAAAAAGGCGTACAGGTGCTTTCCGATCGACGTCGGGGCTGTTGCCGTTTATTGCTCTTTTATTCGTCTCGAGTCATAGATGGCTCATTTGTCGAACACCTTGGTGACAAACGATCCCGTCATTTTGCCCTTCTGTTTTGAAGATCCTTCCTTCCTGGGTGTATCATTGGCCGGGCCTTTGGGGTGTCCTTGCTTGACTAGGGCATCGATCTCTTTTTTGAGAGTCCAACATTCGTTTGTGTCGTGCCCTAGTCGTTGTGATATTTACAGAATTTGAGGTTGTCCCTCTTCTCGTATTTTCCCTTCTTTGCAGCCTCTTGGATCAGCTCTTCTCGTGAGGCGTAGACGAGGACTTCTGCTTTAGGGGTGACCGGCTTAGTATAGGTAGGACGCTCCTTGCTTCGAGGCTCCTCTACTTGGGCCTCTTATCTCGGGACTCCTGGCGGGGGTCCCCGAGTTTGGTTTCTCTCGTCTCGTGTCTCCGTAACGGGAGGGGGTGCTCTTCGCATTAGCTCCAGCTGGTTCTTCCGCCTCCTTGGAGAAAGTGAACCGATCTGTTATGTTGAGCATCTCTGCAACGGTGTTAGGGGGAACTGGTGAAGGGCCCTCCTCAAGTGTTTGTTCCAGACCGCCTGGGTGAGCATCGCTCTGATGGTCACGACAGGTGTCTCCTATACGTCGAGCCTCTCGTCGTTGAATCTCTGGACGAAGCCTCGGATTGACTTGTTTTCAATTTGTTTAAGCGAGAAGAGGTGGGACGACCTCTTCTTGGGATGTCGTCCGGCGACGAATTACTTGCAGAATATTTCTAGCAATTCATCGAACGAGGTGATGTAGTCGTAGGGTAACCCTTCGTACCAGCTTTTTGCCCTCTTGAATAGTGTAGCATGGAAGGCAATACAAAGGTATGGCTCGTCGGCTCTGTGGAGTAGCATGACATTCAAATACTTATGAATGCGCTACCATGTGTCGACTCTGCCATCATAAGCTGGTAGAACAGGAAGCTTGAATTTGGGAATAAAAGGAGCAGAGAGGATGTAACGACTGGTTTTCATGTATCTGGATTAATTATATTATATATATATGTTTGGTGGATTTTTTCCTCATGTGTGGTTTTCGTCTCTGTAGCTTTCATTTTCGATCGTTTCGTCGTGATTTTCTAGCTTCTTCCTTGGAATCGTCGATTTTGGAGTAAGTCATTCGTGACGGGCTTCATATCGGTCATATCTTATTGTTAGATCAAGCCTAGGAGTCTTAGGAATCGATCCCGGAGCTTCGCGCTCCATTTCGGAACTTTTTGTGCACGTTAGCCGGTACAAGAAGGGGAACCGACCGACTAGATGACGATTTAGTCGGTCGGCAAACCTTCATAGACTGACTAGTGGGATTTGTTAATTATTCAGGAGTTACTGTTTACTTTTAGTCGGTCTAAGAACAACCACCGACCGACTAGATGCTCAACTAGTCGGTCAGAACTTGCTCTCAGACCGACTAGTTTCTGTCAGTAAATTTCACCTAAGTTACTGTTTATCGTTAGTCGGTCCATGAACACTCACCGACCGACTAGGTTGCAAACTAGTCGGTCGACGGGCCTTCACAGACCGACTAATTCTTTACCCAGATTTTTCCCTACTTTCGCTGTTTGGATTTAGTCGGTCACAGTTAGCCGACCGACCGACTAGTTCTCAAACTAGTCGGCCAGCCAACCTTCTTTGACCGACTAATCAGTGTCGAAACCCTAATTTCTGGGTAGCCGCCAGCTCTTCCTATTTAAAACCCCAAACGTTTTTCTTTCTTCATTCATTTCTCCTGAGCCTCCTTCTTCCCCAAATCATCATCCATCTTCCCCTAGCCTTCCTCCTTCATCAAGAGCTCCTCCCCCTCTCCATTTTGGCCGGCCACCACCTCTAGGTCGCCGGAAAACCCCCAAAACCCCCAAAACCCCATTTCTCCAGATTTTCCCCATCCATTCCAGATCTGAACCCTAGGTTTCCCGGATCGTTTCTTCTGTTGCCGTGCTTGCTCGGCATCGTTCTTCCGCTTCCGATACGGTAATAACTCGATCTCTTAATATCCTCATAGCCCATTTGTGTTTTTGTGAAACCCTAATAAAACTAGGTTGGATGTTGTTCTAATGTTGTTTTGCCTTGGCAGCGATCTCATCTCCGTAGTTAGCATTTGTGTGACGGCCTCGTTGATCGTCATCCTCGGTGCTAGGCAAGTGAAACTTGCATCTCTTGATTTGGGCCATGTCTTAGGCCATTACCTTGCTTTAGTGTAAAAGAGACTAGACGGTGAAAGGATAGCCGTCTAGACGCCATTGACCTAGCTTGACAACGAAGCTTGGTCCGTCACCCTCATCATGCTTGTATGTCACGTTTAATTTCAATTAACGGTACGCGTATTAACTGTTCATGTCATCCATGCATCTTTAACTGCCATGTTTAATTTAAATTAACGGCACGCGAATATCTGGTCATGACATTGCATTTTGCCTGTCATGTTTAAATTCAATTAACGGTACGCGAATATCTGCTTATGTCATTGCATGCTAGAACACTCATCGTGATTGCGTAGCATCGCTACATACTAGTGCTACTTGTTCCGGCTAGGCACCCATTTTGCGGGCACAACCCTAGGCCAATTAAAAATCTGGCTCTTGGTCCAGAAAAAGAGCTCAATACAGCCTGCGGGCAATAGGGCACTCGCATGTGTGTGAGTGATCCCTTGTACTTGAATACAGCCTGCGGGCAATAGGGTGCTCACATGTGTGTAAGTGATCCCTTGTACTTGTTACTTGACAATACATGTCACACCTACCACTTGTTACTTGCTACTTGTACTTCACTTGTTACTTCCATACGATACTTGCCATGCCATGCACCATACTTTAACTGCTAGGTTGTTAGTTTACCTTTCTTTCAGTTTCCTTGCACAAGTCTTTCGACTTGCTAACATGTGCCCCTTTTCTCTTTTGGGTGACACATGTTAGATCCCGAGCCTGAGTTTGTCGCTGAGGACGTGGTGTTTGCTGACGTTGAGTCAGAACCCGTGTTGATCGAGGACTTCGTGGACACTGGAGATCAGTCTTAGTGTCCTCGTAGAGCTTTCCCTTTTGTTTTAGACTAGCACCCATACTATGTATGTGTTTGCTTTGTTGGCCGTGTGTTAGGCCTTTAGACTCTTTCCTTTTAGCCTGGTGGCTTTTTTGGACGTTGAACTTACTTTTAATGTTGGACAAATTCTGAGATTTGAGATTTTATTTCTGTCTCTCCTTGTGTTATTATTGTTGTTCCGTTTGTGGTTACAGGGACCAGCTTATGTTTTATTGACGCTTATCGGGTTTGGGGCTTCATAGTTCCACTCTCGTGCGGACCTTTTCACGTCTCGCCTCCATTTTAGGGAAGCGGGGCATGACAGGTTTTGTTGGTGGCCCATGCAAGTCTCTTCTGTAACTGCGATTATCGGAATAACGATAATAATATTAGAATGTCCAATAAACTAAGTTCGACATCCGAGTCATAAGCTATAAGTCTAATTGTTTCGTTTTCTGTGTCATTAGATGGCAGGAAGGCAATTCACCCGTGGTGGTGGTAGTGGTGCGCCCCCTCATGACGAGGAGCCTGAGCGGGAGCCCACCAATGGGGAGATGATGCGGATGATGCTTCAGATGATGCAAGTGCAACAGGGCGTGCTCCTGCAAGTCCAGAACGCTCCACTTGCTCGAGTTGGTCGGGCAATCCAGGATGCCCCTCGCTCCGAGCCGGGAGCAAAGCAATTTCGGAAGATGGGTCCCGCATATTTTGATGGGTCTGAGGGTCCTCTCGCTGCCGATGAGTGGATTCGGAACATTGAGGATAACCTGGCGATGTCGAAGATTAACCCGGCTGGATGTGTTGATTTGCCTAAGAGGCAGCTGAAGGATAATGCCAGAAACTGGTGTGATGCTGCAGCGCTTCATAGATCTGAAGCAGAGGAGCTTGTCGGTGGATCAGTACCACCAAGAGTTCACGAGGCTCAGTCGGTTTGCACCAAAGATGGTGCAAGATGCCGATGAGAAAACTCAGTGGTTCCTCCAGGGACTTGCCTTGGAGCTTCAGAGTTTTGTGACCTCTTCTGACCTGGAGACATATCAGAAGGTTCTGATTGCTGCGAGGCGGCAGGAGTTGAATTTGAACCAGAGGAAGGGACATGTTTCAGGAGCTGGGAAGAGGCCTGTGGAGCAGGTCAGAGCAGCGGTTAGACCTGTATTCAGGCCTATCCAGCCTGTTCAGTTCAAGAGGCCAGGAGGGCCTATTCTGAAGACTTTCCATTTCTGCGGCAAGACCGGGCACCTCAGGGATCAGTGTAGGAGGTTCCTGGGGCAGTGTATTGTTTGCGGAGATCCTGCCCATACCATCAGGGAGTGTCCCAAGTCGAAGCAGCCTTGGCGGGCACCTATTGCAGCACAGCCGTTGTAGCAGCGAGCTCCTGTGCCCGCTGGACGTGGAGCACCCCTTGTTCCATAGAGACAGGCCTTTCAGCAGGCTGTTCCACCGAGAGGGCAGGCTTTCCTGATGACTGAGGAGGAGAGCATGGCCATGGATGAGGTTATCACAGGTAACTTCCCTCCTAGCTGTTTCTTCCTTAGTTATGTTTGATTGTTAGATTATGTTGATTGCTTGCATATGATTGTTGCTAGACTAGGGCTTGATTGTTAGACAGTTTGTAGGTGTCATTTTGGTGTGCATATTTCCTGCACGAGTTCTCTTTGACTCTGGTGCATCGATGTGCATTATTTCTCGGAGCTTCGTGGAGAAGCATTCCTTGTCGACGTCCCCTCTTTGCAAGAGTTGGAATATCGTTACAGGAAATGGCGTGGTCTCGGTGCATCGTGGTTGTAATTCTTGCTCGTTGGTGGTTTGTGAACATGAGCTTTACGCTGATTTCATTGTCCACGATATCATCAACTACGATGCTGTTCTTGGGATGGACTGGCTTGCGAGCTTCTATGCTACGATCGACTGTCAGAGGAAGAAGGTCGTGTTTGAGATTCCCGGACACCCAGTGTTTGAGTTCAGCCGTGGTAGCAGTTTGCTTGGTCCTGTCAGTTTTCGGGCCAGACCAGCGGAGGTTGTGGCTATGCAGATGGAGTTGGAGAGGCCAGCTGTGGTGCGAGACTTTGATGACTTCTTCCCCGAGGAGATGTCTGGATTGCCACCTGATCGGGCTTTGGAATTTTCTATTGATCTTATTCCAGGAGCGCAGCCCATTTCGAAGGCACCATATCGTATGGCGCCAGCAGAGTTGGAAGAGTTGCGTAGGCAGTTGGATGAGCTTATGCAGAAGGGTTATATCAACCCTAGTGTGTCTCCGTGGGGAGCACCGGTGCTGCTGGTGAAGAAGAAGGATGGTTCGCGTCGCATGTGCGTGGACTATCGGGAGTTGAATGTGGTGACCATCAAGAATAAATACCCGTTGCCTCGCATCGATGATATCTTTGATCAGCTTGGAGGATCGAGGGTGTTTTCTAAGTTGGATTTGAGGAGTGGTTATCATCAGCTGAAGGTGAAGAAGGATGATGTTCCGAAGACAGCGTTCAGGACGAAGTATGGACACTACGAGTTTGTGGTTATGCCTTTCGGTGTAACCAATGCACCCGCAGTTTTCATGAATCTGATGAACCTTATTTTCTATGACTTTTTAGATAAGTTTGTCGTTATATTTATTGACGACATCCTGATCTATTCTAAGTCGGAGGAGGAGCATGCATCTCACTTGAGGACGGTGTTGGAGATTTTGAGGAAGCATCTGCTGTATGCTAAGTTCTCGAAGTGCGAGTTTTGGCTGGACAGAGTTGCTTTTCTCGGGCATGTGGTGACTGGAGATGGTATTTCAGTGGATCCCGAGAAGATCATGGCCATCAGAGAGTGGACTGTTCCGTAGTCAGCGTCCGAGATTCGGAGTTTTCTTGGGCTGGCTGGTTATTATCGGCGCTTCAGTAAGGACTTTTCCCGTATTACCGAGCCGATGACCAGATTGACGCGGAAGGATGTACCTTTTGTTTGGTCGGGTGATTGTGAGGATGCCTTTGGTGTTCTGAGGGAGAGATTGACGACTGCCACTATTCTTGTTGTGCCTGATCGCAGCGGTGGATTTGAGATCTTTTGCGATGCTTCTGGCAAGGGTCTCGGTTGTGTGTTGCATCAGCATGGACATGTTGTGGCTTATGCTTCACGTCAGCTCAAGGTTCATGAGAAGAATTACCCGACGCATGACTTGGAGTTGGCTGCTGTTGTGTTTGCTCTTAAGATTTGGAGGCACTTCCTGCTGAGTGAGAAAGTGAAGAACTCACCGATCACAAAAGCTTGAAGTATATTTTTACTCAGAAGGAGCTCAACATGCGACAGCGCCGATGGTTGGAGCTCATGGTGGATTATGAGATTGATTTGCGGTATCACCCTGGCAAGGTGAATGTGGTTCCTGATGCGCTGAGTAGGCTTCCAGCGGTGATGATTTTGACTTCGCAGTGGAGATTGCAGCAGGATTTTTGCGAGTCTGGTGTGGAGATTGTTCTTCCTGGGGAGGCCTCTTCGTTGATGTGTATGCAGATACAGTCGACGATTGTGGATCGGATCAAGGCTGGCCAGGCTGAGGATCCGAAGCTGGTGAAGGTTCGGGAGCAGGTGGAAGCCGGTCTGCAGACTGACTTTTTGATTCATGAGGATGGCTCGCTGAGGTTTGGAGCCAGGTTGTGTGTGCCAGCTGGGGATATTAGAGAGGAGTTGATGGTGGAGGCACATAGTTCGCTGTATTCTGTGCATCCTGGTGGGACCAAAATGTACACGGATCTTCATCTGAACTATTGGTGGCATGGTATGAAGAGGAGTGTGGCTCGGAGTGTAGCCAAGTGTTTGGTTTGCCAGCAAGTGAAGGCGGAGCATCAGCGTTCGGTAGGGTTGCTACAACCGCTTCTGATTCCGGAGTGGAAATGGCAACACATCACTATGGATTTCGTGACTGGACTACCTCGGAGTCTGAAGCAGAATGACGCGATTTGTGTGATTGTAGATCGATTGACCAAATCCGCGCACTTTATTCCATTCCGAGTGGGACAGTCCACTGAGGCGCTAGCGAGGAGATATATGAAGGAGGTCGTGCGACTTCATGGAGTCCCCGTGAGTATCGTGTCGGACAGAGACACGAGGTTCACATCTCAGTTCTGGCAGAGTTTGCAGAAGAGTTTGGGTATGCGTCTGAGTTTCAGCACGGCGTACCATCCGCAGACGGATGGCCAGTCCGAGAGGACAATTCAGATCTTGGAGGACATGCTGAGGGCATGCATGTTGGATTTCAAGGGTTCGTGGGAGGACCATCTACATCTGGTAGAGTTTTCTTACAACAACAGCTTCCAGACGAGTATTGGCATGGCGCCTTTCGTCGCTCTTTATGGGAGGAAATGTCGATCGCCATTGAGCTGGGATGACGTTGGTGATAGGGAGTTGTTGGGACCTGAGATGATTGTGGAGGCTGTGTATGTTGTCAGGAACATTCGGGAGAGGTTGAGGATTGCTCAGGACCGTTTTAAGCATTGGGCGGATGCTAAACGGTGTCCTTAGGAGTTTCAGCCGGGCGACCATGTGTTCTTGAAGATTTCCCCGAATCGTGGTGTGATTCGCTTTGGGAAACGAGGGAAGTTGAGCCCGCGATACATTGGACCGTTTGACATTCTGGAGAAAGTTGGCGAGGTAGCCTACCGCTTAGCCTTGCCGCCATCCTTGGAAGGAGTTCACAATGTTTTCCATGTGTCGCAGCTTCGTCGATACATTAGCGACCCATCTCATTCCGTGGATTTCTCGGAGATTACCGTTCGCCCTGATATGACATATGACCAGCAGCCAGTGCAGATTCTGGACTGGCGTCAGAAGTCACTTCGGAACAAGGTTGTCAATCTTGTGAGGGTGATGTGGTGACACGGCTCGCCTGGAGAGTCTACTTGGGAGAATGAGGATGAGATGCGAGAGCGTTTCCCACTTTTGTTTCCGGACACGTGAGTGTTGGGAAATTCCGAGGACAGAATTTTTCTTAAGTTGGGGAGGATGTAACGACTGGTTTTCATGTATCTGGATTAATTATATTATATATATATATGTTTGGTGGATTTTCTCCTCATGTGTGGTTTTCGTCTCCGTAGCTTTCATTTTCGATCGTTTCGTCGTGATTTTCTAGCTTCTTCCTTGGAATCGTCGATTTTGGAGTAAGTCATTCGTGACGGGCTTCATATCGGTCATATCTTATTGTTAGATCAAGCCTAGGAGTCTTAGGAATCGATCCCAGAGCTTCGTACTCCATTTTGGAACTTTTTGTGTACGTTAGCCGGTACAAGAAGGAGAACCGACCGACTAGATGACGATTTAGTCGGTCGGCAAACCTTCATAGACCGACTAGTGGGCTTTGTTAAATATTCAGGAGTTACTGTTTACTTTTAGTCGGTCTAAGAACAACCACCGACCGACTAGATGCTCAACTAGTCGGTCAGAACTTGCTCTCAGACCGACTAGTTTCTGTCAGTAAATTTCACCTAAGTTACTGTTTATCGTTAGTCGGTCCATGAACACTCACCGACCGACTAGGTTGCAAACTAGTCGGTCGACGGGCCTTCACAGACCGACTAATTCTTTACCCAAATTTTTCCCTACTTTCGCTGTTTGGATTTAGTCGGTCACAGTTAGCCGACCGACCGACTAGTTCTCAAACTAGTCGGTCATCCAACCTTCTTTGACCGACTAATCAGTGTCGAAACCCTAATTTCTGGGCAGCCGCCAGCTCTTCCTATTTAAACCCCCCAAACGTTTTTCTTTCTTCATTCATTTCTCCTGAGCCTCCTTCTTCCCCAAATCATCATCCATCTTCCCCTAGCCTTCCTCCTTCATCAAGAGCTCCTCCCCCTCTCCATTTTGGCCGGCCACCACCTCTAGGTCGCCGGAAAACCCCCAAAACCCCCAAAACCCCATTTCTCCAGATTTTCCCCATCCATTCCAGATCTGAACCCTAGGTTTCCCGGATCGTTTCTTCCGTTGCCGTGCTTGCTCGGCATCGTTCTTCCGCTTCCGATACGGTAATAACTCGATCTCTTAATATCCTCATAGCCCATTTGTGTTTTTGTGAAACCCTAATAAAACTAGGTTGGATGTTGTTCTAATGTTGTTTTGCCTTGGCAGCGATCTCATCTTCGTAGTTAGAATTTGTGTGACGGCCTCGTTGATCGTCATCCTCGGTGCTAGGCAAGTGAAACTTGCATCTCTTGATTTGGGCCATGTCTTAGGCCATTTCCTTGCTTTAGTGTAAAAGAGACTAGACGGTGAAAGGATAGCCGTCTGGACGCCATTGACCTAGCTTGACAACGAAGCTTGGTCCGTCACCCTCATCATGCTTGTATGTCATGTTTAATTTCAATTAACGGTACGCGTATTAACTGTTCATGTCATCCATGCATCTTTAACTGCCATATTTAATTTAAATTAACGGCACATGAATATCTGTTCATGACATTGCATTTTGCCTGTCATGTTTAAATTCAATTTACGGTACGCGAATATCTGCTCATGTCATTGCATGCTTGAACACTTATCGTGATTGCGTAGCATCGTTACATACTAGTGCTACTTGTTCCGGCTAGGCACCCGTTTTGCGGGCAAAACCCTAGGCCAATTAAAAATCTGGCTCGTGGTCCAGAAAACGAGCTCAATACAGCCTGCGGGCAATAGGGCACTCGCATGTGTGTGAGTGATCCCTTGTACTTGAATACAGCCTGCGGGCAATAGGGCGCTCACATGTGTGTGGGTGATCCCTTGTACTTGTTACTTGACAATACATGTCACACCTACCACTTGTTACTTGCTACTTGTACTTCACTTGTTACTTCCATACGATACTTGCCATGCCATGCACCATACTTTAACTGCTAGGTTGTTAGTTTACCTTTCTTTCAGTTTCCTTGCACAAGTCTTTCGACTTGCTGACATGTGCCCCTTTTCTCTTTTGGGTGACACATGTTAGATCCCGAGCCTGAGTTTGTCGCTGAGGACGTGGTGTTTGCTGACGCTGAGTCAGAACCCGCGTTGATCGAGGACTTCGTGGACACTGGAGATCAGTCTTAGTGTCCTCGTAGAGCTTTCCCTTTTGTTTTAGACTGCTTTAGTTCGGTGTGTAGCACCCATACTATGTTTGTGTTTGCTTTGTTGGCCTTGTGTTAGGCCTTTAGACTCTTTCCTTTTAGCCCGGTGGCTTTTTTGGACGTTGAACTTACTTTTAATGTTGGACAAATTCTGAGATTTGAGATTTTATTTCTGTCTCTCCTTGTGTTATTATTGTTGTTCCGTTTGTGGTTACAGGGACCAGCTTATGTTTTATTGACGCTTATCGGGTTTGGGGCTTCACAGCTCCACTCTCGTGCGGACCTTTTCACGTCTCGCCTCCATTTTAGGGAAGCGGGGCGTGACAGGTTTTGTTGGTGGCCCATGCAGGTCTCTTCTGTAACTGCGATTATCAGAATAACGATAATAATATTAGAATGTCCAATAAACTAAGTTCGATATCCGAGTCATAAGCTATGAGTCTAATTGTTTCGTTTTCTGTGTCATTAGATGGCAGGAAGGCAATTCACCCGTGGTGGTGGTAGTGGTGCGCCCCCTCATGACGAGGAGCCTGAGCGGGAGCCCACCAATGGGGAGATGATGCGGATGATGCTTCAGATGATGCAAGTGCAACAGGGCGTGCTCCTGCAAGTCCAGAACGCTCCACTTGCTCGAGCTGGTCGGGCAATCCAGGATGCCCCTCGCTCCGAGCCGGGAGCAAAGCAATTTCGGGAGATGGGTCCTGCATATTTTGATGGGTCTGAGGGTCCTCTGGCTGCCGATGAGTGGATTCGGAACATTGAGGATAACCTGGCGATGGCGAAGATTAACCCGGCTGGATGGGTTGATTTGCCTAAGAGGCAGCTGAAGGATAATGCCAAAAACTGGTGGGATGCTGAAGAGAAGATGCTGGTGGAGTCGATAGTTTGGGCTACCTTTAAGTCCAGATTTGATGGAGAGTTCTTCCCGAAGGCTGCTAGGCAGGTGATGCTGCAGCGCTTCATAGATCTGAAGCAGAGGAGCTTGTTGGTGGATCAGTACCACCAAGAGTTCACGAGGCTCAGTCGGTTTGCACCAAAGATGGTGCAAGATGCCGATGAGAAAGCTCAGTGGTTCCTCCAGGGACTTGCCTTGGAGCTTCAGAGTTTTGTGACCTCTTCTGACCTGGAGACATATCAGAAGGTTCTGATTGCTGCGAGGCGGCAGGAGTTGAATTTGAACCAGAGGAAGGGACATGTTTCAGGAGCTGGGAAGAGGCCTGTGGAGCAGGTCAGAGCAGCGGTTAGACCTGGATTCAGGCCTATCCAGCCTGTTCAGTTCAAGAGGCCAGGAGGGCCTATTCTGAAGACTTTCCATTTCTGCGGCAAGACCGGGCACCTCAGGGATCAGTGTAGGAGGTTCCTGGGGCAGTGTATTGTCTGCGGAGATCCTGCCCATACCATCAGGGAGTGTCCCAAGTCGAAGCAGCCTTGGCGGGCACCTATTACAGCACAGCCGTTGTAGCAGCGAGCTCCTGTGCCCGCTGGACGTGGAGCACCCCTTGTTCCATAGAGACAGGCCTTTCAGCAGGCTGTTCCGCCGAGAGGGCAGGCTTTCCTGATGACTGAGGAGGAGAGCATGGCCATGGATGAGGTTGTCACAGGTAACTTCCCTCCTAGCTGTTTCTTCCTTAGTTATGTTTGATTGTTAGATTATGTTGATTGCTTGCATATGATTGTTGCTAGACTAGGGCTTGATTGTTAGACAGTTTGTAGGTGTGATTTTGGTGTGCATATTTCCTGCACGAGTTCTCTTTGACTCTGGTGCATCGATGTGCATTATTTCTCGGAGCTTCGTGGAGAAGCATTCCTTGTCGACGTCCCCTCTTTGCAAGAGTTGGAATATCGTTACAGGAAATGGCGTGGTCTCGGTGCATCGTGGTTGTAATTCTTGTTCGTTGGTGGTTTGTGAACATGAGCTTTACGCTGATTTCATTGTCCACGATATCATCAACTACGATGCAGTTCTTGGGATGGACTGGCTTGCGAGCTTCTATGCTACGATCGACTGTCAGAGGAAGAAGGTCGTGTTTGAGATTCCCGGACACCCAGTGTTTGAGTTCAGCCGTGGTAGCAGTTCGCTTGGTCCTGTCAGTTTTCGGGCCAGACCAGTGGAGGTTGTGGCTATGCAGATGGAGTTGGAGAGGCCAGCTGTGGTGCGAGACTTTGATGACTTCTTCCCCGAGGAGATGTCTGGATTGCCACCTGATCGGGCTTTGGAATTTTCTATTGATCTTATTCCAGGAGCGCAGCCCATTTCGAAGGCACCATATCGTATGGCGCCAGCAGAGTTGGAAGAGTTGCGTAGGCAGTTGGATGAGCTTATGCAGAAGGGTTATATCAACCCTAGTGTGTCTCCGTGGGGAGCACCGGTGCTGCTGGTGAAGAAGAAGGATGGTTCGCGTCGCATGTGCGTGGACTATCGGGAGTTGAATGTGGTGACCATCAAGAATAAATACCCGTTGCCTCGCATCGATGATATCTTTGATCAGCTTGGAGGATCGAGGGTGTTTTCTAAGTTGGATTTGAGGAGTGGTTATCATCAGCTGAAGGTGAAGAAGGATGATGTTCCGAAGACAGCGTTCAGGACGAAGTATGGACACTACGAGTTTGTGGTTATGCCTTTCGGTGTAACCAATGCACCCGCAGTTTTCATGAATCTGATGAACCTTATTTTCTATGACTTTTTAGATAAGTTTGTCGTTATCTTTATTGACGACATCCTGATCTATTCTAAGTCGGAGGAGGAGCATGCATCTCACTTGAGGACGGTGTTGGAGATTTTGAGGAAGCATCTGCTGTATGCTAAGTTCTCGAAGTGCGAGTTTTGGCTGGACAGAGTTGCTTTTCTCGGGCATGTGGTGACTGGAGATGGTATTTCAGTGGATCCCGAGAAGATCAGGGCCATCAGAGAGTGGACTGTTCCGCAGTCAGCGTCCGAGATTCGGAGTTTTCTTGGGCTGGCTGGTTATTATCGGCGCTTCAGTAAGGACTTTTCCCGTATTACCGAGCCGATGACCAGATTGACGCGGAAGGATGTACCTTTTGTTTGGTCGGGTGATTGTGAGGATTCCTTTGGTGTTCTGAGGGAGAGATTGACGACTGCCACTATTCTTGTTGTGCCTGATCGCAGCGGTGGATTTGAGATCTTTTGCGATGCTTCTGGCAAGGGTCTCGGTTGTGTGTTGCATCAGCATGGACATGTTGTGGCTTATGCTTCACATCAGCTCAAGGTTCATGAGAAGAATTACCCGACGCATGACTTGGAGTTGGCTGCTGTTGTGTTTGCTCTTAAGATTTGGAGGCACTTCCTGCTGAGTGAGAAAGTGAAGAACTCACCGATCACAAAAGCTTGAAGTATATTTTTACTCAGAAGGAGCTCAACATGCGACAGCGCCGATGGTTGGAGCTCATGGTGGATTATGAGATTGATTTGCGGTATCACCCTGGCAAGGTGAATGTGGTTCCTGATGCGCTGAGTAGGCTTCCAGCGGTGATGATTTTGACTTCGCAGTGGAGATTGCAGCAGGATTTTTGCGAGTCTGGTGTGGAGATTGTTCTTCCTGGGGAGGCTTATTCGTTGATGTGTATGCAGATACAGTCGACGATTGTGGATCGGATCAAGGCTGGCCAGGCTGAGGATCCGAAGCTGGTGAAGGTTCGGGAGCAGGTGGAAGCTGGTCTGCAGACTGACTTTTTGATTCATGAGGATGGCTCGCTGAGGTTTGGAGCCAGGTTGTGTGTGCCAGCTGGGGATATCAGAGAGGAGTTGATGGTGGAGGCACATAGTTCGCCGTATTCTGTGCATCCTGGTGGGACCAAGATGTACACGGATCTTCGTCTGAACTATTGGTGGCATGGTATGAAGAGGAGTGTGGCTCGGAGTGTAGCCAAGTGTTTGGTTTGCCAGCAAGTGAAGGCGGAGCATCAGCGTTCGGTAGGGTTGCTACAACCGCTTCTGATTCCGGAGTGGAAATGGCAACACATCACTATGGATTTCTTGACTGGACTACCTCGGAGTCTGAAGCAGAATGACGCGATTTGTGTGATTGTAGATCGATTGACCAAATCCGCGCACTTTATTCCATTCTGAGTGGGACAGTCCACTGAGGCGCTAGCGAGGAGATATATGGAGGAGGTCGTGCGACTTCATGGAGTCCCCGTGAGTATCGTGTCAGACAGAGACACGAGGTTCACATCTCAGTTCTGGCAGAGTTTGCAGAAGAGTTTGGGTACGCGTCTGAGTTTCAGCACGGCGTACCATCCGCAGACGGATGGCCAGACGATTCAGATCTTGGAGGACATGCTGAGGGCATGCATGTTGGATTTCAAGGGTTCGTGGGAGGACCATCTACATCTGGTAGAGTTTTCTTACAACAACAGCTTCCAGGCGAGTATTGGCATGGCGCCTTTCGTCGCTCTTTATGGGAGGAAATGTCGATCGCCATTGAGCTGGGATGACGTTGGTGATAGGGAGTTGTTGGGACCTGAGATGATTGTGGAGGTTGTGGATGTTGTCAGGAACATTCGGGAGAGGTTGAGGATTGCTCAAGACCGTTTTAAGCATTGGGCGGATGCTAAACGGTGTCGTTTGGAGTTTCAGCCGGGCGACCATGTGTTCTTGAAGATTTCCCCGAATCGTGGTGTGATTCGCTTTGGGAAACGAGGGAAGTTGAGCCCGCGATACATTGGACCGTTTGACATTCTGGAGAAAGTTGGTGAGGTAGCCTACCGCTTAGCCTTGCCGCCATCCTTAGAAGGAGTTCACAATGTTTTCCATGTGTCGCAGCTTCGTCGATACATTAGCGACCCATCTCATTCCGTGGATTTCTCGGAGATTACCGTTCGCCCTGATATGACATATGACCAGCAGCCAGTGCAGATTCTGGACAGGCGTCAGAAGTCACTTCAGAACAAGGTTGTCAATCTTGTGAGGGTGATGTGGCGACACGGCTCGCCTGGAGAGTCTACTTGGGAGAATGAGGATGAGATGCGAGATCGTTTCCCACTTTTGTTTCCGGACACGTGAGTGTTGGGAAATTCCGAGGACAGAATTTTTCTTAAGTTGGGGAGGATGTAACGACTGGTTTTCATGTATCTGGATTAATTATATTATATATATATATGTTTGGTGGATTTTCTCCTCATGTGTGGTTTTCGTCTCCGTAGCTTTCATTTTCGATCGTTTCGTCGTGATTTTCTAGCTTCTTCCTTGGAATCGTCGATTTTGGAGTAAGTCATTCGTGACGGGCTTCATATCGGTCATATCTTATTGTTAGATCAAGCCTAGGAGTCTTAGGAATCTATCCCAGAGCTTCGCACTCCATTTCGGAACTTTTTGTGTACGTTAGCCGGTACAAGAAGGAGAACCGACCGACTAGATGACGATTTAGTCAGTCGGCAAACCTTCATAGACCGACTAGTGGGCTTTGTTAATTATTCAGGAGTTACTGTTTACTTTTAGTCGGTCTAAGAACAACCACCGACCGACTAGATGCTCAACTAGTCGGTCAGAACTTGCTCTCAGACCGACTAGTTTCTGTCAGTAAATTTCACCTAAGTTACTGTTTATCGTTAGTCGGTCCATGAACACTCACCGACCGACTAGGTTGCAAACTAGTCGGTCGACGGGCCTTCACAGACCGACTAATTCTTTACCCAAATTTTTCCCTACTTTCGCTGTTTGGATTTAGTCGGTCACAGTTAGCCGACCGACCGACTAGTTCTCAAACTAGTCGGTCAGCCAACCTTCTTTGACCGACTAATCAATGTCGAAACCCTAATTTCTGGGCAGCCGCCAGCTCTTCCTATTTAAACCCCCCAAACGTTTTTCTTTCTTCATTCATTTCTCCTGAGCCTCCTTCTTCCCCAAATCATCATCCATCTTCCCCTAGCCTTCTTCCTTCATCAAGAGCTCCTCCCCTTCTCCATTTTGGCCGGCCACCACCTCTAGGTCACCGGAAAACCCCCAAAAACCCCCAAAACCCCATTTCTCCAGATTTTCCCCATCCATTCCAGATCTGAACCCTAGGTTTCCCGGATCGTTTCTTCCGTTGCTGTGCTTGCTCGGCATCGTTCTTCCGCTTCCGACACGGTAATAACTCGATCTCTTAATATCCTCATAGCCCATTTGTGTTTTTGTGAAACCCTAATAAAACTAGGTTGGATGTTGTTCTAATGTTGTTTTGCCTTGGCAGCGATCTCATCTCCGTAGTTAGCATTTGTGTGACGGCCTCGTTGATCGTCATCCTCGGTGCTAGGCAAGTGAAACTTGCATCTCTTGATTTGGGCCATGTCTTAGGCCATTGCCTTGCTTTAGCGTAAAAGAGACTAGACGGTGAAAGGATAGCCGTCTGGACGCCATTGACCTAGCTTGACAACGAAGCTTGGTCCGTCACCCTCATCATGCTTGTATGTCACGTTTAATTTCAATTAACGGTACGCGTATTAACTGTTCATGTCATCCATGCATCTTTAACTGCCATGTTTAATTTAAATTAACGGTACGCGAATATCTGTTCATGACATTGCATTTTGCCTGTCATGTTTAAATTCAATTAATGGTACGCGAATATCTGCTCATGTCATTGCATGCTAGAACACTCATCGTGATTGCGTAGCATCGCTACATACTAGTGCTACTTGTTCTGGCTAGGCACCCGTTTTGCGGGCACAACTCTAGGCCAATTACAAATCTGGCTCGTGGTCCAGAAAACGAGCTCAATACAGCCTGCGGGCAATAGGGCACTCGCCTGTGTGTTAGTGATCCCTTGTACTTGAATACAGCCTGCGGGCAATAGGGCACTCACATGTGTGTGGGTGATCCCTTGTACTTGTTACTTGATAATACATGTCACACCTACCACTTGTTACTTGCTACTTGTACTTCACTTGTTACTTCCATACGATACTTGCCATGCCATGCACCATACTTTAACTGCTAGGTTGTTAGTTTACCTTTCTTTCAGTTTCCTTGCACAAGTCTTTCGACTTGCTGACATGTGCCACTTTTCTCTTTTGGGTGACACATGTTAGATCCCGAGCCTGAGTTTGTCGCTGAGGACGTGGTGTTTGCTGACGGTGAGGCAGAACCCGCGTTGATCGAGGACTTCGTGAACACTGGAGATCAGTCTTAGTGTCCTCGTAGAGCTTTCCCTTTTGTTTTAGACTGCTTTTAGTTCGATGCGTAGCACCCATACTATGTTGGTGTTTGCTTTGTTGGCCGTGTGTTAGGCCTTTAGACTCTTTCCTTTTAGCCTGGTGGCTTTTCTGGATGTTGAACTTACTTTTAATGTTGGACAAATTCTGAGATTTGAGATTTTATTTCTGTCTCTCCTTATGTTATTATTGTTGTTCCGTTTGTGGTTACAGGGACCTGCTTATGTTTTATTGACACTTATCGGGTTTGGGGCTTCACAGCTCCACTCTCGTGCGGACCTTTTCACGTCTCGCCTCCATTTTAGGGAAGCGGGGCGTGACAGAGGATATTCTCTTTCAGGGAGGGTCTTTCGAATTGCAATTTGGACCAATATGGATCCTCCCGCTCTAGGTTGCGAGAAGTTGGCTCCTAAGGATCGGTTCAAGGTTTCTTCCCTCCTCGCGAATCCACATGTAAGGTTTAGTGGATTATAACCTGGGAGAGCCTCCGTACATTACCTGATCTAGGATATTGCGGGGTGTCGCCCGGTAATTGGAGGGGGTGGGTTCCCCTGGAGAACGAAAGCTCGATTATCGACCCTTGCTCTGTTGTACTGGTGAGCTGGGGATCGAATTGTGGAGGTTATTCTCCAGTTGATCTACCCTTGGATGCCCTAGCTCTCGGAGGAAGGCTGACCCCTTGGTTGGCATCACGTTCGAGTTTTTTGGGCATAGGCTCCCCATGTTTTGGTGTATTAGAGTCGCCAGTGTGCCTAGGCTCCTATTGATCTGCTCGGTGAACTGGGTGAACTCCTTTCGAGTCACCCCAGCCTCCTTTGAGACCTCTGCTGGTCGTGGTGGTGGAGTTGTGGAGTCCGCGACATCCTCCACCAGGACGATATTCACTCTTGGCTTTTCCTTCAAACCTTCGATCGGTCCAGCATTGCTGGGTCTAGCTGTCATAGCTGTTGGATCCTGTGGATGACAAACACCACTAGAAGGGGGTTGAATAGTGATGTATAAAATAAACTTTTTGTTTCTAATTGGTTAGCACAATTCAAAGCCTTCTAATGTTGCCTAAGAAACCAAGTAGAGAGATCTACACTTGGTTCTTAATCAACTTAAGTAATCTTAAAAATAGATCAGAGATAAAACTCTTCTGGTAGTCGACTCCCTAAAAACAGTAATCGACTCCCAGAGGGATATTATGCACATCTCGTTAAAGGAATACTTAATGAAGATATAAAAGATTACACAGAAATAGAAGAGAGAATCTTTTATACAACAAAAACTGATCTTGCAATGTATTATAAATGAGTTACAATATAATACTCAATGAATCAAGATAAACAGATAGAGATAAACAATCACAGAGAGTGCAAACGCAAACACAAGGATTTTTATCCTGGTTCTCCACAACACTGGGTATGTCCAGTTCCCGACCAATCCGGTACGAGATTTCCACTATCTGCCTTGGCAAATACAAGCAGCTAACTCCACTCGTTAGGATTTTCCTACACACCTAGCCTTGACCAGGATTTCCGATTGCAACATTGCAATATGTCAACACCTAGACTTGTCTAGGGTTTCCAACACCCTTACAACAAAGGGCAAACACAAAATGAAAATCGATATCCAACTCACCACAATATTTGGTGGAGTTTGGATTTACACCCAAATTCTATAGCCAATAGTAAGAGATAACAATGTGTATTCGTGGCTTAATAGAATATGATTTTAGATCACACAAAGATAAGAATTAAGTCTTTGTGATCTAAATCAATGTTTTCAAAAAATCCTTTCAAATAAAATCAGAGAATAAAGAGCATGGATTTTGAAAACAATAGCAAAATAAAAGTTGATCTCAAAATATAATATCTTAAAAAAAGGAGATCAGAATTATAAAAACAGATTTGGCTTGAAAGAAATGAGAGCTGAAAAATTAGAGATCCTTTAAAGTTTTGCACAAGAGAGAATTTTGATTTCAAGTATTATATTTTGATCTCTCAAAATAGTCCTCTATTTATAGGTAAAATGGGAGGATTCAAAATTCAAATTCATTTGACTTTTGTCCGGAGAATCATGAGAGCAATAAGTTAGAGAGATAACAAAAGTCAGGTCAAATGTTGAATTTCGACAGCTGGTAGTCGACTCCCAAGGATTGGTAGTCGACTCCCAGTGTGTTTCAGGAGAAAACAATTCTCAGCTGGTAGTCGACTCCCACTTCTTGGTAGTCGACTTCCAGAGGAGTTTCTTCTGAAACTCTGCTAGTAAGACATGTAGTTAGCTCCAGGGTGTAATGGAGTTTAACTACCAAAATGAGAAATGACTAGCAAAGGCTTTCAATTGTTTTGAAAATCATTTTAAAAGTATTTAAAATATTTTACTTCGAAATCATTTGTGTGTGTGTGTGATCTATACTTTTGGCTTTAACATAACCCTAAGAAGGACACAACTCGACACAACTCACACACTGTAGACTTAGGACACGTCTTCAGAAGCTTGATCAGATGATTATGTAGATGCGAGCTTCTCTTGAGCTTCTATTCCATATGAGCTTAAGCTTCATCATCGAGCTAGCAACTTTCGTCCTTGTTTTTGTTGAGTGAGTGTAGTTAGCGCTTCTTTGGAGTATTTATAAAGCTGTGTAATCTGCACACTTTAATTGTAGTGTAGTTAGTACACTAATTTAATTTGGTGTGCTCATCATCAATACCACTTGGGAGTGGAATTCAATTTCCATCAATAGCTTCTGGATTGCTTTGGGATCTCAAGCTGGTTAACGTTTCCCACAGACGGTGCCAAACTGTTAATGCTAAAGTTGACCGTGACAGTTGTCAGGCTGACGTAGACTCAAGATGCTGAATCAGAGCCTCTCCAGCAGTTGGAGTAGGACCCTTGGTTGGGGGAACCATGGTCGAGTAATGGCAGTAGGAGATGATGCGACCTTCGATCGATCTTCAAGCGAACGTTGCATCAATCGTTCGAGGTTGGGAAGCTCAACATTGACCTTCGGTGCTAGATGATGACCATCTATCTGCACCACATGGACTCGTTAGGGGGGTCGGATCTGGGTTCCGACCCAAATTCCCTCCGATGCTTAAGTTAGTATGGAACTTAAGGAAGAGAGGGAGCTTGGTGCAGCTGAGATCGACCCACGGAGGTTCGTCTCAAGACTGGCGGTGCAAACTCGAATATAAGAAATATAAATTGAGAAAGTAGAGTTCTATGTCTTAGACCTCGTACCTTCGATATGTGACCCTTTTATCTATTTATAGACGTTCAGGGTCCTTTTGGAGATGTTGGGGGAGATAACGGCCACCCATGATGGGGCCACGATCTTTCCCTATTAATAGTAATAAGTGTTGCACACGTCCTCGAGATTCTCGAGCTCGATTTTAATCTCAGGTTCGAGTGAGGCGGACCCAACGGTCGACTAGCCATTTGGGCTTTGACTGAGTTGACATCTGACTTCTTTGGTAGGCCTGGTGGAACTTAGTCATCTGTCGACTCCCAGAGGGATATTATGCACAGCTCAGTTAAAGGAATACTTAATGAAGATATAAAAGATTACACAGAAATAGAAGAGAGAATCTTTTATACAGCAAAAACTGATCTTGCAATATATTATAAATGAGTTACAATATAATACTTAATGAATCAAGATAAACAGATAGAGATAAACAATCACAGAGAGTGCAAACGCAAACACAAGGATTTTTATCATGGTTTCCCACAACCCTGGGTACGTCCAGTCCCCGACCAATCCGGTACGAGATTTCCACTATCTGTATTGGCAAATACAAGCAGCTAACTCCACTCGTTATGATTTTTCCACACACCTAGCCTTGACGAGGATTTCCGATTGCAACACTGCAATATCTCAACACCTATACTTGTCTAGGGTTTCTAACACCCTTACAACAAAGGGCAAACACAAAATGAGAATCGATATCCAACTCACCACAATATTTGGTGGAGTTTGGATTTACACCCAAATTCTATAGCCAATAGTAAGAGATAACAATGTGTATTCGTAGCTTAGTAGAATATGATTTTAGATCACACAAAGATACGAATTAAGTCTTTGTGATCTAAATCAATATTTTCATAAAATCCTTTCAAATAAAATTAGAGAATAGAGAGCATGGATTTTGAAAACAATAGCCAAATAAAAGTTGATCTCAGAAAACAATATCTTAAAAAATGGAGACCAGAATTATAAAAACAGATTTGGCTTGAAAGAAATGAGAGCTGAAAAATTAGAGATCCTTTAGAGACTTGCACAATAGAGAATTTTGATTTCAAGTATTATATTTTGATCTCTCAAAATAGTCCTATATTTATAGGTAACATGTGAGGATTCAAAATTCAAATTCATTTGACTTTTGCCCCGAGAATCATGGGAGCAATAAGTTAGAGAGATAACAAAAGTCAGGTCAAACGTTGAATTACGACAACTGGTAGTCGACTCCCTAGGATTGGTAGTCGAATCCCAGTGTGTTTCAGGAGAAAACAATTCTCAGCTGGTAGTCGACTCCCACTTCTTAGTAGTCGACTCCCAGAGGAGTTTCTTCTAAAATTCTGCTAGTAAGACATGTAGTTAGCTCCAGGGTGTAATGGAGTTTAACTACCAAAATGAGAAGTGACTAGCAAATGCTCTCAATTGTTTTGAAAATCATTTTAAAAGTATTTAAATATCTAAATTCGAAATCATTTGTGTGTGTGTGTTATCTATACTTTTGGCTTTAACATGACCTTAAGAAGGACACAACTCGACACAACTCACACACTGTAGACTTAGGACACATCTTCAAAAGCTTGATCAGATGATGATGTAGATGCGAGCTTCTCTTGAGCTTCTATTCCATTTGAGCTTAAGCTTCATCATCGAGCTAGCAACATCCGTCCTTGTCTTTGCTGAGTAAGTGTAAATTGTGCTTCTTTGGAGTATGTATAAAGCTGCGTAATCTACACACTTTAATTGTAGTGTAGTTAGTACACTAACTTCATTTGGTGTGCTCATCATCAAAACCACTTGGGGGTGGAATTCAATTTCCATCACTCTCCCCCTTTTTGATGATGACACCCAAATGAAAAATGAAGTAAGATGACATAAAAATATGACATAGAAATAAAATTACTCCCCTGCTTTGATGCGGTTCTCCCCCTGTATCGAAGCCATTAGCAAAACAATGTATTCATTTTTGCATTTCAAAGCTTTCTCCCCCATGTTATCAGTCGAAAGGGAAAAAAAATTAATCCTTATTTAGTTCTTTTTCTCCAATAATACCCAATTCTCTACGAAGTTTAGAGAATGTATCTATTTGCAGAGGTTTTGTCAGAATATCTGCAACTTGATATTCAGAGGAGACAAAGTTAAGTTCAACATCCTTTTTGACACAGTGATCGTCTATAAATCTGTGTCTAATGTCAATATGCTTTGTTCTAGGATGAAGAACAGAATTGTTTATGAGATTAATAGTGCTTTTATTCTCACAATAAATTACACATGTAGATGTATTAATACCATAATCTACGAGGATTTGTTTCATCCAAAGTATTTGAGCACAAGCAAGTCCGGAAGCTATATACTCTACCTCAGTGGTTGACAGTGAAACTGAACTTTGCTTTTTACTAAACCATGAAACACGGGAATGTCCAAGAAAGTGACATGTTCCACTTGTACTTTTTCTTGTGGCTTTACAACTAGCATAGTCTGCGTCACTAAAAGAAGTTAAATTAAATGTGCCGCTTGGGATAAAATAGTCCAAAGTCAGAAGTGGTTTTAAGATATCTAAATATGTATTTTACTGTTGTAAGATGTGATTCTCTAGGATCACATTGAAATCTAGCATATGCACAAACACTAAACATAATATCGGGTCGGCTAGCGTTAAGTAAAGCAGAGAACCGACCATACCTCGATATGTTTTCTGATCGACCTTTTTACTTGTTTCGTCTTTGTCTAAAGAAGTGGATGTTGCCATAGGTATGTTCTTCCCTGATGCGGTTTCCATCCCGAACCTTTTGATTAAGTCTTTGGCATACTTTGTTTGATGAATAAAGGTTCCTTCTTTTCCTTGTTTGATTTGCAATCAGAGAAAGTATGTGAGCTCGCCCATATGGCTCATTTCGAATTCTTCCTGCATTAACTTAGCAAACTCTTGACAAAGATCTTCATTAGTAGATCCGAAAATGATGTCATCTACATAAATTTGGATAAGAATAATATCATCATGAATTTTCTTAACAAATAAAGTGGTATCTATCTGTCCAACAATGTAGCCTGAGTCAATTTAGAATTTTCTTAATCTTTCATACCAAGCTCTTGGAGCTTGTTTTAGGCCATATTAGGCTTTGTTTAATTTGTACACATATCCTATTTTCTTATCATGTTCAAATCCGGGAGGTTGTTCAACGTATACTTCCTTCTTTATGTATCCATTCAGGAATGCGCTTTTCACATCCATTTGGTATAATTTAAAGTTTTTATATGATGTAAATGCAAGTAGCATCCTAATAGATTCTAATCTAGTAACATGAGCGAAAGTTTCATCGAAATCTATACCTTCTTCTTGTGAGTATCCATTATGCTACTAACCTTGCTTTATTTCTTACCACATTTCCATCTTCGTCTAGTTTGTTTCGATACACCCATTTAATGCCGATAGCTAGACGATCGTCCGGTCTAGGTACTAACTCCCATACTTGATTTCGCTCAAATTGTAGAAGTTCTTCTTGCATGGCTTCAATCTATGCTTCATCTGCAAAAGCCTCATATACCTTTTTCGGCTCAATGTTAGAAACAAATGCAATGTGTCAAGTGTTCTATTTGAGATCTAGTTCTAATCCCTGCATCAATATCACCTATGACTTGTGTGTGGGTGATGTGTGACTTCAGGAAAGGATTTTGGCAATAAACTAGAAGTGTTATTAACGGTGATAGGTTCATTATCAAAAGTAGGTGCAGTGAATATGTTATCATCATCATTATGAGCATTATGAGAAACAGATTCATCAAATGTTATATGTAAAGTTTCAACAATAGTTTAGGAACTTTTATTGTCGATTATATAAGCTTTACTACGTAAATAATAACCGATAAATATGCCTTCATCCGCTTTGGAGTCAAATTTATCTAAGTTATCTCTAGTATTCAGAATATAGCATTTACAACCAAAAACTTTGAAACAAGATACTATCAGGATTCGTTGGAGCAATAATTCATACAGAGTCTTTTCAAAAGGTTTTCTTATTAAAACTTTGTTTTGAATATAGCACGCGGTTGCTACAGCTTCTGCCCAAAAACTTTTTGGAAGATTGCTTTCACACAATATTGTTCGTGCACACTCTTGGAGTGTTCTATTTTTCCTTTCAACTGCACCATTTTGAGGAGAAGCTCTAGGAAAAGCAAAAGTATGAGAAATACCTCGTTCTTCACAAAATTATTTAAAATGTTCATTTTCAAATTCGCCACCGTGATCACTTCTTAAAGAGATAACTTTCAAAGAGTATAAATGTTCAATTCTTTTGAAAAATATTTCGAATTCACGGAAGGCATCATTCTTATGGGTTAAGAATAATACCCACGTATATCGAGTATAATCATTAACTAGGACAAATATGTATTTAGAGTTACAAAGAGAAGGAGTTCTAGTTGGGCCAAATAAGTCCATATGAAGTAGTTCAAGTGGCCTGTTCGAACTGAGGGCTCCAATATTCTTAAATGAACTCTTATGCATTTTGCCAAATTGACACGAATCACATATTTTATCCAATTTAAAATTTATTTTGGGAAGTCCTTGCACCAACTCTTTCCTAGAAATCTTATCCACGTTTTTGATGTTCACATGACCAAAGCATTTATGCCACAACAAGGGGTCATTTGTTGAAACAATCAAACATACATTCGAATCACATTCATTTAATCTAAGTACATAGATATTTTCTACTCGCTTACCTTTAACGAGAATGTTTCATATCCTTGTCGTAAACTAAACAAGAGTCAAGTGTAAAAAGAAACTTCATACCTTTGTCGCATAATTGGCTTAAGCTTAATAAATTATGCTTTAGCCCATTTACCAAGCTTACATCTTTGATGAGTAACTTTGAAGGACAGCCGATGTTGCCTATTCTGACAATTTTACCTTTCTTGTTGTCGCCAAATGTTACGGTCCTGCCGTCATACATTTTTAGAGCGCTAGCATTCCATGTCATGTGTGCGGAGCATCCTCTATCCATTATCCACATGTCCTGAAAGAAGATGATTTGACACGTTTGGTACCCACTTACGATTGGGTCCGATTTGTTAGGGAGGAAAATTTCTATCATTATTTACAGTCTTAAATGTTGGGTATCAAAGAAATATACGTGAAACATGCGGATACCCTAATATATGCACATATGGGAGAATCATTCATTAGGAACCCAAATTCGATTTAAATTTGATTTCATATGTACAATTTCTAATATGGTAAAAACATAAATATTCTTTTCATGTTTGCTTAAATGTTTTGGTACCCAAATTGTATTATTAGTAAAACT
This sequence comes from Scilla litardierei, assembly GCA_030789695.1. NCBI lineage: Eukaryota > Viridiplantae > Streptophyta > Magnoliopsida > Asparagales > Asparagaceae > Scilla > Scilla litardierei. The sequence goes on from CM061142.1 coordinate 397,470,215, forward strand.
ATCAGAACCATGTATGTGATATGCATTGTGTGTAACATGATTGTGATGAGAGACTTTGTGATAGGATTTATCATAGTAATTATGCTTGGCATTTTTGCTGTAAACAAGAGTATTTTGTCTCACATCTTTATGAACAATATTTTGAACTATTTTATCATAAGAGGTGGATGCATGCATACAGGATATGATAGCTTTTACATTTGGTTTGTTCTTAACCTTTTCAAGTCGTAGAACAAGTTCCTCATGTTTGAGCTTACTAGAAAATAAATCACTTGCAAGAATGTTGAATTTTTCATTCAAGGTAGAAACTTACAAAGCATATTCAGATTTCAGAGCATCGTGATCACACACTAATTTATCATACTTGTTAATCAATTCTTTTTGATTATTACAAGAGATTTTTGGAGACTCATGTTCATTAGCAAGAGAGTCAAATTCATTCTTGAGTTTATCATGTTCTTCATGTAGAGTCTTGTGCTTTTTGTCTAGATTTTTGTGTTTCTTTGACAGACATTCATATTCTCTATAAAGATTTTCATCCGCGCTTGCAATATCAAATTCATTTTCTTCATCGAAACTAGAATCACTTAGCTCGTTCTTGTCGTTCTAACGAGCCATCATGCATACTTCTTCTGAAAGTTCTTTATCGCTAGCATGAGGTGTCTTCATGAGTGTTTGGATGTCATTAGATCTTGATCCGAATCTTTCGTCCAACAAGTTTAAGATTTGGTGTGCGGTTTCCACCTTTTCGACAAGATCTAACATTTGATCAGTTAAGCCAGTGTAAAGTAAATGCATTACCCATATGTTGTTGAAATAGGCTTTCTCTTGATCTGAATTCCATTGTGTTTGAGGAATGGTTGGAATCTCGTAAGGTTCTCTGGGAGATCTTGAATAATTCAAATCTTGTGCTTCGAAGAAGATCTCCATTCTCCTTCTCCATTGGAAATAAAAATTGTCGTCAAAGATTGGAGGAGTATGAGTGTTGCAGACATTTGTTGATTCCATCGCTTTGACCTTTCTCTGATACCAAGTGTTGGATCCTGTGGATGGCAAACAACACTAGAAGGGGTTGAATAGTGGTATATAAAATAAACTTTTTCTTTCTAATTGGTTAGCACAATTCAAAGCATTCTAATGTTGCCTAAGAAACCAAGTAGAGCAATCTACGCTTGGTTCTTAATCAACTTAAGTAATCTTAAAAAGAGATCAGCGATAAACCTCTTCTGGTAGTCGACTCCCTAAGAACAGTAGTCGACTCCCAGAGGGATATTATGCACATCTCAGTTAAAGGAATACTTAATGAAGATATAAAAGATTACACAGAAATAGAAGAGAGAATCTTTTATACAACAAAAACTGATCTTGCAATGTATTATAAATGAGTTACAATATAATACTCAATGAATCAAGATAAACAGATAGAGATAAATAATCACAGAGAGTGCAAACGCAAACACAAGGATTTTTATCCTGGTTCTCCACAACACTGGGTACGTCCAGTTCCCGACCAATCCGGTACGAGATTTCCACTATCTGCCTTGGCAAATACAAGCAGCTAACTCCACTCGTTAGGATTTTCCTACACACCTAGCCTTGACCAGGATTTCCGATTGCAACACTGCAATATGTCAACACCTAGACTTGTCTAGGGTTTCCAACACCCTTACAACAAAGGGCAAACACAAAATGAAAATCGATATCCAACTCACCACAATATTTGGTGGAGTTTGGATTTACACCCAAATTCTATAGCCAATAGTAAGAGATAACAATGTGTATTCGTGGCTTAATAGAATATGATTTTAGATCACACAAAGATAAGAATTAAGTCTTTGTGATCTAAATCAATGTTTTCAAAAAATCCTTTCAAATAAAATCAGAGAATAAAGAGCATGGATTTTGAAAACAATAGCAAAATAAAAGTTGATCTCAAAATATAATATCTTAAAAAAAGGAGATCAGAATTATAAAAACAGATTTGGCTTGAAAGAAATGAGAGCTGAAAAATTAGAGATCCTTTAAAGTTTTGCACAAGAGAGAATTTTGATTTCAAGTATTATATTTTGATCTCTCAAAATAGTCCTCTATTTATAGGTAAAATGGGAGGATTCAAAATTCAAATTCATTTGACTTTTGCCCGGAGAATCATTATAGCAATAAGTTAGAGAGATAACAAAAGTCAGGTCAAATGTTGAATTTCGACAGCTGGTAGTCGACTCCCTAGGATTGGTAGTCGACTCCCAGTGTGTTTCAGGAGAAAACAATTCTCAGCTGGTAGTCGACTCCCACTTCTTGGTAGTCGACTCCCAGAGGAGTTTCTTCTGAAACTCTGCTAGTAAGACATGTAGTTAGCTCCAAGGTGTAATGGAGTTTAACTACCAAAATGAGAAATGACTAGCAAAGGATCTCAATTGTTTTGAAAATCATTTTAAAAGTATTTAAAATATTTTACTTCGAAATCATTTGTGTATGTGTGTGTGATCTATACTTTTGGCTTTAACATAACCCTAAGAAGGACACAACTCGACACAACTCACACACTGTAGACTTAGGACACGTCTTTAGAAGTTTGATCAGATGATTATGTAGATGCGAGCTTCTCTTGAGCTTCTATTCCATATGAGCTTAAGCTTCATCATTGAGCTAGCAACTTTCGTCCTTGTTTTTGTTGAGTGAGTGTAGATTGCGCTTCTTTGGAGTATGTATAAAGCTGTGTAATCTGCACACTTTAATTGTAGTGTAGTTAGTACACTAATTTAATTTGGTGTGCTCATCATCAATACCACTTGGGAGTGGAATTCAATTTCCATCAATAGCTTCTGGATTGCTTTGGGATCTCAAGCTGGTTAACGTTTCCCACAGACGGTGCCAAACTGTTAATGCTAAAGTTGACCGTGATAGTTGTCAGGCTGACGTAGACTCAAGATGCTGAATCAGAGCCTCTCCAGCAGTTGGAGTAGGACCCTTGGTTGGGGGAACCATGGTCGAGTAATGTCATTAGGAGATGATGCGACCTTCGATCGATCTTCAAGCAGACGTTGAATCGATCGTTCGAGGTTGGGAAGCTCAACATTGACCTTCGGTGCTAGACGATGACCATCTATCTGCACCACATGGACTCGTTAGGGGGGTCGGATCTAGGTTCCGACCCAAATTCCCTCCGATGCTTAAGTTAGTATTGAACTTAAGGAAGAGAGGGAGCTTGGTGCAGCTGAGATCGACCCACGGAGGTTCGTCTCAAGACTGGCGGTGCAAACTCGAATATAAGAAATATAAATTGAGAAAGTAGAGTTCTATGTCTTAGACCTCGTACCTTCGATATGTGACCCTTTTATCTATTTATAGACGTTCAGGGTCCTTTTGGAGATGTTGGGGGAGATAACGGCCACCCATGATGGGGCCACGATCTTTCCCTATTAATAGTAATAAGTGTTGCACACGTCCTCGAGATTCTCGAGCTCGCTTTTAATCTCAGGTTCGAGTGAGGCAGACCCAACGGTCGACTAGCCATTTGGGCTTTGACTGAGTTGACATCTGACTTCTTTGGTAGGCCTGGTGGAACTTAGTCATCTGTCGACCGAGTTGTCTCGAATGCCAGTCCAATGACTCAACAGATGGCATGAATCAAATTCTGATTTGTTATGGATTCAAATGAAGTAATCGAATTAAATAAGTCTAATTGTAGAAAAGATTTTGCCTTAAAGTATGCCATAAATGATGCTAATGAGAAGCATTTCAAGTGCGTATTCTCTAAACAGACTTATTCTTGGACAATTAACCGGCTTAAACATCATTTAGCCAAAACTCATCAAGGTATGAAACAATGTCTTTATGTTACTAAGGAAGCTTTTGAGGAATGCAAGAAAGTCTTGAATGGGTTAAAAGGTTCAAAGAGTCAAAGAAATGTCGTCTTAACTGAGATTCGAATGACTGCTAGGGGAAATCACAAGGAGAAAGAATAGGTAGTTGGTGTAGTAAAAGTGGAAGTATTGGAAGTGCACCACAACATAAAGTGAGAGGTCAAATGGATAATTTTGTAACAATGCAAGCAAGGCAAACTACTTTAAATTCTAAGTGGAAAAAGTAAGAAAGAAAAGATGTTTGCAAATTGATAGGTCGCTTCTTTTTTGCTAGTGGCATTGCTTTTAATGCTACGTAACTCACTGTTTTCATATATACGGAGTATTATACTATGTATTTTGATCGTATTTGATATGCGTATATTTTTCATGTATTTGGGGGATTTTTTTCATAATTTTAAACTATTATAATAATAATTATTACTACATTTATACATTTTTAAATAAACATAATATGTATCTTTCTTATATAATACATGATATACTATATAGATACTACATAGTATTAAAGTAAATACTTGTATTATTATTTTTCCTAAAAAGAAAATCCTAATTTTTGCTACATTGTCACATCATCATCCATGTGTCGTCACCCTACTTAATCCCACCTACCACTCTCCACTTAGCATGTTAGTTTGATAGGCTTAAGACACCTCACACAACACTTGTCATGCTCTCCTTTAATCTCATTAAGATTAAGAAATATAAAAGAGAGAGAACGAGAAAAATGGAAGAAAAAAGAAAAGAAAATGGAAAAATTTATCATCTCTCTCTCTCTCTCTCTCCATCTCCTCCCTCCACTAGGCCGGCCCCCTCTCCCCCTCCCTCCTCCATGGCCGAACAACTACTACAACACCACCATCTCCCCTCTTCCTCCCTTGGCCGGCCACACCCTCACCCTTGCTCCTTGGGGTGACTTCAAGAAGAAGAAGGAAAGAATTAGAAGGAGAAAGGAAGCAAAGACTAGAGTAGGAGGAGAAGCTTCATGAGGTAGGCATTCACAACTCTAGGTGTAGGATCATGTATTAGGTTCCATGCCATGTTTAATATGTTTCATGCTTTCATATTTAGTATGCTACACATCATGTTTAATATGATTCATATGTTTAGTATGGATTATGTGTAGTATGTTTCATGTCATGTATTTTTCCATGCTTTCATATTATGTTACATATCATGTTTCAATGCCATATAGTATGTTTAGTATGTATTATGTTAATACTCCATGCATCTATGTGTAGTATATATGTTTCATGCCACGTAATACTCCACGTAATACTCAATGGTTCTATGTGTAGTATGTTTCATGCCATTTAATTTTCCATGCTTTCATATTTATTATGCTATATATCATCTTTCAATGCCATATGTTATGTTTAGTATGTATTATGTTAATACTCCATGAATCTATGTGTAGTATGTTTCATGCCATGTAATACTCCATGTAATACCACATGCTTCTATGTGTAGTATGTTTCATGCCATGTTTAATATGTTTCATGGCAAGGAATTATTTCGTGATTCAATTCATGTTCTATATATCATATTTAGTAATCACTATGTTATGATGACATGTTTAGTATGTTTCATGTTAAGAAAATTACTCTATGGCATGTTTATTAATTCATGCTATGTTTTGGGACCTTGTAATCTTGCTTGTACATGCAATGGTGCTATAAGGAGAGTATGCTAGTTCATGCCAAGATTATGACATTTTCTTAAGCACGAACAATTTTATTTAATGCAATGATGGTCATGGAAGTTGTAGAATTGACGTGATAATGATGATATATGAAATGATGTGCAACAATGGTTATGACTACATAAATATTGAAATGATGGACATGATCATAATTAGTCGAGTGAGAACATGACAATATCATAATAACTTGGATGTCTCGATCTACCCAGAGGTATGTGAGTTATTCCAGAAACGGGGTTTAGGGGAAACACGAGCAATTCTAGAGTCAAGATATGGAGCAAGTTAAGACTCAAGTGAGTACTCAAAATCAAGACTCAATGGCCCAAGACAAGAGAACGAGAATCAAGAACTCAAGAGTGTGTATGTTGTAAGTTAGAAGTCTCATTTTATTAAAGTGAATATCGTGCAGCTACACACCCACAAAAAACTTTGAAAAATGTTTTTAAAATGCATTAAAATGTTTTAAATCAGCATATAATTATTTAAATAATTTCAAAGTAATTTGATGAAGAAAAACTCATGTATCAAAAAATCGCCGACTATTCACACCTTGATAGTTGATTATCTTGATACCGATTTTGAACTAGAACTCTTGGGACTGTAGTAGTCGACTATCACCATGTAGTAGTCAACTATCTGAAAAAATATAGCCGACTATTTCTTGGAGATAGCCGACATCTGGGTCAAATGATAGCTTTTTAAGGAAAAAGTGATTCACGCGAACTAGCCGTTGCTAGCCGTTGGAGGAGAGATTTTTTAGCACGATTTGATTTGTTTTTCTACTCTATAAATACCAGAGCCTCAGATCTTTTTCATATCAATATTTGAGTAGTTTTCTATTATTTTCAAGCTATTTCTCGAAGTTCTCTTCTTTCAAAAAGCTCTCATTTTGGGCAATATTTTCAATTCTTTTTGTGCTAATTTTTCTAATATTTTTATACTCATTTTGGCCCTGTTAAAGCTTAATTTTTATTTCTAAAGCTCAAAAATTTTATTTTCAAGAGATTCATTTTCTTTTGATCTTTTTGTGCTTAACTTATATTTTTCTTGCTAAAAAGGATTTGATTTTTATATAACCATACAAAATACACAAAGCTCCATATATATTGGCTATAGGAATCAAAGGGTGTAAAGTGTATCGTCAAAAGGTTTGTAATCCTTTGCAGAAGGCATTGGAAAGGTGTTCCCTAGTGAAAAGGAGTGTTTTGTTGTACTTGGTTGAAATTCCTACTTGGGTTGTAACTAGGTATTGAAAATCCTAGCAAGTGGAGCTAGGTACTTGTATTAAAATTTGGCAATAGTGGACTAAAGCCCGATGGAGGTTGGGAACTGGACATACTTAGATTGTGGTGAACCAGGATAAAAATCTCAGTGTTTACGTTGTGCTTACTTTTCTTTATCATTTTTATCTTGCTCAGTTTAATTTTTGTTGCGCTCTAATTATCTGCTTTTTGTAAGATCTATCATTATTTTTTATTGATTAAGTACAAAGGGAGGTAACTCTCCTTGGAGACTTAGGCAACAAATAGAAGGGTTTATTTACGCAAAAAAAAATTTATTACTTTATATACAACACTATTCAACCACCCGTTCTAGTGTTGTCTGCCATCCACATGATCACACACGTTGTATCAGAGCTTGGCTAAGGCGATGTCATCAACCTCACACTACTGAAAGGGACTCAACACCACCTTTGTTCAACAGAAAAAAATACGCAAGCTGGATGATCTGAATGAAGACACACATACAATCATTGGACATTGATGCTTGGACCATTACAAAGAATAAGTACACAACTCCTACTAAGACAGGAAACTGAAAAATAGTATACCGAAGAAAACAAAAGAGGTAAACTCCATGCCAAAGCAATGAATGCCCTATTTTGTGATGTCATATGTTCAGAGTTCAATCGAGTGTCTCAATGTGAGACAGCACATCAGATCTGGCACACGCTTGAGGTAAGCCACGAGGGAACCGAATAGGTAAAGGAATGCAGGATTAACATGTTAAACTTTATATTTGAAATCTTTAAAATGAAAGAAGGCGAGAGTATTAGCAAATTTAATACTCGTTTTACTAATGTTACAAATGATCTTGCAGGATTATGGCAGAGGATTCCTGAGTATGACCAGGTTATAAAGGATATTGCTTAAAATTTTATAAATGTTTGAATATGGTTTTGATTGAATTATGATGTGTTAGAATGATGATTAGAATTATTAGAATCATTAGAATCATTTAGAAATTTGTTTGACTTGATTTAGAGATGTTTTGAGCCTTAAAATCAATAAGAGTCAGCAGATAGCTGACTATCCAAATGAGATAGCCGACTATCCATGTACACCCAACACCCAGGCCAAAATTGTTCACTGCGATAGCCGACTATCATAGAACCGATAGCCGACCATCGGCTGTCAAACCAAAATTTAAAGCCAACTATTGGGTTTAGGTTTTTGGGTATTTTTAGTTCTTATTGGATTTTAACTCCCATTCTTTTACTTAAACCCATTCGGGAGAGTTAATCTTGACCGTCCATTTCATTTCTATGGATAGGATTTCACTCTCACAAGATAAAATCCAAGGTTTAACACTGGTTCATCTTTTCATCTCTTTTCATCCCATTTGCCCCCATCTTTCAAAACCCACTCAAAATACATCATTTTTCCTCAAGGCACTCAAGGATTTTCTTGGAGATTGTTTGGTGGAGTTCTCATCCTTCTTAGGTATACATTATTCACTCAAAACTTAATCTTTCCTAGTAGCACTCTCACTTTTTTGGTAATCATGCATAGAGGACCTATCTCTAAGAAGAAGAGATTAGGACCATCCTAAACACAACCCACATAAACTCTTTCACAGTGAGAGTGGGGGGGGGGGAGAGAGAGAGAGAGAGAGAGAGAGAGAGAGAGAGAGAGAGAGAGAGAGAGCTCTTTCACAGGGAGAGAGGGGGGAGAGAGGGGGGGGGGGGGGGGGAGAGAGAGAGAGAGAGAGAGAGAGAGAGAGAGAGAGAGAGAGAGAGAGAGAGAGAGAGAGAGATCATCACATACCTCAACAAATCGGACATAATCTCCAAATTTGGAAAGAACTCAAATAAGACCATCCTCCAAGGGAGGTTTGTCAAAGTCAAGGATTTGGAAAATTATGGCATTGACAAAATCTTAGAATTTCACGGCCTTAAGAACATATTCTCAATTGTTACTAAATGACAGTGTTATCCTAGACTTGTGAACTTGTTGCACACTAACATGATCACAAATGGATTCTCCGTAGCCGCTAGGTTTGGCACCAACGTCTTAGATGCCCAAATGGAGCTAGACATCTATGGTATAGGTCTTAGATTAGGCATTCCTAGATCTGGATCACTTCTGCAAGAAATTGTTATGAATGATGCTGATGCTGAGATCCAGAAGGAAATGTATCTACTAGGCACAACATATAAAGCCTCACTATCCACCAGTGATCTTCTACCTATTGCTCATATCCTTAGAAACATTCTTTCTTATAACATTAACCAAAAAATGTGGTAGTAGAGCCGATTTATCCATTAACCAAGCAAAATACATCTATGCTATGCTTGGAGGTATTAACGTAGATTAAAAACAAATTATTTTGGAGAATATCATTAATAGTGCCACATCCACCAATCCAGCTTCTCTGGTCCATCATGGTCATTTCCTTACCATCTTTTCATTAGAGAAGGAATCAATGTAGATATCAAGATACACTTCATAGAACCCATGCTAGATTTGATGCACATCACTTCATAGAATGGGGATCTACTATGATCCTTCTGAGAACATCCTTAGTCCTGTTGAAGAGGAAGAGGAGGATGAACCTCAAGATGAACCCATGCAATATGGCCAATCCTCAACATCCTCATCCATTGAGATACCACCCTACCTAGCTGCATTCCAATATGTTGTCTTTTCTAGACTTGAGAAAATACAAATTGAAGTGATGAGCAATATGAAATCCATTAGGGGTGACCTGATTGAAAGAATGGACAAGCTCAAGCAGGTCATAACTGATAGGCTTGATCTTTCTGATGCTGTCATCGAGGATGTGCAAAAGGAGCTTGCGGAGATCAAGAAAAAGATACGCCATGGATGAGTTTTGGAGGAAGATATTTATGCTTTATTTTTGATTTCTATGTGTGTTTGGTTTGTAATATTGGTACTTTGGACTTGTGGTTTATACTTTTGTGTGAACTTAAACTCTTGGTGTGATATGGTTTGTGGACTCCTTACAAATTTTGGTTGGCTATGTAAGGATGTCATATATTGGTTTGAAGAACTATGTTGATGCTTGTTTGCAAAATGCTATGTTCAATGCTCATCATCATTTGCATGTCTTCTATCATGAATAATGCTTAAAATAAATGATTATTGAGTAGCATGTGCAGGGATATTGAGACATATTCTAGCTATATGGCAATGTTGTCACCATTGAATATATTTATGCTTTATGTTTTTACACTTTTGGTTTATATTCTCTCCTTTGCTATATTCGACATGTGGTGTCAAGTATTATTTTGTTATGTGGTTTACATAATAGTTATACTTTTTGATGTGACAAAGGGGGAGAAGATGTAATACTGCATATAAAATAGTATCATTGCTATTGTTGTTAATATTCGTAATCAAGGCATATTGACATTGTTTCGCTATATTGACTTTGTTTCATTAACCATACTTGGCATATAATATGCACAACATATTTCTGCTTATCATTAACCAGCTTGGATGCAGGGAGAGTAACTTTTCCATAGCAATCATGCATCTCTGTCGCAAGAGCGAACATTATCTTTTATTTCATTATATTATATTTTCTATTTTATATCAATGTTGTTATCATCAAAAAGGGGGAGAGTGTTGGGATAATGAGACCCACCCTAGTGGAGTTTTGATGATATTCACAAATGATATGGATACTAATGTTGTAATTCAAGTGTGTGTAGATTGAAAGCAATGTGATGAACGACATAGTAAAGCCATGAAGAAAATAAAAAGTGAAGTAGCTCGAAAAACGAAAACTTGGAAGCTATGGTCGTGGAGTCAACTCTAGAGTCAAGAAAAAGAGCAAGTGATAACTCAAGTGAGGACTCAGAATCAAGACTCGATGGCTCACAATAAGAGAACGAGACTCAAGAACCCAAGAGTGTGTATATTGTAAGTTAGAAGTATCATTTTGTTAAAGTCAATATCATGGAGCTGCACACTCACAAAAATCTTTAGAAAATATTTTTAAAATGTGTTAAAATGTTTTAAATTAGTATATAATTATTTTAAATAATTTCAAAGTGATTTGATGAAGAAAAACCCATGTATCACAAAATAGCCAACTATCCACACATTGATAGCCGACTATCTTGATACAGATTTTGAACTAGAACTCTCGGGACTGTAGCAGTCAACTATCACCCTGTAGTAGTCGACTATCTGAAAAATATAGCCGACTATTTCTTGGAGATAGTCGACTATCTAGGTCAACTCGCAGCTTTTTAAGGAAAATATGATTAACATGAACTAGCAGTTGCTAGCCATTGGAGGAGAGATTACTAAGCACGAATTGATTTGTTTTTCTCCTCTATAAATACCAGAGACATCAGATATTTTTGATATCAATATTTGAGCAATTTTCTATTATTTTCAAGCTAATTCTCTAAGGTCTCTTCTTTCAAAAAGCTCTTATTTTGGGCATTATTTTCAATTCTTTGTGTGCTAATTTTTTTGATATTTTCAAACTCATTTTGGCACTGTTAAAGCTGATTTTGATCTCTAAAGCTCAAAGCTTTTATTTTCAAAAGAACATTTTCAAGTGGCTTTTGATCATTTTGAGCTTAACTTATATTTTTCTTGATCAAAATGATTTGATTTTTTTATAGCCACACAAAATATACAAAGCTCCATATATATTGGCTATAGGAATCAAAGGGCGTAAAGCGTATCGTCAAATGGTTTGTAAGCCTTTGGAGAAGGCATTAGTAAGGTGTTCTCTAATGAAAGAGAGTGTTTTGTTGTATGTTCGCGTTCGTATGACAGCTTTAAATTTGTAAGCCGCAAGTGCACGGTGTGGTTGTAGCGTTGTATGGGTCGTCCTCTTAGAGGTAGCTGTTGCTATCAGTTTCTTCCTATTTCAGTAGCTACACAATCGATTGAAGGATTGAGATCTATATAAACTAAGAGGAAATACCAATAAAAGAAGCTCTAGCATATGTATATCCCAACTATTAGACTAAACTAGTATTGATTAGTGTATTCGATTGTTGGGTTCATGAGGTTTGGGTGAGGTCGTCTAATTTAAGGATATTCTCTTACCCCCCACTTCCGTGGCGCATGATACGATATCCCATTATATTAACCATACCCCACACTTTAGTGGTGTATGATAGGCCTACCTAGTCTGCATCAATACAAAAGTCAATCGGGGGCATCGATACTCATTATGTGCTTTATGTCCGACGAATGTCCCTAATCCTCCTCTATGCCACTTCAGTGGATTAGGATTCGGTTCTATGTTAGGAGATATCTAATCGATTACCGACGTCAATTGTGCAATTTGATATTATCGATCAAAGTATTTGAAAACCCTAGATTAACCCCGACGTCAGTCGTGAATTAATTTAATTACCCATGAAGGGTGAATCCAAACTACAATGATAATAATCATCCTAACATACCCCTCATCCTCAATTACTTAACATTTTCACAACAATTCATCAATCCATAATTTAATCCAATGGGGTTCAACCCATTAGCTCTAGATGAATCACTACTCACAATCCATGCAATTATAGATAATAGAATTCATTGAAAGGGCATTCATTTCAATAGATGATGAGAGATATTCAATAGCAAATAACCCAAAAATCCTAAGAGCAATCAATGTAGATATTCCCTATTCAATTATTAAACTAAAATACAAAATAGAACAAAAAGAACTAGTCAAAAAGTTTAACACCTGAAAAACTCTAAAAAGACTGCAAAAATTCATCCCCTAGGAATCCTCCTCGCAGAGAGGGTACACAAAGATGTTATAATAGTCAAAACACCCAAAATTACCCCTTAACGGTGCCCACTCGGGCCCCAAAACCTAGGAGGATGCAGCTACATCTAGAATGACGTGGTCATTTGGCCTTAAGTGCGTAAAATGCCCCAAAATTGTTACAGGTGATGCAGTCGTGTGGATAGGCCACGCGACGACGTCGTGGGACCTAACTGCTCCCGATCATGATCAAAACAGCTGCACAAAGTGACCATTTTCTTCAACTCAGCACTGGAGGACGCGATCGCATCATCTGCATCGACTCGACCGCGTCATCTACGTTCTTCTCTTCCCTCAACTTGCACAATGCGATTGTTTGTCGTATGTAACGCGACTGCATGTCTTCAAAATATCCCATCTTCTCAGCTCCTCCATGATGTGTCCATATTTTACATCATTTCATAGCATACTGACATTGCATTTCATGCCATTTTCGCATTCAAATCCCGTACTTTCCTACGATATCACAGTTCTAACGTTATATTCGAGTTTCGTAGTGTTTTATGGATTTTTAGGGATTTTGGAGCGATTTGGGACCCATTTTGGATATGTACACATCTGGCACGTCCGTGAGCCCGTTGGCGAAGCTCTACAGGAGTTCGTCGAGTTTTGGGAGCCATGTGAGGAGTAAAGGAGAGAGCAAGAAGAGAGGGAAAGCTGCAGGACTTCAGCAGGATTTTCCCAGGCGACTCGACTGAGCAGAGCAGCTGCTCGGTCGAGCAAATGTACGATGAAGAATGGGGCATATACACATGCTGCTCGGATCGAGAAGCACAATGACTCGGTCGAGCAGCTCCAAGCTCAGACCTCAAGCGACATCCTACTCGAGCCGAGCAAGCTCATGGCAACCAAGTCAGTTGGCTACTCGATCGAGCAAAGCTGACTTGGGCCGAGCAGACAGAGTGGAATTTTGTTAAAGAAGCGCGACTTCCTGATGTACTCGACCGAGCAGAAGGGTTGCTCGACCGAGCAGCCGACTGAGCAATCTCCTACTCGACCGAGTCACTGACTCGGTTGACGACACTGAAGGCTAATTTTGGAAATTTTGCGTGGCCGTCTGTTGCGCGCTTGGGGAGTGAAGTGCGGATATGGGCTGCTGTGTTTCGGGGAGTTCATTCTTTTTGTTAATTTTGGGAATTACTTTTAGAGAAGAGGGGAGATTAGAAAATACTTGTGAGATCTAGACCTAATGTCTTGAAGATTATTGAATTGGTTTTGGAGATCTACTGTTCTCTGTGTTCCGAAATTCTTGGTATTTTTTTCGGATTATTGTTTACTGTTGTTTTTTTCGTCTTTGGCATGTAAGCTATTCAATCATTACCCGATTAATTTTCTACGATGTTTTCTCTTGCAAAAATTATATTTTTATTCGTTAAAATCGCCATGAGTGAGTAGTCTTTTCTAGGGTTGATGGGTTAGCCCTAAGACTTTAGGGGGAAGATGTAGATCTGGATCTCTAGGTTGAATTAGGAATAAAGGGGAGTATTTCGGTCGATCCTACCAGATCCCTAGGCTAACCCATACTGAGATCATGCCCATGGTCTGTGGAATCGTTGAGCTTAGGGGTATCCTTGGGATTTGAATAAGGTAATCAATGGATCCAACCAAGGCTCGTGACCATGCCCAGCTCGTGCCTTGAGGGGATCCACCGACAAAATATATCGCTACATTGACGACAACCGCTATTGCGTCAACGAAATCCACCGAAATTCCTCGCAATTCTAACCCACGAGAGTGGTACGAATTGGGAGATTAATCCCCTAACCCTAATACAACGTAAGGATCCTATTCTAACGTCGATCCCCGACAGTCTTAGCGGTGATCCCTAATACCCTAGTTCCTTTTATTATTGAATCAACAACAATACCACAACCAATCCTTTCAACCCAACAGTTATCTCACTTCGATATAAATACACTGTCACCGTTCCTGTGGGATCCGACATCCTTTATACTATAATTTGACACCGTCCGCTTGTGGATAGAGCCCGGAATTGACACTTAGGGGCCATACTATGCCTGGCGACCGTGACAATGCTAAATGGAATCTAGTTGTAGGCTCCGGGTGCGTCAAGTTTTTGGCGCCGTTGCTGGGGACGGCAATAGTGTTTCTCAGTTTATTTTTGTTTCGAGAAGGTTGCTAGCAATTCTCACCATCTCTTATCTTACCACCCTTTTTATTCTTTTAATTATTACCGTGCTACTAATTGTATTTTTCTGAGCTATTTTGGTGCATGAACACTCGCTTTGGGGCATTTAATCAAGAGTTATTATTCGACACCGAGATCGAGAAAACGGTAAGTGCTTTGAGGGCCTCCAGTAGAAATCAATCTCCCTCTGGTCAGATGGCAGACAATACCACTGTCCCACCTCGCACCGGGTCCATCAGGGACCACATGAAGCCTCCTTTTGGGAACAATTCTTCTATCCTGAGACCGCAACTGGCGATAGCTAGCTTCGAGCTGAAGATGTGGCTTATAAATTTAATGCAGCATGATCCCTTCCACGTGCATCGTCACGAGAATCTCAACCACCACATCGACACTTTCCAGACAAAGTGTGACACTTTCAAGGTAAAAGATGTGAGTGATGACGCCATCAAGCTACGGCTTTTCCCCTTCACCTTAAGGGATAAAGCCCCATACTGGCTACGGGCCCATCTGCCCAACTATTTTACCACATGGGAGAAGCTGGCACTCGCCTGTGTGGATAAGTTCTATCCACCCTCGAAGAAGGTGCGGATCCAGGGAGCCATTTCAAATTTTAAACAGCTCCTGCACGAATCTCTTTATGAGACATGGGAGAGATTCAAGGACCTCCAACATCAATGCCCTCATCACGGGATCTAGCCATGGGACTTGGTGCAGAGCTTCTATAATAGGCTGCAGCCCAGTACCAAAATGATAATTGATGATGCCGCGCAAGGCGCCTTGCTTGACAAATCTCCTGAAGAAGCCATAGACCTGCTAGAGCATATGGCAGCTAATAATCAACAGTGGAGTGAAGAGTGAACCATTATGACCCGGACCCTCGAGGTCAAAGCTGCCAGCCATCTTGATTCTCACATCGAGACCTTGTGCAAACAGATGGCCAGAATTGAACTATGCTTGGTTTCCATCGCTGCAACCATCAGCACCTCTGCTTATCATCCTACAGAGGATTATGTAGAGCAAAGTTACATTCCTAGTGAGGCACATTATGATGGTGCTGAATTATCTAAGTCTGTGCAGTACATCCAAGGAGAGGGACGGAATCAATGGCAACACCTGGCTGCTAGGAATCATCCGGGATTTTCTTATGGGAACCCAAGTGGGGGATGCAATCTCCACAATTTCAGAGACCGCCACCCCTCCTCAGCAACAACAAGTGCAACCTCAGAATCAGCAGTAGAGCGGGTTTAGGCCAGTCGGGCCATATCGACCGCCAGGTTATCAGTTCAATCACACACCTCAGCAGGGCTATGCACCAAATCTGCCTCGATCCAATTTGGAGGCCACATTGGAAACATTTATGAGTGGGCAGGCCAGGTTCAACCAGGACACTTCCGTCCAGTTCAAGAATATAAATACATCGCTCAATGAACTGAGGGGCCAGATGTCCCAGTTGCTAAAGAACCAAGGGAAGTTGCCTTCGCAACCAGAGCCAAATTCGAGGGCCCAAGCAAACGCCGTGGTTTCTGTTACCACGCGTGGAGGACGGGTGACCGACCCCGTTATGATTTCGGTTGTGAACAAGGAGAAAGTCATAACTGAAGAGGCCATTATTAGCGGTGAAAGATAAGAGGCTACGGAAGAGCCTACAAAGAATAAGGAGAAGGCAGATCCACCATCCATCACACCTACAACAACGCTGTCTCCTGATGATGTTGCAAGGAACAAAGTAAGCTGACCTCCTCCGCCATATCCATAGAGGTTGGCTTTGGCCAAGATGGAGAAGAAGTACTCCAAGTTCACAGAGCTTCTGAGGGTCATACAGCTGAGCATTCCATTCATGGATGCCATCACGGAGATTTCCATTTACGCTAAGTACTTAAAGGACCTTATCACGGGGAAGAGGAAGCACGAAGAGATAAAGCTCATGGAGGACTCTACCTCCATTATAAATAATCATCTTCTGCAGAAGCTACCAGATCCAGGAAGCTTCACGGTTCCATGCTCCATCGGAGGCATGCCCATCAACCGTGCACTAATTAACCTGGGAGCGAGCATCAGCTTGATCCTTCTATCTATCTTTGAAAGATTGAAAACTGGGAGCGAGCTAGAACACACGAACATGTCCATTCAACTAGCGGATAATTCGATTACATATCCGGTGGGCATTGCCAGGGACATAATTTTGCAGATACCTCCAGGGTTGTGTGTTCCAGTTGACTTCGTTATTATGAACATGCCTGAGGGAGGGAGCTCCCAACTTATACTTGGCCGCCCCTTCATGGTGACGGCCGGCGTCTTGATTGATGTCCATGAAGGGACTCTCTCATTGAACGTGGATAACATTGAAGCTGAATTCAGGCTGCAAAAACCAACGAGGGAGCACGTTCGTGAAGAAGGAGCTAGCTATTTGGAGCTCCTGGAAGATGAAGCTATAGGAGATTTTACTTTTGAGGGGGTCATGAAGGACCCGATAAGAACAGGTGTTGACGATGACGGCGACCCAACCTACCACAAAGCGGTCGCCGCCTATATCCGAGTGTTGGATGAGGAGCTCTTGAATCATTCTCTGTATCGTGAAGAACCAGAGGCCATCGGTTACACAAGGGAAAAGCATGGATTGGAAGAATGCCAGATACCGCCTCACGGTATCATTGGCAAGAACGATGTGCGAATCTCATGTGCACCAAACAATTTTTGATGAAACAAAGGGAGTTGAGCTCATGACTCAAAACGAGCGCTTATTGGGAGGCAACCCAATCTCTTAGATCTTGGATTTTCTTTTGTAATTTCTTATTTTTACTTTATCTATTTAAGAAAATCAAATAAAAATGATAATTATTTCTCCTAAAAACACAAAATAATAAAAATTTGATGGGTTCTTCCTCTTTACATGTTGAACATGAAGGGGCATGCAAATCGACATTTTAAACGGAAGAAAGCTGGAGGAGAGCAGCAGATTTGAAGAGAAGACCAAAGAAAAAGAGCTAAAAAGGGGATACAGGTTGCTCGACCGAGCAGCCACTCTACTCGGTCGAGCAGCGCAGGCATGAGAAAGAAGATCAAAAACATCACTCTATCTACATGGCCCAAGCAACCTTTGCTCGGCCCGAGCAGACACTGACTCGACCGAGCATCCCCTTGCTCAGGCGAGCAGCGCAGGCTCGCCAAAACTTGAAAAAAAACGACGTTCTGTCCACGTGACCCGAGTAGCCTCTGCTCGGTCTGAGTAGAGATCTGCTCGATCGAGCAGACCATGCTCGATCGAGCATAAGAGGGAGTCTTCTAAACTATTTTTATCATGTCCGACTCGACCGAGCAGTGAAGCTGCTCGATCGAGTCGATTTATCCTAATTTTTTCAGGCCGACATCCGAACGGGCTGTGTATTTAAAATCTAAACAGTTTCATTTTTAACCATAAGCTCTCAAAATTACCCTAGGCTCTCAAAATTCACTGCCTGAGCAATCCCCCTGACACCCTACTCGATCTCCCACGTTGCCGTTTACTCTTCCTCTGCCTGCGCCACCGCCTGCGCCACCCATCCGGTCACTCCTTCTTCGGTTAGTTTCTCTCTCTTTCTCCACCTCTCTCTATCTTTCCCCATTCTATTTGCTCTCCATTCCCTTCCCCCCTTTCTGATCGACGACGGCCACCGCCGGCGCCGCCCCCCACACCGACGCCGCCGCCCACCTAAAACCCCCCATCGACATTCCACCCACCTCCTTCGCCTTTCCCCCCTCTCATCGCGCATCACAAACCCCCCATCGCCCAGTCGCCGATGCCCTAAGATCATCACCGCTGCTCGATCGAGCACCCACAGTGCTTGAGCGAGCAACTAGCCTCCTCTCGACATAAACTGCCCAGCTGACCGAGCAGTAAATGTGCTCGGTCAGAAATTCTCGAACACGCGAATCCGCTCGGATCGAGCAGTACATCTGCTCGGTCGAGCACCCCTAGTTCAGCTAATTACCCCTATTTTAACTTTTATATACTGACGTTTTTCTTGTTTCTATTTCAGGTACGACTTGCCTACGTCAGGGGCCACTACCAGGATTAGCTTGGGGGAGACTTTCGCTGCGCTCGCTTAGTCGGTACACTCTTCCCTCTATTTACATTTATACCGACACATCATCCTACCATCTCCACGATGGTTCGCACTAGAGGAGCCCTCGTACCTCCCATTCGTGGGAAGAGGCCGTCCACTGGCGCCTCCTCTTCCCGACCCAGACATCAACCCAGCCAACCAATGTGACTACCGTTGCACCACACAGTGCTCCACATTCTCAGGCTTCTGCAGAGCCTACTTCTCCCACACCTGAGTCGGTCACCACAGTCCAGCCCACTACTGCTCTGGTCCTATATTCACCACCCACATCTTCAGGTACACAGCAGAGGGACCCATCACCACCCCCAGAGGGTGGTGCCTCTGCTTGATGCTGTCCCATACCCATTTTTACCTCCCTCATTTTTTATCGTGCCCATCTGTCTCTTCGAGGCCCTGATCTTATATAACTTGGGGGTTGACCCGCCATGCATCATTCCGTACATATGCATCATTTTTCTTCATCATTGCATCATATCATGTTTTTATTTCTTTTGCACAGTTTTTATTTTATAATCCCCTGCCCACCCACCCTATTTAGCATCATCTCCCGCCTACTAGCGTTTTCTCAGCAGTGAGGACACGGCTGGGTTTAGCTTAGGGGATAAGCGCTATCGCTTTATTTTTTATTTTCCTTTTATATCTTCCTCCCTTTTTCAGCTTTTTAGTTTACTTTTCCACCCCTTTTCCATCCTTTGATCTTTTTTCTCGTTCAGCATCACGGTTTTCATTTTTTTTGCCATGCATGCATGTTTCTTTTCATTCTTTTATTTTCTCCAACCTTTTTCTTTTTATGCTAAGGATGTTCTGCATGATGATACTTCTCGTAGGCCCGGTAGTTACTCACGGTGCTAATTACTTGCTGACATGCTATTTAGGGTAGTTTCAGTTTTACTTTCTATATGCATGCATATTCCTTTGCTGATATATCTGAATTGATGCCTGATATGAATTAAAAACCAAATGCATGAAATAGTATGTAGTATGTGCTTAGTTGGGTAATACACCTAGGCTCACGCATCATTAGAACACTTGGAGCATCTGCTTTCTATCTTACTCACTTCTGTTTGCATGATTGATGTTATTGTGATTATTACTGCATATTTTTCTGTATTCATCTAGATGAATGAAAATATCCATGCTAGTTATGAGTTTAGTTAGAGTATTATCATATTGAACCATTGTGCACCTCTTATGAGTGAACCAAGCGATTCATTATTTTCCTTCTCCACATATCTTTATAATTCTCAACAAAGCAGTTGGTTTCACCCCTACAGCTACCCTTACCGCATCTCACTTCCCAAAAATTCCAAACAGAATTATATAGCTTCTAAATAAAATGAAAAGAAAAAAAGAACAAGAAAAAAATGTGAAAAAGTGAAAAAGAAAAGAAAAAGAAAGAAAAGAAAGAAATAAAATCGTTTTGTATCCTTTTATTAGAAG